>OY041616.1:1217857-2425714 GCA_955876795.1 Eupithecia tripunctaria | reverse complement strand
GATATGTGAAAAGCTTATCTAAAATCGTTTTTAGATTTTAGATTACCTATTTCATAGGTATTTTAATGTAATAAGATAATTAAGCTTTGATAAGCGCCAATAATTCTTTAGAGTTTATATAATGTCACAACGTAGGTACTAGGTACGGTATATTATTTTACTATTTTTGGTATTATTGCTTTGTTCTGAAAGTATTGTTTGTAATAAGAAATTAAATAAATTGTTGTAACGACTGTTTGCGCCAGATGGCGCTGCGGTCGGGTATCGTACGATATCATAGCCTTTAAATACGATTCAAATGGGTGGGAACGACCACTTTTTGATCGGCAGCCTACGTGAGTAAAAGCTAAGTATTGTTCAAGTTTCCTGTTATTCGCACCTTGTTTAAATCTGTAATTTGTGCATTGTTAAATGTTCTTTTATAATGTTTCTTTCTTTGCATAATTTGTGTCTTGAGCAGATTGTTTTACTGAATATAAAAGTGTGAATATTCTAAGTTGTGCTTCTTTTCTTCAATACCCTCAATAGCAACCCTATTAGGATTAGGAGTTATATTTTGTTGACAAGTAGATATCAAGGTAGTTAAAATTAGATTTATCCTGAGCTTTTATATTTTCCCTAATATGTAGAGTCATTAAAATCTATCATCAGAAGTGGGATGTGATCATTACGTGTCTTACTAATATATGTAATTTATTTTTTCAGATGGATGTGTCTATATTGCAAGACCTCCTCCGAGCCATCAAAGATGCTGTTTCCGGCGGCGGCGGCCGAAAAGATGATGACGTTGCCCTCCCGATTTTCGACCCCACCACGTGTGACGTGGGCGCCGAAGCATGGTGCAACAACATCGAGGCTCTCGCGAAAGAGTTTGGCTGGAGCAGCATCGCAACCGCCGCTAAGGCAGGTAAGGCTCTCAAAGGGTCCGCTCAGTTGTGGTTCGACACATGGGACCCTGCGGAGGGCCGTTCGTGGCAAACGTTGCGCACCGAGTTGTCCGCTTTGTACCCCGTGAAAAAGAATCTTGCAGAAACACTACAAAAAGCAGTTTTGTACACCTCCGATTCTGCAGATTCATATTGCGAATATGCTAGGGAGAAGATAAGATTATTACGTAATACGAAAGTAGCTTTTAGCGAGTCGCAATTAGTCGAATTAGTTTGTGGCAGTATAACTGATATAAATGTGAGAATGGCATCATTTAACAACAGCGTTAATACAACTTCCGAATTGATTGCGCTTTTTACGTCGTACGTAAAGACTAAAAAACGCCCTTTGGAGCATAGCGGTAGGGATTCTAGGGACCCTCCAGCACCCAAACGTGCTAAAAATGATTCGCGCCATAATGATGTTAAGTGTTTTAACTGTGGCAAATTAGGTCATACTCGGCTACAATGCCGTTATAATAATAATGAGGGTAGTTCTCAAGCAAACAACTCGCTGTCGCGGGACCAGAAACCCGTTGAGCCTAAAAAATACTGCACCTATTGCAAAAAAGTCGGACACTTAGATTCCATTTGTAGGTACAAACTTCAAAGTGCTAATAAAACTGGCCCAACTGAAAAAGAGGTTAATTTTTTAGAAAAAGTGGCCTCGAACTAACTAAAGTTTGCATTAACGACGTTTACATAGATTCTCTTATTGACACGGGTGCCAATTGTAGCATAATTAAGGAGTCTATAGCAAAACGTCTTGGTTGCGACATTACTCCGCATTTTTCTCGTGTGACTGGCATAGGAGAGGGTAGTTTGAAAAGTTTTGCTAAAATTGAAGTACCAGTTCGATTTGAAGAATTATGTATTCATTTATGTATTTTTGTTGTTAGGGATACTGATTGCAATTATGATCTGATTATAGGCAGAGACTGTGTTCGCTACCCTGATTTTGAAATAGTAACAGATTCTCAAGGTTCACGTCTTGTACAAAAATATTCGCATAAATCGAGCTTAGAAATAAATTCTTTGGGCATTGTGAGTACTTCCAATCCGTTTTCTGAACTTTCAACAGCTATAGCTCATTTAGAAACAGATCTGCAGGAAAAAATTAAAGCCATTTTTCATAAATATAAATCTGTTTTAGAACCAGTAGGTAATGTACGAACCGGAGAGTTAACCATTAAATTGAAAAAGGAAGGGATAGTTTATTATAGACCTTATCGGACTAGCTCCAATAGAAAGAGAAAAGGTTAAATTAATAATACAAGATTTGCTGGACAAAAAAATCATTGAAGAAAGTCATTCGTCTTTTGCTAGCCCCGTCATTTTGGTAAAAAAAAGTGACGGCACTGATAGAATGTGTATTGATTATAGGGCCTTAAATAAATTGATAGAAAAAGATAGATACCCTCTCCCTCTTATAGAGGATCAAATTGATAAGTTAGGAAATTCTAAGTATTATATATCTATAGATATGAAAAATGGCTTCCATCAAATCCCTGTTTCAAAAGATTCGAGAAAATATTTAGCTTTTGTGACCCCGGATGCTCAATATCAATGGATAAAAATGCCTTTTGGTATTTGCACAGGGCCTTCAGTGTTTCAAAGAGCTATTTCTAGGGCTGTTGAACATCTTAAATTTTTATTAGTTTATATGGACGATATTTTAATTCCATTCAATACAATTGAACAAGGCCTAGACTATTTAGAACAAACAATCTCTACACTTTCCTCAACTGGATTTACAATAAACCTCAAAAAATGTAATTTTTTTGTAGATAACATAGAGTACCTGGGTAGACACATATCTTGTGAGGGTGTGAGACCAAGTGATTCAAAGATCACAGCTTTAGTCAATTCTCCTATACCAAGCAATATTAAACAAGTTCGACAATTTATGGGTCTATCTAGTTATTTTCGTAAGTTTGTGCCCGATTTTGCCTCAAGAACTGCTTGTATCAGTGGGTTAACCAAAATAAATCAAAAATGGCAGTGGGGCCCCGAACAGAATGCGGCTCGAAAGTATGTCATAGATCATTTAATTTCGAAACCATTATTAATAATTTTTGACCCTAAACTTCCAACTGAGCTACACACCGATGCTAGCTCCATCGGCTACGGAGCTATATTATTACAAAGTGTTGGTGGAGTCAATAAGGTTGTAGCTTATTTTAGTAAACGAACCAGTCCAGCAGAGTCTAGGTATAGTTCTTATGATCTTGAAACTTTAGCTATATATAATGCTCTAAAACACTTTAGGGTTTATCTTCTAGGTATAAACTTTACAATAATTACTGATTGCAACGCAGTTAAATCAACAATGTCCAAAAGAGACTTGTCCCCGCGAGTAGCTCGTTGGTGGACGTTTATGCAAGACTTTCAGCTCGAAATTAGGTACAAGAAAGGAAAATTTATTAGTCATGTTGATTTTCTAAGCCGCAATCCGGTCGAGTCTCCAGCCCCCAGGCCTAGGAGTTTATTCCCTGAGATAAATTTTATAGATGTGGTCAACGACGGTAGTTCACAGTCATGGTTGAAAAACGCTCAGGTCAACGACCCTGAGACTCAGAACCTCATCTCGCAATTAGAAATATGTAGGTGACTTAGATTCCAACCAATATTTAATGAAAAATGATTTGTTACATTATAAAATTAATCCTAGTTCTGAGCCAAGGATGTTTGTTCCAAAAGGATATAGGTTGAGCATATTAAAATTATTCCACGATGAAAACTGTCATGTTGGCTTTGATAAAGTGTTTTACAAAATTCAAAAGTATTTTTGGTTTCCTTCAATGGCTGCTTTTGTAAAAAAATATATATTTCATTGTTTAATTTGTACAAGGAAAGGCCACTCTGGTCCCAAACAAGGCTATCTACACCCAATATACAAAACAGCTGTACCATTTCATACCATCCATTTGGATTGTACTGGACCTTTTTCACTAAGCAGTGAAGGTTATAGACATATCCTATTACTAGTTGATGGTTTTACCAAGTTCTGTTTATTAAAGCCACTTAAAACTCTAAATTCTCAAGAATTAATTCCTATCATAAGGGAAATTGTTACTTTATTTGGTACACCATCATTAGTTGTAACAGATCGTGGAACTAATTTTAGCTCTAATCAAATCCAGGCCCTGTTTAGAGAATTAAATATTGAACATCACATGATAGCAACTGGCACACCTAGAAGCAATGGACAAGTTGAACGTTATGTAGCAACAGTGACTAATATGTTATGTACTATGGTTAATGATTCATCAGATTGGCCAAACGAACTTTGGAAGGTACAACAGTCTATCAATACAAATATCCAAAAATCTACAGGGTTTTCACCTTTACGTTTGCTGATTGGTGTAGAAGCTAATATACCTGTTGTGCAAGCCCGTCTTAGCGAAGTTCTTGACAATGATAGCTTAGAATTAGAATCGAATATAGATGTACGTTCTGATAGAGAACTTGCTAGGCAACGGTTACAGATAATATCAAAAAAAATTAAAGAACGATTTGATTCAGTTAGACGAAATAATAAGAATTATAATGTAGGTGACTTAGTATATGTTAGTCAGGAACATAGGCGTAATGACAAATTAGCGCCAAAATTCAAGGGCCCTTATGAGATTCTTTCCATTAATCCCAATGATCGCTATGCTCTAAAAGGCTTAGGTAATTTAAGAAATATAGTTATAGCAAAAGAGAAATTACGGTTTTGGCCGGGAGAATGGACGGAAGAGAACACTGTTGTTGAAAATGCCATGATTTTGTGATTGTTAAACTACTTGTTTATGTTCACCTATAATAAGATTATTAGGAACCTATTGACTGTTATAGGTACTAAAATAAAGGTAAATAAGTATGTAATGTATGTAAATAAAATTATGAATGATACTTTCCTAGAGTTGGTAAATTATTATTACTTGATGGTGAAAATTCTCAACGGGCACATGATCCGGGCCACGTTGTGGCGAAAACAAATGTTCTATTATTTTTTATATTTATATATCGCTGTGTGGCCTCTTGCTGGGTGCTAATCATCCCATCGACAGCGGATGGAAGTGAGAAGCACAGTCGGTAGTTGGCTAACGCTGTGGGCTTCGAGGCTCGGCTGATCATCCCATTGGCAGCGGATGGATGTGATCAGCATGGAAAAGTAGTCGCCCGTGCTGCTCTAGCCTCCAATTCCGGGTACTGACGCTCCATTGGCAGCAGGTGGAGGATACGGCAGTATATACAGAGTAATTGGCCAGTAAATGATAAAAAGAGATAATCACATATACAAGATAAATGCAAAATAAGCAACATTCCTATAATATCACGAAGTGAATACATACATACTTATTATGCCTATCTAGCTCATCTTTAGATATAGTTAAAGAAGTACGCACCTACGTAGGTATACTTAGTAAAGTTATCATCAATCTTGTTTGTGTGTTATGTAATACAGTTTAATATAATGTACCCTTAGTTCTTAGTATAGTTATTATCAATCTTATTTATGTATTATCTAATATAGTTATGTAAATTAAAATGTATTTGTTAAAGTAAATAGTAATTTTTTTGATTAAGTACATTAAGTAAGTATTTGTTAGATGCCTAGTAAGTAAGTACCAATTATAATAAGAATTAATTAGTTCTAGTTTAGTAACTTGAATGTAAAATAGGGTACCTAAATTCGGTAATTAGAGCTACTTCGAGACGAAGTATAGGTCATGATTGGCCGTAACAGATTAATATAGAAAATGATGTTAAAGATATGTGAAAAGCTTATCTAAAATCGTTTTTAGATTTTAGATTACCTATTTCATAGGTATTTTAATGTAATAAGATAATTAAGCTTTGATAAGCGCCAATAATTCTTTAGAGTTTATATAATGTCACAACGTAGGTACTAGGTACGGTATATTATTTTACTATTTTTGGTATTATTGCTTTGTTCTGAAAGTATTGTTTGTAATAAGAAATTAAATAAATTGTTGTAACGACTGTTTGCGCCAGATGGCGCTGCGGTCGGGTATCGTACGATATCATAGCCTTTATACGATTCAAATGGGTGGGAACGACCACTTTTTGATCGGCAGCCTACGTGAGTAAAAGCTAAGTATTGTTCAAGTTTCCTGTTATTCGCACCTTGTTTAAATCTGTAATTTGTGCATTGTTAAATGTTCTTTTATAATGTTTCTTTCTTTGCATAATTTGTGTCTTGAGCAGATTGTTTTACTGAATATAAAAGTGTGAATATTCTAAGTTGTGCTTCTTTTCTTCAATACCCTCAATAGCAACCCTATTAGGATTAGGAGTTATATTTTGTTGACAAGTAGATATCAAGGTAGTTAAAATTAGATTTATCCTGAGCTTTTATATTTTTCCTAATATGTAGAGTCATTAAAATCTATCACCTTCGTGTAGAATTCAATAAATATTATGAAAAATATAGCTGCATACTTTTACGCATTTGTGTTAGGTACCTACTCGTTTTTTTCCTTTTGCGCAATGATAAACGTCTATTGTGGTGTTGGTATTTATTTAGTTGGTTAGGCAATCGAAAGAAGGCGATTAGGGATACCTAAAGGGGATGTACTTACTTGCGGAAAACGACGTTGGTGACTAATGACTGTTTTACCATGAAGGCATGGATCAATTTACTATCCTACTTAAGTAAGCAAAAGTTTGTATGTACTCGTATCTGGATGTTTGTTACTCAAATACACAAAATAATATCATTCTCAGAGAACCAATTTGATTTGTCGGGATTCTGTGCGTCGCTTTATCGTTCAGATAACGCTTATGTGAGTTTGAGTTTTGTCGAGATTTCGTGCGTCGGGATTACGTTCACTTTTTGTTTTCTGTTGGGATAGCGTGTGTCGAGATGCCAGTACCCTCAGTCCCTCACGCAAAAAGTACCTACTGATCGGATCAAGCTGAATTGCATACAAGTAGTTCTAGCCCTGGAATAAAACACAGGCTACCTTTTTAACCCAAAAATCTTTCGTTCCCTTGGATTAGAAATAACGTTTCCATGGAAACAACTACAGTAACTAGTTGTTGAATTATGTGATCCAATATGTTACCCAATCTTAATGCTTTGTCAATGTATGTAACTTACCTATATTCGATATTTAATTACCTGCACAAGACACAGATAAACAAGCCCATTAAAATAACTTTCTTGTTGGCGTTTTTAAATAACATGGAAATTACTTTCTGATTTTAAACACTGTTCAATAAATATTGTTACAATAATATCTTTATCCCGGCTCGAAACCTGTGAATTTTAATTAATTTTACTGGGATAAGTTGACATCATTTGCAGCTAAATGACGAATAGATCACATTTAATAAATTGGCTAAGACAGATTCAACTTGCACATGGTTCCGTACACAGGTTCCGCATTATCTTTCAAAACTATTTCGCAAAATAAAATATAATTTTTTTTTTTTTTTTAAATAGCCAGATACGGTTCGAGATACACGTACAGCAACAATAGCAATTAATTGCTCGATTGTATTACGGCTCCAAGAGGTTAAAGTTGAGTATTTGATGTTATGTAGTTTAAAATCGACACCTCCACGCATTTCTGAGAAAAGGGCCTTGACAGTGCCAAGAATTTCTTATAAGATGTAATTAGATGATGTTTCTGAGTAGTGTGATTTTGGGTTAAAGTTTAGTAGTAGGTATCAAAGTATTTATTTTGAAGTATTGTTCGAGTTTAAGATAATCTAAAAGCGCCATCACCACGCTTGACTTCTTTGACCTTATTAAATAAATAGATAACTAGGCCGAAAAGAAACACGCCAAAATGAATGTTTAGTTTACATGCGTAGCTTAGAAGATCGATATTTGTTTAGGCCAACGATTTTTTCACGTATTTTGGGTTTACGTCTGATTACTAAACTTTTATTTGCCAAGCTCATGTTTTAGTATACTAGTCCGTGCTTTGATATCTTTTAAAAATACGGAGTTTAGAAAAAGAGGTAATAAGACGTTTTCCCGCAAGGTTTTGGACCCATTTTGACGACCTCAGTAGAATCGGGGGCGAAGGCTTACCTACAAAGTAGGAGGTTGCGGGGTCGATTCTCGCCCTCGTGGCGATGATGGATAGAGATGGTACTGTGTGAATTGTCCAGCATTATTTATTACATTATTATGGCCCTTATATCATTGTTTATCAGACAATAATTGTTGCAGTGAGCTGGTAACCTCGTTCTACGTAAGTATTCAGAAGCAGTCAGTTTAATTCGGTTTTTATTTATATACAGGGGTGATTCTAGACCCCGATAAACTTGTGAATAACTGATATTTAAATTTCGTATTATGTGCAAAAAAAAAATTTTTTCTTACTTTTCTAATTTTTCTACACGCACTCATGCATTATTTAATGTATAAAGTTATTTCATAGCTGGGTAAAAGTTAGGTAAAAGTTTATATACTCTACATATTTATAGAGAGGGCTTTGGGTGATTTTGGTAATATTTTACACAGCTATTAAAACTCGTAAGTAAAGGAAACTCGGAGTACAACTGATAAAAACGATATCTATTTTATGAAGGTACATAGGTACTTAGGTACCTATAATTCTGTTGAAACAACTTGTTGTTTTGGGTTACATTCATGAATTCCAACTTATCAAGTTTTATAACATAAACAATACAAAAAATTACAATTAAAAAAATCATTATTATATTAGGTCCTTACATATGAAATTGGCGTTTTGTATGGGAGGAACAAAAAGTCGAATATTTTTTAATATAATATATTTAATTAATCAAAGTATGAACCATTATTTTCTATGCACTTTTGCCATCTTATAGGTAGTTCATTGATCCCTTTACTAAAAAAACCAGTCGGACGGGAATCAATAAAATCTTTGAAGGCGATTTGGACTGCCCCATCGGAGTTGAATTTTTTCCCTTGCAAGAAGTTATCCAAATTTCGAAAAAAATGGTAATCTGTTGGAGCAAGGTCCGGGAGTACGGAGGATGTCTTAGACTTTCCAATTGAAGCTCTTCTAATTTAGTAGCCGTCTGTTGCGCAGTGTGTGGTCTAGCGTTGTCGTGAAGCAGCATTGGCGTGGAGCGATTGACCAGCCTAAGTTGTTTAGCCGCTAGCTTTTCCATCATGGTTTGCAATTGCTGACAATAGACATCAGCCGTAATAGTCTGGCCAGATTTGAGAAAACTGTAATGAACAATACCGGCACTAGTCCACCAAACGCTTACAAGTAACTTTTTTGGGGTTAATTTTCGCTTGGGGCAGGATTTAGCTGGCTGGCCAGGATCCAACCATTGCGCTGAGCGCTTCCGATTATCGTAAAGAACCCATTTTTCATCACAGGTAATGATTCGGTTTAAAATACCTTCATTATTGTGCCGTTCACTGCCTACCAACTTAAATATATTTCGCATTATGACAACATCATTAAAAAATCTGCGCAATTAATGGGATTTATTAATGGCATTAATTGCGCAGATTTTTTAATGATGTTGTCATAATGCGAAATATATTAGTTAGAAGCACCTTAGAATTCGCCTGCACCATTTGGAACCCAATTTACAGTATTCACTCCAAAAGGATTGAAAACATGGCTCCGACTGTGAGATTGTATAACCAATACAACTTCATGAATACAAAAATAGATTTAGATATTTTCAATGATACTGCTCCAAAATTTAAAAGTAAGCTGCTGGACCATTACCTGCATCCTCTAGAGAACCCGCCTGATTAAATATTATTCCAAAAAAAAGTTTGTTTTTCATATAGTTTATTCTCAGATACTATTGTTCTTAATTTGTAGATAGTTTATTTAGATTTTTATTATATAAAATTTAAAGTTTTTCATAACATATAGATTTGTGAAGGTAATTCCTACAAATGTCGTGTTTACCTGTAAGTAACATGCGTATCAGAACAGAACCTAATTTTAAGTTTTTTGTAAGTGATTGATATGTATGTGGTTGGTAAACCTTTTTTCAATAAATAAATAAATCAAAATGAAGGTACCTAAAATCGTACAACGATTTTACTTACAAAACTTCAACATTATGGAGCGTGTATTCTATGTTAAAGACAACATATGCAATGTACATTTAAAGGATTTCGAGAGACTAACATCGTTTGTCAAAAGGCAGAATGATGGATTTAACCAAAAAAATACAAGGTTTTCACTTCTCAAGAGGCACTTGGAAAAAACTTTTCACTATCTCTAACTAATAATTGCTCTAACTTTACCACAGACTTTAAATAAATATGTCACCAACCACCAAGTTGTTGATTTATGTAGAATAAAATTTACTAATTGTTTCATAAGCTTATTCATATTTTTAGTTTTACTTTCCTTGTATTCGTAATCAAAAGCACATAGTCTACCTAGGGTGAAAGTAACATTTAGGTAGTCCCTCAAACTATTAGCGCCCTCGCTACGCTCGGGCGCCAAACCCCCCGTCTCGGGACTTCAATAGATTTCAAGGTACTTTCATCCCTTGGGTAACAATGTACTATTAGTAATTCTTGTCAAAATCTACACTCACTCGTGTAACTCTCAAGTAAAGTAACGATACGTTCTTTTCTTACCACGTTATTACATAATATTACGGTTACCAAGCATTGCTTGAGTTATTGCCTATTTTAGAACGATTTCAAACGGCTAGTACTATAGAATCTCTATCTGCCTAGTGATTCATTGAATTCATTGGTGTGGTCTGGACCACGCTTGACGGCTTAGAAAGGATCTCTACGCGCCAAAGCTTTTTTTTACATCAAGTGCCAAATTTTTTTGAAATATTTGCGTTTCGTTTCACAAAAAGCATCAAAACAAAAAATAGCTCTAAAAAGGAAATTGTGATGATAGTCAGGTTGATAAGGTAAAGGAACGTTTTTCGCCTAGATAAATGTGCAGACCAAAGACAAAACCCTACTCACTCCAGTAGAAATTTTGCTCAGGAACAAACTCACGTAATAACTGCATAAGTAGGGACGGAAGCTTTCATAATACGGGCCTTACACTCATCCTAGTTACGTTGTAGCGCATTCGTAGCTACATCGTAGCGCATTCGTAGACCTATCGTAGCTGCATCGTAGCTACATTGTAGAGCATTAGTATCCCTGTCGTGGCTACGTTGTAGCACATTCGTAGCTACATCGCATTGCCGTAGCGCATCCAAGGCATTGACGTAGCGCGTTCTTATCCCATTTTCGTCAATTATTATTATCTTGATAAAAATACCACGGGAAGACAGAACAAATAGAAAGAAAGAAAGAAATACATTTATTTATAACAACAGAAGAAACCTAGTATAGGAATAATGTATCCTACAACTATATGTAAGTAGAATCAAAATACAATCTTATAGGATGTAGTTATATAAAAGTTTAGCATAAATGCTTGCTAGGCTCCCGGAAGAGTTCAAGTTCAATTATGTGGGACTCTAGAAATTTCATCATTTCTGTCTCCGGTCCTATCGGTATACCTAAGTACAACTTGACATAGAACTCCCATAATGAGCTATAGCACTGTCTTCTTGCCGCAACTAGCATCGGCCTGCATGCTGTCGTTTTCTGATATTGAGCAGATATATCTATTTATTTTGCAATGATGGGGATCAGGGGTATTTTAATTCGTCGGAAAGGCCATCGGATTCGATGTCAGAAACTTTTGACACATCAAAATAGCGTTCTGAAGTTCCGGCTGATAGAATTCAAATTCGAATCTGACGTTTTCGCTTCGGAAACGAATCGAATGAATTAAAATACCCACACACATGCACAGCACATGACAACTGCCTGCAAGTAGGTCAACTGTTTTAGTTAATTTTGTTGTAATTTTCGATTGTTATTTTATTGCACTCAGACAATAATTTACTGCATAATATGTTTATTATTATTTTCCCAATAAAATATTCTTGAGTGGCAAAAATATAATCCAAATTGGAGTCCGCGAAGTATTACAGATATTTGCAAACCTAGAACTTGGTGTGTTTTAATGTTTATTAATTTTCAATGAAAGTAAACACAAGTAGGGTTTTTTATTTTGACATGTACAAACAAATACGTATTTTTCTTCTTAGAAATACGTAGAATTATTTACAAATAATCACAACACACAGAGTTACTAAGAATAACCGAAGGGAGCGTGTTAATTATGTAAACAAATCACGGGTCAGACTCTAAGATAACAGGTTAGTATATAAAGATTTCTCTCATAGCATTTCAACATAAACGCTTTCAAAATGATGTTCAAAGTAAGTGATTAGTTTGATTTGTTTTCTCTTCCTTAAAATTTAAATGATTTTTTGTTTTTATAATGAAATCGACATCCATTCGACAACCATAATGTCGTCGACCCATCGCCGGCAGATATCCTCTGCTCCTACAGCCGTCTCTAGACGTAAACCATGGGTTACACCTGGCCCAGATTTGCCCAGGAATGAGTCGAATGTCATAAACGTAGAGAGACCCATGCCCAGGGCCGACAAGCGCTGATTATGCGCATGACAACATTTTAACACGTGTGAACTTTTTTTAATAGTCTTAGTACTTTTCGTTAAATTCCTTTATTTAATAATAATGTTGGACATTTTGTTTTCAGACCTCTTGTGTTGTGTTGCTGATGGCTGTAGCGTGCTACAGTAAGTATATTCCTTCATTATTAATGATTATCATCAGCCTATATATACACATTTATATTGTGTGCCACCACAATGCACACAATATAAATGAACATTAAATACATAGTTACCAAATTTGAATACAGGAACAATACACTCAAAAGGAATTAACAAAATAAATAGGTGACCAATGTGTGCTGCAGTGCAGAGATCGCTGCAACGACCGGTGGTCATTTCCCTTTTGTATAGATGAATATTATATTTGCTGAAAAACTTACCTTACGGTCTTCAGTCGGGTTTGTTTTCCAGACGATTCAGCTGGTTAACTAAAGTTGATATGCGATAAAATTTATTCAATAAATACCCGTAAAAAGAGCAATAAGATTGATTTCTGATTCCGTTTTAAATTCACAACTTTAAAACTGCAATGATACTTGAACTTGAATGATTGCAGGCTACCCGCACGCATACGGCGGTGGGTATGGCGGCAGTGTCGGTGGCTATGGCGGCGGTAGCCACGGCGGATTCGGAAGCGGACAAGACAGTTTTGGCCAAGGCGGATTTGGCCGGGGCCAAGGTGGATTTGGCCAGGGCCAAGGTGGATTTGGCCAGGGCCAAGGTGGATTCGGTCAGGGTCAAGGTGGACTCGGATCAGCACATGGTCAAGGTGGATTTGGACAAGGTCAAACTGGACTTGGCCAAAATGGACTACTACCCGGATTAGGTAATCAAAATCCAGTCGACCCAGGATTCTCACATAACGGTGGTTTCGGTGGACAAGGTGGATATGGCGGCCATGGCAGTCATGGCGGCCATGGCAGTCATGGCGGCCACAATGGCGGGTACCAAGAACACGGATACTAGTCATGCCGTGCATACCCGAGTATTAGTACCAAATTTTAAGAAAATAAATGTTTTTTAATGACACAACTACGTTTTCTTATCAAACAGCTTGCCTCGTTAGGTAGGTATGTAATCTGACCTTTTATTATCTCATGAATGTTTTGGCTATGGTTGTGGTTGAAGACAATCACTTCTGGTAACTTAACTTTTTTAGGATCGAAATCCTTATGGTCTCGCTTTTTTGTCTTTGTTCAGCAACTACCGCAGCTATACTATTTTGCTCATCGAGCGTGTATCTATGATTTTGCTAGTAAACTTTGAAGCAATAGTTGCTAGAGCTCTTTCTGGGACACTGATTCAATATAAAAGTTGGGTATATGGAGCTATAGCTGTAGGTATTACTGAAAACTACGACTAATTATTTATGAGTGTGATAGGTAAAATATAAAACTAAACAATACAACCAAAAGTAGGTTAATGTTTTACAGTACTTTATTTAGTACTTTATTAAAATTGAAGTGGTAGGTTAATGTTTTACAGTACTTTATTTAGTACTTTATGTTGTTTTACAGTACTTATTTTACAGTTCTTTACATTATTTTTATCATATTTTATCAAGTGCAATTTAAATGGCTGCTGATGATGCACTGAGTCACGTAAGGCGCTCCGTCCGGCTTATTTAGGTTTTAAGTATTTTACACCCTGTACTGTACAAGAATGATGATGCCTAAAATAAATGATTTATTAATATTTTTATTATCTGCATGGTAACCAAAGCAGTTCATAACGAGTTGATTTCCAATATAAGCGCCTCCTTCATTGCAGTATTGAAAAGAATGGCAGTGCGTACGACACGGAACACCTAAGCATATGAATTAAATTTATTTTGATGACTTCTCTATTGGATTAGGCCATACATATCTGTAAGAATAGATGTACCTAAGGATTTCAATGGCTGTGTTGTGTAATGATTTATTTGGCTGTGTGGTGCTGGCTTAGAATCTGCACCAACCCGACTCTTCCCGTGGGTGTCGTAAGAGGCGACTAAGGGATATCCACCAGGGTGCGGGCAGCAGTGCCCTCTGCTGAACAATTATACCACCGAACTGCAATCCCCAATCCACATGCCCAGCGTGGGGATAAACGCCAATAAGGCGTTTATCAGGGGGAAACCTGCGTCCAGCAGTGGACCAATACAGGCTGTTCTGTATGTGGGTTGAGGTATACGAAAACACTGCGCACATGGCTAGCCTCTCATTGTTTTCATCTAACGAATGTCTACTTCGTTAAAATATGTATTGTGTATGTAATGAAAACAATGTATTACGGAATTATTCCACTTAAAATTTATTAAACTGCGAAGCCGGAACGGGTTGCTTGTAATCAATATCATCACGCGTGACCCTAGCTTTTTTGACCTAAACATGAACTAAAATAGATAACTGACACGATAACAAACGTGGCAAAATTATTGTTTTCATGCGTTTGCTTAGATTAAAAGGGAAAATATTTTGGAAAAGGATACTCATAGTATTTTTTGCGTTCTTCTGAGCTAGCGTTCTTTTTGCGGCACCTTCAACGAGCTCCTTGGTATCACTCTCACACCAACTCTGAAGTTACCTTCATCTTGTATCTCTATATCAAGCACAGGTCTCGTCTAGTGGGCTGGAGTATTGCTGTCATACCATTGCTGAGTACCAGCTTGCAGCCTTGGACTCGATAGAACGAAGAGCCTTCAGACTCATTGACGAGTACCTTGCAGAGACTATGGTCCAAAGTTTCGAACACCGCCGCAAGGTTCCTTGTTTCTCGATATTATTTATAGGATACATTTTGGAGAATGCTCACTTGAACTACATGAGCTGATCCCACCATCCCCCTTCCACTCAATAAAGTACTCAGGGGTCACAAGCAGATGCACAGCGCAATGCCATCCATACTTGGTGGAAGTACCCTCTACTCGCACTAAGCGGTTTTTCTCCACCTTTATTATTCGCACCGCAAAGGAATGGAACTCGCTCCCTGCCTCTGTTTTTCCGGCCAATTACAACCTAAGTCTCTAGTCAAGACCTTCGTGATACACCGTCGGCCGCATCTTAGCTTTCCAACAGGTGAGATTGCGGTCAAACAAAAGTCAGGTCTATGTAAAGTAAAAAAAACATATTATCTTACATTGATTTATTAAAAAGGAAAGATAAGGTACTGGTTTCTCGAAAGTGGCAACCTCAAATTGTGTAAAATTGTGTGCTTCCACGCTTCTTTGTATTGCACAGGACTGGAAATATAACTGTGAGCGTATGTGTTTGCGTGTAGTTGTAACACATGCCAATTTTTGAGTAAGCGCTGGGAGAACGTAACCTATCTTCCCTTTTTAATAAATCAATGTTATCTTATCGACAAATTCAAGTTTCAGGTCCCGATGAACATCGCCATTTCTTACATGCTCGTACTAAAGGAGCATTAACGATTACCCTGAGTACTTTATTCTGGATGTATATCTCAGCTGCATTGCTGGTTAATCTGTTGGTGGTGTGTTATTGACGTATTCAATCCACCTGTTTACTGAGCGAGTTTGCAAGGGCTATTTTTAATTTGTGTCTTTGTAGATCCGAGAGTTATAGATTAGCTATTAGCCCGCGGTTTCGAGCGCGCTTTTCATGTAGCCTATGTCCCCGTAATATTGTTTACCTCCATGCCAAATTCCATTAAGATCCATTTAGCGGTTCCATCCTAAAAAGGTAACAGACATACAGACATCAGTGAGTTACTTTCGATTCAATAATATAAGTATGGATTTTCCTAGTTATTGCCATTGATTTATTAAAAACGGTTATTGCTATTGTATTAGGTCAGGTTCATAATATTATCTGTACCTAGTGCCCGAAGACGGTTATTCGACATTCGTCAATTGGTCCTACGTTTCTATTCATTCGTCAATTGGTATATACGTTTGAGTTCAAATGATGGAGCTTGAATCGACTCGTCAATTACTTGCCCACAATTGTACATTTTTACGTTATTGATGGACCAAATGATAAAATGATAAATGATAAATACATTTATTGTTGTTTAACTAGGTGGTAACATTACATTGGTCTTCATATCTCTAGTCTGCCGTGGTTAGGCTTACAACATTTAAGTCCAGAACAGTTTACAATATTTACAGTTTACAATACAAATTTTTCAGTCTACAATATTTACAGATCTAGTTAAAAAAATATTATTGTCACACAACCAAATGATCGACCATTGAGTCAATTGTCAACAAGACGTTAAATTGGTGGCGTCATTCGCGATTGTCAATGGACTTCAACCAAGATTTCCATTATTCGCCTTCAATCACGTAGTTTTGTGAATGACAATAGTGTCTATTCAGATGTAGCCAAAACTAGACTAAACTAATCTGACAGGACTAAAAATAATGCCATCCTTATTATTTGGATTGTTATGACAGGGCGACATTTTTAGTCCTCTCAAATTAGTTTAGTTTAGTTTTAGCAGCTACTGAATTGACACCATTGGCTTCAATTTGCCTCCGTAGACGATCATTTGGATAATTATTGCAAACAAACAAAAAAAGAAACGTTTAAAGGTGATTTCTATCCCACGGAAACTGATTTATAGAATTTAATGTAGCCTATTTTATTTCATTTTCATATAATTTATTCCACCATAGGTACATTTATATGTACACTTGATATCGTAGTCATCTAATTTTAAACATTATTAATAATTATTATTAATTATTGTAAAACATAATAAACAAAATATTTTTAATGAAACACCACAATGGTTTATACGTAGCAGGAATTAAAAAAAAAAACAAAAACAGACAGACGGTAATTTTGCTTAAACATACCTACCTACCTACTCCTATCTAATTATTAATTACACATGGTTGGCTGTAAAAGGGCCTAAAATAAAAATAATAATGTCAGAGAACAATAATCAAAATTAAATTAATAATAAGATTTTAGAATAATGTCAACAAATGTCAAAAGAGCAGCTGTATATGGGCTTGGTCAAAGTAAACTAAAATAAAATATGATAATAAAATAATATTTTCTGCTGCAAAGAGGCATTGTCCAAAATAATAGGTATAAACATTAATAATGTCAATAAGTAGGTGGGTATAAAAATACTAACATAATGTCAAAATGTCAGGTAAAATAATTAACCCGATTAATCGAACTAATAGGAAAAAAAAGTTGATGTGGTCCGATCAGTAGGACAAAGGCAGTAGGACCACGTAGCCAGATGGAGATATAAAGTTTTGAATACATAAAGACGGGTGTTGAAGATGTCAAGGAGAGATGGAAACAATGTTTAGACACAACCCCCTACTACATGTCCTACTACATGTCCAACATGTTGGCACTAACTAGTTGGGGTAACTATAGACTAAATTCATTTATAGTGCGACCGAGCATTACATTCAATGATTTCAGCAAGATATTGAACATGGATCCTTTCAATATATCATTCAACGGGGCAAGGCTATGCATGACTCTCTCTACATCTTTTGCACTTCAAAAGAAGTGCAAAAGTAGATTCAATCATGTGCAAAACCACATGATTTAGTTATTCTCTTAATCTCTACTTATAGTTTTTTTTTAATAAGAATAATTTATTATAATTAGTTACGCAATTGTCGGCCAATTTCAGCCGGGGGTCTCAAATCAGTATAATTATGTGACCTATAAACTTGACCTAAAAAGCTGACAAGATAACAAACGTGCCAAAATTATTGTTTAGAGGCGTAGGCTTATATTAAAACGGACAATATTTTCTAAAAAGGATAGGTCCAGGATTTCGTGTTGTAGTTGTGTTAGTAGCTGAGTATGTCGTTAACAGAATTTCAATTCGTCACGAAATCGTATACCTAATGGGCAACGGATAACCGTTAAAAAACTAACTATCGTTAAAAACTAGGACGTTGAGATTTTCACGACAGATGTAGGTAAATGCTATGCTAACGTAAAATTTACGTTTAAAACCGCTATCAAACGAGTTTATTTCATATTTTT
Source organism: Eupithecia tripunctaria (assembly GCA_955876795.1). NCBI lineage: Eukaryota > Metazoa > Arthropoda > Insecta > Lepidoptera > Geometridae > Eupithecia > Eupithecia tripunctaria. Next base: position 2,407,308 of record OY041616.1, on the reverse strand, counting down.
TCGGGTTTAGGATCACAGCAATTATAAGGGAGATTGGCTTCTAATGTGTGTTAGAAGTAGATCTACAACTTGGCTCTGAGGGAATTTCAAACCGTCATAACTCTGAAATCAACGAATATAATTAATTTTATTCTCAAAAACTATAAACTGACTTAAATTTTTATAGTTTTTTCATGAATTGTCATAGATCCCACTGTCAGAACTGAACAAAATTAAAATGGGACCACACGGGAAGCATCAGCTTTCATATAAGAAAATAATCATGAAAATCGGACCACCTAGTCAAACGTTCTGAGGTGACATAAATAAAAAATACAGTCGAATAGAGAACCTCCTCCTTTTTTTGGAGTCGGTTAAAAATGGGATATAATAATAATAATAAATAAATAATAATAAATAAATAATAATAAATAAATAATAATAAATAAATGATGCTGGACTATTCACACAGCATTATCTAGCCCCAAGCTAAGCAGAGCTTGTGTTATGGGTACTAGATAACTGATATACATAATACAATACACTACATAGATGGATATTTTTTTATTATATATAGAAAACATCCAGAACGCCCTGATCAAATACCTGCAGATCGTACAAATATTTGTCCCGAGGCGGGAATCGAACCCGCAACCTCCTGCGTCGCAGGCGGACCATAGCCTACCGCGCCACAGAGGTCGTATAATATAACGGACCTCGCGTATTCACTATTCACAAACAGCTAACGAACTTAACGCATTCACGATTCACTCACTGTCGCCATTTTTGAGACAATTATGTAGTTGTTGACTTCCTTGCATAGATATATTTACTTGGTACTGTCTTTTTTTTAATTCCTTGTCTTTTATAGATTGCACGAACAGCCCTCTTCTGCAGCACAAATATGGTGTTAATATCTGCAGCGTTCCCATGCAGTATACCATGTCTTATGGTATAAAATCACACTAATATTATAAATGCGAAAGTTTGTATGTATGAATGGATGGATGGATGGATGTTTGTTATCTCTTTGAACTACGAAATGGATCGTGCTGAAATTTGACATACAGGTAATTCTAATCCTGGAATTAAACATAGGCCACTTTTTATGTTATTTATGTGTGGGCCCATTGAAGTTTATTATCTAAGTTGATTTCTAAGCATACGGTACTTCCTACGAGTTCTAACGTTTCTTCTTATACGTTTATGTCAGCCTTAACTTCTTTAACATTTGGTAGAATAAATCTAATGCATTTCGTTTTGGCTTCGTTAAAATTAGTTCTTTCCATCATGTTGGACATGGTATGGTGTTGTGTCTAAACTGTTTACGCGGTACATTGAAGTCTAATTTGCCAAGAAGATCAGGACAGGCAACGTCATTGTTAATAATCTTAAGAATATAATGATAATCAGCTAGGTATTGCCCGTCTATTTTTGAGAAGCAAGAAATGGAACCACTGGCAGAGTTCATCAAAGGTAAAAGATTTGTATGTAATCTTTACTCTAAAATCCAGGTATCTTATGAACCGCCTCTGAATACTTTGAATACGGTCAATGAACTTCTGGTAACGTGGATTCCATATCTGAGAATCGTTGACTCCTAACAACGTGCAAAAAAAATCTTAAACGTTGGTAAAGCTCTTAGAGATTCTCATGCCAGTGATCTCGAAGCTTTATTAATTTTGTTATCATTATGAACGTCATAGAGCAGTTTTGAGTCTATGATGCTCTATGAAGTCCGAGATCACGGATACCAGTAGCTATAGTAAGTAGCTGTCCAGCCAGTGCATAGCACGTGGGAATAGCCCTAGGCTCACGAGTAAATGATGGCTGTGTGGTGCTGGCTTAGAATTTTCACCACTCCAACTCTTCCCGCGGGTGTCGTAAGAAGCGACTAGACTACCGACAGAACAATTATACCAGAAAACGGCGATCCCCAGTCCGCATGCCCAGCGTGGGGATTATAGCCATTGCCCTCCATGAGATAAACGCTAATAAGGCGCGCTGCGTGATATAATTCAGGTGTGGTGCGGGGAATTTTCATTGGTAACGCCCATTCGAGCAAGGTCATTGGCATATATCGCCCTCTTAACTGGGGGAGGCGTGCGTCCAGCAGTGGACCTATACAGGCTATTGAGGTTGATGTTAAGTTAGTATTAAGTTAGTATTATTGCTCGTTTATTTTAATGCCCTCGTTTTTCCAGGGGAGCTCTATTATAATAGAGTGCAGGATGGTAATAAAGAGAGTCGTCGAAAGCTATATTAAAATAAACGACAAGAACCCTAGCCTTCGCTGACGACATAGTCCTTCTCGCAGAAGACGCTCAAACACTGCACCCTGCATAACGCTAGCAAAACTAGAGGTTTAGAAATGAACCTACAAAAAACACAAGCCATGACAAACAACGAGAAAAAAGAACTACTAATTGAAAACAGGACTCTAGAATATGAAGGGGAATATATCTATCTTGGAAAATAGGTATCATTTAATTAAACCATCAAACAACATCGACGAAATAGATAGAAGAATTACAAAAACCCGGAAAAAAAATTGGGCTATGAAGGAAATTTTGAGAGGCAGTCTACCGCTAAGGTTAAAGAAACGAGTATTCGACGCGTGCCTACTTCCAACGCTCACGTACGCCCATGGACCTATACGCGCGAGGCAAAAGACAAAATCATAAAATGTCAAAGAGCAATCGAACGAAACATAATGAAAATAAGGTTGAAAGACAAGGTACGACACATAGAAACCAGATCAAAAACAAAATTCATAGACGCTCTACAATATGCTTTTAAAATGAAGTGGGGATGGGCCGGACATGTCGCGAGAATGCCAAATGCAAGGTGGGCTACCTTAGTGACCTCATGGAAAGGTCCTAACGGCAAAAGAAGAACTGGTAGACCTCTAGCAAGATGGTCAGACGAAATTAGGAAATACCTAAAAACACAAAACTGGACAGACGTCGCAAAAGACCGTAAACACTGGAAAGAACTGGAGGAGGCCTTTACCCGAGAGGGGTCCTAACCTGACTATTGACGAAATAAAATTTTAATAAATAATAAACGATATACTTATCCACCTTATAACCTATAACATAAATTCTATTATATTTGACATAACTATTTTTTTAATTAATTCATGAAATTATCAATATTATTTTAAGCATGATTGACTATTGTTATTTAAGGTTATGGAATAAAAAGGCTTTTTTATTTTATTTTATTTATAAGTATTATTGCAACATACACGCTTTCAAAATGATGTTCAGAGTAAGTGATTGTGGTTTATTGTTTTTTGTATTTTTGAGATAATTTGTTAGGGTCTTCTTACATTAAAGTTGATTCATCTGAATATAAACTTTAATACAGGCTATTGAGGTTGATGTTAAAAGTAAAAGTAGAATTAAAACAGTCACTGGGATTTAGTTCAAGCTTATGTAACAGGCAATGGTCTTCAAGACGAGAGAGATCTGACTCAAGAGCAATTATGTCAAGATTGGTTGTTACAGTGGAGAATATCTTCATGTCATCAGAAAAACGATGATTTAAAGCATGAGTATTGACTCATTCCTAACATATAATGTAAAAAGCAGGGAGCCTAGCAGAGACCCCTGACGAACCCCGCTAGGAACAGGAACCCAACTAGAGATATAGTTGTTGAGAACGACTGCATATGATCAATTATCAATATACTCTGAGTCAATTATGATGTAAACCATCTTAGCAAATCACATCGTATACCTGATTGAGAAGCTTATTAAGCAACACAGATTTATAAGTATATAACTAATTTAACAGCATCAAATGATATATTCTATCGAACGCTTTACTATAGTAGATAGATAGTTATTTTATGGCAGTAAAACTGTATTTTAACGAAATTCCAATAACCGTTCATTCAATTACCTAGCGAAATAACGCTAAACTCCTAAGCAGAACAAAACTGTATGTATACGTTTTTGAAAATACTTTTTTTTTTAGAATTTACATATTTCGGCACGATCAACTGAAAATCATTTTCCCCTATAGTCGAAATATCTATTAATTGATCATTCATCATCGGTGTTCAAACGTGCATTTTGCTGAATGTTTTTAACAGTTAGACAAAGTAACCTTTTTCAAGTAGAGTAGAGAAGTTTTTAAGAGTAGTGGTGATTTGTATGTAATTTTCAGAAACGATATCACTCAAAATCCTCTAAATTAGGTTGTAATCTTATCAAGCGATGTCAAAAACATAATAATTGTATATTTCGTCTAAAAATAGGTATGCAAAATATCTGCAAAATGATTACAGGAACACCAAGATTAGGTATTATGTAAAAAAACAGGGGTCAACTTTTAGATAACTATTAGTATATAAAGACTTGTCTCTTGTTATTGCAACATACACGCTTTCAAAATGATGTTCAAAGTAAGTGATTGTGGTTTTTTGCTTAATTTTTTTTTTGTTTTTTTGAGAGAATTTGTTAGGGTCTTCTAACATTAAAGTTTATTCATCAGAAACTTAAATTTTAGTTTAACATTTTTTCTCTCTAGATTTATTCTCTCTTTTACTTAGGTATCAGATTATTCTGATACTAAGTATTATTAACTAAACCTGTCTAGACTGAGGGTATTCAGATCCATTTTACTTTAGACAGATACTAAGTATTATTAACTAAACCTGTCTAGACTGAGGGTATTCAGATCCATTTTACTTTAGACAGATACTAAGTATTATTAACTAAACCTGTCTAGACTGAGGGTATTCAGATCCATTTTACTTTAGACAGATACTAAGTATTATTAACTAAACCTGTCTAGACTGAGGGTATTCAGATCCATTTTACTTTAGACAGATACTAAGTATTATTAACTAAACCTGTCTAGACTGAGGGTATTCAGATCCATTTTACTTTAGACAGATACTAAGTATTATTAACTAAACCTGTCTAGACTGAGGGTATTCAGATCCATTTTACTTTAGACAGCCCCTGTTTTGGACACGCTGCTATAAGAACGGCCTTATGTATCTAATACGAGTATACGCCATAACTTTTTTTAACTCAAGTCTCTCAAAGCATAGCGTAGACCAGCTAATTAATCTTAGAAAATAATGTTCTCTGTTATATAATTAAATACTTTTATTTTTTTATAATTGAAGCGTTTAACCATCAGTTTACGCTTTCATAATGATATTCAAAGTGATTTGTGTGTGTTTTTTATGAAAGTAAAGATTTGGCTAAATATGGTAAACGCTTTTACAGAGGAAACTTATTTACTCTGGATACAAATGAGTCGCTGCTACATATGCTGCTATAGGAACGGCCTTATGTATCTTAATATATTCCATAACTTTTTTGAATCAAGTCTCTCAAAGCATAGCGTAGACAAGTTAACCTTACAAAATAATGTTCTATAATTTAATACTTTACTGTTTTTATTATTGAAGCGTTTAACCATCATTTTACGCTTTCATAATTCAAAGTGATTTGTGTGTGTTTTTTATGAAAGTAAAGATTTGGCTAAATATGGTAAACGCTTTTCCAGAGGAAACTTATTTACTGATACAAATATTGTGTAACACTTTCTTATTGCAAATGGTAGAGCGTTTTACCACCATCTCACTTAAGAAAGTGAAGACGTGGCTTATGATAGAGCGCGCCTTATCAGAAGGAAGGGAAGGAATAGGAGTTAAATTGTAGGTCTCTATCTATCACTTTACCGGTAAAGCAGAGGCAGGAAGTTCGTTCCACTCTTTGTTTGATTCTCTTTTGTTTAGTGATTGTTTTCTATAGTGAAAAGCGCGCTGTGCACCATGGCTCCTCTGTGCCCCTTACTTATAATCATCGTGTACTAAGTAGGTAACTCTGAACTTTATACTTTGGTTAAGTAGGGTTTTTCTCATGATTAATGTATAAAGAAAACAATAATAGTCCCAATGAAAACATATTAGAGTCCCTCAGTAGGGAAACTCTAGGTGTAGGAAAACGAGAATAATGCTGAAAAACGTTTTTAGGGTTATAGAACATACTAGATGTAGCAATGAGGAACGGAACGCAACGAAGGAACGGAACGTCAGTATGGACCAGAGACAAAAGAAGAAGACACTTTTGGCTATGGCTCAGAGACAACTTGTGTGAATGATAAACCTTTGTAATAAAACTAAAATAAAATAAATGTGTTGGGATAAAACTGAATTATTATTCACAACAATACACTAGAAAGCGGTCTAACTACCAACTTCGGCTACATTGGTTTTAATCGTGAAAACTGATGCATTCGCTAAACAGATTTCTCAAAGATAATGTTGGATGTTTTGTTTTCAGACCTATTGCATTGTGCTGCTGATGGCTGTAGCGTGCCACAGTAAGTATTCCTTAATCATTCATTATTATTAAGTCAGCTGAAATGCTGGAAATCCTCCTCCCAAAAATAACCTTACATGGACACTATGCATAATGCCTCTTTCCAAACTTAATATAAACAATTATATTTATTTATATATAACATTTAAACATTACTTCTCTACTTATTAATCTTTCGGGTCTTTGAAAAACGTTTTTACCCACCCACGGTTCTTCACTGTTCAATTGCGTTCATTTTTCTAACGATTTAACAACCCATCGATACCTATTATCGAATTGTTCCGTGCACGCCGATTCCCGTAACGTCGATTTTTGTAAAAGGCGCTGGAATCCCCATCACGTTTTTAAGCTATTGCATAGCTTCTATCGCGGGCCTTGAGCGCGGGGACCGAATCCAGAAATTCCGTAACGAAAAAACCTTGACGTTTGTCTCTTTAGTTCAGCAACTCGCCTCTAGATGGCATTGCAATAGCTTTACCGCGGCAGTCCCCGAGTGCCACACGTCTTTTTTTTTTTTTTTTACAGTCGACACCAGGTTTACAGTTTTACGCAGTCATGTATCGTTGTCTTTTGTCACGGAATAAAATTAACGCAATGAATATCCGTCTCAAAAAACAAAATCGCCACTTGTGTTGTGGTAGGTAACTTAGTACATCGGAAGAGTGTGCGTGTAGCTTTCACTTCTGCGGCGCTCCCGGAGTGCAACCCTTTGTTTTTACGTGATAACGGATTTAAATCGAGCCTTTAGCCTAATAAGCTCAAGATGTTCAGGTTTTCTTGCTGTCTTATTCCAGAGCTACTAATGTTACCTATACGAAACAGAGCTTATGTACATTAACTAAAACTCAAACTCGTGTTTTTGCAGGCTACCCGCACGCATATGGATACGGCGGCGGCGATGCTGGCATCGGCATCGGTGGTGGCATCCGCGGGGGTCTCGGCGGTGGCCTTGATGGTGGCATCGGTGCTGGCTTATTCGGTGGAAGCGGAGCACAGGGCCGCATCGACGAAGTACACAGCCACGATGGATACGGCCACGCTGGCATCGGAATCGGAGGTGGCATCGATGGAGGACACAGCCACGATGGACACGGCCACGCTGGCATCGGAATCGGAGGTGGCATCGATGGAGGACACAGCCACGATGGATATGGCCATAGCCACGATGGACACGGCCACGCTGGCATCGGAATCGGAGGTGGCATCGATGGAGGACACAGCCACGATGGACACGGCCACGCTGGCATCGGAATCGGAGGTGGCATCGAAGGAGGACACAGCCACGATGGATTTGGTCACAGCCACGATGGACACGGCCACGCTGGCATCGGAATCGGAGGTGGCATCGATGGAGGACATAGCCATGATGGATACGGCCACGCTGGCATCGGAATCGGAGGTGGCATCGATGGAGGACACAGCCACGATGGATACGGCCACGCTGGCATCGGAATCGGAGGTGGCATCGATGGAGGACACAGCCACGATGGATACGGCCACGCTGGAATCGGAGCACAGGGCAACCTCGGGGGCCGAGTTAGACTACAAAATGGATTTGATGGCAAGTTTGGTGACGGGTATCAAATTGAAAATGAAATACATTCCCGAACCTAAAAACTTTACGAAAATAAACGTATTATTATGACACAAAAACGTTTTCTTATCAGGCTCTTTGACCTCGAGAGGTAGATATGCATCCGACCTATTATTATTAATATCTCTCTTTTGGGGGACAGTATCGCTCACGTCCGTAGGTGTTGACCCTCTGATACCCTACACGTGTCCTCTGGGTGGTGCTAAGAGCGGTACTCTCTGGTGGTAGGCTTCGGCCGTGGCTTGTCACCACCCTCCGGACTGGGCCAGTCCGTGAAGCAACTCTGTTGTGTTTCGGAATGTGGTCCGGAGTAGCCATCTTCTAGACCTTCGTGATACATCGTCGGCCGCATCTTCGCTTTCCATCATGTGAGATTGCGGTCAAACGAAGGTCTATTTCTGATAAAAAAAAATAAAAAAATAAAAAAATCTCGAAAACAGAGATCGGTTTTAATAACATTACCGTGGTTTTAGCTCGTACTTATGTATTCGTACTTACCTAAATAATAATCTTGCTTGGTCAAGTAAATTTATAGGTGGAAAAGCGATTTGTGAAAGTAAATACTTATACATAAAAAATAGCCTATTTTATTTTTCTAGTTCTATGTAAAATCTTACATTAAAAAAGAGTTGTGAATTTTTTTTTAAGAGTTGTGGCTTAGTACATCTATTCCGCGGATCCTGTATACTTATCATGACCCCGTCATGACATACGGAGCTGAGACGTGGACACTCACGATAGGGTTGGTCCACCAGTCAAAGTCGCTCAGCGAGCTATGGAAAGAGCTGCTCGGAGTCTCTTCGTAACGAACACATTCGACAGAGAACCAAAGTTATCGACATAGCTCCAAGAATTAGCAAGTTGAAGTGGCAGTGAGACGACGATCTGCGAAAGACTGCAGGTAGATGCTGGATGCGTCAAGCTGAAGACAGGGTGCCATGGCGCTCATTAGGGGAGGCCTATGTCCAGTTTTGGACTAATATAGGTTGATGATGATTTATACTTATCATTGCTTCAATGGTTAATTTTGTTGTAACTTGGTTGCATAGAAAAAAGTATTTTCGTTTCACTTAAATACAAACTTTTTGTCATTTATTTATTAGGTATCTACTCTAAATAAGAAAATAAGAAAGACCACTACCGCTACTCAATCAAATCGAACTGAATGATTGATATACCACCTATATAGAATAACCTATAACCTATGTACATACATGATAAAGGAAATGAAATGAATATTTTTTTATACACAACCTTAATTGAATGTAATAAATCACATCACATCACATCACACTAATATTATAAATGCGAAAGTTTGTATGGATGTATGGATCTATGGATGGATAGATGGATGTTTGTTACCTCTTCACGCCAAAACTACCAAACGGATCTGGCTGAAATTGCATACAGATAATTCTAATACTGAAATAAAACATAGGCTACTTTTTATCCCGTAAATCTGTTCCCGTGGGATAAAAATCACCTTTAAACGTTTCCAACGGAACAACGCGTGCGAAGCCGCGGGGTGTAGCTAGTTATTTAATAAAACCCGAAATAACATCAGCCTGGTAAAAGTGTATATAATTTATACACATTACACATATTTTAAGCGTAGGTACTTTGGAAAAACGTTATTCGAGCTCGTTGTAATGACAATGCGTTGAAGTTATACACGTGCCTTTCATTTTCACATCCTATTGATTCATCTATAAGTTATTAGCTAAGTAACGCCATTTCATTGTCCAGCTAACTAGTCTAATTATTATTGTCCTGAAACATGTGACAGTTATCAAAGAATATAAAAAAACATTGTGACTGCAGCAGGTAATTATGAGACAACAATATAAAATGGAGGTTGAGCTGGTTGCATCACAGTGAGTGAAGATTCACGGCTTCCAAGATGTCTCGGTTGGTGGTGAGTGTTTTACCTATTCTAGATTGCTTTGTTCTAGATTCAGGATCTTAGGACAAATTTACCTATCGTATCGGCGCATAGAGACTCCAGAGTCAGTAAAAATAGATGAAATACTGGAACAACATATTAAATGAATGAGCACTTTTATTGCACATACAAAATAAAATAACTTGCATCTAAATAATACAAATGAAAAAAAAACGTACAATAGGCGGCCTTATTGCTTAAAGCAATTTCTTCCAGGCAACCTTAGTAGGCTTATATAATGAAAGGCTTAGGCTTTTAGTAGTGGAAGTATCCTAAGTCTGCTCCTAAGACTGTTCATGTTCACCTTCTGTGTCAGTCGATCGTCTGCAATAGAATGGTTTGCTCCAGTATTTCGTCTATCACCTACCTACCTAACTAACCTACTTCTGATTAGTTAGATCCTAGTTCGGATTGCGTTCAGACTTTTTTAATGGGAGTTTATGCTAATAAACCTACTTATTTTGGTGGGATATCTGTTTTATTTTTTACCTTATAAAGTTGGAGAGATTCAGGCATCACACTATCTCACTAATATTATATTAAATTATAAAAATATAAATACGAAAGTTTGTATGTAAGTTTGGATGGATATTTGTTACCTCTTCACACCAAAACAACTGAACGGATGACTGAAATTTTGCGTACAGGTAATTCTAATCCTGGAATCCAACATATAAGCTTTTTATCCCATCAATCAGTTCCTATGTGACGCGTGCGAAGCCATGAGAAAAAACTAGCAATAAATAAATAAGGCTGGACTGGTTGCAGGGCATCACAGAACAATATAAAAATACTGAATACTGAATGCAATATAATCGTGCATCTTTGTATTGATTTTGGGTAGTTACATTACATGACAATTTATAATTATTTTAGTGTTTAACATCGTATTTAAATTTTTTTAAGTACTTGATTTATTTATTTTCCTGACTTGTAAACAATTTCTTACCCATAAAATGACTTTCTGACTATCTGACCGCACTCTTTGCTAGGCTACCTACCTAACCTGATTAGTTAGATCCTAGTTCGGATTGCGTTCAGACTTTTTTAATGGGAGTTCATGCTATAAACATACTTATTTTGGTGGAATATCTGTTCTAATTTTTACCTTTTAAAGTTGGAGAGATTCAGGCATCACACTATTTTACTAATATTATATTACATTTTAATAATATAAATGCGAAAGTTTGTATTGTAAAGTTTGAATGGATCGATGGATAGATATTTGTTACCTCTTTACACCAAAACAACTGAACGGATGACTGAAATTTTGCGTACAGGTAATTCTAATCCTGGAATCAAACATATACGCTTTTTATCCCATCAATCAGTTCCTATGTGACGCGTGCGAAGCCGTGGGCAGAAACTAGTAATAAGTTCATAGTTGTTTATTCATAACTTAAATTTGTTACAAGTCACTTAGGTACTACGTTATAAATAAATAAGGCTGGACTGGTTGCAGTGCATCACAGAACAATAGAAAAATACTGAATACAATATAATCGTGCAACTTTGTGGATCAGCTTTGAATTGCATAGTATTGTTTATTGAATTGAATTCATTTTTCCATATTGGGTGCATGACAATTTATAATAATGAAAGTGTTTAAATTGTATTTAATTCGTTAGTATGTACCTCATTTATTTATTTTCCTGACTTGTAAACAATTTTTCTACTAATAAAATTACTACCTGAATATCTGATCGCACTCTTTGCGTGGACCTACGAGTGACTGCAATGTTTTTGACGATGATGGTCATACTCTACCATTGGGCACTCATGTGTGATTTGCTGTTGAAAGCAGTACACACACATACGTTTACTGAGGAACATGCCGTTCCAAAACAAGAGGGTTTTGTTTCTAGACACACATTATGTTGATAAGGAGGCGGGCAGCAGCACCTCCTGCTTGGCAGACGGATTGGTGAACGCATCACATCACACTAATAATATAAATGCGAAAGTTTGTATGGATGTATGGATGGATGGATGGATGTTTGTTACTTCTTCACGCCAAGACTACTGGACGGATCAGGCTGAAATTGTATACAGGTAATTATAATCCTGGAATCAAACATAGGCTACTTTTTATCCCATAAATCAGTCCCCGTGGGATGAAAATCATATTTTAACCTTTCCATAGGAACAACGCGTGCGAAGCCGCGGGGAGCAGCTAGTTGGTAAATTAAATACACAGAAAGAAGCCGCTGCCCTTTTTAGGTAGGTTCCGTAAGTCAACTTGCGACTGGATGTTACTGGGGCTGAGTTAGAGGGGTCAATTTCAACTTTCTAAAGACGGGTGACCCGAGCTGGTGAGTATCTGGCGCGCTGTATGGCGTCAGCATTGCCATATAGCGTGGTGATGTACCCAGTGTCTTGGGGGTGCTATTCGATACGAACTGATTTTTGGGATAAAAAGTAGCCTATGTTTGATTCCTGGATTAGGATTACCTGCAGTCAACATTGCAGCCTAATTTCAATAGTTCAATAGTTTTGGTGTGAAGAGGTAACAATTATCCATCCATCCATCCATCCATACAAAATTTCGAATTTATAATATTAGTGTGATGTGACTAGTAAAATTTGTATGTTTAGGAAAAATTAGATTGATGATTGGATTGAATTAGGCCGTTCAGCTAAGATGTCATTTGATATAGGTCCATTTGCTACTAGGTCATGTTGCTAATAGGGCGTTTTGCCTATATGTCCTTTCGATATGAAACGGCTTCCGACTGGTATTGATATGGATCAATTGAGCTACCTATAGATTGTTTGTAGTAGTTTGCAGAAGTTAGCTTAATTGTTTCAATTATAAATACAAGTAGTAGTTCAAATTTATTAATATTATTTGATTGTAATTTTCTTTTTTAATAAAGTAAGTATAAGTACCTAGGTACTTTTTAAGTTTGATTTTACAAAGTGTCATTTACTTTCTCTCAGATCCTGGTATGCATGCTGGTGCTCGTGTCTGCGGTGACCCCCCTGGACCTCCCCGGGGGTCTGAGCCCCCCGGACCTGCCTAAAGCGGATGTGCCCAAGCTTCCTGATCTCCCGAAAGCCCCCGACGCGAAGAGCCTTCAAGACATCGGAGGAAAGAGCTGAATAAAACGACTTGACCAACCTGGCGATGAGTAGATATAGTTTTTTGTATTGTATGTAGGATAAAGGCAGCATATTAAATTCAGTTGCAACTGTTTTGTGCTTTTTATTTTTGGCATGGGTACTTTTAGATGCTGATCTAACATGTTAGATCAGCCTCACGTGACCGTGGTGACGTATCACGTTTGCATTACTGTAATTTGCTTTTTGTAATTTAGCTAGCAGCCTACTTAGATGAGCTTTCAAAAGTTCAGAAGTTATAAGTCTACCTGTGTAAATAGTTCACTCGTTGACAGAAGATGTCGCTAGTTCCGGGAACAACACAGAACCCACAAAGTCGGGTGTGCGTGTAGTTTTCACTTCTGCGGCACTCCCGGGGCCTGATTCCACTAACACAATCGCCTCACTATTACACTATTATCGCTTCATTATCGCGTAACAATCACCACCATTGACACCTTTTGGTATTCTACTAACACGATCTTTTTTTGTTTATGCCATATCTATGATATAATTATATGCCCCACCACATTATTGACACTCTATTATAAGTCATAGAGATTGTAATCTTATGGTAAGAGAATACCAAATAAATTTACGACTCAATCTCTATCTCAATCGTATGGCGCCATTATGGCATTTTGTTTAAAACATTGTGGAATTAGGCCCCTGGACTACAACCCGTTGTTTTTTTAGTTATTCCGCATTCGTTCTACTTCGTTCGACCAAAGATGTCCGAAAGCGGAAAATCAAATTTTATGTGGAAATCGTTCCTGATTCGTCCCACATTTGCAAGGCAATCACATAATTCTCATTGCAACCTTAGTTATAGAATACCTAGTAGAAACTTTGTTTTTTAGGAAGCTGCTTTTGAAAATAGAGCCCTAAGTTTGGTTTCTCTTCTCGATAAAATCGAGATGTCGTGGTGTCGACGTTATATTAATAATACATTTTATTTCTGACTATAGAAAAGTAACAGATCTTTGAATCTTTGAATGATATTTAAATTTAACTTTTCTACGGTCCATGTAATCGATGCGTATCTATGGAGGTTTACTAAGCATGTAGATAAGAACGACGCAAATCCAATATGTAAATGAGACCCTGGATGACATCTCGATGCAATATGGAATTCAATCCCCTAACCCCTGCATGAAGTCCGCTTGCGACGCAGGTTTTGGGTTCGATTCCCGACTTGGGACAAATGTTTGTATGAACAGAACATATTCCGGGTATTCTAAGTATTTTATATAATAAAATCTTGTAATGTATTGTTTTATACTTAGGTATATCAGTGATCTTGATCTAGTACCATAAACACAAGCTGTAGCTTTGGGCTAAATTATGCCGTGTGAATTGTCCACCATTCTCTATTTATATGTATTAGAGGAATAAATTATAGAGGATTAATTTATTTAGAGGAATAAATTATATGAATGCATTAATTGACTGCCCAACCAACGATGTGATTTTGTTGTAATTTAGTTATAGATACCTAATCCTCATTTCTTACTTGTTGGAAAGAAAAAAATTACAATTGAGTAAGAAAAAACTGTTTTTATGTAGATACAGGCAAGAACATTATGATCGGAGAAGTAAATTATGCCAACCACCTTTTATTTCTAATTTTGTGGGTGAATTCTGCATGCTGAAACTAATTAACTGGTAGGTACTGGTATTGTTTGATGGATTCCCTTTACTTTCCTCCACGAAGTCTGGGGTCATCGACTGAAACAAGCAAATAAAAATAATATAGACTTATTCCGCTAGTAGGGACACAATACATTTACAAAAACATATTATTATATTAATTCGAACGAAGAGATCTTAAACATAGATGAAACCGAAGCTATAAGCTTTTTAGAACATATTTGCCTATTAAGGTTATTCTACCTATGTCTTGACTTGGCTATTGTATTGTGCTAAAACATAATATCTTATTCTTAATGTGTTATGTAAAGCCCCGTATTCGTTGTAATCATTTGTTTATAAACATGGTTGCATAAACGTGTTGCAGAGTTGCTGTCAACATGTTGCGGGCAACACTTGTGTTGCAGAGTTGATCACGCCATGTTGCAGAGTTGCCGCCCGGCGAGTGAAAACATCAGTTTATCAACAAATGTTGAAGTGTGTTGTGGACATGTTTATAAACAGTTTTAAATATGGCGGTAGTGTGGACCAATTCCAATACAGGCTGTTGAGGTTGAGGTAATCACTAGTACAAAACAAAGTCGATTCCCGCTGTCTGTCTGTTCCTATTGTATGCTTAGATCTTTAAAACTACGCAACGGTTTTTGATGCGGTTTCTAGAGATTCAAGAGGAAGGTTTACATGTATTATGTATATGTATAATACACCAGCATTGCACCCGTGCGAAGCCGGGGCGAGTCGCTAGTAAACTAATAAACATATCTATGTAATTAAATCTGGCAATAGATAGGCAACTTACATTTCTTGGGGCGGTAATCATTATTTGTAGGCTTCTGCACCCAAGCGGGGCTGATGTCTGGAAAAAAAACAAAAAACAAGTCTAAAAATCTACCATACATGGAGTGGACTCGAATACTGAACAAGGACCATGAATATAGAAAGTTTTCGCATAGGAACAAAGACAAGAGAAAAAACAAGCGATTCTTTTTTTCTGAAATAAAATACGCTTTCAAAGGAATAAATAAATTTTCTTTTTACACGTAAATAAAATGTACATATGACTTCTAGAGTCTGTTAAAAGGGAGAGGAGTGAGTATGGAGGGCGCGCGTGTGCCAATTGACAACTTTTGTTGGGTTGACAATACTGCTCTGTCATTGCACTACGATTAAAAGTGTTAGTTCACCGAAACGTCACGTTTTCTATTTTTTAAACAAACTCTAATCACACTAATATTATAAATGCGAAAGTTTTGTTTTACGGATGGATGGATGGATGGATGTTTGTTACTTTTTCATGCCAAAACTACTGAAAGGATCGAGCTGAAATTTTAAATAGACATAGTTCTAAACCGTGCTGTGTGGTGCTGGCTTAGAATTTGCACCACCCCAACTCTTCGGGATGTCGTAAGAGGCGACTAGGGAATATCCACTGGGGGGCGGGCAGCAGCGCCTCCTACAGAACTATTCTACCACCGAAATGCGATCCCCAACCCGCATGCCAAGCGTGGGAATTATGGTCATTACCCCCCTTGAGATAAACGTCAATGCGCTTCTGAGAGGAAGGCCTGCGTCCAGCAGTGGACCAATAGTTTACGTTGAGGAGTTCTAAACCTGGAATAAAACATAACGTACTTTTTATCCTACATTTCAGTTCCCTTCGGAATGTAAGAGCCATAAAACGTTCCCGTATAACAATAGTGAGATCTTTGTTACTTCTTCACAACAAAACCACTGCACGTATCCAGCTGAAGTTTTGTATACACGTAGTAGTCGGCCTAGAATTAAACGTGGGCTACTTTTAATCTCATAAATCAATTACTATAGGACGTTATACCCTTAGGACGTTCCTATAAAACAAGAGTGAGATCTTTGTTACTTCTTTCCGACAAAACTACTAAACGGTTCGGGATACAAATTTTTTTAAGACTTCGTTCTAAGTCTTGAATAAAACAAAGGCTACTTTCACCCCATGAAACAGTTCCCGTAGAAATGTACATACTCTTTAAACTTCCCATAGATCAATAGTGAGATCTTTGTAACTTCTTCACGACAGATCTATTAAACGTTCAGGCTGAAATTTTGCACGCAGATAGGTCAAGACCTAGAAAAACTGCCTACTAACTTTATATACTAACTTTATATCCCATAAATCTGTTTCCATGAGATAATGAATAGATTAAAACATCACTCTTATATTGTAATCTAGCTTTTACCTGCCGCTTCGCTTGCGTAATTTTGATCTACTCATGAGGTATTACAAACTCAACACAGACATTCGATTAGATATTGATTTATTGAAAGTAAAAGCCGCGTAGATTTCTCCTAAATTAAAAAATATTAAAAGTCAAATTTTAGACAGGTACCTACCTAATAAAAAAATCAATAACAATTCCGCGAAAAAATCTAACAAATTATACAAAATAGATTTTTTCGCGGAATTGTTACTAAATATATTTCATTCTTGTATTTACAATGAATTTCCGCAAAGTGACGCCTGAATCTATTATTTAGCCTGTATTGGTCCACCGCTAGACGCAGGCCGCTGTATGCACCCTTTGATAAGCGCCTTGTTGGCATTTATCTAATGAGGGGTTATGCCCATAATCTCCACGCTGGGCATGCGGGTTGGGGATCGCAGTTCGGTGGTGAAATGTTCTGTTCGCCTGTTTGCCCTTCTGTTTTTAGTATGCAACAATGAGTGATAAATTATTTTCGGCTACCGCAGCGCCTGTCTGCCCTTCTTTTTCAGTATGCAACGATATCAGCAATTTCAACAATTTCAGCTACCGCAGCGTGTTTCAGCTCTTCTTTTTTATAGTATAGGAAGCTTACAATGATGAGTCATACATTTTTGTCAGCTATCGCAGCGTCTGTCAGTCCTTCTGGTTTTAGTATGCGACGATAAGTATTTTTTTTTCGGCTACCGCAGCGACTGTCTGTGTCAGTTTTTCCTTTTTTTAGTTTCAGTATTTCGTTTTATAGTATGTCAAGCTTGCAATTCAGATGAATCAGAGGTACAATTTTCGGCAACCGCAGCGTCTATCAGTCGTTCTGTTTTATTATCGCAAAAAATATGATCGCAATTATACATATTAATTTTAATTGGCTACCGCAGCGTCTGTTTAGCCCCCTGTATGCAACGACGAGTCATAAATTATTGTCTGCTTCCGCTAATGAGTAGATTAAAATTACACAGGCGAAGCGGCGGGTAAAAGCTAGTAAGTACATAACGACAACTTCTGTGACGCAGCTATCGAAGGTCCGCCTGCGACCGAGTTCTGGGGCCTAATTCCACAATTTTTTATACAAAATGCCATAATGATGATGATAATACGATTAAGATAGAGATTTAGTCGTAAATTTATTTGGTATTCCAATACCATAAGATTACAATCTCTTTGACTTATAATATCGTGTCAATAATGTGGTGGGGCATATAATCATAATCGTAATAGTCATAGATATGGCATAAACAAAAAAATATCGTGTTAGTAGAATACCAAAAGGTGTCAATGTCGGTGATTGTGACGCGATAATGAAGCGATAATATTGTCATAGTGAAGCGATTGTGTTAATGGAATCAGGCCCCTGGTCGCTATGTATGTATTATGAAAAAATATCCATCTATGTAATGTATTGACTAGATGTATTATGTACCAAAACATAACACAATCTCTGTTTAGCTTGGGGGTAGGATGACGCTGTGTGGATGGTACAGCATTTTATTTATTTTAAGAATAACCTACCAGGCTTTTGCGGTCCACCCGGAGCGGGGTCTGAAAAATGAAAACTTTGGATAAGAAGGTACTAGTGTGCAAGAACGAATTTTCTATCTATGGTTTATCAATTTTGAATGAAGCATGTTAGTAAACAAAGTACGACACAAATAACAAAATCTCACTTGATTGGCGTCGAGTTTCAGATATAATTGTAAGCAATTTTTATTGAAGCGAGGATCTAAAATCGAAAAGTAATGTAAAATACGTATAAAAGGACGCGCCAACAAAGTGAATTTTAGGTTAAGTATGGGCGGTTTGTTTACGTTTATGCTCCATTCAAAATGGTCTGATCAATAGGTGCATAATAAACTTTTGGATGTTCAGTTGGCCTTAATGAAACATTAGGCCAACTGAACAGGGTACATTACACAAACTGATTACTTTGAGATCATAAATGTATATGTAAAGACCGAACTGTATGTACGAACAAATTTTTAAAAAGTCGGGTTCGTAGATTTTGTAAAAAAAATTAACAATTATCGCGGTGTTAGAAATTAATTTGAGTCGACTATAGCGTTCGTTCACTAGCAGACTTACATGATGGGCGGTAGAAAGCTGTGTCTGGGATAACTGAAAAAAAAAAGTTTAATTAGGTTCGACAATAATGCTCTAATCTAAACAAATAAAACATATTGATTTCATTGTTTTTTTACCGACTTCAAAAATAGGAGGAGGTACTCTACGTCTGTTTTTGTTAAATTTATGTTTGTTACCTCAGAACTTTTGACTGGGTAGTCCAGATTTTCATGATTCTTTTTTATATGAAAGCCCATACTTCCCACGTGGTCCCATTTTAATTACATCCAGTTCTGACAATGGCATCCATATATTTGTCGGTTTATATTTTTTTAAAACAAAATCAAGGTTTTATTAAAATTAAAATATAGACAACGTTGTTCGAAGCAAAGATATATGAAGTATTTTTTCAATTATTTGATAAAATGTTAATCAAAAAGATATTATAAGAAAATACATTTTTATAGGCAACGTTGTTCGGTGTGGTTACACAGAGAACCTTTAACTAATCATAAGGAAGGGTTGGATTTGAAATCCACCGTTAGTCTATTTTGTACGGAAATGTCAAAGTTATGTGAACTTCCCGTTCGTACGTACCTACTAGCCACATAATGGTACAATATTGGTGTCTATTCAAATGTTGCCAAAACTAGACTAAATTAATCTGACAGGACTAAAACTGATGCCATCCTTATTATTTTGATAGTTAAGGCAGGGACATTTTAGTACTGTCAAATTAGTTTAGTTTAGTTTTGGCGACATCTGAATTGACACCATTAACTCTATGCACTTAGCGTACTGGAAGGAAAAGGCGGTGCACTTAGGCCCGTATTATGAAAGCTTGCTCAGTCATAGAGCTATGCTTGAGTGACGTTTTTGTCACAGAAAAACGTTGCTCAGGCATATTATATCGATGACTGAGCAAGCTTTCATATTACGGGCCTTAATCTATTAGAAGGAAGGTACATACTTTGTCCTTGGCCATTGTTGGGTGTAGCATGGTCCACCACGTTTACTGAAAAAATAAGAATATTTAAAGACTGATCATCATCATCAATGGTCTTAAACATTCGACTCTCCGTTGTCAAATGCAGCTAGGAAACGAACTATAGTTCTTTTTTCCGGATGCTACGCCGAGAAAAGCTTTTCTCGCGTCATGTGTTTGTCGCTGCAGAGAGCCTTGCTGGTTTCTCAAGAGCTGTAAATTAGCCTGTTGGCTGTTCTGGTGTTCTTGGGAGATGAGTTTCATTCATTAGTGAGCGCCACGAAAGTAAAAAAAAACTCTTTTCCACACATAATCGGATGAGAAATAGCTATTTTCGTAGTGTTTTAGTTTTTTTTAAACATTATGATCTTTAATGAGAGCGAAACTAATTTGCTATATTCTGACCACCAAATCGAGTCATGTTCAAGCTATTTTTTATGCATGATAGACACTTTTATACGAATATCTGTCACGCTGCAAACATCCTAAATATATTCACCATTAGAAATAAACAAAAACATTTCTGAAATCAGTCGTTGAAAGTACGAAAAAATAGGTATCAAAAATGGTGAAATTCCTTCTAGTTTCTACAACCGCTCGCTCACACGCGGGGGGCGATGCGACAAAGGGATCAATGGCGAACGCCGCCGAATGGCCAACACGATGCGATTCTACGTGAAACAACAACAAATCTGAACGGGCCCCGGCCGCTGAGATTTGGGAGAGTTTCGTAGCCTCGGCTTGGACTATCGCCAGATGCTACAAGAGGCCATGGAGGTTTCACCTTTGGTGCACGAATGCACCTGTGGGTGGAAGGAGGGAATTCTTCGACCCAGCGCAGCGTCCAGCGGGGATTATTTGATTTATTTTTTATATTATATTTTAAGTAGTGGATTGATGGATACTTAGATAAAGTAAAATGTTAATTATTATCTAAGAATTTATACAATATTGTACTTACCACTACCACCGTAAGCAGACGCCATAGCGCACACAACCAGCAAAACAATCTGAAAAGTGATGAAAAACCTCATTATTTCACTTAATTTCCACTTGTTATCCTTCCGTTATCGTAATTAGTCATAAACTATATTTTTTAACACAAAAATCACGAAATATATTGCCAAAGCGTAGGTGAATTTCTGATTATATTTATCTTACGTACCAGAAGTCAATACTTTGATAAGATAACCGTATTGTATGTTATTATGACTATACCTAGGTACATGATGTAGGTACATGATGTGTACATAACTGACGACCGCAACGGGTTCGATTCCCGCCTCGGGACAAATAAATCGTACTAATATCATAAACGCGAAAGTGTGTTTGGATGTATGATTGTTAGTGTCACTCTTTCACAAAAAAGATTTTAAATCTTTGACAAAAAGTATTGAACGGATCAGGCTTTTTGTAAACAAAACAGGTATTTCTAAACTTTGGAATAAAAAATAGCTTATGTGTTTTGTTATTGTTTTGTTATTATTATTATTATTTACTTTTTATCCCATAAATCAGAACAGTTCCCTTGGGATTGAAATAACCCTAAAACAACGCAAGCGAAGCCGCGGGCAGCACCTAGTAATAAATAAATAAATAGTATTAATTTGAAGTAAGATCTGCAGAATTATTTGTTCCATTTTTTCTGGGTGTTTTCTATGCATACAAAAATATATATCTATATTACTTCTTCGTAGATCTATTTAGTTTATTGTATTAAATACCTATATCAGATAATTAGTATCTATACCCATAACACAAGCGCTGCTCAGCTTGTGGCTAAATTATAAACCACTATTTTGGCGAAAAAGATCGTAGAGGGTGCTACGATGCTACGCAAGACTTGCGTAGCCTACAAAAGACATCAACGCGCTCACGTATTTTGTGTTGTACTGATAAGTTGCTACGAAATACAACTGGAGCAAAAAAATAGGAGAGAGGTTTTTATCAAAAGTGTGTACGTAGTTTATGGCAATACTACAACACAATTTATAGCCTTTTCGACATCTGTATGCCTAAAAAGTGCCGGAAAAATAGGGCTCTCAAACGCTACCCAGTTTGGTTTACTGGTGACATCATAGAGGACACGAAGCGCAAGCTTAAATTTCATCGAACCTGGAAGAGGTCTGGGTGTGAGAAATCTTACCAGCTTTTCTCCATCCTTCGTGCTGATCTCAAATGCCGAGTGGCTGCGTCATATAGGGATCACATGAAATCAGTCGAAAACAGCATTAAGAGTGAACCCCGGAGATTCTGGCAGCACATAACTAGCCTACGGTCTAAGGGAGGGTTCGAACCAAATATCACCTTCAAAGGTTCAACCTACTCTGGACCTGATGCGGCTGAGGCTTTCGCGAGCTACTTTGCCAGTGTTTTCTTGCCAGACGTCCCCCAGCTAGATGCTGCTAGTGCCAGTTCTGATGATGCCTTAGCCAACGCTAATGATATCGACATTATGAGAGTCACACGCGATGACGTCATCTCGGGTATCAAGAGACTTAAGCCTTGTAGCGCAGTGGGACCGGACAGCTTGCCCTCTGCAATCGTCAAGAACGCGGGAAAGCTACTGTGCGATCCATTATGCCACATCTTCAACTTGGGACTCAAGTCCGGAGCCTATCCGCCACAATGGAAGGTTTCCAGGGTAACTCCAATTCCTAAAAGTTCCAATAAGTCCCTAGTTGAGGAGTATCGCCCAGTAGCAATTTTGTCTTCGCCAGCAAAGGTGTTTGAGAGTATCTTGCACAAACATATTTATGCACAGGTGAACAGGTTCTTATGCAGCGAACAACATGGTTTTAGAAGCATGCGTTCCGTCAATACAAACCTGTTGACCCTCGTTAACTTCGTTTCCGCCAGCTTGGATCGTGGTCTTCAGGTAGATGTCCTTTATTTCGATTTCCGGAAGGCGTTTGATAGGGTCAACAATGACATTCTGTTGACGAAACTGAGTGCTATAGGCTTTGCCCCGAGACTTCTCCGGCTTCTCGCGGATTACCTCCGAGATCGTCAACAGTTTGTGAAACTTGGGTCTTACGAGTCTAAACCCTATCACACGCGTTCCGGTGTCAGCCAGGGATCTATACTGGGACCTTTACTCTTCCTTATCATGGTTAACGACCTTCCCGCTGTGGCATCGTGCGCGAGGAGCCTGTTGTATGCGGACGACCTAAAACTCTACCTAGAGATTAAGTCTGAAGCAGACTGTCGGGCAATGCAACACGATGTCGACGCCATTTTTGAGTGGAGCGTCGTTAACAAAATGGAATTCAACCCGAGTAAATGTTACGTCATGACCTTCGGCCGAATGTTGCACCCAATTCACTTTGATTACCAAATAAATAACGAATCAATAAACAGAGCCACCACCATGAGAGACTTGGGTGTCACATTCGACCGAAAGCTCACATTCCATGACCACATTCGTTCCTTGGCCAAAGAGTCGTTCAGGCGTCTCGGGTTCGTCCTTAGAAATGCCCGTGACTTCGAAAGCGATCACGTTGTTCGCCTTGTTTTCTCGGCACTTGTTAGGAGCAAGTTGGAGAGCAGCGCTTGTGTGTGGAACCCGCATGAGGTTACTTACACTCTCATTCTTGAGAAGGTGCAGAAAAAGTTCTTGCGGTTCCTCTACAAGCGATGCTTTGGATACTATCCTTACCTTTATCCCACCAAGTTCTTGCTGGGATGCTTAGGCTATAACTCTCTAGAGGTGCGGCGTGCTTATGACCAAATAGTCATAGTCTGCAAGATCCTCCACGGAAAAATTGACGCTTCAGATCTGAGTGACGAGCTGTGTCGACTCTACGTCCCAAATAATTACTGCCGGGCTCGGAAACATAGGTTGCTGGCCGTGCCGCAGTCGCGTACGGCGGCGCGGTCCATATCACCCATCCCTCGCGTACTCAACGCGCTCAACGCTCTCCTGGACGACAGCCCCGATGTTGACTTGTTCGCTGATAGATGGACCAAACTATTGAATGATTGTTTTTTATTTTGTGAACGTCATAATTAATTAATTTTTTATCTGCGTTTTTATTAATATAATTTTTACTGACATTCCATATATATTATGACGATTGTATGTACAAAACTTTTAATGTAATTCGGTTTTCTTTCTAAAATTAATTATGTTAGTTAAATGTTTATCTGAGTGTTTATTAATATTAATTTTACTGACATTCCATATTATGACAATTGTATGTACGAAACTTTTATTGTTATTCTGTTTTCTTTTAATTAATGTAATTGGTTTCTTTCAACCGTTTTAATTTAAATAAATAAATAAATAAATAAATAAATAAATGGCACTAATATATGGGGTACCTCATCTATCAAAGTTTTCGCCGGGGAGGCCACGAAATCCCTGATCGAAGGGTCCTTCCATCTAATAATAGGGGAAAGATAGCCCATCTTTGAACACACAAAAAACTGGTTTTGGTAGCGGTTATAGACAGATTACTAATGGAACTTGGAACAGATGACAAAACAACACTTCTTTATAAAAAACTAGCTGCGTACCGCGGCTTCACACGCCTATCCCACGGAAACTGATTTATGGGATAAAAGTAGCCTTTGTTTTATTCCAGGCCTAAACTACCTGTATGCAAAATTCAGCCCGATCTGTTCAGTAGTTTTTGCGTGAAAGAGCAACAAACAAACATACTTGTTTAATAACTTTCGCGTTTATAAATCATAGCAGGAATTTCTATGATAACAAAGCCTCAATTTTCTTTAGATGCGACGTCTAGTACCTCGTTACCAAGATAATCTATAGATAGGAATGATGATCATGTATAGTTATAGGTATTATCCTATTCTATGGTCGTGGGAAAACTCGATTGTTACCAGTACAACAGAATAACTAGACATACCTACTTATCATAGTACACATACCTAAATACTGAGATTCGCTGTTGCGAAACCACCAGCCGACAAGTTGATCCATGATCAATAGACTCGGATACCTACCTACCAATTTGTAGTCGGTTATAATTATAACTACCTACCTAGGTATTACCTACGCAATACCAACAATACCTAGTAATTTAATCTATTACCTAGGCTTGTGTATAATTAGTTTTATTTGATCATCAACTAACCTATTGCGTGCACCGATGTAAAAAATAAAAAGATGTTGGTTACTTTTTACGCTAAGCGGCAATCGAACCCGTGTCCTCCGCTTAATACGAAGATGTCATAAGTATATTGGGAAATTATTTGAGTTCTTAGAATTTACCCATATTGCTAAACTGTAATAACCAAAATTCTTTGGATTTTTGATTGTTGTACAAGAAATAACACATGTGCTATTTTATGCCATTATAGTCTTAGTGAAATAATTGATTTATAAAAATCGATTCCAATATCTTAAGAAGTTACCTATTATCAATCATTTGCTCGGTGTAGGACAAATTCTAGATTGGAGAGATTCCTAACTCGACACTTCGTCGTTTCTTTACTTTAGTGTCTACATTACATACCGAAGCGATCGAAATAAAAAATACCACCTTATTTCCGTGACAGTGTATTTTTTAATATGATTTGACCTTTTCTAAGTGTACATTTATTGTATTTATGAAAATAAAGCATTTTTTAATTTGAATTAGAATTTGACAGATCGCGACTTGGGCAGATTAGGTAGGTACGGCATTGTGGTAGAGTTA
Organism: Eupithecia tripunctaria; assembly: GCA_955876795.1. NCBI lineage: Eukaryota > Metazoa > Arthropoda > Insecta > Lepidoptera > Geometridae > Eupithecia > Eupithecia tripunctaria. Next base: position 2,381,751 of record OY041616.1, on the reverse strand, counting down.
CTAAAATTCGTACATTACCGAATTAGTAATGACCTAAATAACCTCAACCTCAACTTATATTGTTCCACTGCTGGACGCAGGCCTACCCCTGATAAGCGCCTTTATTGACTGTTATCTCATGGGGGGTAATGCCCATAATCCCCATGCTGGGTATGCGGGTTGGGGATCGCAGAGTGGTGACAAAATTGTTTCGCAGGAGCTTAGATCGGTATATTTGATCGAAGCGCAGGAGGCGCTGCTGCTTGCCTTCGGTAAATATCCCTTAGTCGCCTTTTACGACACCCGCGGGAAGAGTTGGGGTGGTGCAAATTCTATGCCGCCGGTTCCACACGGCGAAACTTAAATAACATCTTTCAAGGCTTTTCTTGAATGATAATAATACAAGCAGTTAAGTAGGTACCTAATAGAAAATGAATAACAAAAAACAATAGGTAATAAAACTCCTCTTGATATACTTAAAAGATTTATGATATACTTTACTTAGTACCTACCTACTTACCTAAGTTACGATTTTACTCTGCAATAATCGATTATTCGATTTTCCCGATTAATTTTTATTTACATTATGTCCTCTCTATTACGTTCAGCTCTACGCAAAACTATAATTACTAATAATAATTATCCTATCTCTGATTTATGAAAAAAAAATGTTTTCTATTATTTATTACGTGTAGACTTGTACAGGCTAATTTTAATTTAGTTCTTGATAAATGTAAGTAACACACTGAAATTCTATAGATTAAATAATACGCTGAAATGGAAATAAAACTTACCTATTCGAATTGTTCAATATTAATAAGTACATACGTGACTTATAATCCTAGTCAATTTTAATCTGTCACGGACGGTTCCTAGGCGAAAAATTGTTGACTAGAATAATAACTTTGTGGTTGTTAGTATTTTTATGCCCGGGAACAACGCGTGCGAAGCCGCGCGCAAACAATTGTTCGACATTATCTCTACAAAGTAAGCTTATTTTCTCCTACTAATATTATAAACGCGAAAGTTTGTAAACATGTCTGTTTGTTGCTCTTTCACGCAAAAACTACTGAAAGGATTGGTCTGAAATTTTGCATACGGGTAGTTCTTCTAGGTCTGAAATAACACACTATTTTTTATTCCAGAAATCAGTTCCCGTGGGATAGGCGCGGGAAGCCGCGGGGCGCAGTTATATAGGTAATACTTTAGTAAGGTTATAGGTACTTACCAGTGACCTCATTTTGAATAGGATTTCACGGACGTGCACTTAATTCCAATCGTAGTATAAGATTGCCGAATATTTTTTTGTGTGTCACATTTTATAGTCGCGTCCGACTGCGATAAAACCTGAGTAAATAGGTTCGGTTCTCGGTAATTTAGGTAAACAACAGTCTGTAAACATAGTGTTATCCTCATATATTTATTTAAGATGTTTACATACCCACGGTAAGTGGAATAGGTAGGTAGGTATTACTTATAATTTTATTGGAATAATCTTGGAAGATCTGACATAGAAAGCTAGCCAAACGCTAGCCAACGATAGATAGTTCCCGCCACAGGTTCCCGCGTCACGGTGGCGTAGGTGTGCACGGCAGCGCCATTGAATCCTCATCGAAGCGTCGTCCGCCCCGTGCGCGGCTGACGCTCTCCCGCTTCGCAGTCGCTTTGGTCGCGCAGGTGTGGGCAAACTTTTTGACCCATATAAAATAGTCCATTGTAGGTATTCAAACTGCGACTTTTAGCAGAAAGCATCCTACTTAGAATTCAGAAGTTCTGAAGAGAATCACGGGTAAAGTAAAGGCTCAATTTAATTAGTTCAGAAGATCATATAATTATAAACACCTACGCAATTTGCCTTTGGAAGCACTTCTACTTGGCAATGTTGTTTTGAAGTGACGAGATGGTAACAAATCAGTTCTTGAATTATTTCACATGTTATTAGATTTTACTTTAAAGCGTCTTGTGAAGCGCGATTTCGGCGATTCTCTAGCGCAATTCCTTACACACAGCCGCTTATTAATAACGATTTTTTAGACAAACCGAATAGCGGAGTAAAAATAACGGCAGTGTGCGTCAACTTATGCGTTTTAGTCACAGATTACCCCCAATAGATACCGCATTACAATACTTTTGTTCGGATGCTAGCGCACCAAAATTGGCGGGTTGCGGGGACTGAAACAAAGGCGTTGTGATTGGCTATTTCAAGGTCGCACTAATAATGAACTAAGGGTATACTCACCGTAGGGTTGGGAAAGTCGAACACCAAATTAGAATTCATCGATAATTAGTTTGTAAATTTCGTATTCAAAGAAAATAAACAATTAATTTTCTATAGGATCATGAATTTATACAAACATTAAAACTAATATTTTAAACCTAAGTAAATGACAAAAACACTACTACTATTTAATTAAATAAAATAAAAAAAGTTGCGAAAAATACACATTACACAATAATGATGAGAGATCATCTGTTTTGAATTCAATTATAAAGTAAAGAAAAGTAAATTAAAAGTTTATTTCAAAAATAAAATAGCACTATTTAAAGTTAAGAGTTACAAATGTAGTAGGTTATAGAATTTTTTGTATTTATCACAGTCTCTGTAGGTGTTGTTACCCGTAGTCGAGTGACTGTCCTCCGTACTAGTTATTACAATAATACCATTTTTAACGATATCGACTAGACTCGAAATAAGTGAAATTCACAACACTAGCGTAACACGTGCTTTCGCCGAAAAGGACAACGAGTACAATAACAGCAATGCGGAAAAGAGACAAGTGACCGTCCTTACGTACCATTAGCCATTATAAGCTAACCTGTTCTATAAATGATAAAATTGTAATTATTTTACTTACCGATGAAATGTTATTCCGTCCTTTTGGTAGTTTGAATTTCTTGATGATTTTCCACACGATTTCACTGCACATGAAGTCATTTTATCCAATTTTCTATCACAAAACCAATTTTCACAAGCGTTAGAGCACAGAAACGTAGGGGTCTGACACTTGGTCGAAACTGAAGCCGTACTTCGAAGCGGCGATTTACATCTGTGCATTTGCATTGATGCGTGGTGCGCGGTCGTCGTCTTTCATGCGCAATCTATTGGGGGTAATCTGTGGTTTTAGTACAAAATATACTGCAAACAAATATCTCGAAAACGTGCGACACAGGTCGCGTTATAAAGCGCATGTGTGAGTAGGGCTTAAAGCGTTAAAATATGAAACTCAAACTGCAGTGTCTTACCAAAGATACCTACTAATTTCAAAAAAGTATTAGACAGGGAGAAGAATGGCTCTCGACCGACAATACAAGTGTACATACCCACTTGAATAGCTGCAGTCCCCAAAAAGGGGGTAAAAATGGATCGCGCTTTTATTTTTGATCTAGATTTGATTTTGGGATTAAACTTTGAGGCTCGCAATTATTTGGAGGACTTCCTGTGTAGAGTTCAGATTTGCAAAGCAAGTACTAAATCAGATAAATCATCATAAAAAATCTTATCAAGAGACAGCTAATCAATTGAAGCGTAAAACATGCCGTCAATTCTTGAGGGATTGAGCTATTAATAGGTAATACTAATATTATAAAGAGGAAAGATTTGATTGTTTGTTTGTTTGTATTGAATAGACTCCAAAGTACTGGACAGATTAAAAAAAAAATTTCATCATTAAAAAGCTCAATTTTTAGGGAGTGGCATAGGCTATATTTTATTCCAGAATTCCCACGGGAACGGGAACTACGCGGGTGAATCCGCGAGGCGTTGCTAGTTTATATAAACATGTATACAAACCGTTGACGGTATTCCGGATATAGGCTCCCTGCAAAGCGACTATGAAGCCTCGGACTGTTTAAAAATGCAAGAAAGCGTGTAAAACAAACAGCCAGGCGAAAAAAAATAAGTCATTCAAAAATCGTTATTCACAAGTTAATCCTCATTCAGAATCGTCCCCCCGTCTTGGTAGGTACACCCTTCCCCTGGAACCCTATATATTCGCAGCTCCATCTGGTTTAGGCTACGAAGAAGTAGGGTTTAGGCATGTTTTCCTCAAAGGAAATTGGATTCTAAAGCCGGGTTTCCACCGCGAAATGGTAATAAGCGGGAAATAAGAGATGAGTGGGCGAAGTAAATTGCAACGCTCAGTCATTTCCGCTGGATTACTATTGTACGTCTGGAGAATCCTCATTGTTTTCGTCTACTTGTGCTTGGCCAACAATTTCTACGCTGTGATTGTTTTTGTGCCATACCATATTATTATCATTGCAAACTAAATATTTTTTCATTTCTGTATTTTTCTCTTGATATTACCACACCTTTTTATTGATTTCCAAGCTTTTTTTCTGCTCCGATAAATAATAAATAACAAACAATAGATTAATGAAAATCTTTTTCTACCACAAATGGCGGACAATTTTAGTCATATGGATTCTTAAACTTCTTGCAATGGTTATATAGAGCTATAACTACATAAGCCGCACAATAAATCCTTTAAATGTCTTGTCAAGCTTGTACTCATATAATGTGCTAATGCCGAGCTACAATACCTACTCCAATACGATAAAGGTGGTATAATAGGGTCTGCACAGATAGGTATACTGAAATGCTAAAGCCCACATAATACTGAACACAAACTCTTCTAGAGTTAAACAAAGATTTGGAACTCCATAGGCGTGCTTTTACTTCATTATTTAACTTTTAGATCTCGTAGAGATATAGAAAGTATTCATAACTCTGCTTTGTGTGCGTGCAATGCCCCTATAAAGCATCTATAACGCTCTTGTACTGCTCAAGAAGTATACAATCTCCCTTGAACGTCTGAAACACCACCTTGCTGTATAAGATATCTCTAAATCTCCTCATCTGAGCTATAATAATAATATACATACTTTCTTATGCCGTTTATTTCTCTCTCTCTCTCTCTCTCTCTCTTTAATCAGGCCGTACAGTAGCAAAATAAGTCTCTTATGTGCTGGTTGGGAAGTTACGACTCCTCATCAGTAAACATGCGTCCGAGATTCCGCCCATCTTATCTGAAATTCCCCTAGGGGCATATCATACCCGCGTCAAACTTAAAGGTCGTTCGTCGATACATTAGGTTTTGTGGCCTAGGTATATAAAATATTTCGGCTGCGAAAAAATAGTTTGTAGATTCTAATTCAAACGCAATACCTAAAGCTGATTTTTGCATGTAGATACTATTCCTCCTCAACAACCTATAGGTCCACTACTGGACGCCAGACCTTCCCCTGATAAGCACCTTGTTTACTTTTATTTCATGATGGATAAAAGTAAGGCGTCTATAAACCCCAAGTTCAAGTTGCCATGCGGGTCTCAAACACTGTTATATAATGTATTTTTTTTTTTCGAATAAAGATTTTGTATTTTGTATTTTGTTTGGGTTAGGGACTTCTCCGACAAAGCGCTATAACTGCCGCAAACAGACACCGCGCCGCGCCGCCGCCGTGATACACGGTGGGTGACCGTTTAGGTAGGTATTTGTGAGAAAAAACCTATTGTCGCTGCTAAATGATGCGAATGAAATGATGTGCAATCTACGTTTAATAATAATAATCAAAGAGAATACAATAACTTCGTAAATAATACTAATAAAAATCATTATCTGCCGACTAAATGTACACTAATACTAATCCGTAACCTGCATAGGTAATAAATTAACAAAAAGAACTTAGTTACTAAGTAATTCGTAAAGTAGGTTTTAATTCAAATTATTTATTATTAAAAAAAGACGATAACATTACGGTTGTCTCCAAATCGTTATGTCTAGTACCTACAGTCTTATGTGCTGTGTTGGTTTAATGTAAGTACCTAAGCTAAAATTAGGGCAATAGGGATAAACTCATCATATTGCCGACAAGCTTATCAAGCATGTGCGGCGCTGGTTTTCAGTTTTGATCGTCGTCGGTGAGATTTAGGAGGGTTTTTTTGCTGTTTTTGCTTGCTCTAGGTATAATTATATAATTATAAGGTATACATGTATATCAAGACTGTTTGATTGTTTTATAAAATGGATAGGTAGTCATAGGATTTTGCGTTCATAGGAGCACGACAAAGCATACGTTTTTGGAACGGGACGTAAGCGTAAAAATGATGTTTTTGTATAAGTAGGTACAAGAATACTACACAACTTATGAATAAACCCAAAGACACAAGGTTCAAGGTCCCTGAGATCTAAACCAAATTAGTTGCAAAACAGTGCACTATCCTCAGACCAACAAAAAATAAAGAAGGATTAGAACGAACGATCTCAATGACGCCGCAGAAACCATGCCCAACTTGTAATTACACGAGCTCATGCACACAAATACAAACCAAACCATGCCCAGTGCTCGTCAGTACGCGTACGGAGATGTAAGCCAGGATACCTCCCGTGTGTAAACTAATCATTATGGTTTCCTGAGCAGTGAAAAACTGTAAAAATAACAGTAGAAAAATCAAGAAGTCGGAAGGAATAACGTTTCACTTTGTAAGTATTGGAATAACACCGTAAAACATTCTAATAAATCCTAGCTTTTGTTTTACTTGGAACACAAAACCTCAACAGTCTGTTGTTATCAAAGACAATGACATATTTTTTGTTGGTCTGAGGCACTAACTATCATGTTTTTTTTTATCGCCTACTTTTTTAATTAACTTCAAAAAATGAGGAGGTTCTCAATTCGACGCGTATGTTTTTTTTATGTATGTAGGTATGGTTAGGTACTTGATATCTCCGCCCAAGGTTAACCAATTTTGCTGATTCTTCACTATTCTCCAAAGAATGATTCCGAAATTTTATTCCTTTTTATTTTATTCCCGAGGAATTAAGTATTTATCAATCTCAGACCAACAAACATTCATTTAAGTATAATATTTTTTCAATCATTAAGTAAGTAGGTACCTAACTCATGGTGTCCATGGCAACGGGCGTAAATAAGAGACCTATACCTAACTAGAAAAACAAATTACAAAGTTGACGCATAGCGAACTGCATAACACGGAGGATGACAGCTTCTTGACCCTTCTATGGAAATGATTAATTGATTAGGTATAACCTTCATTTTTAAGAGATCCTAAAACAAATGTGTCATTTAGTGACGCGTCCGAAGCAACGCACGTTTGCTTGCACGTTTAGCAAGGTTTTGTGCGAACGTCAACCGAAACTTCGTATTTCGTGTTTCGAAGGTAGAAAGTTGATGCTTGACATAATTATTCGCACGTCGATCCCACGGGATCGAACTAATTTATGGGATAAAATGTAGCCTAATGTGTTATTCTAGGCCTAGAACTGTATGCAAAATTTCAGCCTAATCTGTTTAGTAGGTAGGTAGTTTTTGCGTGAAAGAGCAACAAACATACATACAGTCATGTTTACAAACTTTCGCGTTCATTAAGTTTATTAATTAATTATAATTTGTGCGCAGATTATGAAAAAACATACAATAATTGTTAGGGCCACCCATCGAGTAACTATGTATTGTATGGCTAGTTCTAGCCATACAAGCTCGATGGGTTATGATGGGTGGGCCTAGGTTAAACTCTATGGGGCCACCCTAGGCCACCCTCCATACAAAAATCTTCAAACACCATTCGTCTGTATAATCTGTCTCACTGGGTTTGTATGCTTGATCGTCTGTAAATTGCCTTCAAACTTTGTCTGTCAATGGTTTTTCGAACCAAATGGCGCAAAATTCAAATTTCTTGTCAAAACCAAAACAAAATTGTTTGTTGTCATGGCGCCAAGCCGCTAAGGCAATTCGATTCAAATTGTTTCCTCGGAGCCTGGTTTTAGTTTATTTGAAGAATGTGCAGGAAATTGGCGTGATTGATCAATCTTTCTATAGCAACGCGGGGCGCTATGCTCATATTTCGTTGGGAGTGAAGTGAAGTAAAACTTTTCAAAAATGGTGGAATCTAGGGCTTCGGTGGTGAGAAATCAAATATTTATCTTCGTAGTTCACTTTTACTATTTGCCACATATCACGTTCAATGTCTAACACGCACTTGCTGTCCGTACACCTTCGTTGGTGTTCACACTATCGGACAGCAAGTCTCCTTCTGATATTACCATCCTATTTCAGGAGGCCGAATTACCGGAGCATCCTCCAATCATCCCAAGTGCGGTCTCCTTTGTTACTGAAGATATATCATCGGTCATAAACTTGAACCTGCGCAAGGACCCCAGAGCCATCTGGTTCAAAGAGAGGATCCTAGCATCCATCAACATGGAGGATGAAGATCTGTTCTACGGCATGATGGACGCTGACGCAAGACAGAACTTTTCAAAGTTTGTGACTGCACCACTGTTGCCAAATGAACTGTCGCTGGACAAGAGGACCTTTTATGTCTCTAAAATCATTGTGGATAAATTGATTTATGAAGACAAGGAGTTCACTGAGTGGAGTAAGTACCTACTAAAGTACTTAGATCTTCAATACTAATACTTAAAAATAAAATGATAAATTATGCTTTGATCCTTGACTGTATTTCATAGAAACATAAGGTATTACTAGGAGCTAAGAGTTAAACTTTGTGCACTCTTATGGCTCTTATTGTTATTATTAGATCAATATTGAAGTGAATTAGAGTCAATTGCACCTTATTTCTTGTTCGATAGTAATAACTATTTATCAAGCTGTTTACATTGTAAAAATTTGACTTGTCTAAGTACTTATTTTGTAAGTCTAAGGAAATAAACGATTTGACTCTTGACTCTTGAATAGATGAGCAGCTGAGAGCTGATATCTGTGAGTCTATATGGTTGAACTCTTTTAGTCAGATTGTGTGTTTGTAACCAGTGGTCCAGTTTGATTTGTTACTTATTTTTTTTATTTCAGGATTAGTACCTCCACCGCCACCGCCGCCACCACCACCACCCAAAAAGAAAGGAAAAAAGGTAAAGGAAACCTTATATGCTTTTCTTCATATTTATGCTAGAATAGGATAGACTCCAATACACTTCTATGTGAGATCTTTGTTCACCACTTAAGATAGGCTTCATTCAGCTAAGGAAAGTAGTCATAGACCCAGAAGGCTACTGTTAAGATTTTGTGCTAAGCATATTAAGTAGGAAGAACATAAATTAAATATACATAATGTACATAATGCTGGACGTTCACACAGCATTATCTAGCCCAAGCTAAGCAGAGATTGTGTTATGGGTACTAGATACCTACAATACGCTACATAGAAAGATAAAAAGATAAAAGAAGTAGGATTATCTAAGGGCTTCTACACATTGAGGGTGTGTTGCTGATGGCAAGGCAAGTGCCCCTGTCGAAGGTTATTGCTTTGCCATCAGCAACATGCAGTCTGTATTTAGACCCTAAGATGGATGGGATCTGTATGGGTGAGTTTTTTTTCATTTGTATTATCCAATTTGAGAGTAGATGATGGTGTGTCTTCAAAAATGGAGAGAATTAGCTGTGTGGTGCTAGCTAGCTGTGTGGTGCTGGATTAGAATTTGCACCACCCCATCCCTTCCCGTGAGTGTAGTCGGAGGTGACTAAGGGATATCCACCGGGGGGCGGGCATCAGTGCCCCCTGGAGAACAATTCTACCACCAAACTGCGATTCCCAACCCGCATGCCCAGCATGGAGATTATGGGCATTACCCCCCATATTAAATGCGAATGCAGGCCACCCCCTGGGTGGCCTGCCTCCATCAGTGTGAATCCAGTGCATACTTAGTCTATTTAATAAGACTAAAACAGTTTTAAACCTCAAATAAAGCTTTATTCTATTTCAGGGCAAAAAAGCGGAAACTGAACTTGATCTAGAGGAGCCCAAGGAACTAGTTAAAGGAAAAAGCATTAAAAGCTTTAAAAGCAAGATGTCTATAAAAAGTATAAAATCATTGAAAAGCTTGAAGAGTTTGAAAGGTATTTAATTTGCAGAATTGTGTACTAACTATGTTTTTTCTGTTATTGCTTGCATGGAGAAGGAAGTAAGTGGTTTTATTCATCGTTGAATTTTACTAGATAGCTAGTGAATTAAACAACTAGCATCTGCCTGCATTACTCACATAGTACCTGAATACAGCACAGCCTATAGCACTTTATGGATTATGTGTTATACAATGTTTTGTAGAGATTTATTGCATTGTATTTTCACTGTGTCCCACGGTGTTACCACGGGTTGATATTTGAATTATTTGACCATTCCATGAGAACACAGCACTTTTCTGGTATCTAATGTTGCCTAAGTATGTTTTAACCCTGGATATGATGTGTGCGTCAAGTTAGCAGCCACACCATGGAATTTGGTGTTTTCAACTATGCCAATAAATGTGCCATTAAATTGTGCCTCTCGATGCCTAAGTAAAATAAATAGACCCCCAGTACTTTAGGTGATATTTAGGTCTTTCACTGTGGCTGCTATCTTGACGTCAAGCTGGCAGCCCCACTGATTTCGACGAAACTATAGCGAGATTAGAATCGTGAACTATGCCAAATAACTGTGCCGTACGATACCTAGTTCTCCTGCAAAGCTTAGAACTAGACTCCTTGTGGTTTACGAGATATTTGGCTCTGAACAGCTACGTACATTACGCAGAGTACAGTTGAGTACAAAAGATTACATTACGATTGCCACGTGTCGCTAGATGGCGTTTATTACAGCTAAAGCCCTTTTATCACTTATAATAACATTGTAGTTACTTTGTTCTGCCGTTGTATAGCCATATTGTACAAAATATATCACTCGATAGATATCAGGATTTCGTTTTGGTGCCTACGTTTGTTAGACAAAATGTGTTCACACAACGGCTAGCCACATTAACTACATGACGATTGCTACTTGTCGCTAGATGGCGTTTATTGCATCAAGTGCTTACTTGAATTTATTGAGGGCGGAAACGGAGGTTGGTGGCCACTAAGTGCAACTTTTCACCTCTTCCTACTATTCGAAATAAAACTATTATAGCGATATTAAAAAAAAGCTTATGATGGTATCACAAACCACCCAATAATAAGACAAAATAAGTGTTTGAATTAAATTCTATTGCCCGACAGATGGCAAGATTTTGTTGCAGTTGCATGCAATTTTAAGAATTACACTACTACAAAATAAAGATTAAAACGGCTAGTATCGACAATTTTCTTTTTTCACCCAGGCGCCAGACACGAGCACACCCTGCAACATCCGTTTAGCAGGGCTGCCATCTTAGCGATTTCAGCGTTAGATCTAGCTCTATTTAGGGTAGTCTCTCTCGTTATGTAAATTATACGATGAGAAATAAGTTAAGTTATTATATTAAATTATTACCTCGTGATAAAGGAATTTCAGGACTTGGTATTACAGAATAAATGCCTATTTAATAAAGTTCAACTACGTTGGTATTTATTAGTAGACGAATAAATGCTTTATTATTATTATTATTATTATTATTATATTATTTTGACGAAACCAGTGTGACCTTTGACTTTTGGTAGATTTCTACTTTTTTGTAGATTATAAATGTAAATCATACCGTTAACTTGTACTATTTAAATTCATTTAGTTCCTTCTAATTACTAATAAAATAAATAAAACTCTTTTATTTCGGACAGCAAATAGTTAGGTATATAATTATACAATAGTTAACAATCATTAATAAAGAATAAATCCAGAATCGGTAAGTACTACTAATTGTCTACTTGTTTAGAACTTCCTGGCAAGCCGTTGTGTGAACACATTTTCTTCCAAACGTAGGCACCAATACGAAATCCTGCCATCTATCGAGTGATATAAGTAACTCCAATATTATTATAAGTGATCAAAGCGCTTTAGCTGCAATAAACGTCATCTAGCGACAAGTGACAATCGTAATGTAAACTTTTGTACTCGTCTGTACTCTGCGTAATGTACGTAGTTGTTCTGAGCCAAATATCTCGTAAACCACAAGGAGTCTAGTTCTAAGCTTTGCAGGAGAACTAGGTATCGTACGGCACAGTTATTTGGCATAGTTCACGTTTTCATATTTGGCATATTTTCACTGTGTCCCACGGTGTTACCACGGGTTGATATTTGAATTATTTGACCATTCCATGAGAACACAGCACTTTTCTTATAATAAATAATATGGCTATACACGAAATCCTGCCATCTATCGAGTGATATAAGTAACTCCAATATTATTATAAGTGATCAAAGCGCTTTAGCTGCAATAAACGTCATCTAGCGACAAGTGACAATCGTAATGTAAACTTTTGTACTCGTCTGTACTCTGCGTAATGTACGTAGCTGTTCTGAGCCAAATATCTCGTAAACCACAAGGAGTCTAGTTCTAAGCTTTGCAGGAGAACTAGGTATCGTACGGCACAGTTATTTGGCATAGTTCACGATTCTAATCTCGCTATAGTTTCGTCGAAATCAGTGGGGCTGCCAGCTTGACGTCAAGATAGCAGCCACAGTGAAAGACCTAAATATCTCCTAAAGTACTGGGGCACTATTTATTTTACTTAGGCATCGAGAGGCACAATTTAATGGCACATTTATTGGCATAGTTGAAACCACCAAATTCCATGGTGTGGCTGCTAACTTGACGCACACGATATGATTTATCCTGGTACAAAACTTCATCCAATTACTGTCTTTTCTGTAATATTAAAATGTTCTGTATTTTTTGATCTAATTTCAGATCTTGAAGTGGAAGAAGAACCTGTTGAACGTATGTACATGTTATTTATATCCTTCTTATTGCTATTGTTCCATATTATCTAGGCTGATGTGAAGCTAACATAAACTATTATAGGTACGAAGTTGTCTCTTATAATGGGTACAGACCAAGCGAGCGAATGCAAACGAGTTTGATTTGACGTTCTGTACGTTAATTCCATTTTTAACCGACTTCAAAAAAAGGAGGAGGTTCTCAATTATAATGTAATTTTTTTAAATCTTTTTTTATATGAAAGCTGGTGCTTTCTGTTTGGTCCCATTTTAATTTAGTTCAGTTTAGTGTCCATGAAAATTCATGAAAAATCTATAAAAATTAAAGTCGGTTTATAGATTTTTAAAACAAAATTAGTTATCTTCGATGTAGCGACAGCCACCGTAGGACGGCCGAAGGAGAACGAAAGCCCTCGTTTTTGCTCGCTTACCTTCGCAATGACGTTCACGCTCTGGTTCTTTCCCGTTCGTTCGTTAGTATTCGCTTACTCTCGCTCGCTTGTTCTGTGCCTACCCGGCATTAAGTGTAGTATTGGACAAACGCTTTACCGTTACCAATAAAAAAAAACCTTTGCATGTACAGCCTATATAATAGTCCACTGCTAGACATAGGCTGCACTCATCGGGTATTGGTGTGAACCTTGTCCATAATCCCCACGCTGATGCAGGTTAGGGATCGTAGTCGGAGACGGGAGGCGTCGGCCTGTCCGCCCATGACGCCCATTGCGTGTACGGTAAATACTGCTTATCCGCAATGCTTCCCCAGAAGTACCTGCGGGGTGTTCCATTAATTACCGGACACCCTGTATAAACGATGCGCCATAGGCAAAATTCTCTAGTTGACGTGGTGCCACACGGCAAATAGCCGCTTTTTAACCGACTTCAAAAAAAAGGCCGAGGTTCTAAATTCTACTGTTTTTTTATGTTTGTTACCTCAGAACTTTTGACTGGGTGGTCCGATTTTCATGATTATTTTTATATGAAAGCTGGTGGTTCCCGTGTGGTCCCATTTTAATTTTGTTCAGTTCTGACAATGGGACCCATGAAAACCATTAAAAATCCATAAAAATTTAAGTCGATTTATAGTTTTTTAAAACAAGATTAATTATCAGTTAATTTGTTTAAACTTTTATATTTCTCCTGTAACTTACAGCTTTTGAGTCCGTATCAAGTCCCATAATTTTTTGATTCCTTTGCCACTTGGCTTCGTGGTGTAGTTGGTTAGTCCATTCCCGCACTGAGGGAAGGATACGAGTTCAAGTCCCGTCGAAGTCAATTTTTTTTCTGACATTATTTGATTTCTCATAGATTTAATTTTATACAACGCACGACGGTCTCTGTGGCGCGGTAGGTGAAGGGCTGCCTGTGACTAAGAAGGTTGCAGGTTCGATTCCAGCCTCGGGACAAATGTTTGTTCAGGGTGTGTTGGTCGCTTTCTATGTATAATAAAAATTACTTTATGTAATGTTTCTATTATAAATAGTTCTATTATGTTTATCAGTGTGTCTACCATGAGTTGTCACAGTTAAAGCGCCTGACGTTACTACAGTAGTTATGTAAATACGCAGATAGTTATGACTCATACCGCGCATTTTAGTACCTACCCAACTCCTACAGGGGGTTTAGAATTTTCCATGTCGCAATAGTACAGATTGTGAAAACTCATGGTAGACACATTGATATACATAATATAATTATTTATAATAGAAACATTACATAAAGTCATTTTTTATTTATTCTAGTACCTTACCTACCCATAACACAAGTTCTGCTTAACTTGGGGCTAGATAAAGCTGTATGGATTGTCCAGTATTATTTATATCTTCCAGCGGAGGAGCCGGAAGCCGCCGTGGCCGACGTGTCGAGCGTGTTTAGCGATGACGAGTCCGCAATGTCGCAGTACAACTTGGAGGAGGAGGAGCCACAAATCATTGCTAAGGATGACTACTATTTCCCACCTCGTACGATTTTTTTTATTCTTAATTTAAACTAAACTAACACCTTCATGGCCCAAGACGCAGGTTCCAGTCTCCGTCCCCGTGTAGCGGCGCGCCCCTGCGGGTCGCACCGCCGATACTGAGCATTGAATGCGTTGCGAGTGTGCAATAGGCAATTTACTTCAAATTGTACTTCAAAATCTTTTTTTTATCTCAGAATCTGTGAAAGATGAAACCTTCAGACTTAGGGAAATGTTACTTCGATCTTTTATCTTGGATTACGGGTTTTAAAAACACCATTAGTGAAAGTTTTCTCGTTAGTTTATTGTGTTTTGCACACATTTTGCTGTATTTGTTTATTTATAAAAAACTTGATCTAATCTTAAATTTTAACATTCTCTAAACACTCGAGGAATGTAACAGTCGGCAGCCGTCGACGGCGGACGACGGATGCTTTCGCCTGCAGTTGATTGCCGTCGTCGCCTGTGGTTGAGCCTTGCAACCAGGGCTCGGAATACGGGTACCTAACAATTTTGGTTCGCGTGGTTTCAAATTAAAACCGCTTTTCAGCTCCGGAAGACCTGGATCCGGAAGTAGATGGGACTTTGGAGTACTATACTATAACGGTAAGAGTCCATTGCTTGTTTATATGTGTAACGACTAACCCGTGGTTTTGCACGTGTTTTTTTTTCAAATCACCCATACGTAATACAAATTAAAAAAAAAATCTAATGATACATAAACTCTGTGGATAAAAAAGGACTTTTTTTTGTAATACTAATGTAATTAATTAATAAGAGTTCATTAGCCCACTACTGCGCAAAGGTCCCAAGCCAAAACTTGAATTTAATATTTATCCGTTCTTCCAGCGCTCGGTACCCCGGGTCATACAATACCCAAAGCTGATCCCTGTATTTGGTGCGTTCACCCCGCAAGTGACTCGCCGCGACCGTCGCTACATATACTTCGTGCGTCAAACGCAAGATGGCGTGCCCTTAGCCGAAACCGACCGAATCACTCAACTGAAGATGCCAGAGTATATACTTACTGGGGTCACTAGTGGGAAGGTGCTCACTAGTCTTGGGCTGCATTTGAAAGATGTATGTATTGGATCCTAAGTAGGTAGAAATAGAGTCGCAAAGAACGACTGCGTGCTCTTAGCGGAAACCGACCAGATCACTCAACTGAAGATGCCAGAGTATATACTTACTGGGGCCACTAGTAGGAAATCTTGCAAGTAAGTATAAAAAGTAACTTATGATATGTATCACAAACTGCCCTATCAATTTTTGAAAATTCTTTTGTTTATCAGAGTAATAATAAGATAAAATAAGTGACGGTGCTAGTGTGCATCGGGGTACCACCTTAAGTAGTATTTATCATAGTCTTAAGATTAATTGTATAAAGTAGTTTGAACTCTACACCTTCAATCAGCTCACAAGCCTGAAAGTGGCAAAATAAAGTTCTTGCAAATGTAATGTTTTATGTATCAAAATTGTATATGACCTGTAGTGCAAATTCCATTAAATAAATAAAAAAAATGCTGGACAATTCACACAGCATTATCTCAAGCTAAGCAGAGCTTATATATAGATATAGATAACTGATATACATAATACAATACACTACATGGATAGATATTTTTTGTTATACATAAAAAAACATCTAGAACGCCCTGAACAAATGTCTGCAGAACGTACACACATTATTCCCGAAGCGGGAATCGAACCCGCAACCTCCTGCGTCGCAGGAAGACCTTCGCCGTCAGAGGTCGTCTGAATAAACTGAAACTAAGGTATAATAAAAAATATTCTATGCTTTTATCCTGCAGGCCTTCATACCTCTGTTCAAGAAGCAATTCCGCGAGGTCACAGTGGGGCCGACCGACGGCGGCGGAGACACCAGTCAGGAGATGCTCGGACGACAAGTATCCTTTGCTGGCCAGCATCATAAGATAGAAGAAACATCCTCGCAGGTACTTAACTCTTTACTTGTTTACCGCCTTTATAGGCTGTGTATGGAAGAAAAAAAAATATGCCGAGGGAATTAATTATTTTTTAACCGACTTCAAAATAAGGAGGAGGTTCTCAATTGGACTGTTTTTTTATGTTTGTTACCTCAGAACTTTTGACTGGGTGGTCCGATTTTTATGATTCTTTTTTTATTTGAAAGCGGTGCCTACCATTTTAATTTGGTCCTGTTCTGACCAATGGGATTTATAGTTCTTTAAAACAAAATCAATTATTTATTTTGCAGGTGAATTATCTAAGACCGTCCGACTATCGCAAAATGTCTAACATTGCTAGAGGGGAAAATGCTGAGAGAAGGTATGTTCCTTTCCTAAACGAAGTTTTTCGATACTATATCGTCTTCATTACGGATGTAAGCGGGTTAACTACGAACCTTATTTGTGTTGGAAGAACACCAACCATATATACTATAATCGTCTAATGACGACGATGCGCGATGGTGCGGTGGGCAAAGGTCCGCCTGCGACGCAGGAGGTTGCGGGTTTGATTCCCACCTTGGGACAAAATTATTTGTACGATCTGCAAATTTGTTCCGGGTGTTCTGGGATAATACTATGTATAATAAAAAAAACTATCTATGTAAATTACATACATACAATAACATTACATAATGTAATGCTATTGTATTAATTACTTATGGTACCTACAAATCTAGTACCCTTAACACAAGCTCTGCTTAGCTTGGGGCTAGATGTGTGGATTGTCTAGGATTATTTATTACTAGCAGCGCCTCGCGGTTTCACCCTCAAAGTTCACGTTCCCGTAGGAATTCCGGGGTAAAATTATAGCCTATAGTCACCCTTGAAAAGTAGGCTTTTTAATGATGAAATAATTTTTTTAATCGGTTTAATAAATTCGGAGCCTATTCAATGGAAAAACAAATCTTTCCCTTTTGATAATATTAGTATGAATTAAATGAAGTTCCAATAAAATGGTTGTTTTTTACCTTAATTACAGAATGAAAAATACAAGAACGTCATCGGAAACTAGTATGGATGCTAGAGAACCGCGATACTCGATGGTCATGGTAAGCAAACTATTTTTAGGGTTCTTTACCTAAAAAGGAATCACTTTGTTGTTCGTCTGACAACCCTTTCGTCTCAGTTGCCCGAGTTCGACTATGTCTTAGGTCTGGACATAATTGCACTTATTTTAGCCTTCCACTTGCGATTGCGAGAGGTTGTCTCCCCTTTTTAACTTAGATCGCTGATTTTATATCAAAGCAATAGTTTTTCATCGACCTCTGCGGCGCGGCGGGCGAAGGTCCGCCTGTGACGCAGGAGACAGCGGTTTCGATTCCCGCTTCGGGATAAATGTTTGTACGATCTACATACATTGACCGGATACATTGGCCGGATGTCGCCCAGTTCCACACTGACAATAGTATTTAAGAACATAAATTAGTTGTGTTAGAACTATGGTTTGTCCACTTTGAATGGAGCATGTTAGTAAACAAAATACGACACAAATAACAAAATCTCACTTGCTTTGCGTCGAGTTTCAGATATAATTGTAGGTAAGCAATTTTTATTGAAGGGAGGATCTAAAATCGACAAGTAATGTAAATTACGTATAAAAGGACGCGCCAACAAAGTGAATTTTAGGTTAAGTAAGGGCGGTTTGTTTACGTTTATGCCTCATTCAAAATGGACACGGTATAGTTATGCAAATATTGTATCAGTTGTTAAGATCGATAAACTTGCTATAGTGGTTTCTTTTCCACTTCTTCCGCTAGTGGACAAAAAATTTAACTGAATTAGAGTCGATTGCACCTTATTTCTTATTTTATAGTAATTACTATTCATCAAGCTGTTTATATAGTTAAAATTTGACTTGTTTAAGTGCGTATTTTGTAAGTCTAAAGAAATAAACATTTGACTCTGACTCTGACTCATTGGTTCAGGGTGTCCCTCTGTAGGGGTATAATAAAATATATCTATTCTATGTAGTGTTTTGTATTATGTATATCTGTTATCACATAACACAAGCTTTGCTTAGCTTGGGACTAGATAATGCTGTGCGAATAGTTCAACATTGTTATTTTTATTTTTATCTATTTTCAGGATGAAATAGAAGGGTTAGAGCAGAAAGTTCAGCAAAAGTCGACGGCTGATGATGTTACGACGGATATCAAAGAACTTGTCAATATTGTTAACTGGTAAAAGTTTCGCTCGCTGCAATCAAATATGCGCTTAAAGTTGTTATCTTTAAATACATTAAACGGTGACAAAATGGCTTCTCACAAGATTCTAACGTAACGAGCCTGCGATATCGGCCTAAGTGCTTATTTTGACAGACTGCTGTCACTGAGGCACTGAGCACTTAGGCCGATATCATATGGCGGGTTTTTAAGTAAAAACTTTTTGACGTCTGACCTATTGTAAAAAAAACAAAATGGATTTCCATCCACTTTTCTCTCTAGACGCGTGAGAATTGAAATTCCGTCGAGTTTTTTCTCCCAGTACGCCGGCAAAGACGGGTTTTCTACATTATGTTTGGCAAAGGAATAAGTAACTTTCTGAGCTCGCGTAGTATAAAATAATTTTAAGCCTTATATTTTGCAGAAAAGAGCTCATATCGACAAGTAGTGCAAGTACTGTCCACAAAACAAACAACAAGTGATTTGAACTGTACATTAGTGTAACTACCCTTAAACAAGGTCTGCTTTGCT
Source organism: Eupithecia tripunctaria (assembly GCA_955876795.1). NCBI lineage: Eukaryota > Metazoa > Arthropoda > Insecta > Lepidoptera > Geometridae > Eupithecia > Eupithecia tripunctaria. The sequence continues at coordinate 2,362,491 of OY041616.1, read as the reverse complement.
TGGGGCTAGATGATGCTGTCTGAATTGTCCAACATTATTTATTTATCACTAGTGTCTGCCCGTGGCTTGCACACGTTTTTTCTTCTGTCCCAAGGGAACTGATTTATGGGATAAAAAGTAGCCTGTTTTATTCCAGGCCTAAAACTACCTATATGCAAAAATTAAAATTACAGCCCATTCAGAAACATTCATACATAGAGCCTGTTCAAAAAGAGAAGCGTCGTCGTGGGAATGGAGGACGCGCGTGTGCCAATTGACAACTTTTGATCCGTTTACAACACTGCTGTCATTGCAGTACGACTAAGTGTTAGTTCACCTTAACGCAACGACGCGACGACGCTTCATTTTTTCAACAGACTATGCATACAAACTTTCGCGTTTATAATATTTGTAGGACTTTTGTGTGATTACCATTATTATTGCAGGACAATCGAGCATATCGAAGGTGACATCCAACTCCCAATGCCAGACATCCCGGCTTTGATGGAGGAACACCATGGTCGAGTGGACATCACCGATCCACAGCTCATAAAGCAGCTAGAAGAGGCGGTTATGATGTGGCAGTCGCATATTGATACCACCATCGCTGCTTGCTTGGGGAAAGTAAGTCTTAACAACAAGCCCGTAGATAGCTTTTCGAACAGGTCGGATGGACATTAATTTCAATTTTTTATCAATTAAAATTAAATTGAATGGACATCACCGATCCGCATCTCTAAGGCTAGAAGCTAGAAGCGGTAGTTCCGATGTGGTGTCCCGATGTCGCATATTGATACCGCTGCTTGTTTGGGGAAAGTGAGTCTTAACAACTAGCCCGTAGATAGCTTTTAGAACACGTCGACTGGATATCACTGGTCCGTAGTTCACGGCAGCTAGAAGAGGCGGTTATGATGTGACAGTCGCATATTGATATCGCTGCTTGTTTGGGGAAAGTGAGTCTTAACAACAAGCCCGTAGATAGCTTTTAGAACTGTGGGTCTTCCATGACTGATTTGCGAAATATGTGATGTCACACCAAGGTAGTAACTTTGCCTTTAGGGTACCTTACTACTGAGACAGTACGGTTGCTAGGCGACAGATTTTAGAACCACCACTTTGATCACTAGATTTAGAACCACCACTATGATGATCAGAATTAGTACTTAGTTAAACGTGTGAATGTTTGGGGACGTTTTTATCCATCGTATGGGGTATCTACGTGAACAGCAGAAAGAGCTTTACTCATCTCATAATCAACACGGAATTTCGAACTGTCTGTCATACATATCTCATATATCACTCGAGACAGACCTCATTTATTAGATCTCTTAGACATCAGAAGAATGAGCATCTCATGGAGCAATAAAACTGAATAGCGGCTAAACGTTATTTTAATTGATTTACCATAAACCGTTTATTTAAATTTTATTTTCTATGTAGTGAAATAACATCGTATATTCATATATCTACCTTACCTAGTTAGAAAATCCTTAATCTTAGTCTATCCCATGTAATATTGCTCAAACACCTTTGCGAAGAAAATAAAAAAACATTTTATTTATTTATTATTATTATTTATTATATCTACTTTTAGAAAAGTTTCGTTAAAATATTGTCATTGTGATTTTCCAGACTAGAGACGGCGATGGTCCTGTCGCTGAATACAAGTACTGGCGTGAAAGGGACGCAGAGATATCGCTACTTGTAGAACAACTGAAACAGCCGATGGTCGTCAAGATTCTGGCCATGTTACAGAGATCTGGCTCCACTTATCTTGAAGTAAGTATCGCGCCTTCCTATAATGCTGTTCCTATAAAAACCATCGTAGTTTGATGAATTAATTACGGGTGTTAGCGGGTTAACTACTAACTCCATTACTGTTAGAATAACACCGTTTTGTCCCTGTACTAGAGAGTTCATCAGAGTAAGTGCGGTCCGAGCCGCGTAGAAGTGAACGGACAAGATTGGGCTACAGTATAAATAAAGCATCAAGACTATATTTGGCCCCACACAATAGGGTAGAGTCTTGGATAAAACCTCTAGATGGGAGTCGTGTAGGCCCGCTGTGCGATTACGCAAAAACCACTCGTCCTATACTGACATTTGAAAGCCCTTTGAATGGCCTTGAAAGCTATTTCAATGGCTTTCGCCATACAATCGCAATTGCGAAGGCCTTTCAAAGGGCTTTCAAACAATTTAGTATGGGTGTGATTTGTACGGGATGCCTAGTATGTGCATTCGCTGAGATAATGATTATCTCAGATAAGTTCAAGAGCAAACTTTACAGTTACTTTACTTTTGTAAAATGTTTTGCAGGGCTTCACAAACTACAAGGAGAAACTTGTAGAGCAGTACAATTTAGCTGGAGACAACTTGAAGTTCCTGTCTACCTTGATGCGTTTCTTTACGGCAAGTTTACTCTATTCAATCTTATATCTACTCTATTGGAACACTAAGTTGCATTTCGCTGGTAAAAAGAAAAAGGTTAAGTAATAAACATTACTTAACTTAACTCCTTATTCCAGGTAATAGAAGACGACTCGCCGCTGCAGCAAGTGATCGAAATCCTCCCTGAGATGGTGGAGAGTATCTACATGATGTGGGTTCTGTCGAAAGGGTTCCGTACTGACGAGACCATGGTCCCTCTGCTGTCGAGAATCAGCTGGGCGCTTTCTGACAAGGCGGAGCGGTTTTTGAATGTTCATAAGATTTTTGAGTAAGTTTTTATTAATGACTCAAAAAATAAGAGGCTCTTTGTTCGGATGTATGTTTGTCGTTACTTTTAGTACGCATATATGATAGTAGATTTCTCCGTCCATTGTTGATCAATTTTGATGATTCTCAAATTCAAATTCAAAATGTTTATTGACACCATGTTGTGTTAGACAAGAAGTTAATAGGTACTTTATAGTTTCAAACATGGACCCGGTTAGGGCACTACAATATTAATATAAAATTCTCTCGCTATTGTATGGAATGAAAAATTATCCCGAGATGTTCCCAAGAAAAAAATATTCCGACGTGATTCATATTTGTCCCACAAAACGTAAGAAACTGTAAATATAGTTGAAGCTAGGTTTTAGTTTTTTAGGCCCCATGTGTACCCACATACTCGTATTTCAAGAATTTTAATCTTAAATTCAAATCGGGTTCTAGAATCCAAATTTAGGGAACAAAAAATTTAATGCAAAATACTTTGTTACAGGAAATCAAACGATGAGATCTACAGTCTGGCTCGCGCCGGCCAGAAGATTCTAGAAATGTGGCACCAATTGTACCGAGACACGCGGCACTGCATAGAAGTGAGCGGGAAGGGAGCGCGCTGGGAGTTCGACCAGCCGCTGTTGTTTACCACGACCGACTATATCGGCACGGTGGGCCGCGATCTGGCTGAAGTTATTACGGTAAATATGTCTAATCTAGAGATCCATAGAAGATTCTAGAGACTTCTGAATGTGGCACCAGTTGTACCGAGACACGCGGCACTGCATAGAAGTGAGCGGGAAGGGAGCGCGCTGGGAGTTCGACCAGCCGCTGTTGTTTACCGCGACCGATTATATCGGCACGGTGGGCCGCGATCTGGCTGAAGTTATTACGGTAAATATGTCTAATCTAGAGATCCATAGAAGATTCTAGAGACTTCTGAATGTGGCACCAGTTGTACCGAGACACGCGGCACTGCATAGAAGTGAGCGGGAAGGGAACGCGCTGGGAGTTCGACCAGCCGCTGTTGTTTACCACGACTGACTATATCGGCACTGTGGGCCGCGACCTGGCTGAAGTTATTACGGTAAATATGTCTAATCTAGAGATCCTTATGGCTCTGACTACAGTTATGTATTAGACTACAGTTACGTAGGGCTCGCAGAATAGATAAGGACTCCTATACATGGACGGCACTTAGTCGACGGCAAGGCAACTGCACCCGTCGACGACGCCGTCCGTCTATATAAGCCTTAACTATCATATATATGACGAGGGGTCCCCAGTGACAGCTGCGCTGACGTCACTATCTTCATTTTCCTGGTGGTCATCCATGCGAAGTAAAACACGAAGTTGTTGTGGCAGTTGATTTTATTTCCAAGTAGAGGTCCGCTCCGTCCGACGGCTCGAGCGGGAATGAATTCCAGCTTTTTTTTTTTTTTTTTTTTTTTTTTTTCGAATGGGCTATGATGCTGTTGACCGCAGATGGCCATGACAGCGTTACCGGACTTTTGGCGGGCGCAGATGGCGCCTCGCCGGTAAATTTTAGGTTGGGGCGACACGCACAAGGGCCACCACTTAGGTGCGAGCCTCGGCTTGGGCTGTCGCCAGATGCTACGAGAGGGCATGGAGGTTACGCCTTAGGTGCACGAATGCACCTGCGGGCGGAAGGAGGGAATTCTTCGACCCCGCTTCCGGCGGGGTCGGTTTTTGGTCGGCTGTGTAGTGTGCGGTAACGAATCGGTTGACGTCACCTCCGGGTTAGCGGCGGTGAGTGGGTCAACGGGGTCACCGAGAACGTGTCTCGGTCTACGGAGGAGAGAACTCGTGGGAGGATTGTCAATGGGATAGTCGGGTATTGTGGAGATCAAGGGATTGTAATGATCCGGGGCCGATTCATAATGCCGCTGGGAGGCGGTCTTTATGAAATGGGCGATGGACTCGAGATTAAAGTCGCGATGGAGATCGTTATTGCGCATGTACCACGGACAGCCCGAGGCTTTGCGCAGAAATCTATTTTGGACAACCTGAAGGGCGTAAGTATTGGCTGAGTGGCCGAATACTACAGAGGAGTACGTCATGACTGGGCGTATGACCGATTTGTAAAGTGTCACCTTATTTCTAAGGGACATTTTACTCTTCGCTCTAAGGAGGCTATTCAATCGGCCAAGTATGAACTTAGCGCGATTGGCTACAGCGTGGAGATGGGGCTTAAAATTAAGGCGGCGGTCTAAGATCACCCCTAAGTATTTGGCTGATTTAACCCAGGGAATGGGTTTACCAAATAGGGAGAGGGTCCTGGGCTTAGGGTAATTCCGCGAAAAGTACACTGCTGCACTCTTCGTCGGATTTACTTCTATGCGCCATTTTCTGAACCAGGCACCTAGTTTGTCTAGTGCGGCTTGCAGCCTCATACTCACCCGACTCGAATTCGAGTCGGATGCGTATAGTGCTGTGTCGTCCGCGAAGAGGGCGAGCTCCACTTTATGGTGGCGGGGGATATCGCTGGTATACAGCGTAAAGAGGAGTGGGGCTAAAACGGATCCCTGGGGAACTCCGGCTCGGACGGGTCGGGGGTCAGAGAGAGTGCCCTCCACGCGGTAACGAAAGCTTCGATTCGACAAGTAGTCTCGCAGGATGAGTACGAGTCTGTCGGGCACACCAAGAGTGGAAAGCTTATAAATTAAGCCATTGTGCCAGACTTTGTCGAAGGCTTTCGCTACGTCGAGGAAGACAGCTCCCGTATCGGCTGGCCATGTGTGATGCCACATGGAATGGATGTGCTCCGTGATGCGGAGCACCTGTTGGGGACAAGAATGATGAGCTCGGAAGCCGAACTGTTCATCGAGTAAGAGCTTGTGCTCATTGACGTGGGCCCAGAGACGACTCAGAAGGAGTCGCTCGTAGATCTTCCCCAGGGAGCTGAGGAGGCTGATAGGGCGGTAGGAGGAAGGTTCGTTCGCCTTTTTGCCTGGTTTGTGGATGCCAATGACATTGGCCTCCTTCCAGACATCAGGGAAAGAACAAGTGGATAAGGCTGCATTGAAGATGCTTACAAGGAGGTAGATGAGGGCAACAGGGAATCTCTTAAGGAGCCTGTTGCTGATGCCATCCGAGCCGGGGGACTTTTTCGGTCGGAGATCTTTAATGATCGCTGCGACCTCAGCCGCCTTGACGTGGTCAAGGGTGGCAGAAGGGGGTAGGGACGCTAAGCGCTCGACTTCACTGTTCACCGTATCAAGGTGGACAGGGTCGACAGGTTCGAGACTGGGGGAGCACTGGGCTTCCAGGCTTTCGGCCAGAGTGTCGGCTTTATCCTTATCTTCAAACGCTGGCGTTTGGTGATTCGGACGTAAAAGCGGGGGCATAATAGAGACGCCATCTGCTTTCATTGATCGCGCCAAGTCCCAGTATGCCTGGTGACCCGGTTTGATCTTTGAAAGTAGTTCGTCCCATGAGGAGTTTCGGTGCTCTTGAATGGCTCTCTTAACCTTACGGCGAAGCGAGTTCATTCTAAAGCGATTGAGATAGGTAGGATAGGAACTAAAGCGGCGAGTCGCTGCGTTCTTCTCAGTGATCAGCCGTCTGATATCATCTGGCAGGTCCCAGCGGCGATCGTTCGTCGCCGGCACCTGTTTCGATGATTCGCTAATAGCGGATTGGACGTGACTAGTCAAAGAGTCAACCGCAATTGCGATGTCGTCTAGGGAGCTAATATCGTCGGGGATTTTTTCCAAGGCGGGTGAATGAATATTCTTGAGAGCGTTCTCAAGCTTATACCATTGCACCACTGTCTTGGTGGGAGGGGTGACATTGGGAGGGGGGCCAAGCCTCATCACGACCGGGCGGTGGTCCGAGTCAAGTTCCTGCATCACCGTTATGGATTGCATCCGGAGGGATACATTCCGTAGCAGTGCCAGGTCCAAGTACTCGTTACCAAAACGGGGGTTGGGAGAGTACCGCGTAGGGCACATGGGGACGATCAGGTCTAGATCGAGGGAGCCAAGACACCGGGAAAGGCTGCGGCCGTTTCCGTTACGAATGCGGCAGTTCCACATCGGGTCTTTGGAATTGAAGTCGCCAGCCAGAATGACTGAGCTTCCGAGACTGAGGACTGATTCAAGATCGCTTTTAAGAAGCTTCTTATTTGGGCTGAGATAGCAGGATGCAATGATGACCGATTGATGACCGGTCATCGCAAGCCTGCAGACAGAGACTTCTAAGTCTTGGAGGGGAGGGGGATCAAGGGGTATGCAGTGCAGGGACCTCTTGAAATAAATGGCAGTACCGCCTTTGGGGGCGTTCGTTCTGTCATTTCGGACTATTTGATAGTTAGCAATCCTAGGATTGCTAGTGCCCTGTTTTAAGAAGGTCTCCTGCACAAGGAAAATATCGATTTGGTGATTAACCAGAAATTGATGAACGAGTTCTCTCTGGGATTTGAGTCCGTTAGCATTGAAAAACGCTAACGAGATGGAGCGGGGTTTAAGTCTCTCAGGTTGTGAAACCATTATTGAGACTTAAAAGAGAGGTTGTCAAGGGAAGACATGACTTCCTGATGATCCGAGAGGATCATCAGTTTTTCAAATGCCGTTTGGGCTTGGCTAAGTTTGCGCAGGAGCGCAGTGACTTTTCCAAAGTCCACGGCGGGGGCGGGTCCCCCAAGGCCGGCCGAAGCAGCAGCGGGTGCTGATTGACCGGGCTTTGAGGGGCGGGGCTGAGGTACGGGGGTGGGAGCAGGGGCGCGAGTTGGCTCCTGTGGGCGGGGGAGAGGGGGAGACCTAGTTTTAGCCTTAGGGGCTATACTTGTGTAGGCCAAGGGTTTGGCCCATGCCGATGTGGTAGGGGGGCGATAGGGGACCGTAGACACCTTTGAGGATGTCTTGGTGTACTGAGGGGCGGAAGGGGCAAAGCGCTCCGGGGCCCTTGAGCGAGCCTTGTTGCTAGCTCTCGGCGCCTTGGGGCAACCGCGATAGTTCGCGGTGTGTCCCTCGGCGTTACAGAGCACGCAGCTAGGCGGGGTCGGGTCGTCGCGTGCGCGTTTGCAGTCAGCGGTGCCGTGGTCGCCCAGGCACTTGACGCAACGCGGACGCGCATTGCAGTTGCGCGCAGAGTGGCCATAGAGTTGGCATCTGTGGCACTGTCCGGGGGGGCCTAAACGGAAGGGAGCCTCTACCGAAAGGCCGGAGAGGCGACATACGGTCTTAAGGCCGAATATCTTTTTCCCTTCGGGCGAAAGGTCTAGAATGACCAATACTAGGTCAAATGGGCGTTTGTCTTTGCCGCTATACATCCGGTGGACTTCCCTGATGGGGAAGCCTTGGGAGTCTAGGTCTGCTTTAATCGTAGCGGCGTCAAATTCGGCGGGAACGCCGCGAATGACGACCCGCAAGGATTTCTCGCTCTCGAGAGCATAGGTATGAAAGCCTATGCTCTCGGAGCGGAGAAGGGTGGTGAGACGTCGGTGGTCATCCGACGTCTGTAATTGGAGTTTTATAGACTCCTTAACGGATTGGGCTTTGACAAAATGTATGCCCTTAAGTTGGAGTAATTTCTCCACGTTAGCCCATTTGGCTTTCTCGCGGAGAAAAATAGGTGGGGGTGGTCTCTCCTTGCGGGGAGAGGACAGGGGCGCGGGGGCCACGGGAGTAGTGGCGGTCGTGGGGGCCGCGGGAGGGGGAGAGGAAGCGCCAAGATTTAGTGTCTTGGCGGGGGGATCGCTCTTCCCTTTCTTCCCCAGTTTCCTCTTACGGCTGTCTACGGTGACAAAGCCGTCGTCAGAAGAGGAGGAGGGAGGGGGAGAAGCGTGTTCGGGCTCAGAGTCTGAAGCCGATGCCTCATCGGACGTGTGGGAGACGTCGTCAGCGACCTCCATCTCGTCGACCTCGGGAGAGGGCGAGCGAGAGGGAGCCCGCGGGGACGCATCCGGCGAATCCGGGGAGTCCGGAATCGCCGGTTTAAGGGTGGAGGCGGGGAGGGGGCGGAGAGAGTGCAAAACGTCATTCAACAGGGAGGGGTGCTGCGTGAAGATTGCGTGGAGTAATCCACGCAGGTTCTCCACTGACAAACCGGTAATGTCCATAGTGGACAGGGGAAATGCTTTAAGAGCACGGGGGAAAGTCCCTATGCCCGGGGGGGACACCCGGGAGATGTGAGTGATCCCTCCCTGTCGGGTTAGACAGGGGGGGGGTGTGTACCTGCGTGTCCTACCTAATTGTGTGTCCCTTATGCCACTCTTACGGGGCTAAAGGGGTGAGTAACTACCTAGCGCTACCTGGGGTCGGCGAGGGTGCTCCCCCAAGGCCGGTGGTCCCAGGCCCAGCCGAATTCTACTTTACTTTGAAGAAGTAAAGTAGGCGCTTCGGGTCAGCGCCCAACCAAGTTCGTTGGCACGGTTACGTATCCCTTGGTCGACCACTGAAGGCGTGGATTTACTGTTTGATAAGTCCTAGAAACAAGACAGAGGAGACCGCTTTGAAAAAAACGAGAACCTCGCAAAAAGCGTCGCTCTGAAAAGAGCGGGACGCTAACGTTTGCTGTTAAAAGTCTTGAAGATATTCAATTCTATAGCGAACTAAATACTTCGAGAAACAGAAAGGTTAGTTCTGAGAAGAACTGGTTTAATTGTTTTGTGTGAGCAAAACAATAGAAGCAGGCTAGCTACCTGCGCAAGCGAGGGCGAGGCGGACAATGGCCGGGTTGGAGCTACGGGGAGCTCTAACGGACGGACGGTACGTGTTGCCCGCGCGAACGCGAGCGAACGAATAATGAATTCCAGCCCGGCCGATGGCCGTATTTATAGCAAAACTTAGCCCCGCGTCGAACGATTCCGAGCGCTAGCGAAAATCGCCGTCGCGGAGCTAAAACTTTGACTTTCTACAGAGTTTTTTTAAACATAACTTAACTATTTGATTAACTTTAGTGTTTTAACAATCAATTTAACTCTTATAATTAGGATTTCGTGTTGAAGCAACGTATTTGCGCCGACACGGCCATTCTGACAGGCGGTGCGCGCTCTGCACCTGCCTGGTCTGTGTGTGATCTGTGAACAAAGAGATTTTCCTTTGAGTTTGGTATCTGTTTACAACTCCACCGAGTTGCAACAAAGTTTTAATGGAAATGGTTCGGGTCTCGGAGGGTATTATAGGTACTCGTAGATTAATGGGTAAGGTCTCGGAGGGTATTATAGGTACTCGTAGATTAATGGGTAAGGTTTTGGGAGGTTCTCGGAGGGTCTCGGAGGTTCTCGGAGGGTCTCTGGGTTCTCGGAGGATCTCGGAGGTTCTCGGAGGGTCTCGGAGGGTCTCGGAGGTTCTCGTAGATAAGGAGGATAAGGACTACAGGAAGGATGTATGAAAGTTCTCTAAGAAAAATGGTTTTTGTATGTTAACTGAGTGAGATGTTCAACTTTACCTTGTATCAGTCGGTGCGTAGCTCGGGCAGTCTAGCATGGGAGGTAGAGGGCACGGGCTTGCTTGCGGTAGTGATTGGAGGATCTGGTGGATTGTCTTCTTCCGCCGACACGGTTTGTTGGTCGCCTGGTTGTGGGGCGCGACGGAGTTGATCATGGGCCACCTTTCGCGGACGCCCTCTCCCAACGACACGCTTAACCAGATAGCGATCGTTCTCCAAGATTCTGTAAATCTCAAAAGGTTCACTAAATTTAAGGTCTAAAGAGGTTTGATTCCGAGGGTTATTTTTAATAAGCACGTATTCCCCTCTTTGGAAGTGGTGAACTTTTGCTTTACGTTGATTAAAGCGTTGTCTGTCCTGCTCAGCTGTTTGCGTCATTTTTTGTTCAACATGCCGAGTAAGAGCTTCTATGTCGACGGTTTGTTCATCGATATCGATTATGTTCAGGAGTTCAGGTGGCACGCACTGTTTTCTTTGTGTTATGAGCGTGAGCGGAGCTACGCCTGTAACTCTATGGGCTGTGCAGTTCATGGCCAGCTGAAGTTCTTCCAGGGTGGAATGCCAAGATTCAGTCTCGTAGTTTTTGATCATTACCAATGCATTTTTGAGCGTAGCCATGACTCGTTCTACTTGTCCATTCGCTCGGCTAACTCCTGGTGCAATGGTATGAATATTTATGCCATAAAGTTCGCAATAGTTCTTGAACTCGCCTAGAAATTCTCTCCCTCCGTCAACAATTATTTGTATAGGTGTGCCAAATAAGTATACAGCCTTCTTCAAAGCTGCAAGTGTGCTGAGTTGGTCTTTGTTGGTAGCATGGTGAAACAACACATACTTTGTGAATGCGTCGATGGTAACAACAACGTATTGTTGATCATTTGGTGTTCCCAACTTCCCTGTAATGTCCATGTGTAATACTTGGAAGGCAGCCGTCGGTTTTTGTATTGGGTGTAATTCAGCTTGTATGGCACCCGATGTTCCCTTAGATGTTCTGCATATAATGCAGTTATCTACAAACTTGCGAACCACTGTACTCATTTTCTCGAACCAATACGTCTCTTTGATCTTTTGCAACGTCTTTTCCCAGCCAGGGTGTTTGAGCGCAGTGTGGTAAGAGTTTATAATACTCCACATAAAAGACTTTGGAACTACGATGCAGAGCTGTTCACCAAAGGTGGAGTTAGGCACCTTCTTTTTCAGGACATCGTTTTCTAAGGTATAACCTTCTACTGGGTTATTCTCCGACAGGGTATCCATTATAAGACGAAGTTCTTCATCCCTTCGCTGTTCAATCTTCAACCAGTCTAGATCTCTTGTTATCACGTTCAGAGCCAGTTCCCTTGGGTTTCTACTGAAATATTCAGCATGCTGGAGGCGTTCGCCTTTACGGTATTCTACCTCAAACTCGTAATTTTGTAGGAACGCCCACCAACGATGGATCCTTGGCAAAAGGTCTTTTTTGTGTTTCGACGCCTTCAACGCGTTGCAGTCTGTAATAACAGTAAACTTCCGTCCATATAGGTACTGCCGGAAATATTTGATAGCACGTACCACCGCCAAAGTCTCCAGTTCGTACGAGTGGTAACGGCTCTCAGCATCGGTAGTTCTCATGCTCATAAAGGCAACCGCTCGTTGTCTTCCATCTATGACCTGGACCAGTACAGCACCAAAACCGAGACTGCTTGCGTCGGTGTAAAGTTGTATGGGGGCTTCTTCTTGAAACAAAGTAAGAACTGGAGCTGATGATAAGCATTGAGTAACTTGAGATCGTGCTATTTCATGGCGTTCGTTCCATTCCCATTTAGCCCCTTTCTTGGTCAACTCGTACAGTGGCACCATAATACGGGAGAAGTTAGGAATGTATTTTCGGAAGTATCCGGCTAGTCCGTTGAATTGTCTCACTTGCTTGGGGGTTTTTGGTACAGGCGCTTTCACCAGTGCTTCTACTTTCTTAGGGCTAGGTTGAACTTCCCCATTTGAAACGACGTTACCCAGGTATTCTATTGTTCGTTTGAAGAAACTACATTTGTCAGCGTTAATTGAAAATCCAGCATCCTGTAGTGCTACAAGGATACGCTCCAAACTTGATAGTCCCTCAGAAAATTCAACACATTGACTCAAGACATCATCAACATACACCTGTGCTATCGATCCCAATAGCGTTACCAACGCTCTGTTGATGCACCGTTGATAGACAGAGACGGCATTGCACAACCCGAATGGGACGGTAAGCCAATCGTATAAACCATCCGGAGTCACAAAGGCAGTCTTCTCAATTGAGCTTTCAGCAATAGGGATTTGATGGAATCCCGCCGCCATATCCAGACTTGTAAAATATTTACCGTTGGCCAGTTGATCTATCTGATCTGATATCAATGGAAGTGGATAATGATCTCGTAAAGTGTTGGCATTAAGCTCTCTGAAATCTACACAGAGTCGATCATCCCCGTTCTTCTTCTTGACCAGAATTATTGGGCTGGAGTACGGAGACTTACTCTCGCGGATTATCTTGTGTTCTAGTAATTCCTTAATTATGGCACGTACTTTATCTCGTTCTACTGGGCTGAGGCGATATGGTCTTCGTTCTACATATTTATCGGGGTTTTTTAATCGTATCTCCAGCTCTCCAGTATTGACTCGGGTTTGTGGGTAACCGCGGATAAACAAATGCTCATACCTGTTCAGCAGTCTTCGCAATTGTTCTATATCGTGATCGTTTGTAATGTCACAGTCTAGCGACTCAAAAATCGGGTTGTTTGTACTCATATGGTTTATGGAATACTGATGAATCAGCTTTGTTCCATTCGGAGTGATTATCATACTGAGGTTAGTGTCATGTATCAGGTTCATACCTACCAAGATATCATTTGACATTTCATTGTCTGGTAAGACGAAGAACTGCAGCTCAACACTGACAGCATCAATGACGCAGATAGTTGTCAGTTTCATCAATGAAAGCACAGGAAACCTTCCAATACCTCGCAAATAATTGACAGTTTCAGACCTTTGTCCAGGTAATGATGAAGCGACCGATTCCCGCATGATCGAGCACTCCGCGCCGCTATCAAATACTGCTTGCATGTTTTTTGTGCCAATTTTCATCGTGATTGGTGCTAACTTCGTTCCTGCTACGCAATTCACATTTGAGGTTAGTTCTCGTTGCCTTTTGAAACATGCCTCGTATGTATGACCTGGTTTTTTGCAGTACGAGCAGGATGTAGCACTACTGGCAGGTGGGCTGGCGGTAAGTTGCTTAGGATCTTTGCTACTTTGATCTTGCTTGGCGTCCAGTTGTTTAAATCTGCATTGTTCAGTCTTGTGATTCATCTTCTTGCAGATGCGACAGCTGGTCGCAGGTTGTCCGCTTTCCGTGAAGCGTGAACGTTTGTTTGGCACCGTAGGTGTAGAGTCCGATCGCGAACGCCGTTTTCGAATTGTTGACGCAATGGAGATAAGTTCAGGAACTGTTGTCGCTCTTGCATTAAGTAACTCGATTCGCAATCGTTCATCATTCACGCAACCGATTACTGCTTCCACGGCATCATCACTACCGAGTTTGTCTTTAGTAACTCTTTTCCATAAAACCCAGGCACGCGATAGAAACTCAGCAATATCCTTAGAGGTATCGTTGCAATGCTCTTTGAACTGGATAATATCGCGAGAATATCGGTTTTCCGGTTCAAACGTTGTGATAAGGTTATTGCGGAGTTCTTCCCATGTGGATGTGGTAACCATCCAATCATCAACCCACATTCTAGCACGTCCTTTCATCAGACTACCAACCTTCATGCGTACATCAAAATCGTTCAGTTTGTAAATTTCGATCGCCTTATCAACGTGCTTACACCATTCCCTTATGCCTAGATTGGCGTCTGGGTCGAATGAAGGAAGATAGATATCTTTGATGCTCATTTTACTGTCAGATGGTAAACTACAGAAACGTTCTGACATTTGCTGCATCATTTCCATCATTTTCATGATGAATTGTGGAGGCACACCCGCCATAGAAAGGCTTGGTGTGTCTGTGGTTAATACACCCTGCCGTGGTGGTTCCACTGGCGGGTGCGTGGTCACAAACGTATTTGCAAGTGGTATTGGCAATGATGACCCCGTTGGACGTAGTTTGGCTGTCCGAAGTACGTGGTCTGGATCAGGAGCGCTGGCAGGTCCCGATCCCACTTCTGATGACGAGGGGTCCCCAGTGACAGCTGCGCTGACGTCACTATCTTCATTTTCCTGGTGGTCATCCATGCGAAGTAAAACACGAAGTTGTTGTGGCAGTTGATTTTATTTCCAAGTAGAGGTCCGCTCCGTCCGACGGCTCGAGCGGGAATGAATTCCAGCCCGGCCGATGGCCGTATTTATAGCAAAACTTAGCCCCGCGTCGAACGATTCCGAGCGCTAGCGAAAATCGCCGTCGCGGAGCTAAAACTTTGACTTTCTACAGAGTTTTTTAAACATAACTTAACTATTTGATTAACTTTAGTGTTTTAACAATCAATTTAACTCTTATAATTAGGATTTCGTGTTGAAGCAACGTATTTGCGCCGACATATATATATATATTTACTTTTACCTTTAATTAACAATATACAAATACTAAACACATAATGCAAAAACAAAGTGGACAGCGACAAAACAAATCATAGAATAAAACTAGTAGGAGTGCTATAAATAATTGAATCGTTTCCTAATACTTTATTTATTTACCAGGTAATAATAGACTTCGAGCGCATATTCGGCAACGAGCTAAAGTCCATAATATCGGACCCGACGCAAATCGATGACGTCCGCAAACGAGTCAAGAACCTCGTCTATCCGATCCGGACCATAGACTTCAGCGTCTTCAAGTTCGATAACAAAGAGAACTGGGAAGCTATCATGGGGGACTTCTGGAAAGAAGTGCGCTATTTGGAGGATGAGGCGAAGAATTATATCAATCAGAGCTTTTTGAATTTGAGGTACGTGTGTTGCCGTGGGTTTGGGATTTGCACCACCCTAAGTCTTCCCGTAGGTGTCGTAAGAGGCACTATGGGATATCCATCGGGGGGCGGGCAGCAGCGCCCCCTGCAGAACAAATCTTCCACCAAACTGCGATCCCCAATCCGCATGCCCAGCGTGGATCCATGAGCTAAACGCCAATAAGGCGTTTATCAGGAGGAGGTCTGCGTCCAGCAGTGGACCGATAGAGGTTGTTGAGGTTGAGGTGCTGCCTTGGGCTTGGGATTTGCACCACCCCAACTCTTCCCATGGGTAAGAGGCACTGTGGGATATCCATCGGGGGTGGGCAGCAGCGCCTCCTTCAAAACTATTCTACCACCTAGCATTCCCAACCCGCAAGCCCAGCGTCGGGTTAACAGGCATAACCTGCCATGAGACGACAGTCAATAAGGCGGTTAGGTATCAGGGGGACACCAGCAAAAATCGTTACTCAAGCATATATCGATAACTAAGCTAATAAATAAAATGAATAAATAAAGAATGTATGTAATTTTCTAGGGGATCGGGTGAAGCTTTGACGGTGCTGCTAAAGTTCCTGGAGTTCGACACGCGCGAGACTATCCGCAGGGAGCTCTCCACCAAGTTCGAACAGATCATGAGGCAGTTTATAAAGGAACTGACGTCGCTGGAGGATAAGTTTAATGTGAGTGGCTTCCTTACATCATTATTTTCACTCCTGTAGAAAAAAGATTAGAAAACTACGGTACGGCACTACGGTATATTATAGTATAGTAACTAGTTGCTCCCCGCGGCTTCGCACGCGTTGTTCCTATGGAAACGTTTAAAGGTGATTTTTATTCCATGGGAACTGATTTATGGGATAAAAAGTAATCTATGTTTGATTCCGGTATTAGAATTACCTGTGTGAAATTTCAGCCAGATCCGTTTAGTAGTTTTGGCGTGAAGAAGTAACAAACATCCATACAAACTTTCGCATTTATAATATTAGTGTGATTACATGGTTTTTTTTTATTTATTTTATTTTCTCTTTTACCAACACATACAACTCACCACTTATCATTTAGAGATCATCATAAACACGGACGGCAAGTTGGCGACTGCAAGGCTCGAGTGCAGGAGACGGCATTCTTCAACTGCAGTCGCCTTCAGTTGACTGCAGTCGACGGCAGTAGCCAACTTGTACTTGAGACGTGTATTTGAGACGTGCTGTCCGTGTATGCACTAAGAATTAACAAGCTGAAGTGGCAACTGGCCGGCCATATCTTGCGAAGAACAGACAACCGCTGGGGTAGACTTGTTCTTGAGTAGAGACCACGACTCGACCAACGTAGTTTAGGACGCCCCCCGGCCAGGTAGGATGATGACCTGCGAAATACTGCAGGCTGATGCTGGATGCGGAAGCTGAGACAGAACGCTATGGCTCATATTAGAGGAGGCCTAAGTCCAGTAGTAGACTAACTAAGGCTGATGAAGACAGAAACAAAGGGGTATTATAAGTTTGAAGGTCGCGTCACGTAAAATGAACGCTGGAAGAAAGTGGAAGGGGTGTGTTGCGCATTTGAAAGCAAATGTCAACTAACGAACCAATGGCGTAGAGCAGTTGAAAGAAAATGTCAACTGCCGAACCAATAGCGTACCGGCAGGCATGCGGAGCGTGACCCGCCCGCCCCGCGCCCCACCGCATACCACCAAATAGACCTATAAATCGCCTACTGCGCAGCTTTACCGCCAGCGTTCTTTTTTCATGACGCGAACTATACCTGTGTGTCGTAGCTAACAAACGGCCCGAAGAACTAATATAGAATTAGTTTTTTGTTTCAAAAGTTACTAAATAGATCTAAGTTTAAAATGAATCACCTTAACATTTGCGTTGTTCCCAGCGTGCTCGCAAAAACCCGCCCATCCTGAGGAACCACCCGCCCGTCGCCGGCGCCATCTACTGGGCGAGAGCGCTCTTCAACAAGATGAAGCAGCCTATCATGGCCTTTCAGAAGGTACCTTACATTAACCACTATTACCAGCTGCTGTGCTGTGTGGTGCTGGTTTAGAATTTACATCACCCTATCTCTTCTCGTGGGTATCGTACGAGGCGACTAAGGGATATCCACCGGGGGTGGGCAGCAGCGCCCCTGCAGAAAAATTCTTACTTCGAACTGCGATCTCCAACCAGCATGACCAGCGTGGGGATTATGGGCATTACCCCCTATTAGATAAACGCACGCGGAGGGAGAAATGGCCTCCTTTGGTAGTTGTCCCAAAGCCGGCGAGTAAGCGACTTACTATCGGCTATTTTCTCGCTCAAGAAACGTTCAATAGATATACACTTTCCGTGTAAACAAAGAGATGCATATATTAATAGTTGAACGCAGACTGTTCACACGCCTCCAGCGAGGACTGGCTCCACTAGTTGGGCTATCAAAGATAATACTCGCTGAGTCGCTCAGTGATAGGTACTCGCTCAGCCATGCTCGCTTATAGTCGAGCGACAAAACTCGGAACTACACACTCGCTTCCCGCTGCTCGCCAACTCGTTTCTAGCTTTACTCGCTTCTCATTTATCGTCGCCTGGACACCCCGTACTTATAATGTACTTACCTTACTTACCCTGTACTTAGCTTACGTACTAAATTAACATAAATAAAATTATAGAAAAAACTCCGTAGAGTCTATTCAAAGAGAAAAGTCGTGGGAATTGAGGGCGCTCGTGTGCGAATTGACAACTTTTGTTGCGTTGACAACACTGCTCTGTCATTGCAGTACGACTTAAAGTGTTTGTTCACCGTAATGCCACGACTCTTCTCTTATTGAAAAGACTTTTTCTACGTAATTAGATAAACACATAAACAACCATTCATAGGTACCGGAACTGAACGAATGCGAGCAAAAACAGGAGGCCTTCCTCCAATACAAGGCCTTCTCCAAGGTGGTGAAAGAGTACGAAGAAGAGAAATATAGTGTATGGGTTCAATACGCTTCGAAGTTCGTTGATAACATGATGAAGAAGAACATCCTGAAGGTTGAGTTTAAGAAAGTAACTGGTGAGTTGAGTTTTTATAGAGGTAATATTAGTACACTATCGTGTCAAGCTTAGCTTTGGATAGTTGTTTGGATGTTGTCTCGGGACTTAAAAAGTTACTTTCAATTCAACCCTTGGGTAACAATGTACTATACATATCTAGGTAATACCTTAAAAATAAATAAGGTCTTGTTTATTCTCTAACCCAACCAACCAAGGCAACCCGAAATGTTAAAAAGTCATAAATAATGTAGTCACAAACTTCGCCCATTATGTCCAATTCCAGTTAATAACAGTAACCCAAGTTTAAAGTTAATTTCCATAGATTAAGAAATATTTTGAGTCAGTGTGTCTACCATGAGTTGTCACAGTTAAAACGCCTGACGTTACCACAGTAGTTACGTAAATACGCAGATAGTTATCGACGCGTCTCATACTGCGCATTTTAGCACCCAACTATCCGCTAGAGGCGCTTTTGAAGTTTCTATACATTTTTAACTACAGTGGCTAGCGAGAATAGTTTTTGAAAACTCATTGTAGACACACAGAATCTACTGACAACGAACTATCGTTCATATGTACAGTAGACCAGAGCGGGGGTATTTTAATTCGTCGGAAAGGCCGTTGGATTGGATATCGAAAACTTTTGACAAATCAAAATGGCGTTCAGCTGATAAAGACCTGCGCTGTGTCAGGTTGTGTTAAAATAATGTTGCCCTCTTCAAAACTAAGCATGCACTTTGTTACAAGCTGATTCCGTGGATGAAGATGGTAAGTGTGTATATACACTATAAAACAACAGATACTGGCAAATATTTATGTTTGCCATAATTCTGTGCATTCGATCAGCTTTGCCTAAATTACCTTACATAATAGATGGAGGCGTTACTTTGCGGAAATCCATTGTAAATATATGTATACGAATAAAAATATTTAGTAACCATTCCGCGAAAAAAACCCTTGTTACTCGTACATAACCGAGTTACATTACCAGCAATGTACAAAGAATAAATATTCTTCGCACAGAACCAGGTTATGTCTTAAGAAATATTTGTTCTTTGCACACTACCGATTACATTTCTAGTTTTGTATGAGGAAGTAAATATTCTTCCTACATTACTCGGTTTTGTTCAAAGAAACTGTTGTTTTTGTACAAAACCAATGAGGTTTTCCGAGTATTGTAAATAACTTCTTACCTATGTCTTAACCGAAGGGGAGTTCTTACCTCCTTGCTATGTCTGTTATCTTTTTATTTTCAAATTTTGACAAGCTTGTCATTTTATGACAAAAACTTAATGAGAAATGAAGAAAAGAAATATAAAAGACATTACGACGGCAGTTCTATTGCCGATCTATTTATAGAGCACTTTGATCTTCGGATCAAACGTTACAGTACAACGTTGCCCATAATTTTGTAATTTTCTTATATCTTTTTGATAAACATTTTATCGAAGAATTCACTTCGTTTATCTATCTTTATTACCGAACAACGTTGCTTATATTTTAATTTTACTCTAATATTACGGACATTGGTGAAAATATGTCAACCCTGACGTAGACGCCATTAAAAGAAGAAAAAAAAAAGACATTACGACGACTTACAAGGGAAATACTATCATAAAATTTACCGCCATGGACGAAATTGACCCTGAAACGCCGAGCACCTCTAAGAAAGAACTGATATATGTATATTACTTCCAGAAGAGGAGGCCAAATATTGCTGTGCGATGGCCACAAATATCACAAAGGAAAGGTTTTCCGAAATGGTTCACAATATTGGACTTGTGGAAATTACAAGATATGTAAAGGTAGTTTAACAGTGTTGGAAAATAACGTTACAGCTAGTGTCCTGCATCATGATAGTTGCATTCCAAATCAACCAAAAAACATTGTGCTGAAAGAATTTGATCAATTACCTACGGAATAATGTGTCCAATAACTACCTACCAATACCGAAGCAATATAATGCATCAATATGTAGGTTGAATAATCAAGGTATGCATTACCTACTGGTTTATACAACGCGAGTTCAAGAAATTGAAAAGACTGTATTTCAGAAACATATGGAGGTCGAAATACCAGTAAATTTTCGATCGTTTATATTGGCTAAATATGAAGATGATAACACAATATTTTTGTTTGCCTCGAAAGAAGCACGACTACTTATGACCAAATGTAAAAAATATTTCGCAGATGGTACATTTGGGTGTTGTTCGCCATTCAATCAGCTGTATGTTATTTACGGTGATTTAGGTAGTGACGAGAAATCGACAAATATAATTCCTCTGGTCTATGCCCTGCTGTTAAATAAAAAGCAATTAACTTACGAAATATTATTCCATATGGTAAAATCTCAATACCCGAATGGGAAGCCGATCAGTTTACTTTTGATTTCGAAATGGCACCAAGAAACGCTATTGAAAAAATATTCCCTTACATTGTGATACGAGGTTGTTACTTTCATTTTTACCAGAGCCTAATGCGAAAGGCCAGACTTCTTAGAATTAAAAAAACATCAAAGTTAGTAACCGTCACGTTTGTCTCTGTGCAGGGCTAGCAATTTTACCTGCCGAAAACATAGAGGAAGGTTGGATGTATGTAAAAAACGAGAGTCCGAATAACACTAAGATTGTCGAATTTAACAAATATATGTACAGAACCTGGATTAAAAACCAAAAATATCGCAAGATATGGTGTTGTCATCAAGAGCAGCACCGTACTACCAACTACGCAGAAGGGTGGAATTCTAGAATGAAAAGATTTGTTGGTCGTACATATCCAACACTTCCACACCTATTATCGGTATTACATGACGATGCCTCATTTAACGGTGTCTCTATGTCCAAGATGAACAAAAATTTTCATTCTAAAAGAAAAACATCCAAGTTAACATTCGGATAAATAGAGCTGTGTCTCAATTGGAGAACCATTCCATAACGACAGGACATTGTCTCGAAAAAATATGCCCATTTATATAATGATTAATGACCTTCTTTATTTAATTTTATCATTCTTTAAGCGGATAAGAATTATTTTATGTGTGTGGTGTAGGTCCTATTTTAGTTTACCAAAAAGTGGATGATTTTGTTTTAATTGATATAATATATATTATTTTACATATTATTAATTTATTTTACTAATATTATTCTCCCAAATAAGAAAAGTACTTGCTGCCGCCGTCTTAGAAGTTTCGATCAGGGTCACGTGACCCTGATGTTAAAGTTTAAAGTGACATCCAAAAAGGGCACAACGCTAAAGAAGTTGTCAATTTTATAAAAATCGGGTACCTACTTCAAATCGTTCTTAATTATATGACCACAACATTACATTAACGCTCTATGTCTCATGCTTTTGAACTGCAACAGTAGCTTGGTTTTTATTTATTGTTTACTCGGAGAACCTCCTTAAAGTTTGTGGTGTCCTTAGGTTTTGTACAAAAACAACAGTTTCTTTGAACAAAACCGAGTAATGTAGGAAGAATATTTACTTCCTCATACGAAATGTAATCGGTAATGTGCAAAGAACAAATATTTCTTAATACATAACCTGGTTCTGTGCGAAGAATATTTATTCTTTGTACATTGCTGGTAATGTAACTCGGTTATGTACGAGTAACAAGGGGAAAAAAACCTTCTGCGATAAAATCTAACAAATTATACATATATAAAAAAAAACATTTATCAAAGTTTCTATAAGTAAGTCGTCAACTAGTTTCGTCTCTCCGCGAGACACCACACCACATAAATGTATAATTTGTTAGAATTTATCGCGGAATTGTTACTAAATACTTTCATTCTTATATTTAAATTACCTTACACACTCAGATTAAAAAGCAAATGATTCTGAGCTTATTGTTTCGATACCTACTGACAATGATTCTAAATAAAGTAATAATATAATGCTGGACAATTTACACAAAGAAATCCCGAAAGACTCCAATAAATTTCGACATTTATGGTACTTGAACCTGCCTTCTTCCCTCAGTATGGAAATATGATGTGATAACTAACTACACCACGAAGTCAATTCGATTGAAGTCAAAATTTCTCTGTATTTTTCTCAAAATTTTGACTTCAAATTTTTTGCGATATAATTTGATTTCATACTTGAAATTACACTAGAGTGTAAACTATAATAACCAAAACTTTACTATATACACAATCGGGACAGAATGTTAGCTGTGCTTAGTTAACAGATATCTTCAATTAAAATAAAATAAAATGTATAATTTCGTATATTGACCACCCACCTCTGTAGAGCAGCGGACATAGATCCGCCTGCGACGCGATGTTTAATTTCATCTACTTTCTATCTATCAGAGAAGTCTCAGTCCGGCGGCCACGGCGGCATGCAGCTGACAGCGGCGGGCCGCGCGCACGTCGCCAAGAAGAAAGGATCCACCGTCTCCTTGAAACCTATAGACATAGTGAACAAGGAGATCGCTGAGAAACGAAAGAGAGATAAAGCTTGTAAGTTGACGACCTCTGTGGCGCGGTGGGCGAAGGTCCGCCTGCGACGCAGATGGCTGCGGGTTTGATTCTCGCCTGGTGAACAAATTTGTGTACGATCTACAGATATTTGTTCAGGGTGTCTTCTGGGAGTCTTCTGGATGTTTTCTATGTAAAATAAAAAAAATCAATCATAGTGTATTTGTATAAAGTATATCAGTTATCTAGTACCCATAACACAAGCTCTGCTTAGCAGTCCAACATATTTTTTTTAAGTAGAATATTACCGTCTCGGAACAAATGTTTGTACGATCTACAGATATTTGTTTGTGTTCTGGATGTTTTATATGTATGTATAATATCTACCATGTAGTGTATTGTAATTGAGTTTATCAGTTAATTACCCATAACACAATGCTAAAACAGAGTTTGGTGGCCACCTGTAGACTGGTAACGCTTCCAACGAGTAGGTCTTGATATGAGTAATTTTTTCAATAACCATATTATAATCATGTTATAGGTATTACTTTAGCTGTGTGGTGCTGGCTTAGAATTTGTACCACCCAAACTCTTCCCGCGGGTGTCGTAAGAGGCGACTAAGGGATAACCACCGGGGGCGGGCAGCACGGCCCCCTGCAGAACAATTGTTTCACCAAATTGCGATCCCCAAGCCGCAGGCCCAGCGTGGGGAATATGGGCATTACCCTCCATGAGGTAAACGCCAATAATGCGCTGATCAGGAGGAGGCCTGCCTCCAGTAGTGAGTTGACCAAATTGTTGATTCAGGCTGTTGAGGGGGTTGAGGAAAAGAATAATAAGATAAAATTGGTGGCGGCGCTAGTTAAGAGTCGGGCTCCTTAAGATATATTTATCTATATTTGTCAGGAAGGAAAACCCGACTTATTTTTATATTATTTATTATAGATATAAAAATAAGTCGGGTTTTCCTTCCTGACGCTATAACTCCAGAACGCACGAACCGATTTCTACGGTTTTGCATTCGTTGGAAAGGTCTCGGGCTCCGTGAGGTTTATAGCAAAGAAAATAGGAACAACGCGTGCGAAGCCGCGGGGCGCAGCTAGTTAGTGTATAAAATCCACAGCCTATAATTAATAACAAACATGTTATATTACTTTAACTTATTTGTTACACAGTAATGCTGATGAGAATACCCGGCCAGCACTACGAAAACGTGCGCTCGCCGAGCTCTGTGTCCCTACTGGCTAAAGAGGGATTGGTATGTTAACTATCTAGAAATAATTAAACCGGCCAAGTGCGAGACGGGCTCGCGCACAAAGAGTTCCGTACCATTATCTATAAAATAAAAAAAAACTTTCTTCGTAAAAAAACAAAAAGTCAAAGTGACGCGGTCACCAATCCAAGTACCTACTGACCGCGTCCGACGTTGCTTTTCGACGTTAACCTCGATGATCGGTTCTCCTCAAGGTGATAAAAAAATCTGAGATAAATGTTCGATAACTTAAACACGATCAAAATTTAGCTCCAAAAAGCCGGTGAAATCGGTTTGACTTTAAACGAGATTTAACTAGATATATGAATGCGTTTACTTAGAAACGAGTTTAGTTGAACGCGTTTTAAGATAGTAACGAAACTTGGCACCTATCTATAATAATCTTTAAGGCTGCACAAGTCGTCGCGTCGAAGTCGTGGAAAAAAATCTTTTAGAGGGCGCATTTCAGCAACACAGGCTGGAAATTTGGGTATTTACGGCACTGTCTAGGTCTGTACCTATTATCGCTCGATTGTCTGTCTGTTTATCCGGTAACACCTAAACCACGCAACGGATTTCAAAAATACACGTAGTTATATTGTTATCATATTCTTGGTCTTGAAATACAGGATGCAAAATCTTTTTAACTACGAAAACGTTCTTCTAACACGAACCTACATCGTGTTAGAAGAACACATACTAAACCAACCATTCGATCCAACTTCTAACCCAAATCTAGTTTGTGTAAGTAGAACACCAACGTTTTATCCCTTAACGAGGGACTTCATCAGGGTGAGTGCGGTTCGCGTTCTTGCGCACACTCCAGGCACAAATACTTGCGCACACACTTATCATCTTTGTCTTTGGAAAAATCTCTAAATTTGACAATAGTCTTTCCCTTGCAGTAATTCCATCTTATTTTTGTATAGATTCATGTTGCTCTTTTCTTTTCAGACTGACGTGTCGTGGCGCGATTTGACTGTGCACAAGCTAATGCAAGAGTATGGCCTAGAATTCCAACCTTTCTTTGAAAATGAGATCTTTCTCGTCATTCATGAAGCTGAACTTATGGAGCAATTAGGTAAGAATACTGTTGTGCAAATGAAATGGCAAGCTGAAGACAGAGCGCTATGGCTTTCGTTAGAGGGGAGGCCTTTGTCTAGATTTAAGTTCTTATTAGTTTTAATTCTTTTACTATTGTATGTACCATTTCTTTTGTTTGTCTTTGGGTAAAATAAATGCAATTAATCTTTTTATTCAACAACCTACAGGCTTTGACCTACCAGAAAACATCCGCAACGTCTCAATGCAGCGCGCACGCCTCTACTACGAGCTAGAAGCACTCACCGACGTCATCGCTCGATACAACCACAGCACCGAATCGCTGAGTGCATCCGAGACCAACCTCATGAAGCAACATCTCTTGGACATGGAGCGACACATTCTGCCCGGGCTTACCCGCCTGCCTTGGACTGCTCTGGGCATCAAGGACTATATCAAGGATATTACTAAAGGTTTTATTACTCACTAGCTGCGCCACGCGGCTTCGCATGCGTTGTTACTATGGAAACGTTTAAAGATGATTTCTATCCCACGGGAGCTGATTGTAATGAAATATGGGATAAAAAGTAGCATATGTTTGATTTCAGGATTAGAATTACTTGTATGCAAAATTTCAGCCCGATCCGTTCAGTATTACCTATTGGCGTGAAGAGGTAACAAACATCCACCCATCCATACATCCATACAAACTTTCGCATTTATAATATTAGTGTGATTTTACCTACTGCTAATTATTACAAGAAAATACCTAATAGATTCAGGCGTTACTTTGCGGAAAGCAATAAAGTCTAACAGATTATACATTTATACAAAATAACCACTACGAGCTTTACTTAGCGCTCGGAGCTCGGAGTGGCAACATCTCAGGTGGGACTCTGCCGTTGTTGTTTGGCGCCCTCAGTGTCAAGATCGAGTGGTGTGGTGTCCTGATGATGTCTTGTGGAGAGACGAAACTAGTTGACGACTTACTTTGATAAATGTGCTTTCATTTTGTATAATTTGTTAGACCCGATAACAAAACTAGCCTAATTAAAAAAAAAACCTTATTTCCATAAATATATAATAAAATGTATACTTAGAAAAGGTCAAGTTATTAATTTAAACACTAAATGAAAAGTAACGCCTGAATCTATTGTGTATTAACCACCATAAATTTAAAACATGACTAGTCTATTCATTAACAATTAAAACAATTAAGCTAACTGCAGACTATTTCAAACAAGTTTAATAATTATTGTTTTCTATTTCATCGTGTCGTATGGCTGTAAATATTTAGGCAAATACTGTTTTCGGTGGCTTATAGGCTGACTTAGGAAGGAGAGGTACTTCGTCTTTATCGTATCGAAAGGTAATGAAGTGACATGTCTTATTTCCGTTGATCATATGTTTCGTAAGTAAGTACGTTTATTAACGTCTGAATTGTCTAGATTTAAAGGCTGTAGATTATGTGTAATAAAACAAATAAATAAAGAATCGTCAATATAGAGCATCTACCCATTTGCCTTACAGGCGAGAACTCCCTTCAATCCGTGTATCAGCAGCTGAAGATGGTGGAGAAAGAGATCCAGAGCCTGGTGGACCAGCTGGAGCAGTTCGATCTGTTCCCTCTGATGCGGCCCCAGGACTATGTGGACCCTGATACCAATGAGCCGGATGATACGTGGTATTATCCTTGTAAGGTTAGTTACTTTGCCCTTATATAAATAATGTAATAGCTTTTTCTCCTATATAAAACACTAGCTGCGTGGCTTCGCACGCGTTGTTTCTATGGAAACGTTTATAGGTGATTTCTATCCCACGGGAACTGATTTATGAGATAACAAAGTAACCTATTCCAGGATTAGAATGCATACAGATAGTATGCAAAATTTTAGCCCGATCCGTTCAGTAGTTTTGGCGTGAAGAGGTAACTTACATGCATTCATTCAAACTTTCGAATTTATAGTAGTAGTGTAATACAAAAATAAAAATCATTTATTTTACCTAAAGACAAATAAGAAAAAAGTTACATGCAATATTAAAAGCATTAAAACTAATAAGTACATAAATCAAACAATTCACATACATTGGGTAAAAATTGACCCAATCTCAGCATCTTGCAGTATTAGGCATTTGCCCAATACTCAGTTTCCACTTAGGCAAAGAGGCCAAAAAGCATCATATGAAAACTACGACTCTATAATCATCACGGCCCCTATCCTTATCATCACAGGATCATCAAGTTCTTTTATGAAATGCATGCTCCATTTTAGACCACCACCACAACTTTTGTGAAATAGTAAATGTAATCATTTTGACAACGATATCTATCTATCTTGTTCAAAGTAAAACCTGACGTATACTTCTAATTTTCCTTATAATTCCAGACGTACTTCGTGGAAGTAGAAAACGAACGACTCAAGCGCGTGGCGGTATTAAGTCGAATCTACGAGCGCGTCGGTCCAATCCTTATGAAGCTGGAGTATCTCATCCTCGGGACGAGCACCGGCAAGTCTGACGTCATGATAGCGTACTATAACTTCTGGGAGAAAAGGATATTCAAGAGTTTGGTCGTGTGAGTTGACATTTAGAACCTTATGAGGTAGAAAATAGGGTTTATAGTCTAGAATCTGCGACCTAGTCGTTTCAATGCCTCTTACCACACCCGCGGGAAGTTCCTCTCATCCTCGTCCTCAACAGCTTATAATGGTCCACTGCTGGATTCAGGCCTCCCCTTGATAAGCGTCTTATTAAGTTTTATCTCATGTAGGGTGAGACCCATAATCCCCACGCTGGGCAAGCGGGTTGGTTATCGCAGACTGGTAGTAGAATGGATGCAGGGAGGGCTGCTGCCCACCCCCGATTGATATCCCTTAGTCGCTTCTTACGATACTTGCGGGAAGTTCTTCTTCCGCTAGTGGACAAAAAATTGAAGTGAATTCGAGTCAATTGCACCTTATTTCTTGTTTGATAGTAATAACTATTTATCAAGCTGTTTATATAGTAAAAATTTGACTTGTCTAAGTACTTATTTTGTAAGTCTAAAGAAATAAACGATTTGACTCTGACTCTGACTCAGAATGCAAATTCTAAGCCGGCACCACAAGGCAGATAAAATAACCTATGCTATTATTCCAGATTCACGTTAGAAAACCTGGAGATGTTCCAAGAGATGTTGAGCGGTAAAACGCCCATGTTCCAAGTGGACGCTATACTAGTGCCTCCAGACATATCCTTACGGCCCACCCCGCCCGAAATCTGCAATATCCTCGGATATAATGTCAAGCATTTTCTTAACAGGTATACTAAGAGAAACGGTAAAGAAGTTCTTTACACTTTCATGCACATGTCTATCTGGAGCTTGAGGCACCGTAGTAACGCGTAGGCAATGCATCCGTGCGGATGGCACCGCCCCGAGGCAGTGAATGCGTTAATTTCATTTATGTTGCAGAAGCGGGCAATGCGTTACCTACTAGGCCTAAGGTTTTAGGAATCTTGTCGAGATAAATTTAGGGAAGTAGGTGTTATGACTATGGTTGGAGAATACATCTATCAGAATTTACTTTATGCTAGAAACAATTTACATAATTTTAAGTGTGTTAAGGATGGACATGGTTACAATACAAGACATAAAAATAACGTAGTTGACCCAAAAACGAGGCTAACTAAAATTTCAAAAAGTTACATTTGCAATTCAATAAAATTATAAATATGTTACCAATTAATGTAAGGTATGTCTGCTATTAAATTTAAATGTTTTATCAAAAACAGATTAATAGATAAAAGCTATTATCGATTGGACGAAGCTTTTGCTGATAAAAATATTTTTACATAATAAAACAATACACAATAGAATTGATCAATGTGCATAGACATTTAGAGTTTGAAATTTGACAATTTTATTTTATTTTAGTTTATTTTATTTTACATTTTGACAATGCTATTGCAGCCATGATTGTATTTAATCTGTATACCTATTTTGAGTTTTTATTTTGTGTTTTACTGTGTTTCTATTACTTGACTAAGTGTTCCCTGTGAATCTATAGTATGAATAAATGAATTGAATTGAATTGAATTCACAATATTTGTAAAATTTCAACTGTATAGGAACATGACACAACTGACGGGTCTAAAATTGTCGCCGTCCCAGTCATAACGATGAAAATAATAAAGATGGCATCATTTTTAGTCCTGTAAAATTAGTTAAGTCTAGTTTTGACAACATCTCCTCTACCACAACAGCCTGTACTGGTCCACTGCTGGACGCAAGCCTCTACCTGATAAGCTCCTTGTAAGCGCCTGATAAGCTCCTTGTAATGCCCATAATTCCCACGCTGGGCATGCGGTTTCGAGATCGCAGTTCGGTTGTAGAATTGTTCTGCAGGGGGCGCTGCTGCCAGTCCCCTCTTACGACACCCACGGGAAGACATGGGGGTGCAAATTCTAAGCCAGCACCACACAGCTACATGACAACATCTGATTAAACACCAATGTGTGTTTTTCACCAGGTTGCCAGCATTCCCGCGCTGGATGAAGAACACCTGCCTCCCATGTCCCCCGCAGCGAGTGGAAAGCGCGACCGGCAAGGAGTTCTACGTGTTCTCGTTCTTCGAGGATATCCTCCGGGTGGTCTCCATCAACGACGTGACTCTACTGATCCAGGATACGGTCTACCGACTGACTCAGGATATCAACAGTTATGCGCAGAAGTGAGTACTAAAACTACACTTTGTTCAAGTTCATTAAACTTTTATATTTTTTTTTATATAAAACCTTTCTTAGTATGATGAATTCATTATGAATGTACGCAGGTTAAATATAATTGTTGGAGAAATCGACAAATATTCATTCAAATATACATAAAACCTCCTAGCTACAAGTGTATTACGGAATTAATCCTCATATACTCGTAAGATCTATCAAAAGAAATGTTGGCAGACCGTATAGACGGGGTGCTGATGAATTAATCCAAATAGCAAGAAAAAAGCTGGATGAGCCAGACAATCGACAAACAGTCGTGGAGGTTGAAATAATAATAGAGAGAGAGAGTTGATAATAATAATAATAATAAAACTTTAATACGCATAAAACTTCGTTTATAATCAATAAGGCGTTTGGAATAAAAGGCCTTGTTCGGATAAACCGACCACACAGCAGATATTATTATTATTATACACCCATTTATTCATAAATCTCGTTAAAATATTTTTTATTATAAAAAATAAAATATTATAAAACTATCTACAGTAAAAAATAAATCAAAACGTCACCGTTTTGATCAAGCTAGGCTCATGCGGCCGATGAATAGGGCTGCAGCGAGAGGAGTTTCCTAACGAAGCGCCCCGAGACCAGGAGTACCACTGAATTTGTATCTAGTCCTCGATCACAGATCTCAGAAACTAAGCTGTGTCCTCGATCCAACTTCGGAGCGAGAGTCTCTTGAGATGTTGATTGAGGTTCTTCGCTATTACGCCGTTAACCGGAACGACTATCGGGACGATTATCGCTGAATCAATATCCCATCATTATTTTTAAAAAATAGATCTGTTTTGCAACCCGCTTAAAGACCGGCGGGCTGTTACCATTTATTCATTAAAAAGGGAAGATGAGGTACTAGTTTCTCAAAAATGGCAACACGCAAACACATACATTCATATTGTGTAAAATTGTGTGCTCCGACCTCAGTCACCGTCGGACCGGCGGCGGCATGGGCGGTCGTGATTCGCGTGAAATATTGTTGTCTCGGTCTCACTTCGGTCTTAGATACGTCTTTCCGTCTTTGTTCTTCTTTGTATTGCACAGGACTGGAAATATAACTGTGAGCGTATGTGTTTGCGTGTAGTTGTAACACATGCCAATTTTTGAGTAAGCGCTGGGAGAACGTAACCTATCTTCCCTTTTTAATTAATCAATGGCTGTTACTGTTATCAGTATTGTTTAAAATATGGTAAAAATATTTGCCAGATGGCACAAGTACCAGCACCTCTGGGCATTCGACAAGAACCTATCCTGCGAGAAGTACATACAGAAGTACGATCAGATACAGAAGTTCGACGAGAAGTTCTTCTTCTTCGAGGATATCATGGCGGATCTCGATCAGCATTCCAAGTTCGTTGATCTTGGCGCTATCAGGTATGTAGCATCAACAACCTGTCTTGGTCCACTACTGGAAGCAGGCCTCCTTCTGATAAGCGCCTTATTGGCAGACCTTTGCCCACCGCGCCACAGAGGTCGTCATTATATTTTTAGTAACAGCGCCTCGCGGTTTCAACCGCGTAGTTCCCGTTCCCGTGGGAATTCCGCTATAAAATATAGCCTATGTTACTATTCCCTGAAAAGTAATATTTTTTATGTTGAAAGTTTTTTAAAATCGGTCCAGTAGTTTCGGAGCCTGGGCATGCCGTTTGGGGATGGCAGTTAGGTGGCAGAATTGTTGCAGAAGGCGCTGCTGCCCGCCCCCGGTAAATATCCCTTAGTCGCCTCTTACGACAACCACGGGAAAAGTTAGGCATCTGCCTGCAATAATTTATATTTTTTTTTATTGTGTTGCATGTTTTATTATTTCTTATTATAGTGTCTGTTCGTCATAAATATTTATTTTTATACTAGCTGTGCCCCGCTACTTCGCACGCGTTGTTCCTATGGAAACGTTTAAAGGTGTTTTCCCCCACAGAGGAGGCCAGACATAAAACAGGGCTGAAATGCCTCTTTGAGGAATCAACCCCATCCACACCCACAAAAAAGCTGAAACGAAGCTGTCAGTCACCAAAAGTCCTGCTCCGATACTTCAAGGAGCTGGGCTGGTTAGGGCCTGCTTAGGCAGGGGGATAATGCACAATACACTCCTATGCGAGACGTCCGTGCAGATCTTAGTATAGACACTTAGAATTAGAATTAAAATTTAGGTGTTTTGCCGGCAGTTTTCTCGCCGTAAAAAAACTATCCTTGAACTTCAACGAAAATTTAAAAAAACGAATTGGCCAAATTGGTCCAGGCGTTATTAAGTAATGCCCTGCTTACCAACGCATTTAGCGATTCATTTTTACATTATTGATTGTCATTACGCAACCGTCGAGTTCTTCTTAACCAGCCCTATCCGCCCAGAGGTTGCCTAGTAGAGATCGCTTTCGTCGATAAAGCCGCCGATAGTGCCATATTAGATTTAATTAGCTACTTAATTATTTTATAAGCTTTTGATGGTACAACGTACGTTTGTGGACTATAGTGCCATAGCGAATTATGAGATTGATTTACAGTGTTTGTAAAATGAGGTATTGGTTCAGGGTCAACCTGCGGGTTATAATCAAACAAATCCAAGAACATGCTCAGGAGTGGAAGACTGTGCTGGGGGCTTGCATCGCCACGAAGACGAGGATGAACATGTATGACTTGAAGAATCAGATTGATGTAAGACAAAACGCTAATGTATTGGTTTTCAATAGGGTATACGCATGGATTTTTTTTATTTTTTTTATCGATTATTTGAGTTAATACATAAACGAAAAAAAATATAAAACTTTTTTTTTTTGGTAAAAAACTAAAAGTCAAACTACACTCTGTATGCATGTTAGCCATTGCATTTTATGACGTCACGGATCATCGAGTCCCATAATGTAAACTCAAAGTCAAAACTTTATGCCCGTACAAAAATGTTCAAGTATGACGTCACGCTTCACGTGTCAATAGCGTTGCGTTTACACATTTTGCTGGTGAGACTTAAAATATCTACTTTTCAATGATTAAATTTCACATTAAAAACATCATAAAATACAAAAATAAATATACAGATATATTTCTATATCAATAGAGAATACGGAAAAAAAAAAATAGTTTTTTTGAAGTCGCATGCATATACCCTATTGGTTGTTTTTACAACATTTTGTGCAAATAAGTTCATGTTATTATAAAGATAATGGTGTATAATCAGATAACGCACAAACTAAACTAAACTAATTTGACAGGGCTAAAAATTATACCATCCTTATTATTTTGATCGTTTAGTTGACGGCGACATTTTTAGTTCTGTCAAATTAGTTTAGTTTTGGTGACATCTGAATAGACACCAATGGCATGTTTATGAGGTTCATATATCTAGTTTTTACACCTATATTAAAAATATGTTTGTTTTGGTAAAATCCGGCCCCAATACTTGATTTCGAGCTCTCGAACTTTTTTTCACTGCCGCTATTTTACCACTACAAAATAGGAAAGGATGATATACCGAGCGACGAACAGAGCGAAGCTCTTCTTCTTTCTTCTTCTTATGTCATAAAGAATAAAGTAGATACTAGTTCTTTTGAATTTGTTAGAACTGTAAAGATAAAGATAAAGATAATTTATTTGCAAAAACACGTGTTATCAGAGGTGGTAAGTAATGACACAACATGTTTGACCAATTTATATCGGTATGCAAAAATAAGAGTATGGCATGCACATCTACATTATAACAGTTGATTTAGGTAAACATTAATGCAGATTTAATAATTAAGCGAGTATTGATTAGGTATTAAAATTGATTGTATAGTATAAAATTAAATTAAAATATATCATTTAAAAATTCGTCAATATGGTAGTAACATTTTTCACATAAAAGTTTTTTAAATTTAGTCCTAAATAAGTTTACATTTAATTCTTTGTAGCTCTTTGGTCTTTTATTATAAATTATGGGGTGTACTGGTCCTCATTGACACCGCTATTATATTCCAGTCCATGCGTATGACGATAAACATGAACATCAAAGGTCTGGAGGACTTCAAGCTGGTGATGGCGACCATCGGGCTGATCCAGTCGATGACGATCACCGCAGAGGTCAAGTACCGCGCCATGCAGGAGATATTCGACATGCTCAGGCAGCATCACATTGATGTAAGTATCTGTCAAAGTTCAAAGCCTAAGGCTACGTTCCGATTCACGCTTAATGCGCTGACGCGCGCATCAAGTCGTTTTGTTTCAACTTTCAGCGCGCTGACAGATCGCACGGCAACGCCCACCACGCCCCTCGAGCGCACGGGAGCGCATGAACTGCCTCACCTTTCGAGACAAGGCAACTCGTGCGTTCCTTCAACTTCTTTGTCGAGTGCCGTCTGAGCGTTTCGTTTCATTTAATCGCGCCAACGCGCACCAACACGCTCAGATGAATCGGAACGGGGGGCTTCTTGCGCGCATAGCTCGTGCAGTGCGTCAGCGCTTTAAGCGTGAATCGGAACGTACCCTAAATCTGCCTAAATCGATACTGGTATTCAAATGGCGTAGCCAACCGGCATTCGATATGAAGCGAATCGAAAACAATTGGATGATTCGTAGGGAAAAAATCGTTACATATCACGTGACATATCTAAGGCATAAACGTCAAACCCATACATTTTCGACTTTTCTACTATCGCTTTCGACATTGATTGTTACATTGTCTACTAGGCCCTCAGATTCGCCAAAACTAAACTAAACTACTATCCGCCGGTTTCTCGAACGCTTGTCACATTGAATGGATAGTCAACGGCTTGTTATATACGCACTGCGTAATCTCACAGCGTGAATTTTAATCTCGCGGAATATAATATATATACTTTACTAAACTTACACGTACGACGAATAAAATTCCTTGCTATTTTAGCTACCTACAACTTTATAGTGCTCCAAACATTGATATTTTTCCGCTTGTGAACTTCCATTAAGTTACAGAATTCTGCAAAAAAAAACACGCGAGTAATAAAAGCAGTGCGTGAACAGCCTGACAAATTGTCAACAATTTGTCAAAATAATAAGCGTTCGAGAAACCGGGGGTAAGTCGCTGTCCCTGTCATAACGATTAAAATAACAAGGATGGCATCATTTTTAGTCCTGTCAGATTAGTTTAGTTTAGTTTTGGCAACATCTGAATAGACGCCACTATCTTTACTAATACTATCATCCTCATGATGATAATATTAGTCATATCCTCGACTTATATTATTCCTCTGTTAAACATAAGCCTCTCCTTATGAGTGCCATATTGACGACCATGGTGGCGCGGCGGGCGAAGGTCCGCGACGCAGGAGGGTGCGGGTTCGATTCCCGCCTCGGGAGAAATGTGCGTACGGTCTGTATAATAAAACATTTCCATGTCGTGTATTGTATTATGTATATTAGTTATCTAGTACCCATAACCCAAGCTCTGCTTAGCTTGGGGATTGCAGTTTTGTGGTAGATTTTTTCTGCAGGAGTTGCTGCTGCCCGCCCCCGGTAGATATCCCTTAATCGCATCTTATTACACCGACCGTGTGGCTTACAATTTGCACCGGTGCAAATTCTAATCCTACACCACACGGCACGTATCTTACTACCCAGTTAATAAGACATCTTCTCCAGGTATCAGACGAAGATATAGAGTTCGCAAAGAACCTCCAAACGTCATGGGGCAACCTCTTCCAAAGCTCTTTATTCCGCGGCGCTGCGCTCGAACAAACCAAAGAGAAGTTCTCTAAACTGAACGTGGTCGAGATATCCGGCTTCCTTCGAGAGCTGGATGAGTTTGTGGAGAAGTTTGACGGAGAAGGGCCTGGCACTGTGGGAGACGACTTGGACAAGGGGCTGTTGCTGATGGAGGTAACTTAGATTCAGATTCATTTATTGGTATACTAGCTGCGCCCATATCCGCGCTATGCCTATGCAACTATTTTTTTTTTCAATGCATTAGAATAAAACCCTAGATTATTTATACCTCGTTAGATAGCTGATGAAACGTAAATATTTTAAAAAACATCTGCCGAACAACTGCCATAATATTTTTTTTAAGTATCCTTAAGAGAAAAATAAACATTCAAATATGTTTTTTGATTTCATAACTTTCACTTGTCTACTACGGTCTATTCAATTAACTTATGCACAATTTTAATGATTGAAGTCCTAAAGTATCTTATTACACACGTAATGAAATAATAATAATAATAAGACACACAAAATAAACAAAATTAAATTTTAGAGCCTAAAAATCGGCAATTTTCCATAAAAAAATAAAAGTCGAATATCTCGATAAGGGTAAAGTTTAGGGTAGGGTGTTTCATAGTGAAATAAGGCAGAAATGATGGGCACTCCACGCTCTCAACGGACCTAGCACGAATTTTCCTGTAACCCTTTAAAGTAGTATAGATTGTCAAAACTCATGGTAGACACACGGAATGCCTATCCAGTTTGAAACTATTTTGCTTTGCGTTAAAAACAAAAGAAATCGAGCAAGCCGGGGTTGCCAACTAATCACTTCACAGAAAAATCACCCTAGTGGCTAAGGCTCAATTTTTGCTGATCGTACATACTTAACAGGAATACGCAAAATACTTCGATGAGCTAGAAGGCCGCAAGAAGATACTCCAAGCAGCAGAACAGCTCTTTGACAATCCCCTGGCAGACTTCTCTAACTTCAACCGTGCAAAGACGGACTTCTTGTACATGGACCAGATCTTCAAGATCTATAAAGCGCAGAAGAATGCGAGGGAACTGTGGGCCAAGACGTTGTGGGTCAACTTGAACCCTCAAGCGTTAGTTGATGGAATAGAGCAGTACTTTAAGGAATACAGGTGAGAGTAGAAAGACTAAATATATACTTTTGTTTATTGGGTTCACACAACCGTACATGAGAAAAAAAGAGCAGAAATAGTGTTTAGATTGGCGTAAAAGGAAGCAGGCAATTATTACACGATTATTTATTAAATACGCCATGTGTCTCGCGGTTTAACCAGCGTAGTTCCCGTTCCCGCGGGAATTCCGGGATAAAATATAGCCTATGTCATTCACTGAAAAGTAAAATGTCTAAATCGGTCCTTTTTCTGGTTTCGGAGCCTATTCAATACAAAGTAACTGACAGTGCCGGCGTTAGGGGGGGGGGCGCCATAGGGCGACGGCCCGGGGCGCCAAATTTGGGGGGCGCCGAGGTCTGGGGCCTCGGCCTCCTGGCTCACTGGCTGTATACCCTCAATGGTGGGGATACCGTGCTCGAGCGTGGCGCAAGGCTGCTGATTTGTGTACTTGGACTCTCGACTCGAGCGTCGCTCGATCATACAACGAGAAAACCGTCCACAATATTTTGACTGCTACAGAAGTACAGAGTGCACGTGCACGAATTCTTTTTCTTACTGACTTTGTAATATTGTTCTTCAAATATCCCAAACCCTTTATTCCTATTTTTTGTATTAAAAAATACTTCTTAATTTTTCTTTCAAATATATATTTATTCAGGATTGTGAATTTTTCTACAGTTTTCTTTGCCGTTTTTTTGGAAGTACTACTAGTACTTCTAAAAAACGGGTTTTCCTATTGATAATATTTCGTTAAAAATGTCAGAAAGGATAAAAAAAAAACCTTCCGGTGCGGAATATCGGAAGCGTGAACAGGAGAATGAGTTTCACAAAACCAAAAAATTAATGAATATTGATAAATACATTTCAACAAAATCGCAAAAAGAGCATGAGCCAGTTTCAGAACAACCCTGCCCGTCTACTTCTTCCGAAACGAAAGAAGACAAGTACGATGAAGATAAAACCACGACTGAATCCGAGCTTCCTCACAATAACCACAGTACCAGCAACGTGAATCCTGATAGTTCATTATCAATAAATCACTCAGAGAGCACAATTTCACAAACACTGATGTAGGCAGCTGGCCGGATAATCGAAATGATAAAATGGTTGACCATTTAATAACTGTCGGTTAGATTTGATAGATGCTAAGGTCGCTATTAAGGAGCATTTTATAGAGTTCATCCCCGTCAATGACTCTACAGGTGCAGGACTTACCGAAGCAATTTTGAGTATTCTCAACAAACACGGACTTGAGATAGCGAATTGTAGAGGTCAGGGGTACGACAATGGAGCTAACATGAGGGAAAAAATATTGGCGTACAAAAAAGAATTTTGGATTTAAATCCCTTGGCTTTTTATGTGCCATGTGGCTGTCATAGTTATATATAATCTCGTACTGTGTGATGCTGCCAAATCGTCAGTCAAGTCTGTAACGTTATTCGGGATTTTGCAAAGACTATTTACACTGTTTTCTGCTTCAGTGAATAGGTGGAAAATACTCAGTGATCATGTAGAACTCAACAGTTTGAAAAAGCTAAGCGAAACGCGTTGGGAAGCCAAAATAAATAGCGTAAAATCTGTTCGCTATCAAATTTGCGAAGTTCATGATGCTCTCGTTACATTGGCCAGCGAAACGGAAAAAGCTGATCACACCATCTCACACGAGGCAAGCACATTGGCAGAACAACTGAAAGATTTCGGTTTCATTCTTTCTTTGGTGGTTTGGTACGAAATTCTGTTTCAGATTAATGTTGTTAGCAAATCACTGCAATCCAAAGACATCGATCTCGGTAAATCCGCAGAGATGCTCGAAAATTGCTGTAATTTCTTCGAAGAATACCGAAAAACCGGATTCAAACAAGCTTATTGCACTGCAATTGACCTGGGAAAAGCGCTTGAAATCAACCCAGAATTTAAACCTGCGAAACGTTTAAAACGTATAAAACGTCGGGCTGGTGAAATGGCTACTGATGAGCCAATTGAATCACCTGAGAAAAAAATTTAAATTGAATTCTTCAACAAGTTGCTGGACGTCGCTTTAATGTCAATAAAAGAAAGATTCCAGCAATTAAAAGACTATTCGGAAACGTGGTCTTTTTTACACGACATTAAAAAAATTCCGGGAAAAAATTAACTCGCAGTGCTTTGTGCAAATCTCCAGCGAGAGCTCACTGTTGGTTCTAATTCCGATATCGACGGAAACGCACTATGTGACGAGCTCATAAGTCTAAAGCATTTTCTCCCGGACGATAATATTTCGTGTATATCCGTTCTCAATTTTATACGACAGCGCAATATTCAAGAACTGTATCCAAATGTATGGATTGCATTCCGGATTTTTGCAACTATTCCGGTTACAGTTGCAAGTGGAGAACGCAGTTTTTACAAATTAAAATTAAAAAAAACGTATCTCCGATCAACAATCTCTCAATCGAGACTCTCTAACCTGGCTACTCTCTCGATTGAAAATGAAATCGCTGAACAATTAGATTTTTCTAATTTTATTCGTGTATTTGCTGACAAAAAAGCCCGAAAAGTCAAATTTTACTGAAGACGATCATTAAAAAAACAATTTAAGAACATTAATCAAAAAAATTACAA
Source organism: Eupithecia tripunctaria (assembly GCA_955876795.1). NCBI lineage: Eukaryota > Metazoa > Arthropoda > Insecta > Lepidoptera > Geometridae > Eupithecia > Eupithecia tripunctaria. Next base: position 2,323,548 of record OY041616.1, on the reverse strand, counting down.
AATGTTCAATCAAAATAAAAAGTAATAAAAATATAAACCTGAAATTACAAAAAAAATGAAAATTACAAAAAAAGATTAAAAAAAAAAAAAAAAAAAAAAAAAAAAAATATAAAAAAAACAAAACTAAAAAAATATGAGAGAGAGAGTATTATGAGAGAGAGTATGAGAGAGAGAGTATGAGAGAGAGAGAGGTATTAGAGAGCTCGAGAGAGAGACTTCGAGCAACGAGCAACATCGAAGTACCTCGTATCTAGTCTAAATAATATTAAATATACATCACTCTATTCGTTTCTTTTATCCGCCTCCTAAATCTGAACATAAACTACGTTCACATTGGGTCAGCAAAAAATTAATACATACTCGATAATGATTTCCTTAAGTGGGCGCCTAAATATGACTGCCCGGGGTGTCAGTGGCCCTAACGCCGCTGCTGGTAACTGATCTTTCCTCTTTATAATATTAGTAAAGATAGGCACAAAACAACTATAATGGTACATAGCGCAAAATAATATCTCAGCGTCTAGTAATACTTATGTATTTGTTTCTATTCTAAGCCGGCACCACACGCCGATATACGATATGTTGTATAGATAGATGATGCATGTAGAATATTGATTAATTAAAAAGGGAAGATGAGGTACTATTTTCTCGAAAATGGCAACTTCATATTGTGTAAAATTGTGTGCTCCCACCTCAGTCACCGTCGGACCGGCGGCGGCACGGGCGGTCGTGATTCGCGTGAAATATTGTTGTCTCGGTCTCACTTCGGTCTTAGATCCGTCTTTGTTCTTCTTTGTATTGGACAGGACTGGAAATATAACTGTGAGCGTATGTGTTTGCGTATAGTTGTAACACATGCCAATTTTTGAGTAAGCGCTGGGAGAACGTAACCTATCTTCCCTTTTTAATTAATCAATGATGACAATGTAGACTATTCCTTTACATATCCGTGAATTTCTTCAACAAGCTTTTAGCTGGGGTATTTTAATTCATTCCATTCGTTTCCGAATTTGAATTCGATTCCGACGAACGCTATTTTGATTTGTCAAAAGTTACCGATATCGAATCCTTTCCGTTCAATTAAAATACCTCTGCTGGTCAATGTGTAACTCTGTTTTTTAGCCTCTGGTTTTCCCTCAAATAACTATAAATAAATCTGTTGTATTCTCCCAGAAAACTACCAAAAGTAATCCGTCTAACTCGTACGGGGTTAACTCTGGACCTGAAGTTGCGGCAGTTCAAGGGAATAGTGCCGTTGATGGTTTCTCTCAAGAACGAGGCCATGCGCGAGCGGCATTGGAAGGAACTTATGCGTAAAACACGTCAGTATTATCCTATAATATCCTTGTGTTTTGTTAGTTTAGTTGAACGAACTTTATGAATCTTACCGGTGTTCTTCGAACACAAATAAGGATCGTAGTTTAACCGCTTACATCGGTAATGAATTCGTCGAATTACGATAGTTTTCTAAAGTCTTGTGTATGAGTTTGTTAATATTATAGATAAAATCTTTAGTGAAAAAGAAAATCACAATTAAAAACTTATGAGAAATAAATTAATATTAATTGAGCATGATGTAATATAATTATTAGCAATACGAAATTGGTTTTAATGAAATTACTGTACCTACAGTGGAATAAGTGAAATGAAGTAGGTGTTTACCCGTGGCTTCGTATACGTTTTTTCTATGAAAACCTTATAAGATTATTTCTATCCCATGGCAATAGATTAACGGGATAAAAAGTAACCTGTGTTTGTGTCCGGGATTAGAATGACAATATCTAAAATTTCAGCCCGATCCGTTCAGTAGTTGTTTCAAGAAAAAGTGACAAACATCCATACATACAAAATTTCATGTTTATAATATTAGAAGGGATAGGTACACACCCTTATTCATAATAGTCTGCTAACTTAGCACACTGCTAAATCCCGCTGTCTTCTTCTATTGACATAAGTCAGACTGAGAAACAACACTACTTTTTTTTATTGCTGATGGATTAGCGTTTGGCTACCAACTCACTTTAATTAACTTAGCAGCTGTTTTATGTTATCAGACCATTATGAATAAGGGGGTTAATCTCTCAGCTCGATAAATATCGAAGCTCTCGTTGGTCCCGATCTTTTTCTACTCATAATCAGAGTCTATGAAATATAACATTATTTCTTTCGATCAAATAAAATAAATACGTGGATGGAATATCTATAAGATTTTGAACTTTACAGACCAGGACTTCGACATGTCTCCGGACAGGTTCACGTTAGAGAACATGTTCGCTATGGAGCTACACAAGTACCAGGAAGTCGCGGAGACGATTGTGAACCACGCTATCAAGGTAAGCCTCATTCCGTGTTTACGGAGACGCGGGGCGTGCAACGGCGCGTGCAGCGGCCCCGTAAACACAGACATATCGCAATGAACGTTGATGTTTATGGATAGGCGGGGCGTGAAAAGTGGCGGTGCACGCCGCGTGCGACGCAGCAAATCAAACAAACGCGTGTAAAAACGCTTGTCCATAAACACATTCTACCAATATGTTTGAATTTAGTGCGGGCCGGGGATTTTAAAAGCATGTTATAAGAAAAACTGCTATTATAGTAGAAGTTAGGTAGAAGTAGAATAATTTAGTATTCATTCGCGAGCATTCCGTTGAAACCGTGAATTTTGTTTTTAGACAGAAATGTGTGCCCTACACTGTGGAAACAAAGCGTTAAAATGTTACGAAAAACATTTCTCATGCCTTCCCTTTGTGTCTGCCATAACCTGTAGAAATAACATCACACTTCATTATCAAGACGATAATTAAGTGTGATGTTTTTTCTACTCTTTCAGGAATTAGCAATAGAACGCGGAGTGAAAGACGTTCAAGACTCCTGGGCAGCGATAGTGTTCTCTGTAGCGCGTCACTTCAACCGCGGCGAGGACCGCGGGTACACTCTCAACCCTTGCGACGAGATCGTAGTCAAGTTGGACGACGACTCGATGTCGCTGCAGAGCATGGCGGCCTCACAGTAAGTACATATCTATTGAGTACATAACTGACTATGACTACATGAGTATAAGCATCATGGGCAGTGGTAGTTTTCCATGTAGCGCGACACTAGAAAAGAAATGCTAAATTATATGTATGTTTTTTTGTACGAAAGACGCTTAAGCAAATTTATGTGGTAGCTTGAACCAGATGTATATCATAATAACCGACTAAAGTAACGAATTTGCTTTGGTAATCATTTATGAAAAACGTATGCCTTTCGAATTTTACTCGTCACAAATTGATATCCATGAATCCTACGAAAACTGTAGGTCTTGTCAGGATGGTTGTGGAGGCGAGTGAAAACACTGAAGTCTAGATGATAACTGTTCTTTATTATAGGTACATTACATACATAGTTAGTACCTACCTACTACATCTCAGTCCAGAAAAAACTTCTCTCCAGTGATTTAGTTAAAAATGTTAAAAATAATGTCTCTGTCTATAAACCTAACTGTTCATAATACCACTTAATGTTTACACAATCATATTGCACGAACTTTTGTTAAAAAACACACACACATTCAAAATAAGCGAGCTATCTCATTTCGCTTGGCAACAACATCGAGGTATCTCGATTTGTTTAAATATGGTTAGATTTCTACAGCTTTCAATTAAAATTTAAGAATTTGTCATGTTCTCCTTACATATCGCATGATAATTTATGTGTACCACTATAAAACACAATTGTATAGTTGTTCTTGAAATAAATGATTATGATTTAACGATTTAAATATTTGGTCCTCTCCACAGGTTCATCGGCCCATTCCTGAAAGTAGTCCAAAAGTGGGAGCACCAGCTCTCCCTGATCTCTGAAGTTATTGAAGAGTGGTTCGCGACGCAACGCAAGTGGCTCTACCTAGAGGGCATCTTCGTAGGTGGCGATATACGCGTGCAACTGCCTGAGGAAGCCAAGAAGTTTGATGATATTGATAAAGTGTTTAGAAAGGTAAACCATTGCATTATTTTATTGATTACCTACTTACTACTTTGAATAAGGTATTTTTTCGTTTGACCGCAATCTCACCTGATGGTTAGCGAGATGCAGCCGACGGTGTATCACGAAGGTCTAGAAGATACCTATTCACCCTTGTCTTGAAGAGACTCAGGTTGTAATTGGCTGGAAAAACAGAGGCAGGGAGCGAGTTCCATTCCTTTGCGGTGCGAATAATAAAGGTGAAGGAAAACCGCTTAGTGCGAGTAGATGGTACATCCACCAAGTATGGATGGTATTGCGCTGTGCGTCTGCTTGTCCTGGAGTGGACGGTTTTTTTGCACAAGATTATTCATAACTAGCAGCGCCTCACGGTTTCACCCGCGTATTTCCCGTTCCCAGTATAAAATTTAGCTTATATCCTCCCTGAAAAGTGAGCTTTTTAATGATGAAATAATGATTTTAAGTCGGTCCAGTAGTTTTACAGATGTCAAATTCCGCGATTGCGCTTGATGTTACAAAATGTATTAATTTACTTTTATAATTTCAGATAATGTTAGACACTGCGAAGCGGTTGAACGTCGTAGACTGTTGCACTATCAGTGGAAGACTGGAGGAGTTTGTAAACTTGGGAATAGGGCTGCAGAAGTGAGTCAACTCGAAATTTATATAATTCAATTAATTTCCGACTTATATTGATATGGATTACTTGAGCCATCTGTAAATTACTTGCAGCAGTCTGCAGTGGGCTCAAATTCAAATTCAATTTTAATTCAAAAATGCCATATTTCCATAAATACAATCAAAAAATAAATGTACATTTAGAAAAGGTCAAATCATTTTTAAATAATTAATTTTGTTTTAAAAAACTATAAACCGACTTCAATTTTTACGGTTTTTTCATGAATTTTCATGGATCCCATTGTCAGAACTGAACAAAATTAAAATGGGACCACATGGGAAGCACCAGCTTTCATATAAATAAGAATCATGAAGATCGGACCACCCAGTCAAAAGTTCTGAGGTAACAAACATAAAAAAAAATACAGACGAATTGAGAACCTCCTCCTTTTTGAAGTCGGTTAAAAAATACACTGAAACGGAAATAAAGTGGTATTTTTGATTTCGGCCGCTTTGGTATGTAGACAGTAAAGAAACGACGAAGAAACCTTTAGCCTTTTAGTTGTTATTTTTCGAGTTGGAGCAAAATCCGTCCCAAGCTTTGTTCTAGCCTCTAGCTAGATAATCTGATATTTTATAGTAAGCCTTTTTGCACAGTAAAGTTTTGACAGTTTGTTTGAATTTATTTACAGATATTTTTTACAGCTCAGTAGGGGTTTTGTTTTAGAAGCGTATACATTGCCCTTTAAAAGATACATTAGTTTTGTGAAACCTAGTTGTGGGTACAGCGAGTTTGTTTGTTTCTAGTATTTAAATTATGTATATCGCTGTTATTGTTGGGAACTATTAATATTTTTATGAGGAACACAATGAACAACAACAAGTTTTCATAAATATATTGACTTGGTACTGTCATTATATATTTATTTCTTTGAATTTTTCACGTAGGGATTATCTGCTCTTCAATGCTTTTGACAAGTCGCAAAAAACTACTAAAGCATCTTGCGACTTCTCCCAAGCATCAAAAATATGCGATTCTAACTCTATACCGGCATCAATAGTTGACCTGCTGCCGCCGCGAGTAAACCCTAATTCCTTACCAATTTAAAGCTCAATTATTTCACTTGTAAATACTATGTTTTTATTGATTTCTATTAATTAGTTGTAATTTTCTTTTTCAATAAAGATTTATTAATTGCTTGTCATCTGTCCAGGAGCCAGAAATCCCTGAACGACTACCTGGACTCAAAACGGCGCATATTCCCGAGATTCTTCTTCATTTCCACGGACGAACTGCTTTCGATTCTTGGCAGCAGTGAGTGTAGCTGTGTGCAGGAACATATGATTAAAGTAAGAACTAACCAATATTGGTTTCGATTATCAATGTAGGCGGGTTAACTACGAACCTTGTTCAGGGTGTGGTGTCGGCGGCATAGAATTTGCACCACACCTACTCTTCCCGTGAGTGTCTTAAGAGCAGGGTTGGCATGATTAAAACAAGTTGTTTTAAAACACGTGTTTTAAACAGTGTTTAAATCTGTTTTAAATAAAACTATGTTTTTCTATTAAGTGTGTAAAACACAGGGTTTAAAACTACCTTTTATTGCAAATGAATGGAAATAAATCCAAACAAATAAATATGTAGAACTCTAAATAGTTTAAAATAAATATACTAATGGAAATTCTCTATGTTGGCCGTTTTATACACCTGTACACTGCATGCATAGGTAAACTCCCCGTCAGTAGAGTCCCTATGTCGACCGTCGAAAGAAAGTAATTCACTGGATTAGTGGGTTAGAGTCAGAGTCAAATCGTTTATTTCTTTAGACTTACAAAATAAGCACTTAGACAAGTCAATTTTGGGCTTTTCCCCGTTCTCTCTCTCTATACCGTGTCCATTTTGAATGAAGCATAAACGTAAACAAACCGCCCATACTTAACTTAAAATTCACTTTGTTGGCGCGTCCTTTTATACGTAATTTACATTACTTGTCGATTTTAGATCCTCCCTTCAATAAAAATTGCTTACAATTACCTATATCTGAAACTCGACGCCAAGCAAGTGAGATTTTGTTATTTGTGTCGTATTTTGTTTACTAACATGCTTCATTCAAAATGGATAAACCATAGTTCTCTACGTACCTACCTACACTACACTACATAAAAGGTGTATGTAAAGTGTTTAGTATTGATTAATAATTAAAATATTTTTTGATAATTAGATTAGAGATACTGAGATACGCAACAAAAAGTAAATATTTATCGTTTTGTTAATTTTTACTTAAACGTTATGTGAATTAAGAAAAAGTTTAGAAATGGCTATAATTGATTTGAAATTGATCCTTAAAGAAGGTAAAAAGTAAAAAAAACACTTGTTTTAAATATTTTGAACAGTTTGTTTTATAAAATATAAAAAAACAGTTTTTTTTTCCAACCCTGCGTAAGAGGCGACTAAGGGATATCAACTGGGGGGCGGGCAGCAGCGCCCCCTGAACAATTATACCACCAAACTGCGATCCCCAACCCGCATGCCCAGCGTGGGGATTATGGGCATTACCCTCCGTGAGATAATCGCCAATAAGGCGCTTATCAGGAGGAGACCTGCGTCCAGCAGTGGACCAATATAGGCTGTTGAGGTTGGGGTTGTTCAGAGTGTTTTGTATGTTTTCTATGTATGAGTATAATAATTAAGTATAATAATTATTAAATCTGGGTTCCATGTTACCCAGACTCTCATAAGACTGGTGTTCTCAGGGGACCCAGGACACCACTCACACTAATCAAACACGCACTTACTACTCATACTACTAACTAAACAAAATCGCACTTGTAAAATAAACTAGACATAATTAGATTTTAAGCTAGACTAGAAGTAGATTATAAACCATATTTTCCTTTTATATTTCTGTTAAAGACTTAGATAAATAATCTGTAATGTCTGTTATAGAAGAGCGAGACCTTCTAACACAAGTTCTTTTACTTAAATGAAGGTCTCTACTACGGTTACAATATTTGTAAAACTGTTACAGAAATAAATTATATTTTATTTTTATTTATTAAAATAAAAAATATCTATCCATGTGTGAGTTATCTAGTACCCATAACACGAGCTCTGCTTAGCTTGGCTAGTGGCTAATGCTGTGTAAATTATCCAATATTTTGTACGGAACCTCAATTTTAACCTTTATATTTGCCTCTAGATGTACGATAATATAAAAGCTCTGGATTTGTACGTGGATCATACGAATCGACCCGTCGCGGCCAAGATGATTTCTGCCGAGGGAGAGGTAAGTCGAAAAAACCCCCTGTAGAAACATATGTTTCTGATTGACAGGTAGAAAATGCCTCGGCATTGAAACCACCCTTTGTACTTCAATGTAATAAAAAATAAATAAATAAAAATATGCACACTAGCTGTGTGGTGCTGGCTTATAATTTGCAACACCCCATCTCTTCCCGTGGGTGACTAAGGGATATCCACCGGGGGCAGGCAGCAGCGCCCTCTGCAGAATTCTACTCGTACCAGCGAACTGCAATCCCCAACCCGCATGCCCAGCGTGGAGACTATGAGCATTTGATAAACGCCAATAGGCGCTTATCAGGGAAAGGCCTGCGTTCAGCAGTAGACCGATACAGGCTGCTGAGGTTGAGGGAACGGACATAAGGCTATAAAAAAGTTTTAGAAATAAATATACATAAATACGAAAGACAGACGAAGTAATTGTCTTCTCTGTTCCGAAAGTGAAGGCTAGTTATGAAGCAAATGTTTTATTTCATAAATATATTGTTTTCTTGTTCAGATAATGGATTTCCGGTATGTAGTGTACACGGAAGGCAGAGTAGAGGACTGGATGAATCTAGTGCTTCAAGAGATGAGACGCAGCAATAAATTCATCACTAAGAAGGCTATATTCTACTACGGAAGGAATTGGAGGACCCCAAGGTACATTAATCACAATGTATTCTACTATTTTAAACGCTAAAGTTTGTATGTGTTGTACTCTTTAACGCAAATAATACTTATTTACTTTATTGGTACACAAAACAGAACACGATCGGATCATGGTACGGAAAACATATAATAACTAGGTATTATTCGTAAACTATGTAGATTGAGTTCCTAAACATGCATACACAACATCATTTTATAATAATTTTACCCTTAACCACCGTCTACGAGTATTTAGTGTAGGTACCTAGTTAGTAAGATTGTTACCTACCCAACTGTATTGTATAAACAGGCTTACCTAACCAACTCAACTCCTTGAAGTACCGGAGCAAAACTTTTGGCGATTGACAGCTTCGTTTTAGCTTTTCTGTAGGTATGGACGGGTTTGATGCCTCTATAAGGCTCCTTAGACCCGTATTCAGTCTGGTCTCCTCTGGGCCGTGGCTGTGACGCAATAGGGTATATGCATGGATTTTTTTAATTTTTTTTAATCGTTTATTTAGGTTAATACATAAACGAAAAAAAATATAACATACAAAAAAAATATATTGAGGTAAAAAACTAAAAGTAAAACTACACTCAGTTTCGGGTGATAAAAACGGTGCCACGTTAGACATTGCATTATATGACGTCACGGATCATCGAAATCCATAAATTATGTAAACTCAAAGTCAAAACTTCATGCCCATACAAAAATGTTCAAGTATGACGTCACGCTTCACGTGCTAATAGCGTTGCGTTTAGACATTTTGCTGTTGAGACTTAAAATATCTACTTTTCAATGATTAAATTTCGGGGTAATTTAGTAAATTTTTTTTTAAATACAAAAATAAATATACAGATAATATATTTCTATATCAATAGAGAATACGTAAAAAAAATATTAGCTTTTTTGAAGTCACATGCATATAGGTACCCTATTTAAGTGTTTTTGAGTAAAATAAATTCTCTCCCCCCCTCTCTCTCTCTCTCGATGTGATTGCTCAAATAAAACCTTTTTACATCTTAATTAAATGATTATTAATCGGGTATTTATCGCGTACCTTTGTTTTTATTTCCCCTACGCGATAAATACCCGATAAATAATCATTTAATTATGTTAACAAATCGCGAAAGTTTAAAAAGTCTTTTTACATGTTATCGTAGAACTGACTGGATCCTCGAGTACCTGGGCATGGTGTGCCTCGCAGCCAACGGCGTGTGGTGGACCGCGGAGACGGAGGAGACCTTCGTGCGCATCAGGAAGGGCAACAAGCGCGCCATGAAGGAACATCTCGCAGAGCAGAACCTCCAGCTTGATAACTTGGTTGTGAAAGTGAGGCAAGGTGTGTAAGCTATTCAATGTGGTATGTGATGGAAAAAGTGGCGTGTCTACACGCAGATGAAGGTGATGATGTTTCAGCCGACAGCGAAAAATAATATAAATACTTGCAATGCACAGATTGCAGGGATATCTCTTAATTTTGATTTTACACAAGCTTAATTATATATTGGTAGCGTGAAGATTTTTGACAGATTGATTGAACAAAAGTTGACAAGTGACAGTACATTTATAGGGTTGCAAGTAAACATAACTAATTACTAAGTGTTGTCATGCATTAAAGAAAACATAAATCCAATTTATAACAGTAATTATGTTAATATCGCCGTGTGGTTCCTGCTTTTACCGCGTACCAATACCAATGTAACTTGCAATGCAAGGCAGTTCGTAGATGTCTACGCCTTGCCCGCGCGAATTGCCTTGCATTGCGTGATACATTGCAGGCGTGGTTCGCTTCGCAGATGTGTACGCGGCATTGGAATTTGCACCACTTCAACTCTTCCCGCGGGTTTTGTAAGAGGTGACTAAGGGATATCCACCGGGGAGCGGGCAGCAGTGCTTTCGGCAGAATAATTTCCCGACCCGCGTGTGCAAGCGATAAGGCTGCCCCGCGTAATAAGTTACTGTGTTTTACAAGTTTATAACCAACCAAAACTAAGAAAATTACTCGATAAATAAAAAAAAGATAAGACACGCAGTCAAATAAAGCATCAAATGTATTCCAAAAATTACGGTGAGCAATCGCCAACGTCCATACCACGTTGAATACACCGGTTCTCGTCCGATCACCGAAGTTAAGCAACGTCGGGCGCGGTCAGTACTTGGATGGGTGACCGCCTGGGAACACCGCGTGATGTTGGCTTTTTGTTTTTGCACTTTTGCTTTTTACAAAAATAACACAAGGGTCGGCTCAATTATGTACTGCGCGTTGCTGTTCGAAGTGGGAGATCTGCTAGGTCTTATGCGATAAATACCCGTTATTTATGTAACCCCAACAATTCTCCAGTTCATTAATTTATAGTTTTTTTTAATTTCAGACCTCGCGTCGAACGATCGTCTGAAGTTCAGAACGATAGCAACAATAGACGTTCACGCGCGAGACATTATCGAAGGCTTCGTCAGAGACAACGTGACGGAGGCGGCCGAGTTTGAATGGGAGAGCCAGCTGCGCTTCTATTGGCTTAAGCGGGACGACAACTTGTGGGTTAGGCAGTGTACCGGTGAGTTAAATAAATAGTTCTTTATTGATAACAAATACAAGTTACATGTCAGGTTTATAATTCAAATATTGCTACAAGAATTACATACCTGCAATACAGTTTTATATATTGTGTAAATATAAATTTGTAGCAACTATACAATAAATATAATTAAAAAAGGTATATCTTTAAGATATAAAACACTATAAACAATCATTAAATAGGTACCATGTAAATGAAATATGTCATTTTGAGCCTATGAACTCATCATAGTTATAAAAGTTTGCTCGATATGCCAGCCTTTTATTTTAACAAAAGATGGTTAAATTTTTAACAGTTGTTTTGACAAAAACGTCAAAACACAAGTTTTCATACATTCAAACGTCAATGTTAACCAATGAACCTGCCTAATTGTCTGATTATCTTTTGGTGGACACACATCTAATTAGGGATGGGACGTATTTACTCGACCAGGTTTTTATACCTGGTATTTGCTTGCAAGTGCAGAAACCGGGTACTAATACGGAATACTTTGAAGGTCTTTCAAGTATTCGGTAACGATTTGGGGCGTGCGGCGGAGGACTCAATGACTGACTTCTGACAGCGACAGTGACACAAAATTCAATTTCCTATGCAGGTATTTTAGTTAGAAAGAAAGTGCAAGGCGCGCTGTTGGACCCGGTCCGCGCGTTTAAAGATAGTTGAAATTATTCAGGTATATTTTAGTTGACACTATTTTATTCCTTATAACAAAGCAGGCGCGGACCAATTTCCTATGAAAGTATTTTGAGCCCATAGCCGTGTACTTTTGCTTGCAAGTATTTTTTCTGCAAACACGATTACGAGCTTTATTCTCATGCACACTCGCATCAATTTCCTATGCAAGTATTTTACTTTCAAGGTGCGTGGCGCAGTTAGACCCGAAAAGGACCCGACATACCCTTCGTACGCACAAGGTATCAAAAATACTTGCAAGTATTTTATCCCTGGTTTTCGGCCCTGGTTTTTATACGTGGACGTACTTGGAAGACTTGGTACTCGATTTTACAAGTACGTCTCATCCCTACATCTAATGATTACACCTAACAGTCACAGGGCCTCTGAGTACACGGATCGACGAGACCATTTTCTACATGGTTAATACTACTTTCAGGCTTTCAGCTACGGTAGTTGAACAAGAACTTCCACTTAGCTGATTCATCCAGTTTCTTGTCTTCTGTCTTCTTGTAGAATTGATGCAACGTCAAACAATAGTTGTTGGTTATCCGCATAGACAATAGGCGCAATGCAAGACAAATAAGGAGGCTGTTCATGACCTTTTAACGCATTCACTGTGAGAAGCATTGAGAGTACCATGCTACCGAGCATGGTCGCTGTGAAAGATCTGTCTTTACATAATAATATAACCGACTAGCTGCGTCCCGCGGCTACGCACACCTATCCCACGGAAACTTATTTTATGGGATAAAAAGTAGCCTATGATTGATTCCAGGATTAGAACTACCTGTATGCAGATATTTCAGCTCATTCCGTTCAGTAGTTTTGCCGTGAAGAGGTAACAAACAGCCATCCATATATCCATACAAACTTTCGCATTTATAATATTAGTGTGATTTGCAGGTATATTCGAGTACGGCTACGAGTACATGGGCCTGAACGGGCGGCTCGTGGTGACTCCACTCACGGACCGCATCTACCTGACCATCACGCAGGCGCTCACTATGCAGCTAGGCGGCGCGCCGGCTGGTAACTTTACTCATCAGCATTTTAAACATAGAACTGACCGTGTCTCCTCCGTAGACCGAGGCATGTTCTCGGTGACCCCGTTGACCCACTCACCGCCGCTAACCCGGAGGTGACGTCAACCGATTCGTTACCGCACACTACACAGCCGACTAAAAACCGACCCCGCCGGAAGCGGGGTCGAAGAATTCCCTCCTTCCGCCCGCATGTGCATTCGTGCACCTAAGGCGTAACCTCCATGCCCTCTCGAAGGATCTGACGACAGCCCAAGCCGAGGCTCGCACCTAAGTGGTGGCCCTTGTGCGTGTCGCCCCAACCTAAAGTTTAGTTAGGCGCCATCTGCGCCTGCCAAAAGTCCGGTAACGCTGTCATGGCCATCTGCGGTCAACAGCATTATAGTCCATTCGAAAAAAAAAGAACTGACCGTGTGGTGCTGGCTGGGAACTTCCACCACCGGAACTGAATTTGCATGACTATCAAGTCAAATATAGAAAGGAAAATATTGATTTCTCCGATAAAGGTACTTACAGAACAGGTATTGCCTCAGCATTAGTAGGATTCCGCTAAGCCCAATACTACGCTGGTTTAGGATTCCGCTAAGCCCAATACTACGCTGGTTTTCAGGTAGAACCCTGAATATAGGTAGTGATACTCTTTCGAGTCTAAGGCCCGTATTATGAAAGCTTGCTCAGTCACATGTCTATACTTGAGTGACGTTTGTGCCATAGAAAAGAGTTACCCAAGCATAGTTCGATAACCGAGCAGACTTTCATAATACGGGCCTAAGACCATCATTGTAAATTAATACTATCTTTAATTTATCCATTCAACTCTTCCTTCGAGTGCTGTAAGAGGCGAAAGAAATATTTACCGGAATAATACCTATTCAAAAAATTTAAACATGTTCGTGGATTATATCATTTCATTAGTATATCTATCAGTGATCCGATACCCATAACATAAATTGACTATGTTTGCTTAGGTACACTTCCTGAGTACCTAAGACTAGAACAGCTAGAGTATTCTGTGAAACGTCCTTCATTACATCACTTACCTAGATCGTTGTTTAAAATAATATTAACACGGACTCTTACGGAGTTTGGTGTTCTTAGGAGCACAACTTACAAACATACAACGAGCACGACAGATGTGTCCTATTGCCCGGACTCTTATAATACCGGTGTCCATAACGCTCGAGCACACAAACTCAATAATTTTAATAACATTAAGACTTAAATCTTTTCATCAACGCCTTCGATTGGTAGGAAATCGCACGGAGTGGAAAGATTTGGCGGAGGCCTTTGCCCAGCATTGCGACGGAATAGGCTGAGGATCAAACAAATCAAACCACCAATCAGACGAAATGAATAATTATTATAAAATTGTAAAGTAGGTAAGTTCTATGTACCTTTTACACATAAGAACTCTAACCCAGAATGTTGCAACGCCCTTACAGGGTTCATGTAGATTCTACCTAAAAAATGTTAACATGGACGACATGAAAGCAATAAATAAATAAAAATAATATCACAAAGAGCAACGTGTTTTGAACTTCAATATCTCGTACACAGGTCCAGCCGGCACCGGCAAAACAGAGACAACCAAAGACCTAGCGAAAGCCCTCGGGCTTCTCTGCGTAGTCACAAACTGCGGGGAAGGCATGGACTTCCGTGCGGTCGGACAGATCCTAGCGGGGCTCTGCCAGTGCGGCGCATGGGGCTGCTTCGACGAATTCAACCGGATCGACATCTCCGTGCTGTCCGTTATATCCAGCCAGCTGCAGTGCATACGCAGCGCGCTGCTGATGCGGCTGAAGCGATTCACGGTAATATCCTTTGCAGGATGTTTAGTTTGTTGATTGCGGATGACTGATGGGTCTTGTCTTACAATACCATGGAGGCGTAAGTAATGATCGGCCGTACAATGGCAGTGTACAGCCAAATATGGGATAATATAATATATAAAAAACAAACGATTCCTTAAAAAAAAATCAGCCAAAAAATTTTTGAGCAAAAAATAAAGCATTTTTTGCCGTAACCCAAGGACCGAGGGTTCGTCACCCCTCAAGTTGAAGCCGGGGAGGCCAAGCCTCGAGGCCCCCACAAGGGCCGGAATCAAACTCAAAAACTCAAACTCAAAAATGCTTTATTTCCATAAATACAATAAATGTACACTTAGAAAAAGTCAAATCATATTAAAAAATACACTGACACGGAAATAAAGTGGTATTTTTGATTTCGATCGCTTCGCTATGTAGACTAAAGTAAAGAAACGACGAAGAAACCTTTAGCCTGTTAGTTGTTATTTTTCGAGTTGGAGCAAAATCCGTCCCAAGCTTTTTTATCCTCTAGATAATCTGATATTTTATAGTAAGCCTTTTTGCATAGAAAAGTTTTGACAGTTTGTTTGAATTTATTTACTGATAATTTTTGCAGCTCAGTAGGGGTTTTGTTGTAGAAGCGTATACATTGCCCTTTAAAAGATACATTAATTTTATGCAGCCTAGTTGTGGGTACAGCGAGTTTATAAATGAAGATCAGTGTGAGCCACAGGGCAATCCTGGGGTTGACGCCCCAGTTGTTATTGTTACCCGTCATTGCTGGCTCCTAACGCCATCTTAGCTTTTTGATCATAACATTTTAGATTAATTTGAGCCTCAGAGACTCATAAAAACTGGCCAACAACGTGTTTTTTATGACGTCATGATCACTAAATCAATCTTTGACTGTATGTAATTCAGCTGAGCTCTCGCCAACGTCCATACCACGTTGAATACACCGGTTCTCGTCCGATCACCGAAGTTAAGCAACGTCGGGCGCGGTCAGTACTTGGATGGGTGACCGCCTGGGAACACCGCGTGATGTTGGCTTTTTGCATCTTACTAACTCAATTGACCTGTGTGCGAATGTCAATGTTGTTATTTTTTGCAATCTCACCTTGAGTAATATTTTTATCAACATAATGATGACCATTCTCTAGAAAGTATACTTAACTTTTTTTACAGTTCGAAGGCACGGAAATAGCATTGGACAGCAAAGTTGGCATCTTCATAACAATGAACCCTGGCTACGCTGGACGAACAGAGCTGCCAGAGTCTGTGAAAGCTCTGTTCCGACCCGTGGTCTGCATTCTTCCGGATCTAGAGATGATCTGCATGATATCACTGTTCTCTGATGGATTCTTGACCGCTAAGGTAAATCTGTTCATACAAAAGTAGTTTATTATTTTACTATTCAGGGTGTAACATAAGGGGTGGATCCTCGGTGGAGAAACCCTGTATAATTGATTTTGTTTTAGAACTATAATCTGACTTCAATTATATAGTTTTTTCGTGGATCCCATCGTCAGAACAGGACCAAATTAAAATGGGACCACACCAGCTTTCAAATGAAAATTGGACCACCCACTCAAAAGTTCTGAGGTAACAAACATAAAAAAATCAGTCTGAGAACCTCCTGTTTTTTTAAAGTAGGTTAAACACTATCGTAGTTTGACGGATGTAAGCGGGCTAACTATAAACCTTATTGGTGTGCAATGTGTAAATAAACTAAGCCCTCCTCCAATCACACTAATATTATAAATGTGAAAGTTTATAATTATGGATGTATGGATGGATGTTTGTTACCTCTTCACGCCAAAACTACTTTACGGATCGGGCTGAAAATTTGGATACGGGTAGTTCTAATCCTGGAATCAAACATAGGCTACTTTTTATCCCATAAATCAGTTCCCGTGGATATAAATAACCTTTAAACGTTTCCATAGGCTCAACGCGCTGAAGCCGTGGGGTGCAGCTAGTAACAATATAATTCGTTTCAGGTTCTCGCCAAGAAGATGACAGTCCTGTATAAAGTTGCGCAGGAGCAGCTGTCGAAGCAGTCTCACTACGACTGGGGCCTGCGCGCGCTCACCGCAGTCCTGCGCATGTGCGGCAAGCTGCGCCGAGAGTCTGCGGGGCTCAGCGAGATCATGGTGCTCATGAGGGCTCTCAGGTTGGTTCTATACCGAGTACAACTTAGAGTCGGTTTACTTCTGACGGAAGCTGCGTCGCGTATTATCGTAAGTAGGTCGTGTACCGCCAGAACAGATAATTATATGAGAAAACAACCTTTCACATTAACCGATAATGCGTTAGTGCGGCGAGCGTACAGCGTCTGTTCTGGGCAAGCAGTATCGACATAGATACCGAACGACATCGGTCGCAAAGTTTTACCGAATATATTTTAACGTATTTTGATTTTCTTTACAATAATCAAGTTTCAAATGATTTAATAACTATTTATTTCCATAAATACAGTAGATTAACATAAAGAAAATGTTAAATTTATAATATTCATATTGATTTACCATCGGAATTATTCATTTTTGTCGCAAGCGACCGCCATCTTTACGATTTTCGTCGCAAACTTAACGCGTTCGGTAAATAGCGAGCAAATTAGACAGCCCGATAAGTTTGTAGCAATCCTTCACCGAAATCGTAAAGTTTGCGACAAAAATTGTAAAGGTGGCGGTCGTTTGCGAAAAAGTTAATAGTTCCGTTGGTAAATCAATATGAATATTAGAATTTTAACCTTTTCTTTATGTTAATCTACTGTATTTATGGAAATAAATAGTATTGAATCATTTGAAACTTGATTATTGTAAAGAAAATCTAAATACGTAAAATATATCCGGTAAAACTTTGCGACCGATGTCGGTCGTTATCTATGTCGATCGAGACTGCTCGCCCTGTTTCCGTATATCTGTGGTTTCCGACAACGCATTGTCGGTGTGCTCTGTAGGTACTGAATGCAGAAACTGAATAGACGCGTAATAATGTGGCAGTTTCTGTGTAAATTTAAACTAACTGTCAAAACTTTACTATGCAAAAAAGCTGACTATAACATATCAGATTATCTAGAGGATAAAAAAGCTTGGGTCGGATATTGCTCCAACTAGAAAAATAACAACTAAAGGTTTCTTCGTCGTTTCTTTACTTAAGTCTACATACCGAAACGATCGAAATCAAAAATACCACTTTATTTCCGTGTCAGTGTATTTTTTTAATATGATTTGACCTTTTCTAAGTATACATTTATTGTATTTACGGAAATAAAGCATTTTTGAATTTGAATTTGAAGTTGAATTTGAATTTGAAATTTGAATTTTCTCATTTATAATATTAGTCTGTGCTCAGGCACAAAGGTACCCAAATGAAACTCCCCGAAATTCCAAAGTCACCCTAATTCATTTTACTATTACAGAGACATGAACTACCCGAAATTCGTGTTTGAAGACATGCCTCTCTTCCTCGGCCTGATCAAGGATCTGTTCCCCGGGCTGGAGTGCCCACGCGTGGGGTATCCGGACTTCAACGGAGCGGTTACTGACGTGTTACTCAGTGATGGGTATATCGTGCTTGAACAACAGGTAATTTAGTTCTTTATGTACAAAGAAAAGTACAACTAGTAGAGTAATAAATCTCCAACACGCCTCTTTTCAGCCAGACAAGTGGACGCTCCAATAGGAACTATAGCCTAGCTAGCACGAATATAATAGTAATTATAACTACCTCTGCGTAATTTATAATTACTGATGCGTAAATAATCAAAATTAATTTCTTGAAGTTCATAAGAAATATCTCTTTTCAAAGCCTAATCTTCAGCTTCTAGGCCACACATGTTAGGGGATTATGTATCTGAATAAATTAAATCATCTATTTAACTACACGCGCATTACATAAGTATAATAAGTAGTGAATCATAAACGAGGACAATTTTCAGCGAATCTCACATCGGCGTTGTTTGAGATTACAACAATAAACTTACAATCTGTCTGTGATAAAAATAGATGACGCAGGGATGGTTTGCCTATAACTTGGGCCTAAAATTATTTACATGAATTCAAGATCACCGTCGCCAACGTCCATACCACGTTGAATACACCGGTTCTCGTCCGATCACCGAAGTTAAGCAACGTCGGGCGCGGTCAGTACTTGGATGGGTGACCGCCTGGGAACACCGCGTGATGTTGGCTTTTTGCAATTTTTTGCGAAAACAAACAAGATCTGCTTACTTGGGGATAGATTTTAAGCTAATATTTCCAAAAAAAGAAATAAATTCAATAATTTATTTATTTTCTGAACAGTATATTATTATTTTAACGTGAAAATCTGGAGAAAAGCCAAAGTGGCCGACATACGTACATAACTCAGAGAATTACCAAGCCTGCCCACATCGCAAAACCGATAAGCGATTGCGACCGCGATTCAATAGTATATACGGAATGTAGGAAAATTCTTACTCTATCTATTTTGTGGTTGCGGCGGCGGCGGCGGCGGCGCGGCGCGTCGCGTCGCGTCGTCTAAATCGTATATGCAGATAGTTAACTACGCCACACATTCTACGCATTTTAGTACCCATCTATCCACTAGAGGCGCTTTAGAAGTTTCCATAAATTTTTCGACTACACTCGCTAGGAAGTACTGTATAAATGTAGATTAATGTAGATGTGAATGAAAACTCATGGTAGGCACACTGCGCTGTGCTTTATCACGTTACATTCTTTGAATTGTTCTTCGTAGTATGATTTTATTAAATTTAGCTTTATTGTCGCCAACGTCCATACCACGTTGAATACACCGGTTCTCGTCCGATCACCGAAGTTAAGCAACGTCGGGCGCGGTCAGTACTTGGATGGGTGACCGCCTGGGAACACCGCGTGATGTTGGCTTTTTGCACTTTTTTACAGTATAACTAGTAATTCGTATACCTACGTTTTATAGTCGTTTCTTATGCCTATTATTTAATGAATAAATAAATAATGCTCGACAATCTACAAAGTATCATTTAGCCCCAAGCTAAGCATAGCTTGCGTCATGGGTACTCAATGACTGATAAACAATAAAATAAAACATAACATTTATATTTTTTATTATTTATAGAAATACACTAAAACCCCCGGAGGAACTTTGAAGAAAGTACAAAAACTCGCAGCTGTCAGAAAGTCGTGGGCGGACACGCCCGCCGCGTCACATCGATCGTCAAATTAATGATGATGATAGATAGAATATACATTGATTGGTGTCTATTCAGATGTTGCCAAAACTAGAATAAACTATTTTAACAGGGCTAAAAACATAAATAGTACTAAAATGATCCCATCCCTATTATTTTGATCGTTGTGACAGGGACAGCGACATTTTTAGTACTGTCAAATTGAATAGTTTTGGCGATATCTGAAAAGACACCCATAACACGGTAATGTTATAACATTACCGTGTCCTTATTGCACAAAAGTTTTACATGGCAGAGGCTCCGCCATGTAAAACTTTTGCGCAATAATGGTGCGTTAAACAATCGAATTAACAAAAAATTATAGACCCGTTAGGGATATTTTCATAAGCCTTTTTTCTAATACCCGTATCATGGTTTTTTTTCTAGTTTAGGAGGAGATGCGATGTTGCCCTTGTTGGACACTAAACTCTGTTTTCGTAAACTGGCCTATCCGTTTTGAAAATTCCTTTCTTTAACGTAATAATAAGACAAAATAGGCGGCGGCGCTAGTGTGCCTCAGGATACCTGATGCTTATTACCTCTTTCAGGTAGATAAAGTGGTGCAACTGTACGAGACGATGATGACTCGGCACTGCACGATGCTGGTGGGGCCGACCGGCGGCGGCAAGACTGTCATACTCAACTGCTTGGTCAAAGCGCAGACTAATCTGGGACTTCCTACCAAACTGCAAGTTGTTAATCCAAAGGCGAGTTATTTACGCACGTAGTTCCCGTTCCCGTGGGAATTCCAGGATAAAATATAGCCTATGTCACTCCCTGAAAAGTAAGCTTTCTTATGGTAAGATTTTTTTTAATCGGTCCAGTAGTTTCGGAGCCTATTCAAAACAAACAAATAAATCATTCCTCCTTATAATATTAGTATAGATAATTCAGTCGCTTATTACGAAGACTACGAACATCACCCAAAGGTTTCTCTGTTATGCATTTACGAAGAAAACGAATAATGATTTTAACTGTGAGTATCACATAATCCTGACACTTTAAGGACATTGTTTTCAGAGACATTTTTATTTGTTTAAGTATCCCCAAACTTTTAGCATTTGTAATATTAGTGTGTCTTTAGGCACAATGATAGCCAAATGAAACTCCCGAAATTCACAGATAACTTGTATTTACAAATGGACAGTATTTTGGGGATAAAGGTTAGCGGAGAAACAGACATAGCCTCGCGAATGAATGTCAGTGCTATTTGTCAATATCTCTAAACGCCTATGAAAAAACAAATAAAAATCTTGGTTATTGCTCTTCACTTTACGTCAGGCGTAAACAGTGTGAAGATGTAAGTAAACAGTGAGATTTAGCTTTTTCCTCATAATGTAGATAGAGAGATAGAGAGTAAAATAGTAAAATGCCCTATTGTTTGATTTGTCTAGGCATGTTCTGTGATAGAACTGTACGGCATCCTGGACCCTGTGACGAGAGATTGGACCGACGGCCTGTACTCCAAGATATTCAGAGAAATGAACAGGTACCTACATCATTTCTATGTTTTTATCACACTAATATTATAAACGCGACAGTTTGTATGGATGTATGGATGGATGGATGTTTATTACCTCTTCACGCCAAAACTAATGAACGGATTGGGCTGAAATTTTGACATTTCTTGATCAGACTGTAAACGTAGAGCAATTTTTTTGCTTATTAATGAAACATTTTTTTTTACTGTTTTATGTGGGTGCTACATACAGTTTTATGCTATTCTAATTATGTTCCTACCTCAACCTCACTCAACCTCAACAGCCTATATAAGTCCCTCTCATGGCGTATCTCATGGGGGGTAATGGTAATGCCCATAATATTATGTGCCTAAGTGAAGACTTTACTTCGTAAGGAAAAAAAACTAACTTTTTCCAGACCGGCCGAAGAAAACGAACGGCGCTACTCCCTATTCGACGGCGACGTAGACGCCCTCTGGATAGAAAACATGAACTCTGTAATGGACGATAACAAGCTGCTGACGCTGGCGAACGGCGAACGAATTCGGCTCGCTTCGCACTGTGCGCTGCTGTTCGAAGTGGGAGACCTGCACTATGCGTCGCCCGCGACCGTCAGCCGCGCGGGCATGGTGTTTGTTGACCCGAAGAATCTCGGGTATCAACCTTATTGGGACAGGTTAGAGTTCTAAATAAGCCGACTGGTAAACGGTATCAACTTCACCCTCTGTAATAATTAGTTGGTCGTCGATGACGTCATCAAGTAAGCAAGTATTGCGTCTCTGCATTTTGACTTACAACTCGCCAACGTCCATACCACGTTGAATACACCGGTTCTCGTCCGATCACCGAAGTTAAGCAACGTCGGGCGCGGTCAGTACTTGGATGGGTGACCGCCTGGGAACACCGCGTGATGTTGGCTTTTTGCAGATTTATCAAAACCTTTTCAACTGAAACGTCCTTTGGATACTTAATTCTTCTGTAATAGTCGAGAACAAGCACGGAAAGGAATTTATATTTTCTTTTTGCTTTTGTTACTCAACAATTAGCTTTACACAAACATTATTTTCGTCGTGATGTTGCCTTATTTATTTGGTTTGCTTACCTGCTTTTCACGAATCTGCCTCGCCTCGTTATGTATGTATGTACTGCGCGCTGCTGTTCGAGGTGGCAGATCTACACTATGCGTCGCCCGCGAGCCGCGACCGTCGTCAGCCACGTGAGCATGGTGTTGTTTGACCCGAAGAATCTCGGGTATCAACCTTATTGGGACAGGTTAGAGTTCTAAATAAGCCGACTGGTAAACGGTATCAACTTCACCCTCTGTAATAATTAGTTGGTCGTCGATGACGTCATCAAGTAAGCAAGTATTGCGTCTCTGCATTTTGACTTACAACTCGCCAACGTCCATACCACGTTGAATACACCGGTTCTCGTCCGATCACCGAAGTTAAGCAACGTCGGGCGCGGTCAGTACTTGGATGGGTGACCGCCTGGGAACACCGCGTGATGTTGGCTTTTTGCAGATTTATCAAAACCTTTTCAACTGAAACGTCCTTTGGATACTTAATTCTTCTGTAATAGACGAGAACAAGCACGGAAAGGAATTTATATTTTCTTTTTGCTTTTGTTACTCAACAATTAGCTTTACACAAACATTATTTTCGTCGTGATGTTGGCTTATTTATTTGGTTTGCTTACCTGCTATTCACGAATCTGCCTCGCCTCGTTATGTATGTATGTACTGCGCGCTGCTGTTCGAGGTGGCAGATCTACACTATGCGTCGCCCGCGAGCCGCGACCGTCGTCAGCCACGTGAGCATGGTGTTGTTTGACCCGAAGAATCTCGGGTATCAACTTTATTGAGCCAGGTTAGAGTTCTAAATAAGCTGACCGGTGAACGTTAATCACATCAACGTTAAATAAGAGAAAAAGTAGATGGTGCTTAATGACGTCAGTCATCACATCAAGTAAGCAAGTATTGCGTCTCTGCATTTTGACACAGTACTCGCCAACGACCATACCACGTTGAATACACCGGTTCTCGTCTGATCACCGAAGTTAAGCAACGTCGGGCGCGGTCAGTACTTGGATGGGTGACCGCCTGGGAACACCGCGTGATGTTGGTTTTTTGCATTTAAAACATTAATCAAGGTATTTGCGCATTGAAAACTTACATCTAAAAGGTGTAGGTAATACTTATGTTTTTACTATAATAACAATAAAACAAATCGTTCTTATTTATTTAAGTTCAACTTTTATGTAAGTACTTTTTATCATTACTCAGATGGGTCCGAGGCCGCACCAACAAAGAAGAAGAAGAGAAACTCAACGCCCTATTCGACCACTATGTCCCGGGCGCTATCAACTACATCGTGTTTGGATTGTTCGGACTACAGCAGCAGACTCCACTGAAGACTATCGTACCGCAAACTGCCTTGAACTTGGTAAATTCATTTTTTCTTGATCACCAATCAGTCAATTTGAACCCATATTATGATCTTAGATCACATCTCTGGACATATTTTTAGATTTTGTGACTGACGACCTTTGTGGCGCGCGGCGCAGGAGGTTGCGTGTTTGATTTTCGCCTCGGGACAAATGTTTGTAAGATCTGCAGATGTGTTCTGGGCTTCTGGCTTTTGGGGCTAGATAATGATGTGTGAATCATCTAGCATAATTTATTTATTTTTTATAAATTAGTCTAGATTTAATATAATCATCTTCTTCCGGTCCTCATCCTACGTGTATTTTTCTTCCACTCTGCTTTAGATTAGATAATATCCCATTTTAGATTGAATATAACATCCCGAAAAATTCTACTTTGATGGGGGCGCATCCTTCCCGTCGAAATAGTTTTTATTTTAAAATATTATTTGATTTCTTAGAAATTACCCCGAGTGGTTATGCACTTTAATACGTATAAAAACCATAGCCTACATTTCCTCATCCGCAATGCAATACGATAGCTGTTTTAGCATAAAAGGCGCTTCAAGATGTTACGTAGCGTAGCGTAGCTTGCTTTAAATCGGTCCAGTAGTTTTAGAGACTATTCGATACAAACAAACAATCAAATCTTTTCACTTTATAATATAAGTATCGAATCGATGTTATATCAAAATGTGACAAACTAGTTTCTGCCCACGGCTTCGCAGGTGTTGTTTCTATGTGATTTCTATTCCACAGGAACTGATTTATGGGGGTAAAAAGTAGCCTATATTTTATTCCAGTTCCTTGTTAAACTTGTTATTCCAGTTCCTTGTTTACTTCCAGGATTAAAATTACCTGTACCTTTGCAAAATTTCAGTCCAATCCGTTCAGTAGTTTTTGCGTGAAAGTGTAACAAACATCCATACATATAAACTTCGCGTTTATAATATTATAGGTACCTACTAGGATAATACTATTAAAATTATTTTAGTAAAATAAAATTGCTCTTACTATTTCGCAAGGAACTTACAAAAATGTGCGATTTATATCGGTCTACGGCGCGGGCGGCCCCGTAGACCATTAGATATAAACCATTCCAGCGGCTGCGGCATACAAGCACTTTCACTTGACTTCTCTCGCAGGTTGTACAACTGTGCTACATGATAAGTGGCCTCATGCCGAACAAAGAAGATACCAATGAAGAGCCGGACTGGACCGTCACAGAGAGCGTCTTCATGGTGGTATGTTTGTTTCACATCCTTACTAGTTCCTGATATTTACGCAAGTTATATACAATAAAATATACAAATACAAAAAGTTAATAATAGTTTAGCGTGAGAGCCCCAACTCTTCCCGCGGGTGTCGTAAGAGGCGACTAAGGGATATCTACCGGGGGCAGCAGCGCCTCTTGCAGAACAATTCATCCACCGAATTGCGATTCCCAAGCTGCATATACCCAACGTGGGGATTATGAGATAAGTTCAGTTTAGTTAATTTATTAAAAATCATAGGAACACACATTGGAATTGGAACACTTGGTAACGTCTAATTAACAAATTTTATATCAATAAAGCATAGGCTTTTTTAAAAAGCTTACAGAAAAATTAGACTAATACAACTGCATAGTAGGATTTATCAGCTGTATAGTATAGAAGCCGTGTCAGATATTTTTTTATCATTTATAAAAAAAACTGTGACCCAGCCCAGCCCTATATGCGTAGTGTTCAATATAATAGATGAACCAACCAACTAAACGATCTAATACAACGCTTCCACAGTGCAGCTGATTATATAATATTTATTTGTTGACGTCATCAGATATTTAAATATTGTGATCCTGCTTTTTAAGATTATTGTCGCCAACGTCCATGTGACCGCCTGGGAACACCGCGTGATGTTGGCTTTTTGCATTTTATTTTGATTTTATATGCTGCCTATTTTATTGTTCCAGTCCATGTACAATAGTCTGGGCGCTTGTATAGTGGACGACGGTCGCATGGACTTCGACAACTACGTGAAAAAAGCCTGTCCGATGATGCTCGTCGATGATAGCCCTGAGAAGAAAGCTACTACAAGTAAACAAAATCATATCTTTAATATCTATTGCCGTTCCTTTTGATAATATGAAAATAATCTACTCTCAGAGTATACGGAGCTCTTGTCATAGATGGGCACAATGTGGGCACAATACTTAATTATTTTCATAGAAAATATTCTGACCCTGCCCATAATGTTTTTAAGGCTTAATAATATACTCGTAATAGGGTATATGCATGTGACTTCATAAAACCTAATATTTTTTTTAACGTATTCTCGATTGAAATAGAAATATATCTGTATTATTTATTTTTGTATTTTATGATGTTTTTGTTGTGAAATTTAATCATTTAAAAGTGTCTCAACAGCAAAATGTCTAAACGCAACACTATTGGCATGTGAAGCGTGACGTCACACTTGAACATTTTTGTATGGGCACTCGATGATCCGTGGCGTCATAAAATGCAATGGGTAACATGGCAGCGTTTTTATCACCCGAAACTGGGTGTAGTTTTACTTTTTTGACCTCAATAATTCAATTTTTTTTTGTTTATATTAACCCATCAAGTTATAAATCCTAACTCGATGTATTAACCTAAATAATCGATTAAAACAATAAAAAAAATCCATGCATATAACCCTATTGCTGTTTTGCATACTAGTATGCCAACTAAATCAGAGATGGTACCAGTGAAACTACAAAAGCTTTAGGGCTCGAAGGCCTAGTGGATTTGATAAAAAAAAACTAGAACTAGATCTCAGTAATCACGGGATCCCCGTGGTAAAAACAAAGAATGACTTATATTGAACATGTTTTTTTCGGTTTCTTGGTTGTGAAAACACGATTCAGTAAAAACATGAGCACTGTTTGCACCTAATTTGCTCTAGATCTCATGAACCCCGCGGTCAATAGAAAAGGTTTTTGTTTTGATTCGTAGGTCATTACTAATTCTTTGGTTCCTTGGTTAGGTTTTTTCATAAGAGGAGTAGTTTTCTTGTAAATGTACAAAAACATCATTTTTGCGCGTACACGCCCAAAAACGTATGCTCTGTTTTTAGATTTTGTTTATGAATTTTCATAGACTCATTGTCACAACTAAACCAAATTAATATGGGACATGGGAAGCGCCAGCTTTCATATAAAAAAAGAATCATGAAAATCGACCACCCATTCAAAAGTTCTGAGGTATCAAACATAAGACGAATTGAGAACCTACTTCTTTTTTTGAAGTGGGTTAAAAAAGAAATGTACATGCGTGACGCGTGAAAAACTGAGACGGGCCGCTAGTCAGGAAATAATGAGATCACTTTCTCGTCGTCCCTAATTCCAGAGCACTTCCCAATGGGCTTCCCCAGCCTATACGACTACTGTCTGGAGGTCTCAACGAAGACATGGGAGGCGTGGGAGTGGCTGGTCCCTGAGTACGTCCACGACAGAGCGATGAAGTTCCCGTCTATCCTCGTGCCTACTGTGGACACGCTGCGGCTCACTTGGCTCATCAAGATCATGGAGAGCGTACGTATTTGGGGTGAAATAATTTGTAAAGTTTAACGTCTCTGTTGCCAACGTCCATACCACGTTGAATACACCGGTTCTCGTCCGATCACCGAAGTTAAGCAACGTCGGGCGCGGTCAGTACTTGGATGGGTGACCGCCTGGGAACACCGCGTGATGTTGGCTTTTTGCAGTTTTATTACGAAGATTTTAGTAATGTGGAAACGGTCTTAATATTATGTATTAGTAGTCTTAATTTTAATTTTACTCTAATAACTAAAAAAAATGTTTTTTTAGGAGCTATTGTGTATTTCGATTAGAATATTAAAAGTAGAGTTTAGGCTCAACGACCCTAAAAACCTTATCGCCAATGTCACTTTACGTTCACAGAAATGTATTCGATTTCTGTTTGTGGTGTATGTAATCAATAGGGTACTTATATGCACAAGGTATATACAATGCATGTGACTTGAAAAAAGCTAATATTTATTTTACGTATTCTCTATTGATATAGAAATATATCTGTATATATACTTTTGTATTTTATGATGTTTTTATTGTGAAATTTAAAGTTGAAAAGTAGATATGTATTTTAAATCACAACTGCAAAATGTCAAAACTTAACGCTATTGGCACCTGAAGCGTGACGTCATACTTGAACATTTTTGTATGGGCGGGCATGAAGTTTTGACTTTGAGACATACATACTCGATGATCCGTGACGTGACGTCACAAAATGCAAGGGCTAACTAAACATGGCAGTGTTTAGTTAGCCCTTGCATTTTGTCCCGAAACTGAGTGTAGTTTTACTTTTTGTTTATTACCTCAATGATTTAATTTTCTTTGGCTATTTTTGTTTTTCGTTTTTGTATAGTATTAACCTAAATTATCAATTAAAAAATCCATGCACATAGCCTATTACCGGAGATGTATCTTGTTATGTCACAAATTCACAATCTTATCTTTATTGTGACTAGTCTGATCTAAATTGAACATTTTTATCGCCAACGTCCATACCACGTTGAATACACCGGTTCTCGTCCGATCACCGAAGTTAAGCAACGTCGGGCGCGGTCAGTACTTGGATGGGTGACCGCCTGGGAACACCGCGTGATGTTGGCTTTTTGCTACTTTTCACGGAATCTCTCCATTCATCATGAATAAACGACGATTATATTTATATTTTTTTGCTCACAGGTTGAAAGGCCGGTACTACTTGTCGGGGACACTGGAACATCTAAAACTGCCATCATCTCGAACTATTTGCTTGGATTACCGCCCGAGAGATACGTAAGAAAACAATCTGTTATTTTGTCACACACGAGAACTTAGTTGAGGAGTATTTATGTGACCACATCTATACTAATATAATAATATTATAAAGATTTGTTCGTATTGAATAGACTCCGAAATTACTGGCCTGATTTAACAAAACATTTATCATGAAAAAGCTTACTTCTCAGGGAGTGACATAGGCTATATTTTATCCCGAAATTCCCACATGAACGTAAACTACGTGGGTGAAACCGGAAGGCGATGGCGCTACTAGTATAATATGCCGGGCGTCCTAGTAGCCCAACTGAACTTTGAGGTATTATACCATAAAAACTATCGTAGTTTGACGAATGTGGTTGCGGTGGTGTTCTTGCAAACACAAAGAATGTTTGTAGTTAACCCACTTACATCCGTAAAGATGAATAAGACGATTTTTTAAATCATTAACCATAAAAAATAAATTTTGAGCATCTGCTAGATTAGATAAATTGTAACCTTTTCATTTCATTGTCATCCTTTTAATTAAGTTATGTAGTTTTTCTTTACGATTGAGCCTTTTGTTCGGTTTTGTAAATTGGCCGTCGTAAATCGCTAATTGTGCGCGTTAACTCCTTCATGGCCCAAGACGCGCGCCCCTGCGGGTCGCACCGCACCGCAGAGTTGGGCAGTGAATGATTTAATGCAGTTCAAATAATTAAAAAGCTTTTTTTACACAATCAAAATGAAGTCTTCTCTCGCAGTAACATTTTCTATGTAGGTACTATATTATGATACCTTCTCTCCACGTGGCATAGCAGTGGGACGTCCTATTATAATGGCGGACCCATTATGAGCCCCATATTACCGGACAGAATATTTATAATTAATAAAATACGTTTGCGTAATATGTTTACAAGCATAAAATTATCTCTTATTATTTATTTCGCCTATCACTAACTTACCAAAATCTAAGAATAAATGAGGTAGTAATAGTAAGACTTATTATTTGTTCGTAGCCTTGTTGTCTAATATACCTACTGTATCACTATCAATGACCTTATTATAAATTCCGGATGTTTGCTAACAAACACCACAATATTGTATCTTGGCTGATAAACGATAAGCCATAACTTAATTTCGACTTGTTTCTCATCGGGGGTGTAGCTCAGATGGTAGAGCGCTCGCTTAGCATGCGAGAAGTACGGGGATCGATACCCCGCACCTCCAATTCTTTTTGCTTACAAAACCAGTAGGGATAACTTTATTTTTGAAATTAAAGCATAATACATATCTTTTTGTCGTGTGTGAGACTTATACAAGATAATGGGACGATTAGTTTAATTGATGTTAATAACGTGTTAATCCAATGTTAATCGACGTAAGCAGCTGCAATCTTCCAATTTTCTTTCATAGAACACTACTATTTCTATCCAAAGAAAAATCAGGACATGTCTTAACAGCCTCTTCAAGCCCTAAAATAGGCTAAACATAAATCATCATAATCATCTCCTTTAGTATAGACCTCCCAGAGTTTATCCTTTGGGGAAAACAATAAACAAATGCATATTCTTCCCAGCTCGTCCAACAAATGAACTTCTCGTCCCGTACGTCTTCGATGGACGTGCAACGCAACTTGGAGTCGGTTGTCGAGAAGCGAACTAAAGACGTGTTCGGCCCGCCCGTTGGGAAAAAGATGCTGGTCTTCATTGATGATATGAATATGCCTATTGTGAGTACTTTAATACTGTGCTCCAGCTAGTCTTAGGACCGTATTATGAAACCATGCTCAGTCATTACATCAGTCTATGCTTGAGTGATGCAATTGCCATAGAAAAGCGTTACTCAAGCATAACTCTATGACTGAGCAGGCTTTTATAATACGGGCCTTAATGTATAAGGTTTGTAAACAACTCACGACACCAAAATCCAAATTTATCTACAATTATGGCGGTCGAATACTTATAGCCATTGTTATGCAAAAACCAAGTTATCAACGGGAAGGATTTTTTGGGTGACACCAAAAAGAGCATCGTCTAATCTATAGGGACAACGGGAATACATCTCGTGCATATACTGTTCTAAAATCTTGGATGTTTGTTATCTCTTACATAAAACATAAAAATCGTTTATTAGACACAATTACAGTGTTTCAGGTATTGAATCCGTAGGATCCCGAACTAGCCTAGGCTGTATAACGACTGAACCGATCGCTCTGAAATTTTACGTACATGTAGCTCTTTTTATCCCACATGGAAATTTCTATAGAAACAACGTATGCGTAGCCTCGGCCAGAAACTTATTTTCTATACAGCTAGAGAAAATTTTCGAAATTGTTACTTGTCCAATTTCGAAAATTCATTTCTCTGCCACAATAAATATGCCTAATAATACAAGTTGGAATTTCATATTTAGATAATTACTAACCTCTTTGTTCTAATCTCTTTTTCAATTATTCATATCCAAGTTGTTTTAATTTTCAATGTTATCTTGTCGTAGTTTATCTAAGTATACTAATAATAATAAAAATATTATGAAGATGAAAGATTTGATTGTTTGTATGGACTCCGAAACTACTGGACTCACGATTAATTATTTTATTTAGGGAGTGACATAGGCTACATTTATTCCGGAAGTCTCACGGGAATGGGAACTTTCCGGTTGAATCCGCGTGGCGCTGTAAGTGGGAAATAAATATTGAGCAATTAATTTTTAACACCTGTGCTTACTCAGGTGGACACCTACGGGACACAACAGCCTATAGCGATCCTCAAGCTACTGTTCGAGAGGAAAGGGTTCTATGATCGGGAGAAGGACCTGAATTGGAAGAATATCAAGGACATCGGCTTCCTAGCGGCTATGGGCAAGGCGGGCGGTGGCAGGAATGATGTAAGTCTATTTGCGCCTTGACGAATACGTAGAGCAATTGTCGATGAGATTTATTCGAAAAACTAAAGGTATTATAAAGTCGCGTGCAAATATAAAATACAGTACCTGGATGACCGAGCTTCGCTCGGTTTTTGGTAAATTTAGTTTTTTAGATATTATAGTATTGTTATTCGCCAATAGATGTCAGTAAGAATCATATTATTCAGTTTAGTGTGATAAAGTTCATTATTGAAAACACGAATAAAAGGTGTTCCGGGTGTTTTCTATGTGTAATACAAAATATCTATCTTTGTAGTGTATTGTATTATGTATATGAGTAAGTAACTACATAACACAGGCTCTGCTTAGCTTGGAGCTAGATAATGCCGTGTGAATCATCACACTAATATTATAAAGGCGAAAGTTTGTATGGATGTATGGATGGATGTTTGTTACTTCTTCACGCCAAAACTACTTCACGGAACTGGCTGAAATTTTGCATACAGGTATTTCTAATCCTGGAATAAAAAATAGGCTACTGTTTATCCCATAAATCTGTTCCCGCGGGATGAAAAAAACCTTTTAATGTTTCCATAGGACCAACGCGTGCGAAGCCGCGAGGCGCAGCTAGTTGTCCAATATTGTTAATTTACTTTGTCCGATCCTGTAATATTTAAAATTTTCCAGGTCGACCCCCGCTTCATATCAATGTTCTCGAGCTACAACCTACAGTTCCCGTCGGAGAGCACGCTGCGTCACATCTACACTGCCATCATGAGAGGCCATTTCGAAGTATTCCCCGATGAGATCAGGGGTATTGTGGACAAGATCGTCTATATGACTTTGGACCTTTATAAGGTGAGGATACGATTCGTTTTCAAGTGTAGACAGAGGTCAAATAGGCAGACCTAAGCTGATGAGACGAACCGGCAACCGCTGGGGTAAACGTGTTCGCGGAGACCACGATTCTTTAAACGTAGTGTAGGACGCAATCAGGCCAGGTAGTTGACGACCTGCGAAAGACTGCAGGCAGATGTTGGATGTGGCAAACTTAAGAGTGCTATAGCGCTTGTTAGAGGATGCCTATGTATGTGTATCAGTGGATTAATAAAGGCTGATTATGATGATAAAGCTTATAAAAAGTGTGCTATGAAGCCTTCTACAGGAGGTTATGATATGACATCTCCGTACTGAGGGGAGGACTCGGGTTCGATTCCCGTCGATGCCGAAAAATTTTCGGGATTTGATTAGATTTTTTATGATTCAATTTATCTCTAGATTCTCATCGTGGACCTGCCACCGACCCCTGCAAAGTTCCACTACATCTTTAACCTCCGTGACCTTTCGCGCATCGCCGCGGGAATGTGCCTCACGCATCCAAACTACTTCAGCGAGTTAAAAGCCGTGCTAAGATGCTGGCGGAACGAGTTCACAAGGGTTATATGCGACAGGCTTATAAGTGTTACGGTAAGATATCTGAATGTTGGTCAGAAATTTGGAATGATGTATGCCAACGTCCATACCACGTTGAATACACCGGTTCTCGTCCGATCACCGAAGTTAAGCAACGTCGGGCGCGGTCAGTACTTGGATGGGTGACCGCCTGGGAACACCGCGTGATGTTGGCTTTTTGCTCTTTTTTGCAAACTACATTTTTTGTTGGGGCTATTTTAACCGGCTTCAAAAAAAAGAGGAGGTTCTGTTTGACTGTATTTCTTTTAACTGGCTTTATTAAAAGGAGGAGGTTCTCAATTCGACTGTTTTTTTATGTTTGTTACCTCAGAACTTTTGACTGGTTGATCCGATTTTCATGATTCAATTTTTATTTGAAAGTTGGTGTTTCCTGTGTGATCCGAATTTGATCCAGTTTTGACTATGAGATCCATGTAAAAACTATATAATTGAAGTCAGTTTATAGTTTTTTTTAATACAAGTTTAGATGCTGTCTCACCATTGGTATTCTGTTTAGGACGGCGAGCTAATGGCCAACCATCTGCACGAACAACTCATGATTTACTTCCCCGAGGAGGAGCCCGTGGTTCTGGAGGAGATCGTGTTGCCGGAGGAAGAAGAAAAAGTTGAGGAAGAATTTGATGGTATACATTCATCGATTAATGTTTACCCCGCCCCCTGTTGATTCACCAATGCCCTGATACCGTCTGTATCAAAATATTTCCTTTTTGTATGAGGCGACTAAGGGATATCCACCGGGGGGCGGGCAGCAGCGCCCCCTGCAGAACAATTCTTCCACCGAACTGCGATCCCCAACCCCCATGCCCAGCGTGGGGATTATGGGCATTACCCATTAGATACACGCCAATAAGGCTTATCAGGGGGAGGCGTCTAGCAGCGACCAATACAGGCTGTTGAGGTTGAGGAAGCGTTGGTAAAGGCAAACATAAGTGCGGCTCGGTCACGGTAAATGGCTCCTATGGTTATTCCACTTTATTCTGAACTAGATGCGCCCCGCGGCTTCGCACGCGTTGTTTCAATGGAAACGTTTAAAGGTGATTTTCATCCCACGGGAACTGATTTATAGGATAAAAAGTAGCCTATGTTTGATTCTGGGATAAGAATTACCGGTGTGCAAAATTTCAGCCAGATCCGTTTAGCAGTTTTGGCGTGAAGAGGTAACAAACATCCATCCATCCATACAAACTTTCGCATTTATAATATTAACGTGATAAATAACTTAGATAAATATCCAGTTTCAGTTTCGTTTATTTGCCATAACGTCATATAACATAACAGGTAATTGCCTGTTGATTTTTTCTTGTAAATCATATTTATTGTAAGAACCTTTATAATTAATACATGTTGACTTAAGTCGATACAATAATCTTTCTCGTCAATACAATAATCATCTCGCTTTTATAATAATCTTTATTTATTTATTTATTTATTTATTTATTCTTTAAAAGAAATAGTATATATATATATATATACATATCTTTTAAAAGAAATACATTCTTAATTTAAGTGACGAAATAATAAAAAGAAAATTAATACCTAATTAACAAAGATAACCAATATAATATTGTTATTGTTAACCACTGTCGGCTTCCTAAATTTAAATTTATCATTTAAAAAAATCATAATGCGCTTTAACGATTTGAGTTTTTATGACAATCGATTTTGTTTATGAAGAAGTTGTACATAATCGATTATGTTGTTCTTGCTTCAAATTTTGTATAATTTTACGCAATAGGGTATATGCATGTGACTTCAAAAAAGCTAATATTTTTTTATGTATTCTCTATTGATATAGAAATATATCTGTATTTTTATTTTTGTATTTAATGATATTTTTATTGTGAAATTTAATCATTGAAAAGTAGATATTTTAAGTCTCGATAGCAAAATGTCTAAACGCAACGCTATTGGCACGTTAAGCGACGTCATACTTGAACATTTTTGTATAGGCATGAAGTTTTGACTTAGAGTTTACAATGGAATTCGATGATCCGTGACGTCATAAAATGCAATGGCTAACATGGCAGCGTTTTTATCACCCCAAACTGAGTGTAGTTTTACTTTTAGTTTTTTACCTCAATAATTAATTTTGTTTGGGTGTTATATCTTTTTTCGTTTATGTATTAATCCAAATAATCGATTAAAAAAATAAAAGAAATCCATCCATATACCCTATTGCGTAGTTTTAAGAAGGCTACGAACCCCTCCCAAATCTCAGCGGCCGGCTCGAGTGAATTTGTTGTTGTTTCACGTAGAATCGCATCGTGTTGGCCATTCCGCGGCATTCGCCTTATTTTGGAATTGTGCTCCCTGTGTCGCATTGCCCCCCGCGTTTGAGCGAGCGGTTGCAGAAATTTGAAGGAATTTCTCAATTTTTTATATTTTTTCGTACTTTGCGATTCATTTTGAATAAACGACTGATTTCAGAAATATTTTTGTTTATTTCTAATGGTGAATATATTTAGGATGTTTGCAGCGTGACAGATTTTCGAATAAAGGTGTCTAACATGCATAAAAAATAGCTTGAAAATGACTCGATATGGTGGTCAAAATATGGTAAATTAGTTTCACTCTCATTTAATTATCATAATGTTTTTTAAAAAACGAAAACACTACAAACATAGCTATTTGTCATCCGATTATGTATGGAAAATTTCAATACGATCGGAAACGTAGTTTCCAAATGAAGCGGGAAGTACGTTTGTATGGGAGCTAAGGTATCCGTTCTGTCCTTAAGAATTAAAATAGTCCTGATTATTTCTCCTCAGAATTCGGTGACCCGATTCCAAGAGCGGAGGTGGCAAAAGGTGCGCAGGCTGAGGAGGCCGTAGAGGAGGAGGAGGAGGTGGAAGAGGAGGCTGAGAAGGAGCTCACGGTATACATACAACTATATTTTAATAAAAACAAATCTGTGGTAGGAAGAGAACAAAATTAAGTTGCTCTTCAACACCCCTCTACGGTGCTGGGTAAATCATAAAGGTGTAATGTATAGGTAGAATAAATAAGTATACTGATTCAACATTTTGACTGCTACATCGCCAACGTCCATACCACGTTGAATACACCGGTTCTCGTCCGATCACCGAAGTTAAGGACAGAACGGATACAGAACGGAAAAAAAGAGCAAGAGTGCTGAGAGCTTTCTTTCGGCCACTTTAAAAATGATGGCCTTGATATCACGAGATAGCGCTCTTTGGATATTTATCTCGTGTGCGTCTTACGACTTTCCCCCCCGTCTCGCCGCGCGCATACCTCAGGCGCGGTACAGGAGTTTCGGTCAAACTATAGTAAATTATTACCTCAACAGCCTATATTGGTCCACAGACGCAGGTCTCCCCCTGATAAGCACCTTTATTGGCTGTTATCTCATGGAGAGTAATGCCCATAATCCCCAAGCTGGGCATGCGGTTTGGGGATCGCAGTTTGGTGACAGAATTGTTCGGCAGAAGGCGCTGCTGCCCGCCTCCGGTAATTAGCTGGGCCGGCGAACTTCGTTCTGCCCTAGTTCACACACTTTGAGATTAAAAATATATAATTTTTTTTTAACTTTTCTTCTTTACAAACCTTGTCCTAACAATAACGAACACATAAATAAATAATGCTGGACAATCCACACGAGATTATCTAGCAGTATATATTATAAAACAAAAAGAATTATCCAATTTGGTGCAGTCGTTCGGCGATGCATTTTTATTTATGCTGCTCCCCGCGGCTTCGCACGCGTTGAAGTTAGAATTACCTGTATGCAAAATTTCAGCCAGAAGGGAAAAAACCAAAAGAACCAAAAACACTGGGTAGGTAAGTAAGGGTGGTTAGGTACCTTTATTTAGTATGTAGTACCTACCTACGGATAAACTTTTGTAAAAATGCACGCCCCATCTGGTTTATCTCTACCTTCCTACACTTGATTGATTTGATACGTAGTGGTAGGTGGGAGTGGGAACTAAGTACCTAGGTAAGTATAAAATACATGAAAAAAACAATTGGAATATTGTTCATAACATAAAAAGCACACGTTAGGTAGGTACCTTACCTACCTACCTAACGAGTGCTTTTTAACTTGGCGGAAGCTTGATGAGTAGGTATAGGTTAGGTACCTATACCTACTCATCAAGTTTCCGCCAAAAAGTCTCAAACATGTCACAACAATAATGTTAGTAGTTGGTAGA
The DNA here is from genome assembly GCA_955876795.1 of Eupithecia tripunctaria. Lineage (NCBI taxonomy): Eukaryota > Metazoa > Arthropoda > Insecta > Lepidoptera > Geometridae > Eupithecia > Eupithecia tripunctaria. The sequence continues at coordinate 2,286,538 of OY041616.1, read as the reverse complement.
CCAGTATACTTGCCTATTCTATTAAAGGTACCTACCTATTTTGAAAATGATTGCATCAACCGACTACGTACTAATTAGAACCTATTCTGTGCCGTCACTGGGCACGAGCGCACACACTCACACACACACACATCCACAGCTTTGTATTTGATGGTTAGATGCGCTTTCTCACTCATCATAGCGCGCCCCATTTCATTCGACGTGAAACAACAACAAATCCGCATGGGCCGGCCGCTGAGATTTGGAAGACGTTCGTGGCCACCTTAAGCAACGTCGGGCGCGGTCAGTACTTGGATGGGTGACCGCCTGGGAACACCGCGTGATGTTGGCTTTTTGCTTTTCTCAGATCTAACGATATTTTTGCAGTTGGAAGAATACGTATTACGCGATCCGCTGTTATTCGGGGACTACAGGAACGCGCTCGATGAAGAGGAAATCAGATACTATGAGGATCTTCTGGATTATGAGGCAGTTTATTTCCTGTTCCAAGAGGTATGATGCAAATATTGCGTATCTGGTAATCAAGAAACAGCCAAATACTTAGAAGAAACCACCAAACAAAAATTTAAAAAGTTATCTGAGTTGGTGAGTGAGTGAGTACCTATCTGGCGCAGCGCATCAGCATTGCCATACAGCGGGGCATTGCAGCCAGCGTCTATGGGTCTAATATCTCATCAAAATTTGAATTCGATCGGACTACTTCAGAACTTTTGACTGTGTGGTCCGATTTTCATGATTTTTATTTCAAAGCTGGTGCTTCCAGTGTGGTCCCATTTTAATTTTGTTAAGTTCTGACAATGGGTTCCATGAAAATTCATGAAAAGACTATAAAAATTTAATTCGGTTTATAGTTTTTTAAAACAAAATTAATCATTCTAATCATCGAATCCGAATCGCATCTCTATCTGTCAAAACTAACTATGTTTATGTTATACTTCATTGTGTCATTTATTCACTCACCAGGGGAACTTCCTCCTCAAAAAAATACAATCAAATAATAGAAACAAATTAGAACTTAAAGATTCTCCACAATTTTTTTTTCTGCTTGGTATAAGCAGGAAAAAAAATTGTGGGGAATCTTTAAGTTCTAATTTGTTTCTATTATTTGAATAAGGCGGCCGTTCGACTAAGTTCGAAGATGGACCTAGTCATAAGGCTTGGGGGATCCTGTAGGCCTAGCACGGGGATTGTTGTCTAGGGTAGAACAGAAATAAATTACGTCACTTTGTCCTCGAATGCGTAAAATGTTTGAAATTCATTCCTTCAACTTCAATAATTTACGCAATGTATGACGATGCGATGTAATTTTTCTCTATTCTACCCGAAAACAATCCATGTGCTAGGCGGCTGGTGGCCTTACCCTAATTGTCTTGTCTTTATAACGAATTGGCTTCCAAAAACACTAAACAATATTTATAAATTTAAGCAATGCGTAATCAGGTGCTTATAGGTGTTCAATAACATGTTAAATAGTTTTACATATCCTATTTGTTAAATTTTTACTTGTTTCTTAAGTAATTTGTGTTTATCTTTATTGATAAATCTTAAATTTTAGCTTGCAACATTTGTTTTTCATCACTTGTTACTGTTTGCATATTTGGGTAAAATCTAGTTCGTAACAACATTGTATCTTTTTTACTATAGAAACTTTCGTAGTTTGACGAATTCATTATGAATGTAAGCGGGTTAACTACGAACCTTGTTTGTGTTGGAAGAACACCAACGTTTCATCCATTAACGAGGGACACGCGTCTAGTCGCTTACATTCATAATGAACATTGTATCTACTGTATTTTCTTAGGGATCTTACTCTGTTTTGTGAACTAATAAATAAATAAATAAAATAAAAATTATGACCCTATACTTTTGAGAGTAAGATTGTCTAAGTACTTATTTTGTAAGTCTAAAGAAATAAACGATTTGACTCTGACTCTGAGAAACTTTTACCCAACCTACCAAATAGACTTATGAATGGTTGTACTTATCTAGATACTGGACGAGTACAACGACCGCGGCACATGGGGCAAGCTCTCCATCGTGCTGTTCGAGGACTGCCTGGAGCACCTGACGCGCACGCACCGCATCCTGCGCATGGACCGCGGGAACGCCATGATCATCGGCGTCGGCGGCTCCGGGAAGCAGTGCATCTGCAAGCTGGCTTCCTTCGCAGCAGGTCACCTCAACAGCCTGTATTGGTACAGATACCTCCCCCAGATAAGCGCCATGTTGGCGTTTATCTATTGGGGGGTTAATGCCCGCGCTGAGCATGCGGGTTGGAGATCGGTGAGCTCGGTGGTAGAATTGTGCTGCTGCCTAGCCCCTGGTGTATATGCCTTAGTCGCCACTTACGACACCTACGGGAAGAGATGGAGTGGTAAAAATTCTAGCAAAGCCAGCACCGCTAATTAACGCCGCAGGATAGCATTCTACCTATGTCTAGATACTGGACGAGTAGAAAGACCGTGGCACATGGGGTAAGCTCTCCATCTTGCTGTTAGAGGATTGCCTGGAGCACGAATGCAGTCGGACTCCAGCCGACGGGTGCAGTTGTATTGCAGCCGGCAATAACGTAACGGCCGTAACGTTTTTAGTTGAGAAAGCAGATTTATAGAGCTGAGAAATCCTTAACATCGTACCTGCAGTGCATTTTTTTTTGTTCTAAGACATAAATTGACGTACCTAGCTATAACCAAATTACTAGCAAAGCTTACTAAGTGACCGCTGCCGTTTAACTTTACGCACAGCAGTTTCGTACGAAAAGGCATGTTGCGGCTGTGGTGAGTCACATATACCTACTGTGTGTTTTCTTAGACGCTGCGCAAATGTGTGCAGAAACACATAGTGCGATTTCAGCGCTCAAATAGAACTATAAACAGAAATCATCATTGAATTATGAATGTAAGCGGGTTTAGCGATCGTGTTTTAGCGAGGGACTTCAGAAAAAGTAAGCAAATAAATGATCTTTATTTTTATCAAAAAACGAAGTCGGTACGTACAATGTTTGTAAACAAACCACGTAGGTAGGTAACACTTAACTAAAACTCAATTGCTTGGCTATATCGAGTGTTAGATATACCGTCTATACCGTGTCCATTTTGAATGAGGCATAAACGTATACAAACCGCCCATACTTAACCTAAAATTCACTTTGTTGGCGCGTCCTTTTATACGTAGGTAATTTACATTACTTGTCGATTTTAGATCCTCCCTTCAATAAAAATTGCTTACAATTATATCTGAAATTCGACGCCAAGCAAGTGAGTTTTTGTTATTTGTATCGTGGTTTATTTATTAACATGCTCTATGCTGGATGGATGGATACGGTATAGTTAGCAATATTTATTGAGTGAAGGATCTCAAATGGACAAGTAATGTAAATTGCGTTTAAAAAGACGCGGCAACAGAGTTAATTTTACGTTAAGTATGGGTGGTTTGTTAACAAACACTCTACATCCAGTTTAAGTAGTGTATAATGATAAAAAATGCTCTTTGCCCTTAGGTTGTGAATTGTTCGTGATCGTTATAACCCGGAATTACAACGAAAATACGTTCAAAGATGACATGAAGCGGATGTACACTCAGCTCGGCGTGGACAATAAGAAGACAGTTTTCCTCTTCACTGCTGCGCAGGTACTTTCCCATCAGCACACACAGTGCGTCCGTCCACAAAATTACATCAAATCAAATCAAAACTTGTTTTTGTTAATCTAGCGCTGTTTTGCGTCAACTTTTTCGCACCACAAGACAAAAGTGCGAAAAATTTCATGCGAAACAGCGCTATATCAATAAAAGAAAGTCGTGTTAGCTTACACTATTTATAACTTAAAAACGGCTGAGCCAATTTGGCTGACAATTAGTGGGACTTAAACCAGGAAAACCAGATGCTTTTATTACAGAGTTACAAATTGATAAATACCAGTAAGCTTATCGAAGGTTTTCACGGGTAGTTATCAGGATAGTGCAACAAATTAAGACTATGAACAATATGACTAATCTACATTGTATCACCTATAGATAGTGTTTTTATGCGATAGTTAACGCCCTTTGGTAGTCATTCAAAGCATCAATGATAAATAATACTACCTAAATAACCTAGATTCAACAACAAACAACATAACATACCTACCACGGGACGATTGATACTAATTTAGTAGGTACAGGTACATTGAGTTAGTGCGACCACGTTTTTTATATTATTTACAGAGATCTTTTTCTATGAAATTTTCAAATTTGTCTAAAAGTGTCCGTAGGCCGTCCGTCTGTCTAATGGTTCCAACTTTTTTTCCAAGCCACTACAAGAACCCGGAACGCTTCGTTAGCGCGATCTAGCGCTCGTCCCTTTAAAACAGCGACACCTAGTTCTTTTCGATGGAACTAATTGCGTACTAGTTTCTGCCTGCGGGTTCGCTTTTTAATGTGATTTGTATTTATTTTATATTTATTTAAAAACATTATATCTATCTTTACAGGTAAGACCTAATACTCGTACAATAGAGTAGTCATCCAAAAAATTCTTTAAGTTATTCAACATGCAAAATAATGAAATAATTAAATATATAAAAAAAAAGTTCGGTGTGTAGTATACCAAAATGTTTAACGCATTCACTGCTCAGGCTTAGACGCCTAGGCAGTGCGACCCGCAGGAGTTCGCCGTCGCTTCCTGGCGGGTATAGAAAAGCACGACTGCGTCTGGGCCAATGAAAGTGTTGTATGTCGCCTGATCACATTCACTGCCCGCCTGACTGGGACAGAAAAGCACGGGAACGGCAACTACGCGGGTAAAACCGCGAGGAGCTGCTAGATAAAAAATGGTGTCAAAATTTCGAGCTCCTTCTATCTAATAATTGAACTGAACTTGTTCACAGATATTAGAAGAAGGTTTCCTCGAGTTTATCAACAACATCCTGATGATCGGAATGATCCCGGCTCTGTTCGGAGACGACGAAAAAGACGCCATCATCAACTCGTGCAGAACCGCCAGCGGTGAAGCTGGTTGTGGCGTTGGGAAGTGAGTATAAAACAAAATGCAAAAAGCCAACATCACGCGGTGTTCCCAGGCGGTCACCCATCCAAGTACTGACCGCGCCCGACGTTGCTTAACTTCGGTGATCGGACGAGAACCGGTGTATTCAACGTGGTATGGACGTTGGCGAGATTTGAGTCAAAATTTAGATTTAGTACTATATTGTTTATTTGACGACGTCATCAACCCACTAACCTAATTTACACCTAATAATACCCGTGCAACAGAGTACGTAGTAAATTCTTTATCGGTTATTTAGTGTGGGCGTTATTATTTAGTGAGAAACTTTATTAATTTGTTTCCTTGCTTCACGGTCCGCTTCGTTACTTAACCTATGATACCAGATTTTTTTATATTAAAATAGATACATTTCTATGTACCTGAGTAATGTACCTCCTATGTAACAAATTTATTTATTTTTCTAAGTGGCGGATTCATCTATCTCCAATCGTTATTAGCTTCATGATTAACTGAGTCATTATTTATATATTATCTTATTTTCTATAACAACACGACAAGGGACACCTATTTTAAAACTAAATACACAGAAATTAAGATATTTCATTAACTGGCATTAACTCTTGGAGATGCTGAAATTGCTGCATCTTTTACATTATAAATGTTACTTTCTACGGTCTGAAGTCTAGCTGTGTCGCCTCTGTCGGAGAAGTACAATGAATAATCAATAATCAACTTTATTAAGTTGCAATTAGAATCTTAGATGTAATTTTTCGAGGCCCAAATAGACAGATATTTGTATACCTATCCCACGGGAACTGACTTATGAGATAAAAAGCCTATGTGTTATTCCAGGCCTAGAACTACCTGTAAGCAAATTTAAAAAGCAACAAACATTATACATGTGTGTGTCAAACTTTCGCGTTTATAATATTAGTAGAATTATATCTACTGTGGTACAATCGACGGCCTTATCGCTAACAGCTATCTCTTCCGTCCAACCCAAATAAAACGTTGCATTCTTTGTGTTTTTTGCATTCAGGGACTCTGTATGGAGCTATTTCTGCAACAGATGCGCTGACAATCTTCACGTTGTTTTGTCAATGTCTCCGAGTGGGGACATCTTGAGGAACAGGTGAATAATAACATTCGTGGTAGCACTCCTCAACAAACTACAGTCATGGTCAACTACAAAACTACTGTAATTACTTAATTAGGTATATTCAAGATAGTGAAGAGCAATAATCGGTTATGTATAATACTGAATACTGTTGTCTAATAATACTGAATATTAGTATTACGTAGCACCTGTGCGTAGTACGTACAGTACATAGCACTTAAACTAGCTTTATCTTACTGCATTGTATTATTATGTTCCTATTTATTATTATCCTTGGACACCTACTGATCCATTTTGTTTTTGTTTTGAAATGCTCTCTTTTTCGTGTTCGTGACATCACTAATTTCAGGATCAAACTGAAAACCAGCGCTGATCCGCGCACACGAATGGTTCAGCACAGATCTGAGTTTGACCCTTTTTGGCCAACAGGGGCAGCACAGTCGCCAAATTATCATCTGTATGCACCTATCTATGTATAGCCTACCTTAATTATAGCTATTGTACCTATGTAGTCACCTGTTTTGGCCAAATAAATGTATCTTTATCTTTATGTACATATACATATACATATACAGGGTGTGGCAAATTTTTGGCCCCTTAAGGGTAGGTACCGTTTCTTTTGTAGTTAGAAGGTTTTGTTCTGAGGAACTTTCTGTTTTATTTTGAAGAAAAAAATATTGCCATTTTTAGTTTTTTGAAAAAATGTACGGTTCGCCCAAAAAATGACATTTGTCAAAAAAAACAAGTTGGTCTTAATCGACTCTATTTCCAACCAGGAACACTTTTCCCAAAGGAACATACCAAATCAAATCGTAAGTTTCGGCAATAATTAAAAAAAACGATTCCCATACATTTTCTAAGAAAAAACGAGTAAGTGAAAACAACAATGTCACTCATTCAAAGGTTCTTAATTTAAACTCGTATGTAACTACTTTTTTAAGTTGGTAGGCTAATTTTGAAGGTATCTCAGGAATTAAATTTTTTACTTATTTTTTATTTTTATTAAAAATCAAGTAGGCTAATTTTGAAGGCTCCCTAGCCATGTTCTGTTCGCTCCAACGACGATATAGGTAAAAATGTCTTCACACCAAAATAAGAAACATACCTACCTGACTATTTTTAGACAATGGTCATTTTTAATTGAGTTTAATTTAAAAAAAAGTTTGGTAAGTAAATAACTTGATTTTTAATAAAAATTAAAAAGTCAGTAAAAATTTAATTCCTGAGATGCCATCAAAATTAGCCTACCATTTTAAAAAAGTAGTTACATACGAGTTTAAATTAAGAACCATTGAATGAGTGACATTGTTGTTTTCACTTACTCGTTTTTTCATAGAAAATGTATGGGAATTGTTTTTTTTAATTATTGCCAAAACTTACGATTTGATTTGGTATGTTCCTTTGGGAAAAGTGTTCCTGGTTGGAAATAGAGTCGATTAAGACCAACTTGTTTTTTTGACAAATGTAATTTTTTGGGCGAACCGTACAATTTTTCAAAAAACTAAAAATGGCAATATTTTTTTCTTCAAAATAAAACAGAAAGTTCTTTAGAACAAAACCTTCTAACTACAAAAGAAACGGTCGCTACCCTTAAGGGGCCAAAAATTTGCCACACCCTGTATAAAACCCTATTGATTTCTCAGTAACTATTATTTGCCTAATTTGGTTGGTCCGACTATTATGCTATAAATGGCTGTAAATAACAGATTAAAAAAATAGAAAAAGGTGTTTAAGGCGCCGGAGAAGACCGCGCAAAAATTCTATTCGAGTCGCGTACAAAACTCCGCTCCGAATATCGCTATCTCAGGTTAGCTGATGCAGGCGCGCGCGGGGCACGGGACGCGGTACTACAATACGTGAAGGGAACACACAACCATAGTGCCAGAATTACAATACAACAAACTTTCGTTATAAATATCCATCATTTTGTTTGTACCTACTTACCTAACTACCTACCTATAATTTGTGCAAGTGTGATTGAAGCAGGCAAAAAATGCCCCTTACTTATTTTTTAGGAGTTTTGTGAAGATATTTATTTGTTGTGTAATGAATGAGTGATCTGATTACATTAGAATATCATAGTAGGTAGATCATTTACAACTCAACCTTACCTACTTACACACAGGTACCTACCTAAGTAGGTGCATGGTTTTTACAATTTATTATTACTACGCACTTTATCTACAAATATAATTAATTAACCTACCTATCATCCTATAGTAATTCTAATAGATACCAACATAGGTAAGTAAGTAAATACTAAACTAGTAGCTAGGTAGGTAAATGTGAAACATTGCATTTAGTTACAACAGAAGTATTATTACCTAAACCTAGGTAAGGTAGGTCCCCCATCTTATACATAAAAACATCAAAAATCAAAAATCAAAAATGCTTTATTACCATAAATACAATAAATGTAAATGTACCTATACTTAGAAAAGGTCAAATCATATCAAAAAATACACTGACACATTTTTTATTTCAGTCGCTTCGGTATGACTAAAATTAAAGAAACAACGAAGAAACCTTTAGACTGTTAGTTGTTATTATTTTTCGAGTTGACTCGAAGACAAATAAGTTATAAGAAATGAAAAATAATTATAACGCCGCGACGACGACGTGGAGATTTGAACTCGGTTCTTCTCGCGTCTGAAGCAGACAAGGCCCGCCTACGCCACGGAGTACTTACAATCAGTGACGAAAATAAGATTTGCACCATAAATTCACCTTATGTGTACGTACCTAGGATGACGTCACATAAAATGTTTATTACAACCTACACCTACATTTACTTAGATTTTTTTAACAAACTCCTGGACTTTATAAAACATACAATTCCTACATTCGTGCCCGAAGTATCTACCTACTAGTTTGCTTATCCGTTTTTTTTCCAAGTTTTTCTACAAGGCCTAATAGGTAGGTATAGGTACTTATATCTCAAGAAATCTACCAGGAAATGCCTTTGTAGTACCTATGCAGTTACCTACCTATACTTCAAAAAATTAAAATATAATTCAAAGTTTGGATAGATAGATAGATGTTTGTTACTTCTTTACGTCAAAAAGAGGCAGAAATTTAGCCTAGATAGAAACTTACAACAAAAGTTCTGCTTTGTTGGAATGAAAACACAAAAAACTTTCGTTGAAAATATGTTTGTACTTGTACCTGCCTACCTACAATTTGTGCAAGTTTGATTGATTGAAGCAGTAAAACAGGCACTAACTTATTTTTTAGGTGTTTTGTGAAAATATTTATTTGTTTGAGTAGGTAATGAATGAGTGATCGGACTACAATGTCATTGTAGATCCTTTACAACTACCTTACCTATGGATTATCCATTTTGAATGAAGCATGTTAGTAAACAAACTACGACACAAATATCATAATCTCACTTGCTTGGCGACGAGTTTCAGATATAATTGTAAGCAATTTATATTGAAGGGATGATCTAAAAGCTACAAGTAATGGAGATTAGGTACGTATAAAAGGACGCGCCAACAAAGTGAATTTTAGGTTAACTATGGACGGTTTGTTTACGTTTATGCTTCATTCAAAATGGACACGGTATAGGTACTTACACACAGGTTTATAAAATTTACTATAATACGCACCTTATCTACAAATATAATTTATCTACCTACCTATCATCTTATAGTAATTCTAATAGACATCGACATAGGTAAGTAAATACTAAACTAGTAGCTAGGTAGGTAAATGTGAAACATTGCATTTAGTCATAACCACCACACATGTATTATTATTATTACCTAAACGTAGGTAGGTACGCCATCACTACATAAAAACATCTCAATTACCTGAGTAGGTACTATACCACCTAACTAACCTTCCTATCCCAATCCAACTAATTATATACCTACTACTGTACTATACTCTATATATCTTTTTTATTATACATATAAAATACCCAAATCACCCGATCTATAGAGAAATTGTCCCGAGCCGCAAATCGAACCTGCGACCCCGTTGCATTCCGGCATAACCTCGCTTGCCCGCCGAGGTCGTCGTGAATAGTGAAAACAATGCACCTACTCATCCAACAAAACGCCTTACTGTTAGAAATTGATAACATGACATTTGATTGAAGCATGACATTGTCCCACCTCACAAAATAGAATGAGGCCCTCATACAAACTCGTTTTGAAACCATGTACCTACCCAACACTTGATGTAGTTTAGAAAATAGTAAATAAGAAGTACTCTTCCTTCTATTCTAACGTCCATCCATAGTAAGTACCTAATAAGGAGTCATATCCCTGCGACAACGACCTCGGAGATCGTCGTTCGTCGTCGTCGTCGTCAGCGTCACACGGGGCCGAGCGGCGCGGCTGCGGCGGGCGCACCGTGTAAATTCACGTTGCATTAGCGTGTGTGCGTGGCGTGCGTACCTGTCCGAGTGATCACACAACCGAAGTAATCCCGCCCCGTGCGTGCGCGATAGCAATAGTACCCGTTCAAAAATGGTATGAATTTGGTTGTGTTCCGTAATACCAAAAATGATGAATGAAAACTTTTTTGTATTCTTCACATAGTATTGTTATTCTGTAACTAGACAATATAACATCAAAGGTTAACCATGTATTCAATTTAAGGTATATTATGTAGCTGGACTTAATTAAGGACAGTAAAATTAAATGTAAAACAGAATTAAACAAAACGAATGATCTGCAGTATTTTAATTTATTTTATAACGGGTAAAATCAGTACTTAGTAGCAAAATCTTTGTTTGTAATTACCGCTTGACACCGATGTGGCATAGACATTATCAGTTTTCTGACATGATTCGTCTGGAATGTTTGCCCATGTGCCCACTTTAGATGAACTTAATAAAACCTTTTGTGAGCTTTATTAAGTTCACCTAAAGTTGTCGTAGGTACGATAAGTGGCCACTTTTTTGTTGATTTTATGTCAAAGGTGGTCGATCGGGTGGAGTTCCGGGCTATTTGCTGGCTACTCTAGCATTGATACCGACTGACTGTAAAGAAACGACTTGACTGAACCGGGCGGTATGTTTCGGTCGTTATCATGCTGAAACGTCCATATAATAGGGAGATGTTCCTCAGCTTAGGGAAGCAAAGCATTCATAGCCCCCAGCTTGGGATTATGGACACCCCCATTAAGCCAATAAGACGCTTAGAGGCCTGCGTCCAGCCGTGGACCAATAAAGGCTGTCGAGGTGAGGAAACAGATCATAAAATGTGTATTATTATGTCTTCTTGCCTTGCGTATTTGTTTTGGGTATTGAACAAATGAAAGAACACTTCATTTGCTATGTACAATGTACCATAAAAAAATATCTCTAATGTATGTAGTATTAATTTAGTACCTACATCAGTTATTCGAATACCCATATCACACGCTTTAAATAAATCTTAATTTCAGATGCCGTAGTTTCCCTGGTCTGGTAAACAATACAACAATCGACTGGCAGTTCCCGTGGCCAAAACAAGCTTTGTTAGCTGTCGCTAATGTATTTCTGGCCGACGTAAGTACTAAAATAAAAGTAATGAAAGTATACTAAAATAAAAATTGTGCCTGGGAAAAAGCAAAATGCCAACATCACACGGTGTTCCCAGGCGGTCACCCATCCAAGTACTGACCGCGCCCGACGTTGCTTAACTTCGGTGATCGGACGAGAACCGGTGTATTCAACGTGGTATGGACGTTGGCAACAGTAGTGCTGAATTTTAAGTTTGGTTGCACATCGCTAAATTAATGAATGTTTGATCTGACGAATAAAAAATAATTATTTCTGTTTTTACAGGTTCAAAAAATACCTGAAGAATTTCGCCCAATCATTGTAGAACACGTGGTGCACGTCCACTTGTCAGTAGCTATGTAAGTAAATTTAAAACTAAGACCACACGCTAATTATTAGATTGTTTTGAAAAAACTAAAAACCGGCCTCGAATCCCTTAGTTTTCGGAATAAATAGTAATCCCTCGGGAATAAAATGGGACCACTACGCGATCATCCTACTAATATTATAAACGTGTATGTTCATAAACATGTCCGTTTGTATGTATGTTGCTCTTTCACGTAAAAACTACTGAACGGAGCGGGCTGAAGTTTGCTCACAGGTAGCTAGGCCTGGAATAACATAATAGGCTACTGTTTATCCCATAAATCAGTTCCGTGGGATAGGCGTGGACTTAATTTAAAAAAACATGCATACGGTCAAACTCAGTGCTTTCTATTCCGTGTAGAATGTCGTCTATTTGTAGTTTCGTCAGTAAAAAAAAATATAGCATTCAACAATCGAGTAATAGAATATCAATTAATATAGAAAATCGCGTTAAAAGTCACCGTCAGCTCCAATTTTCCCATTAATTCCAGGTATTCCCATGAGTTCTTAATGCGTCTCCGTCGAAACAACTACGTGACTCCCAAACACTACATGGACTACCTCACTAACTACTTATCGCTGCTCAACGAGAAGGACGCCTTCATCGTCGCTCAGGTAACTCACCAAGTGTTATACTTGAGTTGCTTATGCCCGCGGCTCCTCAGGCTCAACAGCCTGTATCGGTCCACTGCTGGACGCAGGCCTCCCCGGGATATAAGCGCCTTGTTGGTGTTTATCTAATGGGGTAATGCCCATGATCCCCACGCTGGGCATGCTGGTCGGGGATTGCGATTAGGTGGTAGAATTGTTCTGCAGGGGGCGCTGCTGCCTGCCCCCCGGTGGATATCCCTTAGTCGCCTCTTACGACACCTACGGGAAGAGATGGGGTGGTGCAAATTCTAAGCCACAAAGCCCGCGGCTCCGCTGGCACTTAAATAAAATCCTAGAACTACTTCTAGCAAAAGAAGAAGCATTTAAATTCATCCATGTCCGACTACTAAGTAATGCAAGTTGTAATTTTATTCTTATTCATATAGAAATGATGAAATTGAGTACATTATCAAAAGATATGTACATATTTATTACTTACTTTCAAACTCCAACTAAATATAAAGTCAATGATTAAAAAAATTGCTATGATTATAATTTCGTTAAGGGGCAGTTCCTCCTCAACCTAAACAGCTTGTATTGGTTCACTGCTGGGCGCAGGCCTCGATCCCTAACCCACATGCCCAGCGTGGGGATTATCGACACTACCCCCATGAGATAACAGCCAATAAGGCACTATTGCAGGGGAAAGCCAGCACCGCGTGCATTTCTGAAATTTCGCCACCGCAAATTCATTTAAAGTTTTTGTTTATTTCATAGTTTTACACTATGGTATAGGCAATTTCTAAAAAATCAAATAATATCCAAAATAAATTTACTTCAACGGGGTTCGAACCCGTGCCATCCCCTATTATTATTTAATTTAGGTATTTATTAATTTCAGTGCGAGCGTCTCATCGGCGGACTGGCTAAGATCGAGGAGGCTAACATGGAGCTAGACGACTTGAACGAGAAGCTTAAAGTACAGAAGGTCATCGTCGCCGAGCAAACCAAGGAGTGCGAGGTCTTACTCAAAGAGATCTCTGTTGGTGAGTCTCTAGCTAACGAAGGACCATTGGACCGTTTAAAAAAAACTACGTTGAAAATACGCGGGTGAAACCGCAAGGCGCTGCTAGTATTATATATAATTTATCGAATTGCTTTATTTGTCAGCTACCGAAGCAGCGGTTACGAAGCAGTCCGTCGCCGCCATCAAGTCCGTAGAGATCACAGAACAGAGCAAGGTGATCGCTGTCGAGAAGGAGGATGCTGAGGAAGCGCTTTCCGAAGCGATGCCAGCGCTTGAAGCCGCTAGGTTGGCCTTGGCTGACTTGGAGAAGGCGGATATCACTGAAATTAGATCATTTGCTACGCCGCCTGAAGCTGTGCAGGTGATGTATTTAACTCTAGCGTCTCGTTTAGTTATGGGGATAAAAAGCAGTCGTAATTTTTTATACATTTGTAAAATCAAATATTATTTACATATTTGTAAATAATAGTTGGTAGCAAAAAGAGCAGATCTTAAATTTAAACTATTCTAGTTATACCAAAGATGAGATTGTGAAGTCAAAAATAAAACAGTTCAGGGAAAAATTTTCAATTGTATATTACCACAATCGCAGATAAAAAATGTGTAAATGGTTTCAATTGTAAGCTGTTAATTTCTTAACTGCACAGGGTCATATATATCCCCATTTTAAGGGCCGAACCCTTGTCTTATGTCTGCTTGTGCAAAATTATTCATTAAATAATAATTATTTCTTATGCCTATTATAGGCATAAGAAACGACTATCCACGACAGTCCCGTAAAAAAGTGCAAAAAGCCAACATCACGCGGTGTTCCCAGGCGGTCACCCATCCAAGTACTGACCGCGCCCGACGTTGCTTAACTTCGGTGATCGGACGAGAACCGGTGTATTCAACGTGGTATGGACGTTGGCGATGTAATAACCAAAAATAATTGTTGGTTTTCAGGTAGTGTGCGAGTGCGTGGTGATTATCCGCGGCATCAAGGACGTCAGCTGGAAGGGAGCTAAGGGCATGATGGCGGACCCTAACTTCCTCAGGACGTTGCAAGAGATGAACTGTGACCTCATCACGCAACAACAGGTAGTTACTCAAAACATCACTAGCCTTAAAGCGCACCAAGCTGGCAGCAGCTAGTATGTTTAAACTTAGCTAAAATGTATTTGCTTAATTTCATTTGGTATTTCGAAGTAAAGAATTTTTATCAAAATAACTGATAACAAATTCAATTGTTATTCCATTACTGTTCCCAGGTGAAAGCTGTAAAGGCTCACATGAAGAAGAGTAAGAAACTCGATACCATGCAGTCTATCAGCAAAGCTGGGTTAGTCTTATATTTATTTTAAATGAACAAGTTTTTTATACTAATAAAACGTTATTGTGTTCTTGTAATAACTAGCTCGCCAGTGCTTATTTTAGAGTTAATTTTATACACGGTGTGACAAGAGGGGTGCATCTTCGATGCAAGGGGAAGGGGGGGGGGCACCTCAGTACCTATCGATTAAACCCCCCTGTATGTTCTGAGATATTCAGCGGTTCATAAGATGTTTAATTTTGGTAAAATTTAAGCCAAAGTTAGAAATCAGCCTGAAATTCGTAATTGCAGCCAAACTATAAGTCTGCGACCCTGTAGCTCAATAGTGGGCCTTTTGTAGCCTATTACAAATAGTATTTATTTAGTTGATAATTTTATTTAAAAAAAGTTGGTAGCTACTTTTACTATTTATACCTAAATATTTCAAAATGATATTTTTGCTCGTGTGTCAAATTTCGTCCAGTTCTGCCAATGGCATCCATAAAAAAACCATAAAATTGGAATCATAGTTTTTTTTTAAACAAACCCAATTGTTAATTTGATGAATTTATAAAAGCATTTATTGTTACCTTCTCATCAGCGATTCCATGGTTGACGAGCACCGCGAGACCCATAGAAAAGAAAACACCCTAAAATTGAACAATAATACTAGCATAATATTTTTATTCGACATTCCAGTTACGGCCTCCTCAAGTTCGTAATAGCCGTGCTCGCTTACTGCGCCGTCTTCAAAGAAGTGAAGCCCAAGATAGACAAAGTGATCAGTCTCGAGTTGGAGTACACCACCGCGGTGAACTACCTGGCGTCCCTGAACCGGGAGATCACCCGTCTGCAGAAGACCCTCGACGCACTCAATAACAGATATGACACCGCTATGCTGAGGAGGCAGGAGTTGCAGGTATGTTATTCTGAGACATACAATTTTAAATTTATTAGTATAACTATAACACAGGCTTATGGCTAACGTAGACATCTATAGATAACTAATGCAATCAACGCATACCTACATGTTGATTTAAACTATAAGCTAATTATAAATAATAATGATTGTTTTTGGATTGGTTTTTGTTTGTGTTTCTGTACAAATAAATAAATTTCATTTCAAATTTCATACAAATAAAAACATAAACAAAATATATATATTGACTAGCTGCGCCCCGCGGCTTCGCACGCCTATCCCATGGGAACTGATTTCTGGGAAAAGTATAAGCCTATATGTTATTCCAAGCTTAGAACTACCTGTATGCAAAATTTCAACCCGATCCGTTCAGTGGTTTTGCGCGAAAGAGCAACAAACATACATAAATGTTTACAAACTTTCGCGTTTACAATAGGTATAGGTAGGATTTGCAGCAAAACATTTAAAACATTTCCGTAAGAAAAACGCGTGCAAAGCCGCGGGCAAAAACTAGAGTTATCATATTATAAATAAATATAATAATGCTGGACAATTCACACATCATTACCAAAGGTAAGGAGATAGGAGAGGAGAGCTTGTGTTATGGGTACTAGATAACTGATATTTGTTATCACATACATTATTGCCACGTGTTCACGGGCTGAAGATACATTTCGGGACTAAAACAACATCAACCCTTCGCAGGAAGAAACGGAGATAATGATGCGGCGCCTGGTCGCTGCTGACAAGCTGATGTCCGGTCTAGCGAGCGAGCAGATCCGCTGGACCGCCGACCTCGCAGCGCTCTACGTGGAACAATCTAGACTCATCGGGAACTGCCTTCTAGCGGCCGCCTTCCTCAGCTATACGGGGCCTTTCTCATTCTCATTCAGGTCTGTGTATATCTGTCTCTTTCTAACTGGTAGCTGACAGGCTAAGGTCCGGTCTAGTGAGCGAGCAGATCCGCTGGACCGCCGACCTCGCAGCGCTCTACGTGGAACAATCTAGACTCATCGGGAACTGCCTTCTAGCGGCCGCCTTCCTCAGCTATACGGGGCCTTTCTCATTCTCATTCAGGTCTGTGTATATCTGTCTCTTTCTAACTGGTAGCTGACAGGCTAAGGTCCGGTCTAGTGAGCGAGCAGATCCGCTGGACCGCCGACCTCGCAGCGCTCTACGTGGAACAATCTAGACTCATCGGGAACTGCCTTCTAGCGGCCGCCTTCCTCAGCTATACGGGGCCTTTCTCATTCTCATTCAGGTCTGTGTATATCTGTCTCTTTCTAACTGGTAGCTGACAGGCTAAGGTCCGGTCTAGCGAGCGAGGAGATCCGTTGGACCGCCGACCTCGCAGCGCTCTATGTGGAACAATCTAGACTCATCCGGAACTGCCTTCTAGCGGCCGCCTTCCTCAGCTATATGGGCCTTCTCATTCTCATTCAGGTCTGTGTATATCTGTCTCTTTCTAACTGGTAGCTGACAGGCTAAGGTCCGGTCTAGCGAGCGAGCAGATCCGCTGGACCGCTGACCTCGCAGCGCTCTACGTGGAACAATCTAGACTCATCCGGAACTGCCTTCTAGCGGCCGCCTTCCTCAGCTATATGGGCCTTCTCATTCTCATTCAGGTAATAAATTATTTCAAGACATCCAGTGGCGTGCACGGTGGCTCATAGACTTTTTAACGTTCTCCTGTTGCCCAGACTCTTAAGAGACTGGTGCCTCAGAAGAGCATAACACATACACCCCACGCATCACAAACACACACACACACACACACACACACACACGATGTACTGGCTTCCATCTTCTATCTCCCTCTCTATCATAAGATTATATACCTGTATTTAATTAGTATGCTTAATCATGAGATATGAGCTCATCATGAAAATATTAATTTTACTGCTATTACTCCCTAATCAAATATTTTAATTGTAATCATGTGCATTGTCCTATTATTTTAATTGATAGATTTTTTATATTGACCCCGATTTGAACAAAACTGTATAAAAGTTTCAAATCTGCATGCTGTTGTATAGGTATTAATTGAATTTAGAAACTAATATATTATTATCGTCAATTCTGTATAATTAATTTTAATGCTGTACTTGTCAATATTAATTTTTAATTTGTAGTATGTACAAATTAAAAATTAATATAGCGACGTAGCTATACTTAAGTCTGGTACAATAACTTGTCTTATCATTCTAAGGGGAAGCACTCACTACCAAACCACAAGCTATTTTTAAAATAGCTTATATTGGTAATGAGAGCCCTAAATAAGTGTCATGTACTTTTTATGCAATAAACAATTTTTAATTTTTTTTTAAGCCTTACAAGGAGCTAGCTCATACTTTTAGTATTTAGTTCCGTTAGTTACATCTAATATTACCTTTTAATTTATAAATTTTAATATTATTTGTTATCCGAGATAAAAAAAATATAAAATCTAAATAAGCCCTATATATAGGGGCTTTACAAGGCTTACACCTAAGCACCTCCCCTTAAACTATGCCCAGCACTTGATAAATATACGCTAATCTCTTTCGGTCTGATAAAACTTAGTCAAACGTCAGACATCTAGATCAACGTTCTCATCAAATCTATTCTCCTTCTTATAATAAACTAGCAGCGCCTCCCGGTTTCACCCGCGTAGTTCCCGTTCCTGTGGGAATTCCGGGATAAAATTAGCCTTTGTCACTCCCTGAAAAGTAAGCTTTTTAATATTGAATTTGTTTTTTAATCGATCCAGCAGTTTTGGAGCTTATTCAAAACAAACAAATAATCAAATCTTTCCTCTTCATGATACATATAAATGTACTTAGATAATGATGGCCAATTCATAGAGTTGTTATTATCTAGCCCAAGCTAAGCAGAGCTTGTGTTATGGGTACTGAATAACATTATCTAGCCCCAAGCTAAGCAGAGCTTGTGTTATGGGTACTACTAAATAACAGATACATATGTATACATAAAATTACCTTCGCTTTCCTCGCCACAGAGTCAAATAGTAATAGACGCCTATTGTAGGACGTTTAGTGGAGGGGGTGCATTTTTAGAATGGTTTATCTCTCTACCTATCTAGATAAATTTATTTTAACCCGAGTAAATCTTGCAGACAAACAATGCTATATGAGGATTGGTACGGAGATGTGTTAGAAAAGGGCATACCTCTAACTCTGCCTTATTGTAGAACGTTTAGTGGAGGTGGTGCATTTTTAGAATGGTTTATCCCTCTCTACATACTCGTATCTAGATAAATTTATTTTAACCCGAGTAAATCTTGCAGACAAACAATGCTGTATGAGGATTGGTACGGAGATGTGTTAGAAAAGGGCATACCTCTAACTCTGCCTTATACAATTGAAAAGAATCTTACGAACGAAGTTGAGATAAGCACGTAAGTAAGAATTTATATCTTTCGTCACATTTGTTGCCAACGTCCATACCACGTTGAATACACCGGTTCTCGTCCGATCACCGAAGTTAAGCAACGTCGGGCGCGGTCAGTACTTGGATGGGTGACCGCCTGGGAACACCGCGTGATGTTGGCTTTTTGTATTTTATTTGCTTGTTATTAATTTGATTCATATTATCTCCATTTTTAACCTACTTCAAAAAAGGAGGAGGTTCTCAATTCGACTGTATGTTTTTATGTTTGTTACCTCAGAACTTTTGACTGGGTGGTCCGATTTTCATAATATTTTTTTATATAAAAGCTGGTGCTTCTCGTGTGGTCCCATTTAATTTTTTTCAGTTTTGACAAATTCATGAAAAAACTATAAAAAATAAAGTCGGGTTTATAGTTATTTAAACAAAATTAATAATTCTGTTTTCAGTTGGAACTCTGAAGGTTTACCTCCCGATGAGTTGTCAGTCCAAAACGGCATACTGACAGTGCGCGCGTCGCGCTTCCCACTCTGCATCGATCCGCAAACCCAAGCGCTTAGTTGGATCAAGAAGAAGGAAGCTAAGAATAATCTCAAAGTAAGGATTTATACTTGAGTACTAGTTCTTGAGTGGCGACCGCGACTCGGCAAACGTAGTGTAGGGCGCCCTCCGGCCAGGTGGGATGACGATCTGTGAAAGACTGCAGGCAGATGCTGGATGCGTCAAGCTGAAGACAGGGCGCTATGGTGCTCATTAGGGGAGGCCTATGTCCAGCAGTGGACTAATACATTAATATTTCTATATTTATATAGTTTTTAAAAACATTACATTTTCACTGTAAAAATATTTTTTTTTATTTTATATAGGCTGATGATGATGATGATGAAGGATTTATACAGTTATGTGGTGCCGGTTTGGAATTTGGAGCACACTACCTCTTCCCGCGGATGTCGTAAGAGGAAATTTAGGTTGAGGTTTGTCGTTGGAGGAAATTTAGGTTGAGGTTTGTCGTTGGAGGAAATTTAGGTTGAGGTTTCTTCGTCGTTTCTTTACTTTAGTCTACATACCGAAGCGATCGAAATCAAAAGTACCACATTATTTACGTGTCAGTGTATTTTTTTTTATATGATTTGACGTTTTTTAAGTGTACATTTATTGTATTTATGGAATTATGGCATTTTTGAGTTTGAGTTTGAGTTGCTGACGTAACTTACTCCACTAGGGTCAATATAATACCAGCACCGAGTAGGTAATCTAACTGAACTACTCGGCAACATGCTGAATTGACACCTCTTTGGCTCGACATTCGGTGGATTGTCAAGCAGCGCTAGTACTAATGCTGGGATGTTTTTTAACTTTTTGAGGATAGGCCTTGGGTAGATTTTGATTTTACCCTGCTGCGCCCCGCGGCTTCGCATGCGTTGATCCAATGGAAACGCTTAAAGGTGATTTCTATCCCATGGGAACTGATTTATGGGATTAAAAGTGTAAAATGTTTGATTCCAGGTTTAGGATTACCTGTATGCAAAATTTCAGCTCGATCCGTTCAGTAGTCTCGACGTGAAAATGTAACAAACATCCATCCATACATCCATACAAACTTTCGCATTTATAATAATAGTGTGATGTGACTATCTCTTAAACTAAATCGCTAATTCCTAGCTTTAATCTTTCATGGTTATCTAATCTATGTTGTGTGTCGTGCTAAATAAACTTTTTCATTTCATTATTTTGTTTAAAATCTAATTTAATTCACAGGTTCTCTCGTTCAATGACCCTCAATTCCTGAGGCATTTAGAAATGGCAATTAAATACGGACTGCCGGTTCTATTCCAAGATGTCAACGAATATATCGACCCTGTCGTGGATAATGTGTTGGAGAAAAATATAAAAGGTATGTATGTATTACATTACAGTTGATGTAGTATCCAGTATCTACCCATCCAAATAATATTGAAAAGCCGAGGTACCTCGCAGTTTCACCTGCGTAATTCCCGTTCCCGTGGGAATTCCGGGATGATAAAATATAGCCAATGTTACTCCCTGAAAAGTAAGCTTTAAGATGAGATAAGTAAGATAGTTTTTTTTTTTTAAATAGGTCCTTTAGTTTCAGAACCTATTCAATACAAACAAACAATTAAATCTTTCCTCCTTATAATAGATTTATAGAAAAAATATAAATAACTCAAAAATGATAATCAAAAGTTGATAGTATAACTCTAAAATGTGGAGAAATTTGTAACGCAGCGCACCTATAAATAGAGTTGAGTGAGAGTGTTGAAGAGTATAAAAAATTCAGTACATAAGGACCGATTTTATACTTCGCATAAGCTTGCTTATAATATTATAACTCTTCTATGCAAGCAATATACAAAAGACTACTGCTGGTGCAATAATTAATTTTGTTTTAAAAAACTATAAACCGACTTCAATTTTTACGGTTTTTTCATGAATTTTCATGGATCCCATTGTCAGAACTGAACAAAATTAAAATGGGACCACATGGGAAGCACCAGCTTTCATATAAAAAAAGAATCATGAAGATCGGACCACCCATAAATCAAATAAATAAATAACAAGCAAATTAAATAACTGAGGGAAAAGCAAAAAGCAAAAGCCAACATCACGCGGTGTTCCCAGGCGGTCACCCATCCAAGTACTGACCGCGCCCGACTTTGCTTAACTTCGGTGATCGGACGAGAACCGGTGTATTCAACGTGGTATGGACGTTGGCAATTCTTTGCTTGAATTTAGATAATAGATTGAGGCTGATGTGACGTCATAAAATATATTCATCACCAAAATCAGCCCACATAATTATCCTCTGCTATACATACCCCCCTTCTAAACAATACTGCAAATAAACACATTAGCCGCCTCCAATTATAGACTTACAAATATTATGTACCTACATTATAATACTATTGCAATCATAGATATAAATCGTTAGATACGCCCCGACCACCAAAAACTGTAGCAATGTACACAAACAAAACAAGCGTACTGAGAAAATAGTGTCATCTCTTTTTCTCACACGTTAGGTGCAAACACATCTTTCTCTTTCGTGCACTCGCCATTTAAATTTGTTATTGTAGTCATTTTTGACAATGCGGACGATAAAATAAAAGTTATTTCATTAACTCGCAATACCTACGAGTGAAATGTTACACCTCTGGCTTTATTTGTGTTTCTTGAATTTTTGTTGCACTTTCGAAAGGCACACGTCATTTTGTATCACTATAATACTGCTCGCAAACATCCTTCACTACATGTCCGGCTAACACTGTGCGTAGATGTACACTGAGTGCAGGTTTAAGCAGGCGTAAGGTTCGACTTGGACACAAAACGGCGGCGGCGCGGTCTCACTGAGGTAAGGGCATATCTAACGATTTATATCTTTGATTGCAATGCATAAAATTCATGTTGTTGTAGTTATTTTATTGGACAGTTACTTACAATATAAGAGCACGCATATTTTTCACAATGTTTTCCTTTTATACACACATAAATTTTATTGAAATATGACCTGTTTTGACGAAAAACAAACATACAAATTCTTTTTTTTTTGAGTAAGTAATGGTAACGAGGTTTTCTTGAAAATCCCCATACAAAACGGTAATAACACTGATATGCTACAAGGGCGCCCATTGTTCCTACTTGTGTCGTATGTAATACCTTTAGTATTATATTTTATTGGTGTATGTACCAGAAAGTGTTATTTGTAGGTACTAAATATAATCTTCGTACATTCCAGTGGAAAGCGGGCGTACATTCGTGATGCTGGGCAGCACAGAAGTGGACTACGACCCTAACTACCGCATGTACCTGACCACGAAGCTATCGAACCCGCAGTTCAACCCGTCCGCCTATGCCAAGGCGGTGGTCATCAACTACACGGTCACTGTGCAGGTACCTGGCGCTATAACACGTGAACCTACTTACAAATTAACCGGCCAAGAGTATACTCGAATATACTCGCACATGAACGGTTTCGTCCTATCGCACAAATTTATTTCTCAAAGGAAACTTAATTCTTAATTCTTTATAGCACTTAAAAACATACAGTAGAGAAGTAATGGCAAAGGCGAGCTTAACCCTAAAAAGAGTTCTCTTTCAGCAAACCTTATTGGGAGAGAGATACAATATTAATTTTATAAAAATTACTATTTAATTACAAAATTACAATATTAGAAACTAATAAAAACCTGTTTCAAAAAAACAGTTTGGAGACCCCTCTTAAATTTAATTTGTTGATGAAATTCATACTGAAAAAAAGTCTTAGGCCCGTATTATGTTTGGTTGCTCAGTCATCGATCTATGTTATATTATCGCTTCTGTATGGCACAAACATCTCTCAAGCTTAACCGAGCAAGCCTTATTGCGGTCATATTTTCATATGTTATTGGTCATATTTTGTGATTTGTTTTATTACTTATTCATTTTTGAGAGATATTAAAAACATTAAATTCTAAAATCATGAAAAAACTATAGTCATTTAATGTAAAGAATATGCTTATCACAGGCCAAAGGTTTGCAATGGCCCAAAAAATCCCAAATGAGTACCTATGTCACAGTTTCATTTTATCCTAAATGTTGTTCTAGACCTCTAGTCTACCTGGTTGAAAATGAATCATAAATAGCTAGGGCACATTATACATTTTATTTATATCCCACTTGAGATCGTCGCAGTAGCGAGTACATTATCTTTTTCAGCGCTGTCAGTACCATCAACTATTTATACCTAGACCAGCTCACGTTTCGTTACTTAACACATATTATAATAGGCTACTTTTTATCCCCGAAAATCGCGTGCGAAGCCGAGGGCAAATGCTTGTTAATGGTAAAGATATATGCACTTCATTCTCCAGGGTCTAGAAGACCAGCTGCTCAGCGTGGTGGTGAGAGCGGAGCGAGCGGATTTAGAAGAACAGCGCGAGAGTCTCATTATCGAGACCAGTGCCAACAAGAGTCTGCTGCAAGGACTCGAGGACTCTCTGTTGAGGGAGCTCGCCACATCGACCGGGAACATGCTGGACAATGTGGAGCTGGTCAATACTCTGGAGAACACCAAGTCAAAGGCTTCAGAGGTACTTCTATATTCCACTATGTAGATAGTCTCATCATAGACAAGTGCCAACAATCAATTCTGTTGTTTTAGAATTTGCTAAAATAAGGATTTAGGAATGTCAAACGATACATTTCGATTCGTTAATCGATTGCCAACGATTCCTAAATTCTCATTTTAGCTAGTTTTGATGTCAAATAGAATATAACTATTCAACTTGAAAAGCTATCGTATAATTGACATTCGTAAATCCTAATTTTATGTAATTCTAAAACAGCGGAATCGACACAAATGTCTTGGTTTCTAGGTTATTAGGTACTTATTATTTGATGTACTTAAGATTTCCTTTGAGTAAGTTTCTTAATTATTTGTGTAGTTTTCTTGTACTAAACAGTAATTTTATTATTCACTTACGCTTTTCCAAAAAGACCGGTACGCTCTGCCCACAGATTACCCCCAATAGATAGATACCGCATTACGATACTTTTGTTCGGATGCTAGCGCACCAAAATTGGCGGAAGGCGCGGGTTGCGGGGACTGAGACAAAGGCGTTGTGATTGGCTATTTCAAGGTCGCACTAATAATGAACTAAGGGTATACTCACCGTAGGGTTGGGAAAGTCGAACACCAAATTAGAATTCATCGATAATTAGTTTGTAAATTTCGTACTTATTAAAAGAAAGTAAACAATTAATTTTCTATAGGATCATGAATTTATACAGACATTCAAACTAATATTTTAAACCTAAGTAAATGACAAAAACACTACTACTATTTAATGAAATAAAATAAAAAAAATTGTACACATCACACAATAATGATGAGAGATCATCTGTTTTGAATTCAATTATAAAGTAAAGAAAAGTAAATTAAAAGTTTATTTCAATAATAAAATAGCACTATTTAAAGTTAAGAGTTACAAATGTAGTAGGTTATAGAAAATTTTGTATTTATACAGTCACAGTCTCTGTATGTGTTGTTACCCGTAGTCGAGTGACTGTCCTCCGTACTAGTTAATACAATAATACCTACCTACCGAGAGTCCCGCTCATCTACGTCATCCACCATTTTTAACGATATCGACTAGACTCGAAATAAGTAAAATTCACAACACTAGCGTAACACGTGCTTTCGCCGAAAAGGACAACGAGTACAATAACAGCAATGCGGAAAAGAGACAAGTGACCGTCCTTACGTACCATTAGCCATTATAAGCTGACCTGTTCTATAAATGATAAATTTGTAATTATTTTACTTACCGATGAAATGTTAATCCGTCCTTTTGGTAGTTTGAATTTCTAGATGATTTTCCACACGATTTCACTGCACATGAAGTCATTTTATCCAATTTTCTATCACAAAACCAATTTTCACAAGCGTTAGAGCACAGAAACGTAGGGGTCTGACACTTGGTCGAAACTGAAGCCGTACTTCGAAGCGGCGATTTACAACTGAGCATTTGCACTGATGCGTGGTGCGCGGTCGTCGTCTTTCATGCGGAATCTATTGGGGGTAATCTGTGGCTCTGCCCCACTCTTATTCACCTAATTCCGTATAAAAATGTATCGTCAAATGTAATTGTATGTTTTTTATATTTTTATTCATGTTCCTCTAACATAATCTGAAACTTTTACAACGATTATTTTATATAAACGTACGTCGGGTATTTCTATTTCGTTTATAGTCCATCAGCTTTAACATATGTATGATATTTATATATTTTACTATATTTATAAGTCATATTTTATTCATATATTTCTTTAAAACAATATCTTACAGGTGATGGAGAAACTAACGCTAGCAGCAGCGACGACAAAAGACATAGAGAAGCTTCGAGACGGCTACCGACCCGTGGCCAAGCGCGGCTCCATCCTGTTCTTCGTACTGTCAGACATGGCGGGGGTCAATTCTATGTACCAATACTCCCTGTCATCCTATTTAGAAGTAAGTTATCAGTATGCTTGCCGTGTGGTGCTGGCTTAGAATTTGCGACACCCCAACTCCACTCGCGGGTGTCGTGAAAGGCGACTAAGGGATATCCGCCGGGGGTAAGGAACAGCAGCGCTTTCTGTAGAACAATTCTACCACCGAGCTACGATCCCCAAAACGCATGCCCAGCGTGAGAATTATGGGTTTTTACAGTCGGAAGAAAATGCGATTCCTACCTCGTGTTTTAATGACACATTTGATGACAATACATAAATATAAAATTGTAACAAAAAAACTACTTCGATTACATGGTTTTCTCATGTATGCCATTGTCAGAACAGGACTTCACGTGAAACACCATCCGTCCGATTTTCATGATTCTTTTTTTATATGAAAGCTGGTGCTTTCCGTGTGGTCCCATTTTATTTTTTTTCAGTTCTGACAACGAGATCCATGAAAATTCATAAAAAAAAACTATAAAATTTGATGTCGGTTTAAAGTTTTTTAAGACAAAATTAATTATTTGCTTAAGTTTACAATGTACTGCACACATATCATTCTTTCTTTTTCAGGTATTCTCTTTTGCTCTGCGTAAGGCGATGCCCAACGTGATTCTGATCAAACGGTTGAAAAACATCATCGACATGCTTACTAAAAATGTCTACGACTATGGTTGCACTGGTACGTACGTTACACACTACACTATGGTACCGGTTTCTCGAACGCTTATTATTTTGACAAATTGTTGACAATTTGTCAGGCTGTACACGCACTGCTTTTGTTACTCGCGTGGTGTTTTATTTAAGCTATTGCATAGCTTCTATCGCGGGCCTTGAGCGCGGGGACCGAAACCAGAAATTCCGTAACGAAAAAACCTCACGCTCCCCACTCCGCCGGGCAAGGAGGTGTGGCTTGAAGGCCGTGCATCGTCTAACGTCGTTTCAGTTCGGCAGTCTTCGACACGGCGTTGTGTGCGTGCGATTAGACGTATTGTACGACTCTACGAAACTCGCACGAATCGAGACGAGCTGCTCCGAAATCGGACGAATACATAAGCAGCTGTTTATGAGAAAGTATATAGGTGTATAGGGTCACCACGCTCAAAAATTGTAACTTGAATTAATATCAAAGAAAAAGCAATACTGCATGAATAAAATAAATAAATAAAATTATAATTGCATAAGTTGATACAAAATGCTATGCAATAGCTTTACCGCGGCAGTCCCCGAGTGCCACACGTCTTTTTTTTTATTTAACTGGACTTTGTCGCTTAGCGACCACACCGTCCTGTAAAAATCAACACAAATAATTTATAATCTATAGTTACACACTAGGATAAGTAAACTCGCGTGGTTTTTTTGCAGAATTCTGTAACTAAATGGAATTTCACTAGCGGAAAAATATGAATGTTTGGAGCACTATAAAGTTGTAGGTAGCTAATATAGCACGGAATTTTATTCGTCGTACGTGTAAGTTAAGTTAAGTACGCAGGTTATATTCCGCGAGATTAAAATTCACGCTGTGAGATTCCGCAGTGCGTATTAACAAGCCGTTGACTATCCATTCAATGTGACCAGCGTTCGAGAAACCGGCGGTAAGGCCGCACTGGGGGGCTGAAGCTAGACGCGTGGCGTACAGTTTCATATCCGAAAACACTCATTGATCTTAATTAAGATGCTGCCAAAACTAAACTAAACTAATATGACATGACTAAAAATGTTGGACAATTCACACAGCATTATCCAGCCCCAAGCTAAGCAGAGCTTGTGTTATGTGACACCCAGTATACCCTACTAGGGTATACTAGGTGTCCAGGGTACAAACAAAATACTCTCCTCCACAGGTATCTTCGAACGCCACAAGCTTCTGTTCTCGTTCCAAATGGACATAAAGCTAGAACAGAGCGAGGGTCACGTCAGCCAGATGCAACTGGACTTCTTCATCAAGGGAAACGTCTCCTTGGAGAAATCTGCCCGAGTCAACCCTACCACCTGGATCCCGGGCCAGGTAGCGTACATTTACCACTTTAGAGTGGATGGTGGGATAAGAAAAATATACGCACGTAGGCACACTTACTAATTTGCATTATTTTTTAATTAATTTGGCCGTGTGGCTTAGAATTAGCACCACCTGAACTCCTCCCGCGGGTGTTGTGAGAGGCGACTTAGGGATATCCGCTGGGGGCAGGCAGCCGCGCCCCCTGCAGAACAATTCTTCCACCGAACCTGCATGCGTGGGGATTACGGGCATTTTTTATCTTTTTCTAACTGTGTAATTTTTGTAAACGGTGTACCGATATGGACCATGCAGGTCTGAAATAAATGTTTTTTTTTTACTACCCCACATGAGATAAAAGCCCATTAGGGGGAGGCCTGCGTCCAGCAGTGGATCAATATAGGCTTTTGAGGTTGTAAATTAAAGAGCCTGGCTTTTTTCGGGGTACTGATGCAATTTCTTCCACTTGTCTTATATTTGTACAACATGACAGCGACTTTCTCTTCCTTTATTATTGCCCACACACGTGCACTGCTGGGCATAGTTCTCGCCCCGATGACGACGCCAGAAATAGCATTCCTAAACTGCCTCCATCCATGGACTCATTGCGATCAATGTCGTCGGTCCATTGAGTAAATGGCTTCTATATTAAAAGCTTTTATCTATCTTGCAATGTATGTATGTAGTTGGTTCGGGTGGAATCTTGCAACTCAATTTTGAAACAGATGTCTTCAACCGATTGAGCTGAAATTTTGTGTACTTTTGTAAATTCTGATGATCTGATGATGGAGAAGAAGGTGGCCTTAGGAACTCCTAAACGAAAAGACTTAACCCCGTCGAGTTTGGGTTGGTTGGATTTGTCTTCCCAAGCACATTAAAAAGTAAGCTTAAAAGCTTTTCTTGTTGTTAAATTGATTTTTAAAATATGAAAACTTATTTTCTTCTATGATGTTACGTCATGTCGCATTATTATGAACATGTTTCTGGGCAGGGGTAGTTTTAAAAGCTGTGTTACAAAAGGCATCTTCTAAATAAATAAAAATAATAAAATAAACCATGAAACGTTTGTTCCAGGGCTGGCAAGACATAATGAAACTCAGCGCTGACTTCCAAGAAGTGTTCGCGTTGCTACCCGATCACATCAATAGGAAAATGGACGTGTGGCAAGAGGTAAATAGAACTCTTTTTCATCCCACCATCTCGGAAAGAGTATTTTTAATCTTCAATATCTGAGTGGAAAAGCCGTTTTTATTCTCTAGAGGATAAAGTAAATTGTATTTAGAACATCGTGTGCACTAAGTTTGTGAATTAAAAAAAAACATTAAACCTATTTACTCCTACCTCTATGGTGCCGAATATATCATACAACTTTTTTTTAATTTGTTAAAAACTCAAGACTCGGAACCTTCTTGGTGTTCTTTTTTCAATTTGCTTTGTACATACGCGGTTCTTTACGCGGCATTTTTTCACGTCATTGTTAAACCTTATATTAAAAACAAGAAACTTGAAAACAAGTGAAAAAACTAAAATGAGTGATTCTAGCGACGAGGAAGTTCGTTTTTGCATTTAGTCATTTCCTCGCTGAGGTGGAATGAAAAGTTACGTGTTGCACTCGAGTGCAAGGATTTTTCACCTCGTGCTCTTTTGATTCCCTCGCTAACGCTTAGGATTCTAATTTTGAATCCTTTGCTTGCTCGGTCATCAAAATTGAACACGCGGTTAAAAAGCAACTTTGCACTCTTGTATAACAAATAACTATTACTCTCTCTTAAAACCAGTAATTGTTTGTTTGCATTGAATAGCTTCCGAAACTACTGGACCAATAAAAAAATTCTTTCGACATTAAAAAGCTTAGGTACTTTTCAGGGAGTCACATAGGGTATATTCTATCCCGGAATTCCCACGGGAACGGGAACTACGCTTATGAAACCGCTAGAGCGTCTAGCGGCTAGTTTACTAGTTTTTTTTTCTTTGTTTATTTAAAGGAGTTTTGTCAACATGACTTTGTCATTCCATGGAGAAAAAATACATAATTAAACAAGCAACAAAAAGCAAACCTACCAGGTATATCTTACTGTTCTAAACAAAATAAATATATTATGAACTAGCTGCCCCGACTTCGCACGCGTTGATTTTATGGAAAAGTTTAAAGGTGATTTATATCCCACGGGAACTGAATTATAGGTTAAGAAGTAGCCTATGTTTGATTTCAGGATTAGGGTTACCTGTAGGTATGCAATTTTAGCCCGATCCGTTCAGTAGTTTTGGCGTGAAGAGGTAACAAACATCCATCTATCCATCCATCCATATATCCAATCCACACAAACTTTAGCATTTATAATATTAGTGTGATATAATAATAATGCAGGACAATTCACACAGCATCATCTAGCCCCAAGATAAGCAGAGCTTGCGTTATGGGTACTAGATAACTGATATACATACAATACACTACATAGATAAATATTTTTACTAAACATAGAAGACATCCAGAACGCCCTGAACAAATATCTGCAGATCGTACAAATATTTGTCCCGAGGCGGGAATCGAACCCGCAACCTCCTGCGTCGCAGGCGGACCTTCGCCCACCGCGCCACAGTGGTCGTCAACTATTATTGTGATGTGATGTGATACACATACTCCTTGCAGTGGTTCGACAGCGACGCCCCCGAGTCGACGGTTGTACCAGACGGGTACTCCAAAAACATGGCGCCTTTCGAACTGCTGATGCTGCTGCGTTGCTTCCGAGTGGACCGCATCTACCGCGCGCTCACGGACTACATCACCGTCACCATGGGCGAGGAATACATCACGCCGCCAGTCATTAGGTATACCTACTTGTTCAGACTTCAGCATACCTATATATCCTTCCTATCCAATTACCTACCTATCGGCGGCAACTCACAACAATTCAAATTTGGCGCCACGAGAAGACCTCAAGCCGTGACGTCACGAGAAGAAAAAACCATTATGATATAAGAATGAAAAATATTTAGTAACAATTCCGCGCAAAAACCTTCTGCGATAAAATCTAACAAATTATAGAGAAATCCGCGTGCCAAGACTTGGCACGCGGAGCTCGACCATAACATAACACCACTGTACCATCATCATCAGCCTGTGTCAGCCCACTGCTGGAAATAAGCCCTCGCTCCTCAACCTCAACTTCAACAGCCTGTATTGGTTCAAAGATTAACGGCTCCCCCTGATAAGCGCTTTGTTGGCGTGTATCTAATGGGGGGGGCTAATGCCCATAATACCCACGCTGGGCATGCGGGTTGGGGATCGAAGTTTGGTGGTAGAATAGGGTATATGCATGTGACTTCAAAAAAGCTTGCCATGCCATGCATATACCCTATTGTCCTGTAGTTGGCGCTGCTGCCCGCCCCCGGTGGATATCCCTTAGTCGCCTCTTACGACACCCATGGGAAGAGATGGGGTGGTGAAAATTGTAAGCCAGCACTGTACAGAATAAAATAAACTATCAAGCCCCCCACCGCGGTAACCATCAAAAATGTGTTTACCTTTCAGCTTAGACATGATAGTAGAACAAACGACTCCGTTCACGCCCGTGGTGTTCATCCTGTCTCCGGGCTCGGACCCCACGTCCGACCTGATGAAGCTGGCGGACCGCTGCGGCTTCGGCGGAGGGAAGTTCAAGTACCTGTCGCTGGGACAGGGGCAAGAGGGAGTAAGTCAAGATTTTGAAAAAGTCAAAATTATAAGTTTTTTTTTTCATAAATGCTACGAGTAAGTACCTTTAAATTAGAAATAGTCAAATTATGTTAAGTAAACTTATAATTGATTTTGGTTTAAAAAACTATAAATCGACATCAATAATATAGTTTTTTCATGGTACCCATGGTCGGAACTGAACCAA
The DNA here is from genome assembly GCA_955876795.1 of Eupithecia tripunctaria. NCBI lineage: Eukaryota > Metazoa > Arthropoda > Insecta > Lepidoptera > Geometridae > Eupithecia > Eupithecia tripunctaria. Next base: position 2,254,489 of record OY041616.1, on the reverse strand, counting down.
ATAATTAAGATAAAATTTTATACAATTTAATTTTTATTGAAGCACTTACTGACTGAAAATCGGACCACTCAGTGAAAAGTACTGAGGTAACAAACATTAAAAAAAATATAGGTACAGTCGAGTCGAGAACCTCCTCCTTTTTTTTAAGTCGGTTAAAAATGACTACTGACACGGAAATAATAATAATAATACTAGACAATTCACACAGCATTATCTAGCCCCAAGGTAAGCAGAAATTGTGTTAAATAAAGTGATATTTTTGACTTCAGTAGCTGCGGTATGTTAACTCAAGTAAAGAAACGACTTAGAATGAAAAATAAATTATATCTAACGATAAGAGAATTAGATAAAGATACATTTATTTGGCCCTGGCACAACAGTTATAAGTAGGAAGGTTAGGTAGTTACATTTACATAGATATACACAATAGAGAAGAGTTGGTAGAGGTAGTCAGCTAGAGATATTTAGTAATTTATATAATTCTATGGTATGATGGTATAAGTATTTTTTCTCATACTTAATGCTGAGTAGGGTAACGGTAAGCAAGATTATAGTTTGCTGTGACTTTGCTAAACTGATTGTACAATTCAACATCCCTGTCGCCAACGTCCATACCACGTTGAATACACCGGTTCTCGTCCGATCACCGAAGTTAAGCAACGTCGGGCGCGGTCAGTACTTGGATGGGTGACCGCCTGGGAACACCGCGTGAAGTTGGCTTTTGCATTTTATTTTCTTCAACTGTCAACTCAGACGAACCCTTTCTCTTGATCGATATAAGAGTAACGGTATTTCATTTCATCATTATTTGTATTGTCAAATTAGTTTTGTGAATGTGCTGGTATATACAGTGCGCTGGATGCGGCAATCTGAAGACGGTGCTATGGCTGGCAGTGACAAGGAGAGGCCTATCTAGGTCCAGCAGTGGACTCATAATGTGCCAAGCTCTTGGAATGAAATAGAAATAAATAGAAAAATAATGTTGGACAATTCACATAGCATTTTCTAGCCCCAAGCTAAGCAGAGCTTGCGTTATGGGTACTAGATAACTGATGTACTTAATACAAATACACTACATAGATAGATATATTTTTATCATACATAGAAAACATGCAGAACGCCCTGAACGATCTGCAGATCGTACACACATTTGTCCCGAGGTGGGATTCATCATATATCGTATGTCAGATTATTATACAATCTTGATAGGTTATTAATATTATACAATTTTACATTTGCAAGTACCTAAATAATAATTCATTTTGCCACTTTCCGGCTTGTGAGCTTGTTGAAGGTGTAGAATGTCTGCTCGGGCAGTCAGCGTTTTAGTTTGGATTTGTGTCCATTTTGAATCTAGCATGTTAGTAAACAAACAGCCCAAACTTAACCTAAAATTCACTTTGTTGGCGCGTCCTTTTATACGTCATTTACATTACTTTTCGATCTTAGGTCCTACCTTCAATAAAAATTGCTTACAAAATTATATCTGAAACTCGACGCCAAGCAAGTGAGATTTTGTTATTTGTGTCGTAGTTTGTTCACCAACATGCTACATTCAAAATGGATACGGTATAGGAGCCTCCCGTATTATTTTAGGCAACCGGTTGTATACCATTGGTCCCATCACATGTGTGAGAAACTAACACATGTGATGGGACCAATGGTATACAACTTCGCCTTTATATATCTATTAATAGATCTCAAAGTAATTTAAATAAAAAATATCACTATTTAACCTCTCTGCTGGCGGGGTTCGCGCGGCGGCATGGGCGGCGTCTGGCGGACCTCGCCACGCGTGCGCGCGCGACTTAAGTCATAAGAATTTGTTATTTTACTTTTAATTTTATCTTTGTAGCTACTTTGTCCGTCCAGTTAAAAATGAACACTGTTAATTTGTCATAATATGTTATTGTGCACGCTGAGACATCCTAAATTATAGAGTCACATAGATTTAAGAACCATATTACTTGCTACTTATTACGTTGTGTGAACTCTGAATGTCCTATTTTGTACTTTACTTACAGCCGATTTTTCGAAGGCAGATCATCATTTTATTTTTCACACGGCGTTTCTCTTCATATTATTTAACAAGGAACCCAGTTTCAGAGTCAATAAAGTCGGTCACCTAGCAACGCACCGCGTTGCTGTCTGAATGTCCTATTTAAATAAATAAATAAATAAATAAATGATGCGCGGTATTGCCGACGCTAGTAACAACGCGCGCAAAGCCGCGGGGCGCAGCTAATAAATGATTCTCTGTCTATGTCTATTGTCTAAACACTCACTTGTATTATCCAGGCCGCACTCGCCCTCCTAGAAGGCGCAATCTCCCACGGGCAGTGGCTGATCCTGCAGAACTGCCACCTGCTGGTCTCCTTCCTCCGCGAGTTGGAGAAACAGCTCGAGATGATGACGAAGCCGCACCCAGAGTACCGTCTCTGGCTCACCACAGACCCCACGCCCACATTCCCTATTGGTATACTGCAGCGCTCACTAAAAGGTAACCAAAAGCTGATTTTGACCTCTGTGTCGCAGTGGGCGAAGGTCCGTCTGCGATGTAGGAGGTTGCGGGTTCGTTTTCCGTCTCTGGACAATTGTTTGTGCGACCTCTAGATTTTTGTTCAGGTTGTTCTGGATGGTTTCTATGTATATCTATGTAAGTTGTGTATTTAAGTTTATCAGTTATCTAGTACCCATAACAGCAGCTCTCCTTCGCTTTGGGCTAGATAATGCTGTGTGAATTGTCCGGCATTTTTTATTTATTTATTTGTCCCAAAGTTTTCTCCTTTCAAATTCACTACCCGAAGTTCTATGGGCAATCCGTTGTTCGAGTTGAGGTACTAACGCGACGCCTGGGTACATTTTTTTGAATTTAGCTTTTTCAAAGTTGGCATTGCGTTGCAGTAATCTCTGCGTGCTCTTCGTGCTTCCCGTGTGGTCCCATTTTAATTAGGTTCAGTTCTGACAATGGATCCATGAAAATCCATGAAAAAACTATAAAAATTCGTTTTATAGTTTTTTAAAACAAAATTTATTATTATTTTATTGTTTGTTTGTTACCTCAGAACTTTTTACTGGTTTGTCTAATTTTCATGATTCTCTTTTTATTTGAAAGCTGGTACTTCCCGTGTGGTTCCATTTTAATTTGGCCCAGTCTGACAATGGGATCCATGATAAAACATATAATTGAAGTCGGTTTATAGTTTTTTAAAACAATTTCAATTATTAGGGAGGACGCGGGTTCGAATCCCGTTGATGCCAAACAGTTTTGGGACTTTATTTGATTACTTAAAAAATGAGGTACTTACTCATAGTGTAAAACTATGATAACCAAAAATCATCAATTCATTTAGGTTCATTTTCTAGAATGCCTTTATAACCAGTCCGAGCGACAACCCAACCAACCTAATTATAACCATCTGGTTGCAGTGGTAACGGAACCACCAAACGGTCTGAAGTTGAATCTCCGCAACACGTACTTCAAGATGCGCACTCATGCACTGGAGGAGTGCACTCACCCGCAGTTCAGGAAGCTGGTCTACGTGCTGGCATTCTTCCACGCTGTTGTGCAGGTGAATTTTAACACGAATCAAGAGTAAAGAGTTGGTAGAGGTAGGCAGCTACAGATTTTTGGTAATTTATATAATTATATGGTATGGTGTGAGTATTTTTTCTCATACATAATACTAAGTAGGGTAAGCAAGATTATAGTTTGCTGTGACTTTGCTAAACTGATTGTACAATTCAACATCACCGTCGCCAACGTCCATACCACGTTGAATACACCGGTTCTCGTCCGATCACCGAAGTTAAGCAACGTCGGGCGCGGTCAGTACTTGGATGGGTGACCGCCTGGGAACACCGCGTGATGTTGGCTTTTTGCACTTTTGTTTTGCAAAAATAAACAACACTTCTTCCACGCTATTGTACAGATGAATTTTAATGCGAGTCCTAATAACAAAATTATCGTAACTTTTGCTTTATTCCGATAATTTAAACTCGAAAGTTCAACGAGTTCTACTTTTTTTTCTATTAGCAACTTTGTTGCCACTTGCTGAAAGTTGAACATAATGAATATTTTTCCAGAAAGTTCTATTAATAGAAAGAAAAATATTCACACACTCGGCACTGGTAACGCAATTTTTTGTAGTAAACAGTATGGAGGTAAAATTTTTGAATGGTTATGACCACCAAAGTTATTTATAACGGGATATTTACTATGATTCGAGTTTTGAGCTTTCAAATATTTCTATTTGTTTGCCGAAATATTGGAAAGCTCAAAACACAAATAATGATTATCTCTTTGTAAATGACTTTAGTAGGTACCTATGGCAGTACACACTCAGCATACAGAAGTTTACCTCAACATCAACCTCAACAACCTGTATAGGTCCACTGTTGGACATCATAAATCACTTTATTCAGAAACAACCATGCAATTGTGCTTTAAAACCGAGGACGCAGGCCTCCCCCTGATAAGCGCTTTATTGCCGTTTATCTAATGGGGGGTTGGGAATCGCAGTTCGGTGGTACGAGTGCTACCGCTTAGTAGATATCGCTTAGTCGCCTCTTACGACACGTACCCACTACCCACGGGATGAGATGGGGTCGTGCAAAGTCTAAGCCAGCACCACACTGAAAAGAATAGAATATCTTTTATTTCGACACACACACATAGGTAGGTACAAATAAGAATAAAAACATACAAAACTAAAACAAAGAACAAGGAGGTCGGTACTAAATTTATCATAGTATGCTGATCGTCTTAATATTATACAAATTACAGAAGTGCATATAATACACAAATGTTTATTTATTTGTTCAGGAGCGTCGCAAATACGATAAAATCGGCTGGAACATTTCGTACGACTTCAGCGAGAGTGACTTCGTGGTGTGCATGCAGATACTGCAGTGCTACCTGGACCGCTGCAACCTCGCCAGGGGACCCATCCCCTGGGCCACGCTCAAGTATCTCTTTGGAGAGGTAGATACAATATATATATAAAAATTAATGGCTATTCGTTAGTCTCGCTAAAACTCGAGAACGGCTGAACGGATTTATCTTATCTTGGGTTTTTAAATGTTCGTGGAGATCTAGGGAAGGTTTAAAAGGTGAGAACAAAAAGTTTATTTTAAAGTTTGCAGTGCCCTACAGGGTACATTACTATTGACTGAAGCATACATTAAGACCTAAGCTGTAGGTATACAATGTACATGTGAGCAAAATAAATAAAGAGAAAACTTATAACTAGCGGTTTCACGCGCGTAGTTGCCGTTCCCGTGGGAATTCCGGGATATAATATAGCCTAGGTCGCTTCCTCAAATGTATTTTTTTTTAAAGTGAAAGATTTTTGTATCTGCTCTTTCAGGGAACCTTGGTATGGAATAAATCTAATGAGCTACTTTAAGAAAAGGAAAACAAATAAGTCGGTTTATGGTTTTGAAAACAAACTCAATTATTCATTAAGGATGTAATCAAATAATGATTTCACTACAGCCGGAGAGACCAGCGCTTCTCGGTTTCACCCGCGTAGTTCCTGTTCTCTTGGGAATTTCGGCATAAAATATACCCTATGTCACTCCCTGAAAAGCAAGCTTTTTATTAGATAAAGGTTTTTTCAAATCAGTTCAGTATTTTCGGAGCCTTTCGGAACAAACAAAGAAACAAATCTTTCCTTTATAATATTAGTATATATTACTTTCTGTGTACCAGGTGATGTACGGCGGCCGAGTGATCGACGACTTCGACCGGCGCGTGGTGAAAACATACATGGAGGAGTACATGGGGGACTTCCTGTTCGACAAGTTCCAGCCGTTCCATTTCTACCACGACCGGGCCTTCGACTATGTTATACCCCCCGAGGGGGAGAAAGAGGAGTATATCGGTAAACCTCCAATCACATCACATCATACTATCATGACACTATAATCACATCACACTTCACACTATCACATCACACTCACATCACATCACATCACTATTATAAAGGCGAAAGTTTGTATGGATGTATGGATGGACGGATGTTTGTTACTTCTTCACGCCAAAACTACTGGACGGATCTGGCTGAAATTTTGCATACAGGTAATTCCAATCCCGGAATCAAACATAGGCTACTTTATCCCATAAATCAGTTCCCGTGGGATGAAAATCACCTTTTAACGTTTCCATAGGAACAACGCGTGCGAAGCCGACGCGCAGCTAGTACAATAATATGAACCATTTCGAATTAAGTGGAACTGATAATAAGCTGTGTGGTACTGGCTTAAAATTTGCACCACAACAATGATGAAATATTTTTTTAATCTGTCTAGTTTTGGAGCCTAATTCAATACAAACAAACAATGAAATCTTTGCTTTTTATAATATAAGTTTAGATGTAAATGTATACAATGGTGTCGATTCTATTGTTTTAGGATTAGCTAAAATTAGGATTTCGGAATTTCAAATAGATAAAAACGATTCTATGGTTGTAAAATTTGATTGACACGTTTAAAATTAGGATGATAGCTATAACATGAAGCTGACGGACCTAAAACAACTCAATTTAGTTAAAATATCTATAACCATATTCCTTGAAAAATTAAACAAACGGGTTTAAAATTAGGATCACAGCTCTAAAATTAGATTGATAGATCTAAAACAGTTATGAGTAGCTTTAACCCTATTATTTGCATTACATTTTAGCTATGGTTAGAAACGTCTACCTAATTTTAGAAGGCATCTAATTAGGTCATGATTAAAATTTATCGAGTTTAAACTAGTATAGATTTGAATTTCTAAACGATTTCTCAAATAATGGATGAACTGTTTGACCCATGTAAAGAAGTATTTTAAAATAACATTTTAGAAAAAAAACATATTTTGCTCGCAGCAAAATCCCAACCACTCAACTCAGAGAGGTTTTGCGATTTTAAAAAACGTTCTAATATATGTATTTTTAGGACCATTATAGAGAATACAATAATTTTTAGGTCTACCTAGCATAGAATACTTAGAAATCCTAAAATTTAGGTTAGGAATCCTAAAACACAGAATCGACACCAATAAACCGCTAAACTGCAGTTTGTAACTATAACTGATAATGATAGGTACTTAGACGTAGTATATTTAAGTTATTACCTAATGCTATCCTATAACTATTAACTACATGTCAAATGTGTGACAACACCCTATAACTGTCGACACTAGACAAACCCCCGGTTTTAAGTGTCTTAGAAATAAGATTAGAATAAATTTTAATAAATAAAGAAAATACAATACGTTATTACGTTATGTTACAGAGTTTATAGACACTCTACCCCTGGTGAACTCCCCGGAAGTGTTCGGTCTGCATCCCAACGCAGAGATCGGCTACTTCAGCCAGGCCGTGCGCGAGATGTGGGGGCATCTCATCGAGCTGCAGCCTCAGACCAGTGAGATATACCTACCTACAGAGATATATACCTACTTACAGAGATATCCCTACCTACAGAGATATACCTACCTACAGAGATATCCCTACCTACAGAGATATCCCTACCTACAGAGATATACCTACCTACAGAGATATACCTACCTACAGAGATATACATACCTACAGAGATATACCTACCTACAGAGATATACCTACCTACACAGATATACCTACCTACCTACCTATATACCACTACCTCACCACAGTTACCACCACACTTGGTGCATTGAGACACGACAAAATTATTCTCAAAAATATCAAAGTTCTTTTTTTAACTGACTCCAATAAAAAGAGGTTCTCAATTATGTTTGTTACCTCAGAAGTTTTGACTGCGTGGTCCGATTTTCATGATTCTTTTTTTATTTTCCCGTGTGGTCTCATTTTAATTTGGTCCAGTTAGACAATGGGATCCATCATTTCAAAATCATGGCAACGCACAAATTTCAAAAGCCCAGGGTGTTCATAAATGATTTCAAAATCATTTATTTGCCGAACAATTCACACAGCAATATCTAGCCCCAAACAAAAAATTATGAAGTCAGGTATGAGACAGACAACCAAAAAGACAGCGCATTATTTACGAGTATATCTTTCTTTTTAGAAATAAGTTACTTCAATGATAAAGAAAATAATATAAATAAATTAGAATGATATAGTATTGCTATTAAGCTAACTGCAGACTTGCAAACAATCTACACGTAGCTTAGCTGATCCCTTAACAATACGAGTCCCAGGGGGCCTATTATAATTCTCAAAAAAACGCAACCGATTGTTTTACGTTTCGTTTTTTTTTCGTGCTAATTGTAATTATTATTTATTTTATTTAATCGCAAAAATAACATTAATTAGGTGAATTAAGGTACCTACACCAATTGGCCGAAATGAAACATTAAATTGCGTGGTGGAGAATTCAAATAGGCTGGCCCTGGCTACATTGGCCATCTTTATTTTCACTAATATCATTTTGTTCTTTTTTCATGCTTCATTTTAGTAACGGTAAAAGAGTGTAAGTGTTCTTGAATGCTATTTGTAACTTTTTACCCCCCTTATTCATAATAGTCTGCTTACTTAGCACACTGCTAAATCTCGCTGTCTTTTTCTATTGACTTAAGTCAGGCTGAGAAACAACACTTCTTAGCAGTTGTTTTATGTTAGCAGGCCATTTTGAATAAGGGGGTTAGGGATTTCTGGTATTTTTAATTAAAATTGATTTGCTTTATTCATGCGGCTAGTGTACAAACCTGGTAAGTTGAAAACCTATGTTAGTTCTGTTGTTATTAGTATTACGAACGTCACTGTCACTGTCAGTCAGGTTGACAGTCCTAACTTGTCATGTTATGTATGAGTGTGACGGAACTCTTCTTCCCTCTCTCTCCTTGCAACCCCGGCACGGCTGGCCTATATTTTCATGTAATCAATTCTAATTAATAAATAATAATATCAATCAACAAACCTGCGCTTTTACTTTACTAACAGGTTATGGGCCCAGAAAGAAGAAACCTAAAGAAGCAAAGTTGTTTTTTCTCGACTCGCGTGGTGAGTGGATTACACGTGCTAACCTCATCGTAACGTATCATGGCGTCGTCGCCGTCGCCGATATCTACGGGAGTTGCCGCTGCCATTATGACCACTAGCGGATCAAGTACTTCATCTTCAATAAATGGGTACAGTGTTGAAAAATTAGAAGGAATTTCCAATTACGCAACATGGAAGTTCTGCATGAAAATGGCGCTGACCCTCGAGAACCTGTGGTCCTGCACTCAAGAAAACGAACTTGATCCGAATAAAGATCAGCGAGCTCTTGCTCGGATCTGCTTATCCTTGAAGCCTCATTGCTATCAATATGTGCAAACAGCCGCTACTAGCAAAATAGCCTGGACCAATTTGGCAAACGTGTTCGAGGATAGGGGCCTGTATCGTCGAGTGCTCCTTCTACGACAACTACACCGTATCGAACTGGCATCATACTCATCAGTCACATTATATATGGATGCAGTTATGACATTGGTCCATAAATTAGCTGACATTGGAAAACACATAGAGGATGGAGAAGTTGCCGAGCTGCTCCTGAGTGGACTACCATCAGATTATGATCATCTAGTCTCCAGCCTTGAGACAATCTGTCTCACAAGAAATCTGTCAAGTGAACAAGTACGAACCAGACTACTTCAAGAAGAGTTCAGAAAGTCTGAACCTCCTACTGCTACATCATCATCAGCCTTCATTTCAACAACGTTGAAAGTGTGCTCATACTGCAACAAAAAGGGGCACTATAAGAATAAGTGTTTTAAACTGCGTCGAGATCGTCAACAGAAGAAAAATAATCAGGACACAGAAAAGACCTTCGTGGCCTCCGCTTTTTGTGCAGAAAAGCAGGACTGGGTGGTGGACTCCGGCTGTTCTACGCATATGTGCAATGACAAAAATTATTTGATGAACTTTATAGACAATACAAGTAATATCAAAATAGCTAGTGGTGAAAACATTGAATGTCTAGGCTCTGGAGACATGTTTTTAGATACGAATGATCTGAATAAAAAGGTGGAGCTGGAGAGCTGTGTTCCATGTCTGGAAGGCAAAATGGCAGCCAAACCATTTCCGGCAAGAAGCACCCACTGTGCAAGTGCACCATTAGAGCTCATTCACTCCGATGTCTGTGGCCCCATGCCAGTAGCTAGTTGGGGTGGCTCTAAATATCTGGTAACGTATACTGATGACTACACACGGATGAGCTTTGGCTACCTGCTTCAAAGGAAGGATGAGATGCTGAGGACGAGTTCTACTGCACTGGCAGCGAGACCGAGGCCGAGTCGCCGTGTGCGCCGATCGCTGTCGCATCCTCTGTGAGAGTGACGTCGCCGCGTTTGGTGGCACCTCAAGGGGAAGCCGCAGCTCCCCTTCCCTCTTCGCCTCTAGTCTCTACTACTCGTCCTATCAGACTTACTCGCTCAAAACCGCCACTGAGGTATGAGGATTACGAAACTGATTTTTCCCTCGTGGCGCAACAAACACTTCCTGGCGATCCACACACATATGAGGAAGCAATGTCTGGCGCTGACAGTCAGCACTGGCATTCAGCTATGCAATGTGAGTACGACTCACTCATTGCAAATAATGTGTGGAAATTGGTTGATAGGCCTCAACATACTAATATAGTCAAAAACAAATGGGTGTTCAAACGTAAACATGATGCCTCAGGAAAGTTTGATAGGTTTAAAGCTAGGCTAGTAGCAAGGGGCTTTACCCAAATTAAAGGCATAGATTACCATGAAACTTTCTCCCCTGTAGTTAGACATAGTACTATGAGAATCTTATTTAGTTTAGCCAATGAGCTGGACTTAAATATAGACCATGTAGATGTCACTACTGCTTTTTTGAATGGCAAATTAGAGGAGACAATTTATATGGAGCAGCCTATAGGTTTCACAAATAACAATAATAATCAAGTTTGTCAATTATTAAAAGGTATCTATGGCCTAAAACAGGCTAGTAGAATCTGGAATGAAAAGGTCCATTCCTTGCTTAGTGAAAATAGTTATAAGCAGAGCAAATGTGAGCCTTGTGTATATACTAAAAAAGTAGGTAAAGATATTATTATTATAGCACTTTATGTTGATGACTTCTACATATTTTATAGCACTGACAACAATGAGCTTTTAACATTAATGGAAAATAATTTTAGTGTTAGAAACCTAGGTTCAATTACCAGCTGTCTAGGCATAAATGTGTATAGAGATAGATCTAAGCATATTATTAAATTGGACCAGTCAGAATATATTACTAGATTATTGATTAAGTATGGTATGCAAAATTGTAAACCTGTGTCCACTCCCATGGTGCCTAATTGCAAACTACAAAAGAATGAGAGTGAACACTTGGATGATTGTATATATGATTATAGAGAATTGTTAGGTAGCCTAATGTATATATCTGTGTGCACTAGGCCTGATATTGCTTTTGCATGTAGTAACCTAAGTCAGTTTAGCAACAATTTTGATAAGACTCATTGGCAGGCCTTAAAACGCATTCTTAGATATTTAGGAGGCACAGTAAATTATTGTCTATATTTTCATAGATCTAATGATTTATGTATCACAGCCTTCACAGATGCTGACTGGGCAAATGATATCACAGACCGGAAATCTTACACAGGTTTTGTTGTAAAGCTAGGTAGCAATACTATCAGCTGGGAGTCGCGTAAGCAACGATGCGTAGCTTTATCAAGTACAGAGGCTGAGTACCTATCTATTTCTGATGTTTGTAAAGAGCTTTGTTTTACTAAAAACTTTCTATCAGAGATTGTAACTATAGGTATTCCAATAACAGTGTATAATGACAATCAAAGTGCACATAAGCTACTAGAATGTAAGGAATATTGTCATAAGAGAACGAAGCACATCGATCTTCGTTATCACTATGTTAAAGACTTAATAAGGAAGAATGTGTTAATTGTTAAGTATTTGCCATCTGAACAAATGACAGCTGATGTACTAACGAAATCGTTAGGTGGATGTAAGCATAAAATGTTTACTTTTGAATTAAATGTAATTCCTAAATGATTTAGGTAAATTGGATTTATGTTCATGTAAATATAAAGTAGCTTCAAAAAAAAAAAAACACCTAAATACTGTACTGAACTAGGTCTTAATGGTACATAATGCAATGTAGTATTTCCTCTCACAGTGTGAGGCCTTTAATATGTGTGTTTTCTCAGTTTTATTGTCTCGAAGAAGACTGTTTCTTTTGGTGAAATGTAATTGTTTGAGACGTTCAAAATACTAAGGGGAAGTGTTGTTATTAGTATTACGAACGTCACTGTCACTGTCAGTCAGGTTGACAGTCCTAACTTGTCATGTTATGTATGAGTGTGACGGAACTCTTCTTCCCTCTCTCTCCTTGCAACCCCGGCACGGCTGGCCTATATTTTCATGTAATCAATTCTAATTAATAAATAATAATATCAATCAACAAACCTGCGCTTTTACTTTACTAACAAGTTCCTCCTGAATGTATTGTCAAAAATTGCGCCTTACCACCACTAGGTTGATTTTTCTTACAATCCCGGGTTGCTCGATATCTTTTGTTTTTATCGCAAAGCAAAGGTACCTTTGGAAATAAGCTACAATCAGTTTATGTACCTACTTATCATAAAACCATTACCTACTTATACAGGGTGACACAGTAAGTATGCCATATACAAAATACAAAATTAGATCTCTCTGTCCCCTGTGGTAACTACAATGTAGCTGTGTTACAGATGAACAGCTTCTTCCGATATTTAAACTAAAAAAAGGTACTTACATAAATATGTAGTTAATATTTTGTTATTATTTCACGACGAAACACTGGTTTGGCAGAAAAAACAAGCAAAAAATCATCAGGCTAAAAGTCAACATTCATTGCTCAGAAAGTTGCTTAGGTATTCCTCGAAGGAGTATAAAGCACTATGTATCACTCGGGAGAAAGTGAGATTCCTACGTGCCTCGTGCCTCAAATGACACACTCGATAAGAATTGACCTGCGAGATATGAGTTCAAGCAATATGTGAGTGTAATAATAAGTGTTACCTCCCCAGGCGAGGGCGGCGGTGCAATGAGCCGGGAAGACTTCATAGATACCATCGCGGTGGAAATTCTGGCACAGCTGCCGGTGCAGTACGAGATCTGGCGGGTCCGCAAGCAGTTCGAGATGAACATCACTCCCACGCTCGTCGTCTTGCTTCAGGAGTTAGAGAGGTACCATGCTACTCAACAAATAACCTCAACCTCAACAGCCTGTATTGGTCCACTGCTGGACGAAAGCCTCACTCTGATAAGCGCCTTGTTAGATAAAAAAAGATAAAGATACAAATTTGTTTATTTTACCAAATAGGTACATGACAAAAAGAGTGGTACAATACATAAATTAACAGGTCATATAAAACGAAAAAGTAAATCTAACAATAGGTACATTGGGTTGTTGGCGTTTATGCAATGTGGGGTGATGTCCATAATCCCCACGCTGGGCATGCGGGTTGGGGATCGCAGTTCGGTGGTAGAATTGTTCTGCAGGGGGCGCTGCTGCCCGCCCCCGGTGGATGTCCCTTAGTCGCCTCCTATGACACCCACGGGAAGAGATGAGGTGGTGCAAATTCTAAGGCAATCACCACACAGCTAGTCAATAACTAAAAGTACAAAATAATCCTACTAATATTTTAAACGCGAAATTTGTATGGATGATTGTACTCTTTCACGCAAAAACCAATCTGAAACTTTGGATATAGGTAGTTCTAGGCCTGGAATAACGCATAGGCTACTTTTCATCCCATAAATCAGTCTCTTATACAAAGAAAGTTACAATCAAATAAACACCAAGGAAGTTGAGTGGGACGTGACCATCTTTCGAGGACATCCGTGTGGGCGGGTGCGTAAATTTTTCAATTCAATCTGTTTAGTATTCGTTGCGTAACATTACCTACATCCGCAAATAAATTAAAATTCTCCTCTCGTTAAGTCCAGCCGGCGAAAGGTTTAGGTTTTCAATTGCGTCACTGTTCGTTTTCAGATTCAACAGACTTATCGGTCGCATGCAAACCACCCTCTCGCTCCTCCGCAAGGCACTAGCGGGAGAGATCGGCATGGACGCCGTGTTAGACAACGTGTCCTACAGTCTGTTCAACGGGCAGCTGCCGCAAGTGTGGCGCGACCTCGCCCCCGCCACCTGCAAGGGGCTGGGCGGCTGGATGGACCACTTCAACGCCAGGACCAGGCAGTACACAGGCTGGGTCAGTTACAACCTATGACGTCAGTTGGCTGTGTTAACAAATGCGCTGCATGTATGTTTGATATGACACTCTTTTACACAGCCGTATGACGTAATAACATGGCGGCTACTATTTCATAGTACTAGAAAACAGATTTAAAACACTGAAAACTTTGAATTGAATTTTGAAATTTATTTTGTTGTTGAACGAAAACTAATATTTACCGACTACTTTTTGCGTAAGCTATCTCAATAATTATATTCTTTACATTTCTCGGTTGGAGTAAACTCAACCTCCACAGCCTATATTGGTCCACTGCTGGACGCAGGCCTCCCCCTGATAAGCGCATTGGCGTTTATCTCATGGGGGGTAAAGCCTATTATCCCCATGCTGGGCATGCGGGTTGGGGATCGCAGTTTTGTGGAAGATTCGTTCTGCAGGAGGCGCTACTGCCCGCCCCCCGGTGTAGGTATATCCCTTGGTCGCCTCTTACGACACCCACGGGAAGAGTTGGGGTGGTGAAAATTCGAAGCCAGCACCACACAACTAATATGTGTTGTGTTATGTTTTAATATGTATGCTGTGTAACTGATGGACATTGTCTGAATAAATAAACTTTATATATATTATTTTAATAGCTAACAGCGGTTGGAGTAAAATACCCCATGAATTCCAGGCTACAATGGAAGAGCCGATAGTGATCTGGCTGTCAGGGCTGCACATCCCGGAGTCGTACCTGATAGCTCACATCCAGATCGCGTGTCGCCTGTACACGTGGCCGCTGGACCGCAGCACGCAGTTCACGCGCGTCACCAAGTGGCTCTCACCGGACGACATCGAGGAGCGCCCTGTCTGTGTTAGTAGGCGTACATAGGGGTATTTTTAACCGACTTCAAAAAAAGGAGGAGGTTCGGAAATATATATATTTTATGTTTGCTACCTCAGAACTTTTGACGGGGTGGTCTGATTTTCATGATTCTTTTTTATATGAAAGCTGGTGCTTCCCGTGTGGTTCCATTTAATTTGGTTCAGTTCTGACAATGGGATCTATGAAAATTAATGAAAAAACTATAAAAATTGAAGTCAGTTTATAGTTTTTTAAAACAAAATTAATTATAATTCATTCGATTCGTTTCCGAAGCGAAAACGTCAGATTCGAATTTGTAGTCTATTCCGACGGAAGTTTAGAACGCTATTTTGATTTGTCAAAAGTTTCCGATATCGAATCCGCCTTTCCGAAGAATTAAAATACCGCTGCTGATGGAGACTGTACAAATAGAGAACCGTCGTGGGAATAGGGTATAAGCATGTGACTTCAAAAAGCTAATTCTCTATTGATATAGAAATATATCTGTATATTTATTTTTGTATTTAATGATGTTTTTATTGTGAAATTTAATCATTGAAAAGTAGATATTTGAAGTCTCAACAGCAAAATGTCTAAACGCAACGCTTTGGCACCTGAAGCGTAACGTCATACTTAAACATTATTGTATGGACATGAAGTTTTGACTTTGAGTCGACACATAGGGGAGATCCGATGCTCCGTGAAAAAATCCATGCATATACCCTATCCGTGGTAACGAATGACCACACGTTCCATCCGGTAGGACAGGACATGAGAAGAGGCACTAAAAGCCGGTTTCTCGAACGCTTGTAACATTGAATGGATAGTCAACGGCTTGTTATATACGCACTGCGGAATCTCACAGCGTGAATTTTAATCTCGCGGAATATAACCTGCAATTCCTTGCTATTTTAGCTACCTACAACTTTATAGTGCTCCAAACATTCATGTTTTTCCGCTTGTGAACTTCCATTAAGTTACAGAATTCTGCAAAACCGCGCGAGTAATAAAAGCAGTGCGTGTTACAGCCTGACAAATTATCAACAATTTGTCAAAATAATAAGCGTTCGAGAAACCGGCTGTTAGTCGTTGAAATAGAAGTAATTTTGGTCAATTTCATTAGGGTTGCTACGTCCGCGGCATGTACCTGGAAGGGGCGCGCTGGGACGTGGACGAGGGCTGCCTGCGCCGCTCCAACCCTAAGGTCCTGGTGACGGAACTGCCCATCATGTACATCATACCCATCGAGTTCCACAAGCTGAAGCTACAGGTATCTAATTCTTAGTGGGGGAACTAAGATCTGCACGGACGTCTCGCATAGGAGTGTATTGTGGATTATCCCCATGCCTAAGCAGGCCCTAACCAGCCCAGCTCCTTGAAGTATCGAAGCAGGACTTTAGGTTAGGACAGCTTCGTTTCAGCTTTTCTGGGGCCTGATTCCACTAACACAATCGCTTCACTATGACAATATTATCGCTTCATTATCGCGTTACAATCACCGCCATTGTCACCTTTTGGTATTTTATTAACACGATCTTTTTTTGTTTATGCCAAA
The DNA here is from genome assembly GCA_955876795.1 of Eupithecia tripunctaria. Lineage (NCBI taxonomy): Eukaryota > Metazoa > Arthropoda > Insecta > Lepidoptera > Geometridae > Eupithecia > Eupithecia tripunctaria. The sequence continues at coordinate 2,237,891 of OY041616.1, read as the reverse complement.
TCTATGACTATTACGATTATGATTAGAAGCCTCACCACATAATTGACACGATATTATAAATCATAGAGATTGTAATCTTATGGTATTGGAATACCAAATAAATTTACGACTAAATCTCTATCTTAATCGTATGGCGCCATTATGGCATTTTGTTTTAAAAATAGTGGAATTAGGCCCCTGTGGGTGTGGATGATGGATGGATGAGGTACAGTTACAGTTACCCTACAGGTGGGTACCTAACTGTAGCTCATCCATCCATCATGTGAGGGTTCACAATACAGGGCTGCAAGTTAGAGATGACCTAACGACACGTCCATGGATGCAATTGACGACCTCTGTGGCGCGGTGGGCGAAGGTCCGCCTGCGACGCAAGAGTTTGCGGGTTCGATTCCCGACTCTAGACAAATGTGTGTACGATCTGCAGATATTTGTTTAGGGCGTTCTGGATGTTTTCTATGAATATTAAAAAATATCTATCTATGTTATCTAGAACGCATAACACAAGCTCTATGTAGCTTGGGGCTAGATGAAGTCGAGTTAATTGTCAAACATCGCCCGCCACACCGCCACCGAGGTGGTCATGTAGGCATTGCATGATATGTATGTAGAGTCTGTGCAAAAAGAGTAGAGTCGTGGGAATTGAGAGCAATTGTGTGCCAATTGACAACTTTCGTTGCGTTGATAACACTGCTCTGTCATTGCAGTACGGCTAAAAGTGTTAGTTCGACGAAACGCCACGACTCTTCTCTTTTTAAACAGACTCTAACATGAAAGGCTCTACAATCATGATCCATCTATTTATGACAGATTATTAAGTTTAATATTATATACTCATCGTTACGTTTACAGAACACGCTGCGAACGCCCGTATACACGACGTCGACGCGCCGCAACGCCATGGGCGTCGGCCTTGTCTTCCAGTCAGATCTGTACACCGCTGAACACAGCAGCCATTGGATCTTGCAAGGAGTCTGCCTTATTATGAACACTGATTGATCTTTAACACTATCATGATCCAAGACGCAGAAGGTCACGTCCGCGTCGAAGTAGCTGCGCGCTGGGCAGTGAATGCGTTAAATAAGTGTGCGTCAAGTTAGCAGCCACACCATGGAATTTGGTGGTTTCAACTATGCCAATAAATGTGCCATGAAATTGTGCCTCTCGATGCCTAAGTAAAATAAATAGTGCCCCAGTACTTTAGGAGATATTTAGGTCTTTCACTGTGGCTGCTATCTTGACGTCAAGCTGGCAGCCCCACTGATTTCGACGAAACTATAGCGAGATTAGAATCGTGAACTATGCCAAATAACTGTGCCGTACGATACCTAGTTCTCCTGCAAAGCTTAGAACTAGACTCCTTGTGGTTTACGAGATATTTGGCTCTGAACAGCTACGTACATTACGCAGAGTACAGACGAGTACAAAAGTTTACATTAAGATTGTCACTTGTCGCTAGATGACGTTTATTGCAGCTAAAGCGCTTTAATCACTTATAATAATATTGTAGTTACTTATATCACTCGATAGATGGCAGGATTTCGTTTTGGTGCCTACGTTTGTAAGACAAAATGTGTTCACACAACGGCTTGCCAGGAAGTTCTAAACAAGTAGACAATAAGTAGTACTTACCGATTCGGGATTTATTCTTTATTAATGATTGTTAACTATTGTATAATTATGTACCTAACTATTTGCTGTCCGAAATAAAAGAGTTTTATTTATTTTATTAGTAATTAGAAGGAACTAAATGAATTTAAATAGTACAAGTTAACGGTATGATTTACAGATTGTTCCTGTAAAAAGGCAGTTTTATTATTATCCATTACCTACCTTCTTAAAAAATAAAATAAATTTGACTTCACTAATCTTTTGTTCCATATGCAAAAAACATGTCAGGCTCTGCGCAAACTGTCTGCGTCAAAACAACTCGTAGACAATTTTGAGTGTTATTTTCGTAAGATTCTAGGTATCTACGGAGGCCGCGTACGCGTAATACGTGATCGATGGTTGGGATCCACAACATTTATTGCAGTCAATAATAATTTAGTAAAATAATAATAATTTAGTATTAACTACTAAATTACAATAAATCATTTTTACCTAGTAAATTATCATACTATAATAATAGTAATAATAATAAATAAATCTTTGTTTCAGTAAGCGGTATACATAACATAGGTACATTTACTTAAATTTTGCCGGGTACATTTGATCTATGTCTGAGGTAGTCAGGTACCTTAAACTAGACTCTGTTCCCCACACTAGGTCTGGACGACCTGTATTGTGGTTCAGCTGTCGAACTCTACCTAACTGAGACTTTGGTGAGGTTTAAGGTTATTTTTTTTTTAATATTTACATTTTCCGGCTTTAAATACTTCACATAATATTTATATGCTTATAATCTACAAAAAAGTAGAAATCTACCAAAAGTCAAAGGTCACACTGGTTTCGTCAAAATAATAAATACCAACGTAGTTGAACTTTATTAAATAGGCATTTATTCTGTAATACCAAGTCCTGAAATTCCTTTATCACGAGGTAGGTAATAATTTAATATAATAACTTAACTTATTTCTCATCGTATAATTTACATAACGAGAGAGACTACCCTAAATAGAGCTAGATCTAACGCTGAAATCGCTAAGATGGCAGCCCTGCTAAACGGATGTTGCAGGGTGTGCTCGTGTCTGGCGCCTGGGTGAAAAAAGATAATTGTCGATACTAGCCAAGCCGATCTTTATTTTGTAGTAGTGTAATTCTTAAAATTGCATGCAACTGCAACAAAATATTGCCATCTGTCGGCCAATAGAATTTAATTCAAACACTTATTTTGTCTTATTATTGGGTGGTTTGTGATACCATCATAAGCTTTTTTTTAATATCGCTGTAATAGTTTTATTTCGAATAGTAGGAATAGAAGAGGTGCGAAGTTGCACTTAGTGGCCACCAACCTCCGTTTCCGCCCTCAATAAATTCAAGTAAGCACTTGATGCAATAAACGCCATCTAGCGACAAATGGCAATCATCATGTAGTTAATGTGGCTAGCCGTTGTGTGAACACATTTTGTCTTACAAACGTAGGCACCAAAACGAAATCCTGATATCTATCGAGTGATATATTTTGTATAATACAACGGCAGAACAAAGTAACTACAATGTTATTATAAGTGATCAAAGCGCTTTAGCTGTAATAAACGCCATCTAGCGACACGTGGCAATCGTAATGTAATCTTTTGTACTCATCTGTACTCTGCGTAATGTACGTAGCTGTTCAGAGCCAAATATCTCGTAAACCACAAGGAGTCTAGTTCTAAGCTTTGCAGGAGAACTAGTTATCGTACGGCACAGTTATTTGGCATAGTTCACGATTCTAATCTCGCTATAGTTTCGTCGAAATCAGTGGGGCTGCCAGCTTGACGTCAAGATAGCAGCCACAGTGAAAGACCTAAATATCTCCTAAAGTACTGGGGCACTATTTATTTTACTTAGGCATCGAGAGGCACAATTTCATGGCACATTTATTGGCATAGTTGAAACCACCAAATTCCACGGTGTGGCTGCTAACTTGACGCACACTTAAATAACTTAGTTTACGTTAGTATTAATGATAGCAACGCAGGACTTTTGACTTATTGTTATGTCTGGTTTTAAATAAAATAATTGAATTGACAATGCATAGCGTGCAATTTGATAATGAAAATTTATCAATGGAATAATAGGTGTTATGGGCTCCACACACTATTGACACGCCATGCGACCAATCGAAACAAGATATGATTCTAAGTGCCAAGTCTATTTGACGTTAGCAACTAGGCTAGACTAGATGTTAATGACTAGATGTCTCCTGTTTCCTTATCCCGCGTCGCGTGGAGTGTCAACAGTGTGTTTCCAGCTTTATTCTACTTCTTGAAAACTTTTCACAAGATAGATACCTAATACTTTATTACGTATATAACATTAGCCTTATAATATAAAACATTCAGTTCATAATGAAAAATACTGGGGCCTAGGTTTGATTAGCTTATTATTGAACACATTATTAAGCTACAAGTGTTTGGAGTTATAAAGTACAATTGTAATTAAAAGACTGATTTAGATCTCAATTTAATAATATATTTATTTATATTCATTTTAAGTTTCTCACAAATAATAATAATGCTAGACAATAGACAATTTGTATCATCTAAAAAACTAAATAAAGACTGATTATGTACTGTAACCATGACTATGTTTCATTATCAAATCTTACATCTGAGGTTACTTGAGGAAGGCACAGGTTGTAGAATGATGAGCTCATAAATTCCTCAAGTGGTTGCCATTTTACCCAACTTTCCTTTTGAAAGAATTCTTTTGACCGCTCTTTCCCTACATAGTGTGGATCCTGCAAGAAAGTTAAACCAAAATAAACTTAAAAATACACATCTATGCTAATATTAGGAGAAAAAACACATTATAAAATTTATCGGGGAAAAATAGGTAAATAAACTTGATAATTTATAATGTGAATATTTATAATAAACTCAAAAATGATGGAGCAATTATTGCTCCAGTACTTTTTGGGTTTATTATTACTCTGGGAAAATGAATTCTAATGTTGAACACAACACAAGCCGGGATGGGCTGCTAGTTTAATAAAGCCAGGGTTAGTTTAAGATTATCATACCACTATCAACAGCCTTGGTTGTGTGCTACTGACATCAATCCCGATGATTCCTTTAGAACCGCAGTCAATATTTCCCCCCATCATCACAGGACTGCCTATCTTATCAAAATGTATCACCAGTGCATCAACAATGCTGGCCAAATCATTTCCGCTTCTGACATGAATTGTTCTGCATGGAATATTATATATTTTGTCTATTGCAAGAAAAACCTGAAAAAATTATACCCTAACTTTAACACATTAAGAAAATGAAGATAAGCTTTCTTAGCTATTATTTGCATGCATATAAAATCAAAATCAGTAGGTACCTCAGCTGTGCCAATCCATTCTTTAGACCCTAGGAATGACTCTGGCTTGTCTTCTAACTCAACTAGAGTTTCTTGAATTTGGCTTATCTTAGGAACATCTGGACAATTCTTGAAATTTAATTTCATCCATGAACATATTGTCTGCATAGTTCTATAGCCGCATCCCCAGCCCTGTAATAATCGTCAGTAGGCAAATATTTGAATCACAGCATTTCAGATAAGTGAAAGGTGTGGAGGGGTACCTAAGGGAAAAGTTTTTTTTTTTTACTGTCCCTAGAAGCTATGATAAGCTGCCTCACCAAGATTTCTCTTTGAAAGTCTCTGGAGATGATGATGTACAGCCAAATATTGGCTTTGAACTGTGCCCAAGACAAGATAAGAGCTTATGAAGTGCCACAATCACATGAGCTCACAGGCCGAGCACATGTTTATACTATACAATAATACTATATAGGTACCTACTTACTTACTGGCTGCATTATAATAAAAAAAACACAAAGTAGGTAGGTAGGTAACAAAATAATATCACATAAAAACTCACTGTATCGTTGAAGCCATCGCAAAGATAATGATAATATTCATAATTTCCTTTGACGAGGTGTATTTTATCCAGATTCATCGACGATCCAGGAATGCCTTCATGAATGTTTGTCAACAAATCAGTTTCGGTGTCGGACATCACAGGCATTGGTTATTTACTAATATCATACTAATATGAGGGACCCGCAAAAAGTATCGATACCTGAGTATACTCGATACTTTGGTTACGATACCGAGTAATTTAGTAGTCGATACTATTTATTACGATACCGAGTAATTTAGTAGTCGATACTATTTATTACGATACTGAGTAAGAATCGATACTTTTCACCGTACTCGATACTTTTTCATTATCCATCCAGAGTACATAATATCTCGAAGATAATGACGCTTTAATCTTGGAATTTAAGTTTCGCGTTGTTAAAATAATAGATACATTAGAAATAAATTATTCGTACGTGTTTTTTTTCCGTACCAAAATTGTTAATTTGAGATATAGTTTTGAGAAATAAAAACTGTATTATCAAAAGAAAACTAACTAGGTAGTACGAATTTACCTGAAGATCTTAATGAGTGCTGGTCGCTATTCCAAACAGGCGGAGGAGTAGACGTTTCAAAACGATCCAATCAAATCTTACTGACTAAACGAATTGTGATTTTCTGATTTCGATACCGAGATTTTGGCGAAGGTATTATGCACTCTATGGGGGGAGATGACTTTGGATTATAATAAACACAATTTTAATTTAATAAACCACTTTTAAGAACTATTTTTCTTTCAAAATTATCAAAAAAAAAAGTACTCGATACCTGAGTAACTCGATGCTTTTGATACGAGTACGATACCGGTATCGATTATATTGTTGCGATTCTACTCATGAGTATAGTATCGATACATTTGTTTCGATACCATATCCCTATTAATATGTAGGCAGGTACGTTGTATTATAGATAGTTTACCGTTACCTACGGTTCTCACTTTACTTCATAATATTTGGCACAACTTTAATATCTCATTGGAAGATAATGCTATAAAAGTAGGTACAAAATTATTTAGATATTGCTTGCAGTCTTTCTTTGGTACAACAAAACACGAAAAATTATCTCAAACAAAATGCCAACTGCGGCCGTGAGCATACGGCAAATAGTCGTGTTTGCCCAGTGCTCCGGCGCGAGGCGAGGAAAAGGGGTATTGCTATACCCCCACCTGCCCCCTGCCAGCCATTGACGGCTCCAGAGCGGGCACCCTCACCGGCCCCCCGCCCAGGAAGCCGAGCAACGGCGCCCAGCCGCCGCCCGCCCCCAACTGTGCCCACTGCTGCTCCCAGACGTCGCCCGCCCATGCCTGCGGTCGATCGGCCATCCTGCTACGCACCAACCGCCCCTGCCGTGTCGGCTAACCCCGCAACGAATCGAGGCGAGCCGGTTCCTAGACGCAGGAAAAGGCCGAGAGGCGGGAAGAAAAACAAGAGGAAGCCGGTGGCCTCCTCCACCCCAATGCAACCAGAAGCAGCCGAGCCCGTGGCCTCCCGCTGGGAGGCCCCATCCGCCGTCGCACAGCGTCTAGCGCCAGCACCGGCATACGCGTTGCCGGGCCCAGCGCCGCCACGCCCGTGCCCCCAACCACTACCCCTGCCTCAGCGTGAGCGCGGGGCCACTCGTGGCCTCCAGCGCCCCGCCGCCACGAACACACACATCGAGACCGTCCAAGACGCAGGCGCGCCCACAGCGCCGCCAGCCGGGACCAACACGACCAGGCCAGTAGGAAACCCAACAGAAGTCCTGTTGGGGGTCCTCATGGAGTTCCTGGTCGCCATCGCCGCGGGAGTAGACCTCCAAAGCGCAGCGGTGCGGGGACTTGCCGTACTTCGAGGGATCCAGTATGGATAAAGCCTCCTTACGCATTCTATACTGGAATCCCGGAGGGGTACGGCAATATCTCCAACCCCTCCGCCTACTCGCCCAGTCGCAGGGTGTCCACATAATCCTCCTGGGCGAGACGAAGCTGCTGCCCTCCCATGATTTCAGCGTGCCCAACTTCTTCACCTACCGCCGAGACGAGGTGTCGCCCACATCGGGGCAGGCCTACAGAGGGACGGCCGCCCTGGTGAGACGCGACCTCGTCCACGAAGAGTTGGAGCACCCCCCATACAAGGAACTCAGATCGACCGGAGTGCTGGTGAGAGCGGCGGGCGAAGAACTCAGAGTCTTCGCCGGCTACCGCCCGCCGACTCCCCGTTACCTAGCCTCGGATACCGCGGCGATCTTCAACTCGTGCACCCCAACTGTGCTCGCAGGCGACCTCAACGCCAAACATCCGGCGTGGGGCTCCCGCGTCATCAATCCTGCCGGTCGCAAGCTGCTGGACGACAGCGATGCGACTGGCTTCACTGTGGTGGGGCCTGACGCCCCCACGCATATCCCGAACGCCACCCGACACGCCGCCGACGTTCTGGACATCGTGCTCCACAAGCACGTGCGCTGCCCCGTCCAGGTTGAGGTGCTGTACGACCTGGACACACAGCACCTCCCTCTCCTCATAACGCTCGACCTGGCCGCGGACTTCACTGCGCCGCGGCCCCTGGGCGTGAGGACCGACTGGGAAGCGTACGCCAGAGCACTCGAGTCCGTGGACGTCGGACCCCTCCAGACGCCGGCTGAAGTGGAAGCCGAGGCCTCGACACTGATGGCGCGCATCAAGGAGGCCAAAGAGGCCGCCTCTACGCCCATCACAGGACGCCAAGGCCGGCGCAACGACCTCCCACCACACCTCAAGAGGGCTATCGCGGGGAAGCGCGAGCTCCGGCGCGAATGGGCGCGCTCACGCTGCCCGCGAATCAAGACGAGGCTAAACTCCCTTTCCGCGGAGCTCTCGGCCGCAGTACAGGCCTGGAGAGGAGAGACCTGGGATCGAACGATTGACCGGGCCTCCGAACGCGACACCAACCTGTACGCGCTGAACCGGGCGCTCACGCGGAAACCTGCTCCCACATATCCCCTTCTAGACCGAGACGGAGTGAGGCGCTTTGCTCCCGCCGACCGTGCTGAAATCTTGGCCGAGCACCTGGCGGAGCAATTCACGCCTCACCCAGTAGCAGCAGACGCCACGTTAGACACCCTCCATCACCACCACCACGTCGAGGAGGCCGTGAGGGACTTCCTGTCGGGCCCAGGACCGCCCCTAGGCGGGGAGTACTTCATCTCCCCTGCCGAGGTGCGGAAGGCCGTCCTCCGCCTACCCAGATGGAAGGCGCCAGGCTACGACGGAGTCCCCAACATGGCCCTCGCCCAGCTGCCCCGCCGCGGAGTAACGGCGCTCGCCCGGCTCTACAATGGAATCCTCCGGACGGGCCACTTCCCGGAGGCCTGGAAGACCGGGCGGGTCATCGTCCTGCCTAAGCCCGGCAAGGACCACCGCTACCCGGCAAACTACCGCCCCATCACACTCCTGCCAACAGTGGCCAAACTTCTGGAGCGCCTGCTCCTGGTGCGCCTGGCTCCTACCATCGAGCCGCGCCCGGAGCAATTCGGCTTCAGGAGTGGCCACTCCACCACACTTCAGCTCACCAGGGTCCTACACCACCTCGCAGTCGAGCACAACGCCGGGCGCTGCACTGTTGGGGTCTTTCTCGACGTAGAAAAGGCCTTCGACCGTGTCTGGCACCCCGGCGTGCTCTACAAGCTCCTGCAGACCCCAACGCCTCCAGCCCTCATCAGGATAGTGGCATCCTTCCTCGACGATCGGCGGTTTTTCGTCGCGGTTGAGGGTGCCACATCCACCTCCCGGACCATCTCAGCTGGTGTACCGCAGGGCAGCTGCCTGTCGCCCGCGCTGTACGCGCTCTACACCGACGACATCCCCACCCTGGAGGGCCACCTACGCCCCGGGGAAAGGGATGTGTCGCTAGCGCTGTTCGCGGACGACAGCGCCTACTTCGCGTCCTCCACCAGCCCCACCATCGCAGCCAGCAGGATGCAGCGGCTGCTCGACATCCTGCCGCCATGGCTGGACAAATGGCGTATGGCCGTCAATGTGGGAAAGACGGCCGCGCTATTCGTCACCCGCCGGATCAGACACCCTCCACAATTGACGCTTAGGGGCCAGAACGTGGCATGGAGTCCGCACACTCGGTACCTCGGCATCGAGATTGACAGGTCGTTGAGGATGCAGCCGCAAGTCGACCGCGCGCTTCACCAAGCGCGCGTCGCCCGCGCGCTCCTCCGACCTGTCCTGGGATCTCGCCTGCCTCTGAGGACCAAAGTGCGGGTCTACAAAAGCTACGTCCGGTCCCGACTTACATATGCAGCGCCGGCTTGGTATGCCCTCATCTCCAGGACCAACAGGGACCGGCTCCAAGCGCTGCAGAACGTCGCCCTGAGGATCTGCACGGGCGCGGGCCGATACGTCAGGAACGACGTCATTGCCCGTGACCTGCAGATCCAATCCATCGAGGATTTTGTCGTGCAGTCGGCGCGGCGGATGTACGACCGCGCCGACAACGGCCACCACGAGCACCTCCACCACATCGCGCCGCCCCACCCCCGGCCCCCAGACCACGACCGCCCGTGGCGACCCCTCCCGCGGGACCTTACCCCGCCGGAACCACCATGAGTCCTTGGGTTTTACAAAAACACATGAAACCTAATAAAAAAAAAAAATATGCAGCCAAAAAAAAAAAAAAAAATAATAATTTAAATAGGCAAAAACGAGCATAATTGCCATAACCCAAGGACCGAGGGGTCGTCACCTCTCGAGTTGAAGCCGGGGTAAAGAGGCCACGCCTCGAGGCCCCCCTCCGTGCCCCCACAAGGGCCGGAAAGAAGTTGTTGTTGTTCAAACAAAATATGACAATGACAAAAGACAAATCGCTTTCCAAGATGGCTATGACATTGACATATATACCATGGTATTGACGTTTTATAGCCCGGACACACATCCGTCTTGCCGGCACAAACTAAACCAACTGCGCAGTCCAATCCTCAGCAAGACTGCTGATGGACTGCGCAGCTCACGTTCAAATAAAAAAAAAGAGGTGTGGCACTCGGGGACTGCCGCGGTAAAGCTATTGCAATGCCATCTAGAGGCGAGTTGCTGAACTAAAGAGACAAACGTCAAGGTTTTTTCGTTACGGAACTTCTGGATTCGGTCCCCGCGCTCAAGGCCCGCGATAGAAGCTATGCAATAGCTTAATAATAATCTTGTCTTTCAGAGTTTCAGTCAAGGTGGTGAATATCAATTGTTTATTTATGAGCTGCATTCCAGTTAAGAACCATTTTTACACCCTTAATCGATACCTACACATTCACGATTGGGACTACCAACAGTCGAGAGACGTGTCAGACTTCGAAGTCTCGCCTTACCTATACAAAAAAAACTACTTATTGGATTTGAAAACTTAAATTTATTCAGCGAGTAGGCAAGGTACATACGTAAATATACATACTTACTACAATTAGGTACATTAGAAAACACTCATATTTCTTATAGTCAAATGAATGCTTTTAAACCTACATACATATGTAAGGTACCAACTACCCAACTTTATCATCAGAATGGTAGACCATTTAATGGTCTACCATTCTGATGATAAAGTTGGGTAACTATGTGTAATTTACACATAGTTACAAACTTATCAAGGTACTTTTGATCTTCATAAAAATAGAACAGTCAATCAAAACATAGATGCCATTTAGACAAAAAAATCATGTTTTATGGCACAATCCTATTACACATTTACTTATTTAGCGTTGGCTGAATAAAATAAGTTTTTACTCTATTATCCAATAACATACAGAAAATCGAAAAATTTTACCATAGAACCAATAGTATAACCATAGTCGAATATTCATTAGTCTATCTTAATAAATATTGCAGGGCAATCTATACAACAATAATTAAGCCACAATGTACTAGATATGACAATATAATAATAAATAACGGATTAACTGGGTGCTTCAGCACCGCGAACTGTTAAGATTCGTTTGCGAACTACGAACTTTCGCTTATAATGTAACAAGATTCGATTCAGAGCATAATGCTGTAGTTGTTTTTTATAATTATTAAAAGTGCATCCTACGAGAAGATCACATTTTGGCATAAAAGTACATTACTGATCTTAATAACTATGTTGTTCAAAACAGATAGGTTTACAAATGAAGCGGCCATCATTTTATCTACAGGCTGAGCATTACAGTGATCGGTTCTTCCTCACTGATATACCTAATGCTTGAATTTGAATTACATTTCAGCAGGACAGCAATGAGGATCAGTAAAGTTATAGCAAATTCATTAGAACTAGTAACCACATTATTCTTTACTCTTTATGACATAAGAATGAATGTTGAAACAAATGAACGTTCTTTTTGAATTTTCCAATTCAAGCGGACTTTTAATTAAAACCATCAACAACAAATCACAAACAAATCAATTAATTTAGGGGCTAACTAACGGCTTCCATACTTGTGACGTCACACGTACCCGCCGCAGCGGTGAACTTCGCTTGCAATTTGGTCACTCTATCAATCAACTTCGTAAATATTTGTCTTTGAACAAAAATGTATTGAGTGTTAGCTCTATAAATCTGTATTCAACTAAAAGCATTACCGATCCTCATTACACATAAATAAATAATGTTGGACAATCTACACAGGATCATCTAGACCACACCTAAGGTGCAAATGGCTTACAATATCCGCAAAACTTCTTATGTTATCTATTACTTGTAGAACCTAGAAAATGTAAAAAAGTACAAGCGGGATATGTTTGCAAACATAACTTACAACTTTACCTTAGCCAAGTAGCATAATATACACATATTTAAGCATTCAAGTTATGTGTACTTACTTACTTACTTGGAGCCACACAGTGACTCACTTAACTTTCAATCAAGCAGGTAAGTTACACACCTTGTACTCAATTGTCAATGCGAAGAAAGTTATGCCAATCTATTTACAACTTGAAATGCGTGTGACAACCTTTACTCAACGTAACAGTATAAATCAAGAATAATAGCTGCGCTGCTCTTCAATCCGTTTTTAACGTGCATATTCAAATCAAACCAATAAACCAAACTGGTTAGCTTAAAAAAAGTCATTATGCCATCTGTATGCTGAACTGTGGACTGCAATACTGACAACTAAAAATTTGAATTTTTCTGGCTACTGTCTCACTTACACGATATAGTTGTACATTTGATGAAGTTACTCTAGATGACACACATACACTTGCACATGTAACAACAGTGTTATAAATCTAAGCGACTTATATATCTATATAATATAAATGACCAGCAACGAAGGTAGGATTTCTACCATAGAAACACTATTTTATCGTGACGCATCCGATGCATATCGGTTTCATACATATATATATAATATATTAGCGCTGCTTGCATGAGGTTATTTACCTTGCCTTAATATGACTAACAAGTTATCAAACCATACAAATATTTTTTAAACTTTTGCGATTTGTTAACTTAAGTAATGATTATTTATTGGGTGATTAAATTGGATATATTTTATGAAAATTTAAACACAGTAGACATAGATACATTACTACATTACTACACCTACACAAATATTGACATAAATATAACCAGCAGATATATTTTTTTGTTTTTAAAGACACATGTGACCCGAATGGTCTGTAGGCAATTCACTGGGCCCTTATGCAAGAAGGGCTTAGTATGGTTAGGATTATTTTATTACCACTGCTCACACAATTTGTGATGAGTAACACAAACTGTAATAAAATGTTGTGCATTATGTATGTGATAAAACATTTGGTGAAGGTTCTCTAGTAATAACCGCTAATCAATGCAAACGGAGGGGCAAGACAAGAGCCATTCGATAGACCGACAACTGGTAGAGAGTTTATGGATGGAATCGGCTCAGAACCGCTATTCGTAGCGTCGTTTGGCAGTGGAAGTATACAGACTGATGTTGATGATGAAAACATTTGAAAATATCATTGTTATGGACGCACAGTGTGTTTTAAACTAGAGTCTGTTCAAAAAGAGAAAAGTCATGAGGAGCGAGGGCGCTTGTGTGTCAAATTGACAACTTTTGTTGTGTTGACAACACTGCCTGTCATTGCAGTACGACTAAAAGTGTTAGTTCACTGTAACGCCACAAATCTTCTCTTTTTGAATAGAGTAGGTATATTACTTTGCTAAACCGATATGCCGAAGCGTAAATCACGACACAATAGCGTATATCACTCAACACCCACTTATTTATCTGATTGGGCGTTTTCTTTCCCCTCTCGCCGTTCTCTTTCCTCTTGAAACTCCAGTAGAGGGTCTCTCGGGGGGTTCATCAATAAGCTGTTGAGGTAGCTCACCATGTGAGCGGCGGCGGCGTCGCGGGTGCGGCCGATGTACAAAAGGGAGGGGAATGTGTCCGCCAGCTCGACGGTCACCAGCGGGACGCCGGTGGTGGAAGCCAGGGTGCCCCACATGGGCTCGATGCCTAGGGCAGAGGTGGCGCATTCTGGGGATAAACAAAGTCACACATTAATTATAAATGTAAGCCGGTTAACTACGAACCTTGTTTGTGTTGGAAGAATACCAACGTTTCATCCCTTAACGAGGGACATCTTCAGGGCGAATTCGTCAAACTACGAAAGTTTCTATAGTAAAAAAGTCACACATATTATACTCTCATTAATATTATACACACACTAATATTATAAATGCGAAAGTTTGTATGGATGGATGGATGGATGTTTGTTACCTCTTCACGCCAAAACTGAACGAATCTGGCTGAAACTTTGCACACAGGTAACGAACTGGCGAACGGCGAAAATATATAAATATAGAAATTGTTCCGTGTAGTGCCTTATAATTTGCACCACCCCAACTCTTCCCGCGGGGGTCGTAAGAGGCGACTAAGGGATATCCATCGGGGGCGGGCAGCAGCGTCTCCTGCAGAACCATTCTACCATCGAACTTCGATCTAGGGATCGAGGTTGGATGGTAGAATGGTTAAAACAAAACCTTTTACCACCTATGGTTTATCCATTTTGAATGAAGCATGTTAAACAAAATACGACACAAATATCAAAATCTCACTTGCTTGGCGTCGAGTTTCAGATATAAGTAAGCAATTTTTATTGAAGGAAGGATCTGAAATCGACAAGTAATGTAAATTGCGTATAAAAGGACGCGCCAACAAAGTGAATTTTAGGTTAAGTTTGGGCGGTTTGTTTACGTTTATGCTTCATTCAAAATGGACACGGTATAGATCAAAATGAACAAAACCTTTTACCTAAAATCGTACAACGATTTTATGAAATGACGCGCTGAGAAAATAGTGAAATCGTTATTAGAAAAAGTTAAGTTAATATATTTTAACGAATTACCAATGACCACTTCTTCCGCTAGTGGACAAAAAATTGAAGTGAATTAAAGTCAATTGCACCTTATTTCTTGTTGATAGTAATAACTATTTATCAAGCTGTTTATATAGTAAAAATTTGACATGTCTAAGTACTTATTTTGTAAGTCTAAAGAAATAAACGATTTGACTTTGACTTTGACTTTGACCAAAACCTTCAACATTATGGAGCGTGTATTCTATGTTAAAGACAACATTAAGTACTAAACACAATGTACATATAAAGGATTTCGAGAGACTAACATCGCTTCTCAAAAGGTAAAATGGATGGATTTATACAAAAAAAAACAAAGTTTTCATTTCTCAAGAGGTACCTGGAAAAAATCTTTCGCTATCTATAACGGGGGGCCGGGCAGCAATGCCCCTCCAGAACAATTCTACCACCGAACTGCAATCCCCAATCCACATCCATACAAACTTTCGCATTTATAATATTAGTGTGATTAGCTTTAGCCCGCGGCTTCGCACGCTCTATTCAAGTAGCTATGTCCGTCCCCGGGATACCGTTTACCTCCCTGCCAAATTTCATCAAGATTCGTTCAGTCGGGAACGATATAAAAATTATCCTATTTCCGTCTCCTGGTTCTAAGCTCCCCACCAATTTTCAGCCAAATCTGTTCAGCCGTTCTTGAGTTTTATAAATAGTGTAACTAACACAACCTTCTTTATACAGGTTGGGGCAAATTTTTGGCCCCTTAAGGGATTTCACTAACTCGTTTTTTCATAGAAAATGTATGGGAATTGTTTTTTTTTTAATAATAATAATTATTGTCAAAACTTACGATTTGATTTGGTATGTTACTTTGGGAAAAGTGTTCCTGGTTGGAAATAGAGTCGATTAAGACCAACTTGTTTTTTTTGACAAATGTCATTTTATGTGCGAACCGTATATTTTTTCAAAAAACTAAAAATGGCAATATTTTTTTCTTCAAAATAAAACAGAAGGTTCCTAAGAACAAAACCTTCTAACTACAAAAGAAACGGTAGCTACCCTTAAGAGCCAAGAATTTGCCCACCCTGTATATGCATGCCCAGCGTGGCAATACCCCATGAGAGAAAAGCCAATAAGGCACTTATCAGGGGGAGGCCTGCGTCCAGTGGAGCAATATAGGCTGTTGAGGTAGAGGTTACCTCACCTAGCTGTACAGCGGACGGCTGGCCGGCCGCGGCCGTGCTCCGCAGTGCCTCGACCGCGGAGGCCCGCATCGCCTCGTTGAACTGGAACACCAGCCCGCACTGGTACTCCGATATCTTCTGGTCCAGAGGCGGTCGCCACAACTCATTCTCCAGGACTGGATCCTTCACTTCGCGATTCAATTTCTTCTTTAAATTGCGGGCTAATGCGTCTTTCTGTAAGATAATAAATCAAGTGAATAATACTGGTACAGCTAGTAGTAAATAATTTAATAATTAATTTTGTTTTAAAAAACAAAATAAAATTAAATAAAAAAATCGACTTAAATTTTTACAGTTTTTTCATGAATTTTTATGGATCCCATTGACAGAACTGAACAAAATTAAAATGGGACCACACAGGAAGCACCAGCTTTCATAAAAAAGAATCATGCAAATCGGACCACCCAGTCAAAAGTTCTGAGGTAACAAACATAAAAAAACAGACGAATTGACCTCCTGCTTTTTTTGAAGTCGGTTAAAAAAGTAACCTACAACTTTTAAAATTATTTACTACTAGCTGCGCCCCGCGGCTTCGCACGCGTTGTTCCTGGAAATGTTTAAAGGTAATTTTTATCCCACGGGAACTGATTTATGGGATAAAAAGTAAAGCCTATGTTTGTTTCCGAGATTAGAATTACCTGTGTACAAATTTCAGTCAGATCCGTTCAGTAGTTTTAGCGTGAAGAGGTAACAAACATCCATCCATCCATACAAACTTTCGCATTTATAATATTAGTGTGATTCTCTACCTGCTAACCTTTAGTTGTGGTTGTGACTACGAAAAAAATACTCATAAGAAAATTTAGAAGGTAATACTTGATTACAACGTTTAAATGAATGGACATCATCAACGATGCGTAGACCTCAAACATCCCCTCAAGTATTTATGGATAGCCTCAGATGCATTCTGCCTCGCCGTTTTCTTGCTAAACGCGTGAATGAGCGCTCAACTACAATCGTACCATGAAATTTAGACCAAGAAGCCGGCTAGATGAATAGATAGATTATACATTATTGCACACAAACCTCAACAAAATCCTGCGTAAACCTCAAACATCCCCTCAAGTATTTATAGATAGCTTCAGACGCATTCTGCCTCGCCATCTTCTTGCTGAAGGCCGTGGCGTCGCGTGAGTGTGCCCCCACAGACACCCGGACGGTAAAGCTGCGGTTGTGCGGTGGCCCCGAGTCTCCAATGAGGGTGTCTTCAGGGGCCGGCAGACGGTACTCCAAGCAGTACTCCTTTAGAAGTGCCACGTAAGAGTTGGCGGTTCGTATTTTTTCAGGATCTGCTGCGGCCGGCTTTGGTGCTGCTGCCGCCTGAAATAGACAAATTGAAAAACGTGATTTCTTTTGTAGTAATAGTATTTTTTGTATGTGTAGATTCAAGTATTTATGTATTGTATTGTAAATGAATATAAATGTTGGTTAGGTCACTTATTTCTTACCTACGTGTTTGTGATCTTTCTGATCTAGATTGTTAAACACCGTAGAATTACCGTGACTTTACTTATGTAATACTTATTTTTAAGATACCAATGTATACTCATCCTAAGTGGACTTGTTTGTTCTTTTTGAGTATAAAATAAAGATCTCTTAACCGAAATGAATATAAATCATGCTGGATAATTCAAACAGAATTATCTAGCTTATTTTTTTATGCTTGTTACCTCAGAACTTTAGACTAGGTGGTCCGATTTTTTTTTATTACTTGAAAGCTGGTGCAGGGTGGTCCCCTTTTTATTTGGTCCAATTACAATGGGATCCATGAAAAACTATATAATTGAACTCGGTTTATAGTTTTTTAAACAAAATTAATTATATATAACTGTTAATTACATTTTCATATATTTCAACACACCGAGTAGAACTGGTGACCCATAATACAGGTTATTGTGAACCTAATTATGGGTCACCATATTTTGTATTCTTTACTACTAGCACTAATGTATTCTAACAACTAAGTTTCTATTGTGAGAGTAGAAAAATAGATTTGAATATTGAATAAAATTCTGAAGTTTTAAAATAACTAAACTGTAATGTGTAATGTTTAATGTTGCATGTAACATTTTGCATACCGTAAACAGGCTTTTCTCTTGTTTTATTTGTTACCTTTTTGTACACATGTATTTGCAAATAAATATCTACTTTATCTTAATTTCATTTTTTTTTTTTGTATTTAAGGGGATCTTTCAGCACAAAGATACATTTTAGGAGATGTGTAAAGATAACAAGAGCCAAGAGGCTATTAATAAGTTCCCACTTATAAAAACAAAATACAATTTCTAAAACACGATTACATTAATAACAAGCTACTTATTCGCATTTACCACAAATAAATTCACTATAAATCTGTTAAGTTATACTTAAAAAAAACATACAGGTGGTTGTGCTCTGGGTTGACAGAAGGGGGCTGGCACCCTGTGCCCCGCCCTGGACATCTCCACCAGCATTGCATCTGCAGCGGCCAGCTTGGCTGCCTTCTTGGAGTTTGCAATCCCTGATGACCTCAGACCGAACACCTCGCACTGGATCTCAAACAATGACATGTGCTGAGGACCTGTCTGAAATAAATAAATAAAAAAATGTCAGACAATTCACACAGCATTATCTAGTCCCAAGCTAAGCAGAGCTTGTGTTATGGGTACTAGGTAACTGATATACATAATACAGATAGATATATTTTATTATACCTAGAAAACATCCAGAAATCCATGAACTGCAGATCGTTCACACATTTATCCCGAGGCGGAAATCGAACCCGCAACCTTCTGCGTTGCAGGCGGACCTTCGCCCACCGCGCCACAGAGGTCGTCAAATACCATTTTGTAATACTGATAATTTAATATTGTGATCCGAGAGCTGTTGAGTATCTGGCGCAGCCACAGAACTCGTAATAATGCCTTACAAGTTCTCTGGGCGCAGCGCATCAGCATTGTAATGTAATACAGCAGGGCAAAGCATCTTGGGTATACTACTGACTGGTATTGTTAGGGATCAGTTGAGCTACCAATATAAATGTGTGCTAACAGGCTGGTGAGGGGCGACTCGCGCTCCACCCAACTAGATCAGGGTTCATCATCATCATCATCAGCCTATATTAGTCCACTGCTGGACAAAGGCCTCCCCTAATGAGCGCCATAGCGCCCTGTCTGCCTTCAGCTTGACGCATCCAGCATCTGCCTGCAGTCTTTCGCAGATCGTCATCCCACCTGGCCGGAGGGCGCCCTACACTACGTTTGCCGAGTCGCGGTCGTATTAAATTATTGGACATATGTAAATTAGATGAGAACCCAGTGCCTAGATAAACCTAACATAGGCTTTGCTAATTTTGTAAAATTGCTAACCAACATATGTAACAAAGTTTTAATGAATAAATCATCTATCTATCTCTATCTTCTTTGTTTCTACCTGTTCATTGTTTGCAACAGTTCTATAGAAACAATGTGTGAGAAGCCGCAGACAGAAACTAATTCTTATTCTAACTAAGATCTGCACGGACATCTCGCATAGGAGTGTATTGTGCATTATCTCTACAAGTAGGCCTGTGTAGGCCCTAACCAACCCAGCTTCTTCAAGTATCGGAGTAGGACTTTTAGTGACTGACAGCTTTGTTTCAGCTTTTCTGTGAGTGTGGATGGGGTTTATACCTCGATGAAACACTTCAGACAGAAGCTAATAATATTATAAAATCAAGCTCATAGTTGCAGATTTTAGTGCTGTGCAGCACAGATATCTTGATCGAAGGTAAAAGAATTGTATGTGAGTGGATTGCATTTGGTTGGATCATATATGATTGTAGCTATCCCTAAATTGATGTGTTTTTTGTTAAGTTTTATATTATGTGAAAAAAACAATCCCGCACACTGTACATTTTTGTATTGACACATTATGTGCCCCAATTGGTCCTCTAGCCTGGTCAAAGATGTTTTATAAAGAATCAGATTGTTTAAAGAATAATTCTATCATTGTTAGGGAATAACCCTACCTTTGTACAGAACATTTTACATATGATACGTGAAAGCTGCCAATACAGATAAGACAGTCAATGATCATGTTGTTTTCTTACTTGAGAGATTAATTCATATTCCGGCGTTGTGCTCGCTTTCATCGCCATCTCCTGCAGAACGGTGATTGCATTTTTAATTACAGCCATCTTTAGCTGTAAACATCCAAAAAATAATGTTATGTTTGTGTTGGGAACCTGACAAGAACGTATATGGCACGTCGTCGAGTCGGCTGGAGCCTTCAGGCGACCGTTTAGGACTCTATTGTGAAACCATGGACGAAGCATCGACGTACATGCTACGTCGTGTGAAACTATTTAGTAAACCTGTTAAAAGTTATCTTCTTAGTTATTAAAATCCAACAATCTAGTTTTGATTGAGCATGGCAATGGCTATGATTGATTTAGAGGCCCTTTTTAAATCAATGTTTAGAGGTGCAGAATTTGATATCGTAAAGACCTTAGCGTTTACCTTTAGTGGGTTCCAGATAGCAGTTGGCACATGTACAGTTGTTTTATTGATGTTATGATTTCACCTTTATATTATTTAAAATTGATTTATTTCACCAATAACTTATTGTTTTGTATTGGAAATTATTTCGTTTCCTTGTCTTGTATTGCCGTGCCGGCCGAATAAAAAAATCCAATAGGCGGCGGAGTTGCCAGATCACTTTTTTAATTTCCCTTTCCCTTCCCCAACGTCGTCACTCAAAATCCCCCAATAAATAGCATTTTGTGAAAAATGCTCCCGCAATAGTTTTTAAAATTTAATTATTTTTGCTTATGTGTAATTTTATTTTTTATTTAACCTTACTCATAAATTCAAATTTAATATTGTATTTTATCCATATACCTATCTTATAATCATTTTCTTATCCACTATATTTTTTATTTAACATTTTCGAGGTCTTTTCGAGGCGAAAAGTTTCACCACCGAATCTTCCCTCCAAAGTCGAAATATCCCCAAATTTGCAGGGTATTCCCACATCTGTCATCCATCACATCACTGAGTGAGGGTGGTCGCTCGATCGAAACTAGGTTTCTCCTTCTACGGATCGAAACCACCGTAGAAAGAGAAAGAACAGGCGCAAATGCCGTCTCATTCACACAACAATGAAAACCCTGACTGAGAAGTACTTTACTTACCTACCCTATGGTTTATCCATTTTGAATGTTAGTAAACAAAATACGACACATTAACAAAATCTCACTTCTTTGGCGTCGAGTTTCAGATATAATTTGTAAGAAATTTTTATTGAAGGGAGAATCTAAAATCGACAAGTAATGTAAATTACGTATAAAAGGACGCACCAACAAAGTGAATTTTAGGTTAAGTATGGGCGGTTTGTTTACGTTTATGCTTCATTCAAAATGGACACGGTATAGGTACGCAGATTCTCGGTCTACGAGAAAACCTAAATGAATGCAATTCAGAAAAAATATATTATGTTCTTCTCTATGCCCACATAACACGGAAGTAAGATAAAGCCTGAGAAGAAATGAAATAGAAAAAATCGCTGGTTAAATGCAATGCAAACCAGAACTCAATAATCGTGAAAATCGTTTTTATTACATACAAAGTTGTGATTTAAAATATCTAGTTATGTTAAAGTAGGCGAGGTGAGTAAAAGATACATTCATTTTAGCATTTAGAACAACCAAACACAAATATTTTGGCTAAGTAGGCATTGATTTATTAAAAACGAAACAAAATTTGGTCTTAACTGACTGACTGAAATTATTGTAAACATCAAATTAAAGTCAAATAGTGCCGGAGTTTGTTTGGTAACTTTATAGGTATGATTATAATGATAATAATATAATAAAAAGACGTGTTGCACTCGGGGACTGCCGCGGTAAAGCTATTGCAATGCCATCTAAAGGCGAGTTGCTGAACTAAAGAGACAAACGTCAAGGTTTTTTCGTTACGGAATTTCTGGATTCGGTCCCCGCGCTCAAGGCCCGCGATAGAATCTATGCAATAGCTTAATAATTTATTGCTCACATCACACAATGTGCATATATTTATTATAGCGCCATCTATGTTTGTGTATTTTTGAATGTTTACTGTGCCACTCACCACTAGACAACGCAAAACATAAGGCAAGATGGCACCTTACAAATTCCAACATTGTTTTATTTGAGGTGTGCTAGATGGCGCCATCAGTTGTTCATAGATCACTTAAATTTTCCTATGATATCTTCGATCGGGGGTATTTACTTGCATATAAATAATACAAAAAAATGTCTAAGTACCTAACTACGTCTGGTTTTGACGCAAACAGTTTGGAGCCTGACAAGTTTTGTGCATATAGAACAAGAGGTTAGTGGAGTCGAATTAATTTTATTTTATTTTGTAAGTACCTAGGTACCTGAGAGGCTGTGTGGTGCTGGCTTAGAATTTGCACCACCCCACCTATTCCCGTTGGGTGAGAGGCGACTAAGGGATATCCACCGGGTGCGGGCAGCAGCCCCCTTTGCAGAACAGTTCTACCACTGAACTGCGATCCCCAACAGCGTAGGCATTATGGGCGCTACCAACTAAGTATTAGAGAAACGCGAATAAGGCGCTTCTCAGGGGAAAACCTGTGTCCAGCAGTGGACTAATACAGGCTGTTGAGTGAGGTTGAGGTTGAGGTTTACTACTAGGTTCTAGGTTCTACCTAAAATAATGTGTGTTCTAGGTTCTACCTAAAATAATAAAAAAAACAAGTTTATTTAAGTATATTTTATATTCTAAGTAGTATTTTAAGTTTAACCTGAACTTTATTTACAAGAATTAATTGCTAGTTACTTATAATAGGTAGGTATTACAAAATTAAGTACGAAAAAACCCAATTAGTTCCTCTGATCCTCGGCTCATTGGGGGCTTTGCCCAGCAGTGGGTCTAGGAATCAGAAGGCTGAGTCAACTTTGAGTGAACGTTCTATTTTTCAGCAAAATAATTGATTATTTTCTTGCCTTATAAACACGCACAAATATAGAACAACCACTCTACGTCAGGTACCTTGATTATTTATTTACTTTATTACTAGGGTACCTTATTCACTAGGGTAGTAAATACATAATTATGGATGCTGACGTTTTAGAATTTTAAGAATTAGATATGAGTGTAAAATACTTGTTGTAATTAATTTATTCTATGTGCTAAATAATTTTATCTTCGTAGGTAGGTATTGAATATTAATAAACAAATCTACGAACCGGCGCTAACCTAGGGTAACCGTATCCATTAGACTTATCATCTAACTGCTCTAGTTTGGAACTGAAGTTATTTGGCAGAAGCGTTTGCCTCGGCAAAGTTCCTATAGACCCCTGCGGAGCCGAGTAAGACGACGGACCCCTATACAACTGACTTACAGTCTGCGATAGAGGGTGCTCCACGGAATAATCAACATTAGATACCAATGTGGGTTGCTCCTGATTTTCTTGAACTAAATTACCCCTCACCGCATCCCTGGGCGCTCCGAACTCGTCTATCTGAAACGAGTTCAGCAGTTTCTGTTGTTCCTTTTCATCCTCCAGTTGATAACTTACAGACGGGACGAACTGGAACGTTATTACGTTGGGAATACTCCCTTGAGTCGACTTTGTATTCTGGCTGCCGACGATATTGTTTGCCGTATTGGCACTGGGGACCTGTCCGTTGTTATCTAACTTTGTGTACAGATAGTACGACTGGTCCTTCTCGTAAGTCACGAGCTTGTTGTCTTCTAACGGATGGGGCAATACTCCTACGATTTTGTCTTGAAGCTGCGCAGAAATCCCATTGTCGCTGTTTAACAAGCTGTTAAAACTTTCCTGGCTATAAAATGATTCGGGCTCATTAGCTGGCGGCAATTGAAGCTTAGCTGATGTAAGCGGCAAAGTTTTCGATTGGACTATTTCAACTTCAGCGCTTGATTGTTTTACCAAGTTATTGTTCGGTAAGTTATTTTGATTTGTTACTTGCGAGCTGGTGATTTTCTTCTGGTTAGTTTGAACGAGGTTTCCTGATTGAGGTCTGTTGTAAATCTGGCTGGTTACTTCAGGGACGGGCAATTGGTAAAGCTGACCACTGTAAATGGTATTTTGGGGAGAGTCTAACAAATTGGCGGTTAGTTCGTTGTTTTCTCTTTGATAGGGTGCCGAGTAAAGCTGTTCTTGTGTTTGTAGAGATGGTGCGTTGTTGTATTGAGCGGACTGTAATGGGGTGGAATTCTGGGCGTTGTTTGTATTGCCTAGAAACTGATTAGATTGACTTGTGCCAGTTGTGGTCTGAGCTAGTGCGGCCGTGTTTGGCGATTGGTTGTTGGAATACTGCGATGACGTCAGCTGGGATATTTTATTCGCTATGTGTGATAGGTCTTCGTTGTTGAGATTCTGTAGTTGAGGTGCTTGGGTCGTGGGTGAGGTGATCACGTCCTGTTTTACAATGTTCGAGTATTTTTTGGCTGCGTTGAGAGAGTCGGCCAGAAACGAAAACACCAGAGCCTGTGAATCAGAGACATTAGAATTTTTATTTTCTGATAGTTTTCCGATGGGTATGAAGTTACCCCCTTGGTTCAGCATGTTATTAGATAGAACCAAGTAGTTACTGCTGCCAGTGTTAAGTATTTCCAAGTTATCATAGTCAGTTGTGTTACCTCCTCTGAAAATAAACGAAGCAATCCTTTCGGGTAGAGTTATTTTCAAGGACACTGTTCGTTCTATCGTGTTTGGAACAGAAGATTCTTTATAAAAGGGCAAATTGGAAAGTTGGTTACTGTTTTGATTGTTATTGAAGCTTTCTGCAGGAGGTTCTAAGTTTCTAGCTGGCTCTTCTACAAGCCGCGCACTTTTAGAGGCGCTCGTGGATGAAGGGGCTTTTGAAGTGAGGTCTTCTCCGCTTTCCATATCTGCCGGCAAGTAATTACTATCGGGATCGTTCACAGAGCCTTGCACGTATTGACCAAATCGAGGAGGAGCTGCAGTTTGCAGATAACTTCCAGTATCTCTGACGATATTATTGACGGTGAGGTCAAGTTTTTCTTTGGTAAGTATGTCAGTAAATGTTAGATTTCTGTTAGCAGGTTGTTTTCTTACTGTGTATGTGAGGACTTCAGTATTCCCATTGTTAGAGGTTGAGTAAGCTGGAGCGGGTGTGGAAGGAGCCGCTCTTAGTTGGGCACTCTGAGAAGGATCCTGCTGTAATGGAGCTAGGTATGTTGAAACGAGTGGCGCACTTTCAGTAGGAGGAGGTGGCAGATAGAGTCGTGAGGATGGCTTGAAAGTCGTGGGCAGGAGGATTTTGGATGCTTGTGTTGGAGGTTGGGTAGGGGACTGTGTTGGCGAAGGAGGAATATAAGCTCTTGGTGGGGGATCTCTCCTTGTCACTTGCTTCGCTGCGACAGTAGGTCTATTATAAACATACGGCTCTGGATCATCGTTGTTGACTAATCTTGCAGGAGGGGGTGTTGTTGGGCGATTGTATACATACGGTTTGGGACTATTTTCTGTCACTAGTCGTTCTGGTTCAGGCGGTGGGGTAGGGCGGTCGTAAACGTAAGGCGTTGGACCTTCTTGTGTTATTTGTCTTGCAAGTTGAGGGGGAGATGTTGGGCGTGTATAAACATATGCAGATGACTCCTCTACGAGCCTTTCAGCGGGAGTTTGAGTAGGCCTATTATAGGTGTAAGGAGTGGGTTCAGCTATTAATTTCCCGGATTTGGGTTTCACTATCCATGTTTTAACAGTTATGCGGGATTTCGGTCTACCGGGTTTTGGTTCTTGGAGAAGTTTGCTATAAGTTAGTTGTTTTGTTATGACTGTGGGGACGGGACTTACCAAATTCTGTTTTACATCTTGGTTATTTGGTAATGTTGGGGAGGGTTGTCTGTAGGTGTATGGTTGTTTGTCGTTGTACTGTTGCTTTGCGTTTGAAACAATTTCATTTTGTTTAACTGTGTTGAATGGTTGAGGTTGCTGTTTCCTAACATCTGTGTACTGAGCCCTTTGCCGGTTGACTTGTCCTCTTTGGTTGTTATATCCGTTTGTTGTAAATGTGTTGGCTTGATTTCTTTGGTATTGTTGGTTATAGTTATGATTTGGCTGTGGTGCATGAGCAAGTCGATTAGCTTGTTGAATAAACTGTGTAGATGCAGTGGTTTTAATTCTATTGTTTTGAACAAACTGAGCGCTTTGAGCCCTTTGTCTTTGGAATACTTCTGCATCTGAGTTCTGTAATTGGGTGGTGAATCCAGCTGGGACGTATCTGGTGTCCGGTGTTGATGCTGCGTAAGAACTGTCCAGATTATAGTTTGGGCTGAAATTCGGTTGTTGTATTTGCTTCGCTGGGACGTAAACATTGGTTGGTGCCCTCTCAGGGCCTGCTATCAGAGCACCGTTTGGAAACAGCTGTCCAGGAGGAGGTTTGTACTCCTGCATCACGATCAGATTGCCTTTCATAGCGTTCTTGTCGTATGGATTCCTCATGGTGTGTGTCAGCATCTTCTTGACGTCCTTCATGAGCTGTGGACCGAGCTTGAGGTTGCCGAACCTGTCATTTGTGGTCAGTCTTTCAGCTGGCCGGCACTTAACGTTCATCCACCAGTCGCAGACAAAGACGTCTTGGTTGAAAAGGGTTCCGTTGGGGCAGAGGAAGGACTGGAAACCGTATGTGGATCCTATTGTGCATATTCTGAAGACTTGGCAGCCGGCTTCCACGTCTGCGTAGTATCCTGAAACCATTAATAAAGAAAGATTAAATAAATTTAAAAAGGATTTTTAAGGCAATTAACTGCATAGTGTGTGCTAGCCCTATAAAACAAATGTTTAGTATTTTTAGTGATTGAAAGCGATATGATTGTATAAATTAACCAATTCTAATGATTTCTTACCCGGTTCTTTTCCGGCACAAGAGAAGTGTGTCCTCGGTATGCTCCCCAGGGTAGGGTAGTCATTCCCGGGCTCCCCTGGGACTGCCAGACGGATGTCCCAGCCGTGCCCGTTTTGCTCATTAGAAGGTGGCCCTCGCCCGTTCTGCGCACCTGCCCAGGATACGAGCGACACTGAAATGAATAATATTATTGGTGAAACTTTTTCTCTAGTAATAGATTAATGAATGATTTGTCTAGTATGGTTCCTTCTCTTCATCAGCATACATACGTCCACTACTGAATGTACCTCCCTCAAACAAGAGGGGTTGGGTATCATCACCCCACCCACCCCTCTTATTTAATTTAATCCGTGAAGGAATCACCACCCCTCTTCTTCTCTTCTCATCGACCAAGAATGATGATTATAGGCGGATTGGTGATCGTAATCAAATCGAAGTTAAAAATATACAGAAGGAAGCAGCTGCCCTTCCTTAAGTTGGGTTATTCCAGTTTTTCCCCTTAATAAATCCCCTTAAGGGTTGAAAACTGGAATTTGTTGGTGTTTTTTTTTTATTTAACAAAGAACTTTGTCGCTTAGCGACCACACCGTATTGTAAAAATCAACACAAATAATTTATAATCTATAACTACACACTGGGATATGTTGGTGTTTCTGAGAACCTATTTGCAATCAAAATCAGGTAGGTGACCATTTCCACACAGCATTCATCATCTAAACTTCAAAAATCTGGATTTTTATAACGAAAACCTTCTAAAGCTCTACGTCTGTTCGGTTATAGCTTGATGCATGTTTGCATATACCTAGTAATAAAACTCTGAACAAAACTACCGCAGCGTGAGAGCAAAGAAATACAGTTCGGATTAAATGGATTTTAATCTAGCAATGCACAGCAAAACTTTACCATCTGTGTCACAGCTTTTAGCAGATTTTGTCATCAGCGCAGATAAAGCTACTTAGTGGAATAGAATTAGGGATTAGCTAATTGATTAAACCATTTTAGTTATTTGGTGTTACTAGAAATATTTTATCATTATCATCATCACCATCAGCCTATTAACACCTATTACTAACAGTCCTGTGCTAGCTTCATCCACTTCCAAGTCTTCCGGCTACCCCGACGATGTGGACCATCTGGCAGGTGGTCTACCTAGAACGCGCTTCGCTTCTGGATACATTTAGATTTTTAAAAATATATCCAGAATAAGATCTATAAATACATTTTATGATTTGCAAAAGCAAATTATAACATGTATTTATAGATCTTTATCGATTTACAAACACACAGAAGGACTTCTTGAACCAATGTAAATAAAGAAGGAATAGAGTCATATAGCAAGTAGGTACCATCGCCAAACGTAATGCCTATCCAGTTTGAAACTATTTTGCTTTGCGTTAAAAACAAAAGTACTATTCACTTCACAGAAAAATCACCTTAGTGGTGGTAAGGCACAATTTTTGCTGACTATACCTACAGACATAATGCGTAGAGAATTATATCTGTAGGTACTTGATATATGACCCTATTCCTTCTTTATTTACATTGTTTCTAGAATCCGATTCCATGTTGAAAATAGTACCTACCTACTTAATTGTCAGTAAGGTCTGTGTTCGCCGATAGACAATCGGACAATTAGGCATGTTCGTTGGTCATTGTTGACGTTTAATGTATAAAAGCTCGTGTCAAAAGCGTCAAAAAAACTATTTAAAATTTAAACATTTATTGCTATTTATTTTTGTCAAATGTGTAAAATTGATAATGATCAAATGTATGTACTTACCCATAATTACCACTTAAGTACTGTGTGTTGCAAAAGCAAATAAATGTTAATCTATCTATCTATCTATTGATGAAATCGGGTCGTCAGCTTCTTAGGCCCGTATTATGAAAACTTGCTCAGTGATCGAACTATGCTTGAGCAACGCTTTTCTATAGCATAAATGTCACTTAAGCCTAGCTCTATGACTGAGCAAGCTTTCATAATACGGGCCTAAGTTTAACCGTTTAAGCGTGCATTTTAATATTAATTATTTTAATATTAACTTTGGCAATTTCGTACTTCGAAATTGTTATTTATTTCAAAATCTTCACCACCACCTTTATATTTAGGGCAATGTTACTTCGATATATAGTGTGAAAGTGTTCTAGTTCCTCTATCGCATATTTTTTTTGAAAAATACCTAGATATTTTGCATACAGTTTTCTTCCAGGAACAGCATACTTTTTTGTTTCGTTTTTCTTTTGCTTTTTGAAAATTCGGTGCCATTATCTAGTCATCCCGCTCGAAATCGATCGAGCGGCGTTATTGCACACTCATATATAAGGTAAGCTCCTAACTTTGTTAAAACCGATTCTAAATAGGTAAATAAAGTTTTTGTTTTATTACTAGCAGTGCCTCGCAGTTTCACCCGCGTAGTTCCCCTTCCCGTGGGAATTCCGGGATAAAATATAGCCTATGTCACTCCCTGAAAAACAAGCTTTGTAATGATGAAATATTTTTTTTAATCGGTCCAGTACTTTCGGAGCCTATTCCATACAAAGAAACGATGATTTCCTCTTTATAATTAGTATAGATGAATTATTATAGCCAGAAATATAGATTTTTACTTTAGCACCTAAATAAAGTACTTACCTGAGTACGCAAGTAAGACTTGAGAGCAGTGCGCTTAAAATCTATTGAGCACACTTTATTTTTAACTGTTTTCTATGGTCGGCTGATGTGTGTTTTTTTTTCATTGTGCTCACCGATTCTTTGTAAACTAAGGACCGATTTTAATGATTATTTTGCCTAAACAGAAGAGAGATGATTCAAAATGATAGATTTTCTGTAGAGTAGTTTTATAATATTTTATTTTCTCCAGTTAAAAATGTATTTTTTTAAACGGACTAACAAATGAGTGTATAATAATAACAATAAGCGATAATTTTAAAAAATTAATTCCATGACAAAGAAAACAATAAATAACACAAAATATAACATGATAAGACAAAGATAGACAAATAAGGAAGGGCTAGGAAGGAAAATAATTATGCTTTGAATAAAAACAATAAAATTAAGTGTTATGTAAGTAACTGCTTTATGCATCAATAACAAGAAAGATCTTTGACCTTGCGAAGAAAGTGATAGCAACGGAAGACACACTGTAAACAACACCAATGTCGTGGGAAAGTCAGTAGAAAAATGAGAAACGTATCCCATACAAAGAAGTTTTCCTAGTTCTAGGCTGTTTTCAATAGGCACTTACAAAAACTTCCATTCAAATAAATATTAATAAAGCGAAAGTTTGGGTGTTTCGCTGAATCGGGCTGATTTTAGCATTGATTTTAGACCTACATTGATATACTTAGGTATATTATATACTTTTTATCGGAGAAAAACGAGAGGAAAGCCGCGGAAAGAAGCTAGTACTACCTTTAATATACCTAAGATCTAATCACGATAAAAATTGAGGTCTGAATGAAATAGATTGGAGGAGCCTTTGCCGATTTGCAAAGAGATCTGCAGAAAATTATTCAATAGTTTAATTCAGTTACACCTCGTTTTCATAAGTTTAAGCATGTTATTTAGTTAGTGATCTATATTAAAGAAAAGAATTCAACATTATTATTAGACCCACAATAATAAGACAACGAAGTAAATGACTTTTATGTGATCGATAAGGATTCATATGCCTGAATGATTGAGTGTTGAGATTGATTATATGTTTGATTGATAGTCTCTCAATATGTATAAAGTAAGGGGTTATTCCAGTTTTTTCCTTTGATAAATCTCCCATGAGGGTAAAAACTAGAATTATTTTTTTTAGTCTAGTTTTCCCCCTTAGGAAAACTGGACTTCAAAGAGAAAGGTCACGAAGGACTTCAAGGTGGACGAAGGGGGGAAACTAGAATATCCCAGAATAAAGGCAGTAGCTCTGTTCTGTGTAATAAATTAGTTCTCATGAGATAGAAATAACCTTTGCTATATAAACAACACATGCGAAGCCGCGGGCAGAAACAAGTAAGAGATAAATTATATAACAAGGTTTTTTGTTAACGAGATGTTGTTATACAATCGCATATAACTGAATGGTTTTGAAAAGTCCTAGTGATTCTACAAACAGCCTGATTTTTAACCGACATTAAAAAAGATGAGGTTGGTAAATTGATAAATTAGTTGTTAATGTGATAAAGGTATAAACTCTTTATATATACAAATTTACCATTCAATTTTTTTCGATAACTTTTGGACTTATTTTTCCTACTATAACTGAGCGAGTATTTGTTTAATTTATTTTGTAATCGCAGGGTCCTGTGATTGTTCTAGTTTCGGTCTAGGCAGAATAACAGCGCCTTCTGTTCACAACAGTTGGCATTATGCTGAGCCTGGGCCCATTTGCTACTGCAGCACACACTGGTTACCTATAGCCTATTTACCTACTTTTTCCTACATACTGTTAACATAATTTGTTAAATGCTGTATGTCTACTGTATGTTATCAATTGTATAATTTAACATTAAATATTTTGTTTTTAATGTGTTCTGTAAATGTGTGTGTAGTGGCAAATAAATGATATGTCTATGTCTATGTCTATGTCTTGTTTAAAAAAAATATGTTTTTTACCTCAGAACTTATTCCGATTTTGATGATTCTTTTTAATTGAAAGCTGGAGCTTCCGTGTGGTCTCATTTCAATTTGGTCCAGTTCTGACAATGGCATCCATGAGAAACCATGTAATTGAGGTCAGTTTATAGTATTTTAAACAAACTCAAATACTAGATACACACTACATTTGTACTACCAGGTGTACTAAGTAGTACTAATGAAACGGATGCAAAATATTATCTCGCGGTAGGCTCGTGATTACAGTATGATTTTAGGTTCTTGTGACATGTAACGGGTTGAAGTTACAACTCGCAACTCGTAACCGGCGTCGTTCGTTTTCAAGGCTGTAACATTTTACGATTACTTTTACTTGTGTATGCACGGCCTATCAGTTCACATTTATGATTGCGAAAATCGTAAAAAAGAAAATGAGCGTATTACGCTGTGCCCATTTCAGCGTACTCGCGAACATTAACGTATGAGTAGAATTACAAATTATTGTGTAAGTAAGGTAAGACAAGAGGAAATAAAAGCTGCTGGTATGAGAATAAAGAATAGGAGAAGAGTGATTTTAAAAGCCTGGGACGTGGTAGAGTCTACTCTATAAGCTCATAATGATTTGAAGTGGTATTATTATGATTTGAAGTGGTAGTAGCATATCGCATTTTTAATTTTATCGACAATTAGGCTAGTCACTAGTCTATTGTCGATAAAATTTAAAATGCGATCCAAAGTACACTCAATTCGGTCCTGGGTAAAAAAATCATCTTAGTCCGTCATTTAGATATCAGAAAATATTAGACCAGTACTTTTTATTTTGTCGATTAGACAAAAAAATATGAAGATAGCTATTTAAAGTTACGCAATATGTGTGCAATCTTCTGATAATCAAACTGAAGACGGAATAAATAGTTTTTTTTTAGCCAGGGCAATCAGTCTCGACATAGATGGCGACCGACATCGGTCGCAAAGTTTTACAAACTTATCGGGCTGTCTAATTTACCTTTACCAAAATCGTAAAGTTTGCGACAAAACTGAATAGTTCCGATGGTAAATCGATATGAATATTAGAAATTTAACCTTTTTTTTTATCTACTGTATTTTTGGAAATAAATAGTTATTGAATCATTTGAAACTTGATTCTTGTAAAGAAAATCAAAATACGTTAAAATATGTTTTTTCAAGCGATACCCGAACATCGAATTATTCCTATTTGTCACCCTGCTCTGTCCCTCTAGGCGGACAAATGGGAAAACAGTTCTTTCTGTCACCCTATTTGCAATGGTGGGACATATGAAACTTTTCAAAGACGGGTTCCAAAATCTCGGACAAACTAAAGAAATGCTCTCTCGGGGAATCGAACTCGCTAATTATTACCGAGAATTATTAAATTCTCAGCGGTCTAGTCATTACCAGCGCATTTTCTCCGACAATGGTGTTGCAAGCTGCACTAAGATAAGTTCCCATATGTTTTTGTGGTGCGGTAATAGGGAGGTAAAAACCTGATCAATGGGGCGGATACTCACGCGCTGGTAAATGTGGTAATAAGGGTCAACTCAGACGTCATCAGAATATCTATTTATATATCTATGTATATATATAAAAATGAAACCCGTTTTCCGTTGTCACGACATAACATGAAAACGGCTTGACCGATTTGGCTGATTTTTTTTAAATGTTCGTTGAAGTTCAAGGATGGTTTTTACGGCAAGAAAAATTCTAATAATTGCCGGGAAAACACCTATACACGTTTCCATAGGAACAACGCGTGCGAAGCCGCGGGCAACAGCTAGTATTTTATAAAATGGAATAAAAAGCAAGTACATACATTATAAAACATCTAAATCCATCATGGTTATCTATACTTATAATTATAAAGAGGAAATATTGATTTTTTGTATTATTGAATAGGTTTAGAAACTACTGGACCTATTTAAAAAATTCTTTCGTCATTATTAAGCTTACTTCAGGGAGTGACATAGACTACATTTTATTCCGGAATTCCCACGGGAACGGGAATAACACGGGTGAAACCGCGAGGCGCTGCTAATGCATTATAAAATTTCTAAATCCATCATGGTTATTAACACTAAAGTTATTTACAAGCTAGCATTGCCTTGCGGTTTCACCCGCGTAGTTCCCGTTCCCGTGGGAATTCCTGGATAAAATATAGCCTATGTCACTCTCTGAAAAGTAAACTTGTTTAGGATGAGCAGTACGCAAATAATTAATTTTGTTTTAAGAAACTATAAATCGACTTTAATTTTTATAGTTTTTTCATGAATTTTCATGGATCCCATTGAAAGCACCAGCTTTCATATAAAAAAACAATCATGACAATCGGACAACCCAGTCAAAAGTTCTGAGGTAACACACAATCGATTAAAACCTCCTCCTTTTTTGCAGTTGGTTAATAAGGTTCGTAGTTAACCCGCTTACATCCGACGTGATGACTCTGTGGCGCGGTGGACGAAGGTCCGCCTGCGACGCAGGCGGTTGTGATTTCGATTCCCGCCTCGGGACAAATGTGTGTACGATCTGCAGATACCGTTCTGGATGTTTTCTAATTATAATAAATACAAATATCTGTCTATGTAGTGTATTGTATTATGTATATCAGTTATCTAGTTCCCATAACACAAGCTTTGCTTAGCTTAGCTAATTGTCCAACATTATTTATTTATTATTTCACATTATACCTACGCATATTTATACGTAATGAATGAGCAGTAGTTTTGGAGCTTATTTAATACAAACAATCAAATCTTTCCTCTTACAATATTAGTATAGATATATATAAATAGATAAATCAAAATAACTCAAAATAACTGATGACATACGCTCTGGCATGGATGACGGGAAAGTAACTATCCTCTGCTTACTAGATTTCAGCAACGCTTTTAACAACGTTGACTTTGAAATTCTCCTTGGAATATTACGCTCTCTTAATGTATCTCCAGCAGTGGCTGATTGGTTTCGCAGTTATCTGCAGGGGCGTCGGCAACGTATACTCATTGATGACGTATGCTCATCATGGAGTGATATTTCTGCTGGCGTTCCTCAAGGCGGCGTTCTTTCACCTCTCCTCTTTGCTATCTTTATAAATACTATATCCCATCACATATCTTCAGCGTACCACGTCTATGCAGATGATCTCCAAATTTACGCGCAGACCCCAGTAGATGAATTGTCTGGTGCTATCACCGCGTTAAACGAAGACTTGTGCCATATTCTTGACTGGAGCAAAAACTTCGGTCTCAAGGTCAACCCGTCAAAAACACAGGTGATTACTGTAGGGAGCTCACGGATGATGGCTCGGATAAACTGGGGTAGTCTACCAACCGTGATCTTCGATGGGACTCCTGTTGTGCAAAGTCAAACGGTGAAAAATTTAGGTGTCCTCATTGATAGAACTCTGTCGTGGGGACCTCAGCTCTCTGAAATCAGCCGTAGGATGTTTGCTTCAGCTGGTTCCCTTCGAAGATTACGCAATTTTCTTCCTTTTGCTACTAAGATTTCTCTTGCACAATCTCTTCTTCTCCCAATTCTTGATTATGCTGATTCTTCCTTTCTAGATTTAACGGAGCAGCAGCTAGACAAGCTTGAGCGCCTGCAGAATGTCGGGATAAGGTTTATATTTGGCTTGCGCAAGTATGACCATGTCTCGGAGTTCCGCAGAAAGCTCAAGTGGCTGCCCATACGGCTTCGGCGAAATCTTCACATTCTAACTCTTCTTTATAATATTTTATTTCTATCATCTGCACCCCCTTACCTAAAAACACGTTTCACTTTTCTCCATCTTTCTCACTCACGTTCTCTCCGGTCCTCTGAAACCCTTCTGCTCCAAATGCCTATCCACTCTACTTCTTTCTACGGCAACTCTTTTACTGTCCGAGCCGTCCAGCTATGGAATGCATTGCCGGTCACTGTAAGGTCTGCAAAGTCACTACCAATTTTTAAGAATATGGTCAAGGAACACTTTTTGTCCTCCTGTCACTGAATATATGCCCTTGTTTCCATAATATATGTAGGTATTTGATATGTATATATAATATATGTATGTATAATATATGTATATAATATAATATATTTATAGGTGTAGGTATGTATTGTATTTTTGTTGGTATGTATAAAGTATTTATTTTTAAGTATTACCATAATTATTACATGCACACAGACCCCATGTATATTCGATGTCTCTGTCCATACCAGGTTGTCTGGCAGAGATCGCTCTTGAGCGATAAGACCGCCAATTGTCACTTAGTTTTAATTATTTTATTTGTAAATTGTTTCTTAGTTTAAAGTGTGCAATAAAGTATTTTCTATCTATCTATCTAAATCATGGTATATCCCGTTGTAAATAACTTTACATCCATTATGTAATTATTAATCAGTAAGTATATTGATCCGGGGCCGGTCGTCGTACATGGACACCCTCTCGAAATTGTTTCCGAGTACACTTACCTTGTGCAAATTCTGCAGCTAGGGAGAAACAATTTTGAGAAGGAGGCCAAGAGGAGGATTCAGCTAGGCTGGGCAGCGTTTGGAAAGCTACGTCGAGTCTTCTCGTCATCCATACCGCAATGCTTGAAAACGAAAGTTTTCAATCAGTGTGTCCTACCCGTCATGACCTACGGAGCTGAGACGTGGACACTCACGATAGGGCTGGTCCACCAGTTTAAAGTCGCTCAGCGAGCTATGGAAAGAGCTATGCTCGGAGTCTCTCTGGAGGATAGAATTCGTAACGAATACATCCGACAGAGAACCAAAGTTATCGATATAGCTCAAAGAATAAGCAAGCTGAAGTGGCAGTGGGCCGGCCATATTCCGCGAAGAACCGATAACCGCTGGGGTAAACGAGTTCTTGAGTGGAGACTGCGACTCGGCAAACGTAGTGTAGGTCGCCCTTCATTGATTTATTAAATTAACGGCCAGGTGGGATGATGATCTGCGAAAGACTGCAGGCAGATGCTGGATGCGTCAAGCTGAAGACAGGGCGCTATGGCGCTCATTAGGGGAGGCCTATGTCCAGCAGTGGACTAGTATAGGCTGATGATGAAGTATATCAAGCCTCGCAAACTTTACGAAATAAATGCTAGATTTCATTAATAAAAAGTAAAGTGTAGGCACGGTATCTAACGCGCGGAATTATTAACAACTCGCTTGCACGGTGCATCGTATAAAATACCGCGTTTTTTTTTTCATACCTAATAATGATTATAATGATTTTGATAATAATGATTTTGACTATTGTGGGACTAATTTATTTCCAGTACCTATCTAAAAACTTTATTAATTTATCCAAACCCCATCTCAAGCTAAATAGGCCTTCTCACTTAGGGTTTGGTAAGATCGGACTCTCAACAATATAACACCATTCTAAAATTCACACCTTTGACAAGTTACACATGAATTTTCCAAACAAACTGAAATAAGACAGAAAATCGGGGTCGGAATCGCGCTAATGCATATAAATCTTGATAGTATTTTGATTTGTACCCACATCACGAGGATAAACGTATTTACCGGTGAAGGGGATGTATCATGCCCGTAAATTTATGATAGTGTCAAAACTGATATTAGTCGGGAAAAGAAGAATGTATTCTTAACACGGCACACCTGGACGTTGTGATGCTGGATGCTGAGCCATTTGTCTTAATTTGTGACCGTGAAATCTGCGACCACGATGCAACGCGATACGAAGACCAGCGATAGGCAGACATACATTGTTTCTATTAATTTAACCCCTGTTTTCATAATAGTCTGCTAGCTGCTAGCTACTGACATAAGACAGAGTAAGCAATAACACTTCTTAGCGACTGTTTTAAGTTAGCAGACCATTATGAATAATGGGGTAAATGTTTATAGTATACCTATAGATCTTCATGTGACCGCAATCTCACCTGGTGGAAAGTCGAAAAGACGTGGGCGACGGTGTATCACGAAGGTCTAGAAGACTCCTTTTCACTCTTGTCTTGTAAATACCTAGGTTGTAATTGGTTGGCCAGCGATGTTTGGAGGCGGCTCAGGACTGCTATTTGTGGCTTCACATGGGGTCTATGTCCAGCCGTGGACGTGTGTGCTGATATGATGATGACGATTGTGTAAAAAACTACATGAAATAGGCATGTTTTTTAAGCTTTGGTCCACCCCGGTCTCCGTACGTTTTTCTTACACCACAGGTGTTCAAACTTTATCATAAAAAAATAGAATACACAAATTTTTATCTTAGTGTTTAAAAAAAGAAACAGTTGTGGCTAGGAATATTTTGTGATGCGCCATAGCAAGGCCAATTATCCACGGTTATTTCCAGAGAAAATCAACTCGTTATTATTACATTTGTAGCCATAGTGCTCAAAAATTTGAACAAAGGTATCAAATTTCGGACTTGAAAAAAATGATAGACCGTTACAGATAGATTTTTTTAATATTTTTTTCCGAGTTGCCCCTCTGCACCCCCACAAGCACCTGCGGGGTTATCCATTAATTACCGGACACCCTGTATAAAGAATAAACATTCGATAAACGAAAATATTACAAGAGGTGCAATAAAAGGTAAGAAATTGAATACATCTCTCGGTAATCATTGAGATCTACTGATCAATTGATTGATGATTTTCTAAGAAGTAACACCTACCAACATAAGGACAAGATGCAAGCACGGCATTGATTTATTAATTTAATAATCAAATAAAATCAATGAAGCAAGTCTCTCACAAACAGGTAGGTACCTAATTATCTACTCTAGACCTACTTAGCTATAAAACCTTTTGTGAAGGGAAAATAAATGAATTTATTATTATTATTTTCTGACAATCTTATGCAAAGTGCCAATTTGGTAAATAATTTATGTTCTATGTAAGATGAATTGATGTCGTTATCGGTCCATCAAACTATGACTACCTAAGTACCTACATAATAATTGATTTTGTTAAAAAAAAAACAAAAAACCCACTTTTACAAGGTATATAGGTTTTTCATGGATCCCACTGTCAGAATTTAAAATGGGACCACACGGGAAGCACCAGCTTTCAAATAAAAAAAAGAATCATGAAAGTCGGACCGGACCACTGACACAAAAGTTCTGAGGTAACAAATATAAAAAATAAATAAGAAAATGCAGTCGAATTAAAAACCTTTTCCTTTTATTGAAGTCGGTTAAAAACAAAAGGGATGTTCCGAAATACCTATATGTTATAAGCAACGTTTATCCAAGTTCTATCTTAGGTGATGCATTAGTGCCGGAGAATTATGAAGATGATGAAGTTTCGTTATCGTGTCTGTAAATAAAAGTAAGTACCTACGCTATTACCTGACTGAGAGGTTCTCCTCTTCCATCAAAGTGAAATTTAGAACCTCTTAGTTCGGAAAAGGAAACATGCCGTTCAGAAGATTGAGTGCACAGATAAAATGCATGTAGAGTTCCTAACCATAGATGTAAGTGAACTTCGGGAGATTGGGTACTAGCTTGAAAGTAGAACGCACACATTAGGTCCAATTAGGTCCACCCAGCTGCAGCGGTGCTGGCTTAGAACTTGCACCACCCCATCTCTCCCCATGGGTGTCGTAAGAGGATATCCAACGGGGGGCGGGCAGCAGTGCCTTTGGAGAACAATTCTACCACCAAACTGCGATTCCCAACTCGCATGCCCAGCAGCGTGGGGATTATGGGCATTACACCACATTAGATAAACGCCAATAAGGCGCTCATCAGGGGGAAGCCTGCGTCCAGCAGTGGACCAATACAGGCTGATGAGGTTGAGGAGTATGAGGTCTACCCACCTCAGTCAAGGTTTACTTTGTCTGACTTGTGTTTCGCGTGCGTATCGTTGTCTCAATCGCACTTTGGTCTTGGTACGTCTTTCCATCTTTGTTGTTCATTAGGTTGGCAAAAGATTGGAAAACCGTGATATTGTGTATTGAGTTGTAACACATAGTTCATAATACATAGTTCTTTATTCATAACTTAAATATGTTACATAATCAGTAATGTAAATAATACATAGATTACTAAATTAATTAAAAATGAAAAACATCAAATATAAAATTAAATCACATCACAATCACACACATTATAAAATCATAAAATCATTAATCTGATAAATGCTATGCGTTATCATAACAGCCATGTGACGGCCTCTGTGGCGCGGTGGGCGAAGGTCTGCCTGCGACGCAGGAGGATGCGGGTTCGATTCCCGCCTCGGGACAAAGTGTGTACGATCTGCAGACATTTGTTCGGGGCGTTCTGGATGTTTAATATGTATAATAATAAAATATCTATCTATTTAGTGTATTGTATTATGTATATCAGTTATCTAGTACCCATAACACAAGCTCTGCTTAGCTTGGGGCTAGATAATGCTGTGTGAATTGTCCAGTTCTTTATTTATTTATTTATTTATGTCTTTAACTAAGTTTGAATGACTGGGTGGATTGTGCTCTGGTGATACACACCACAGGACATTTGTTAAGCTAGCGTTGGAAGAACGTACCATACCTTTCTAAGATATTTTACTTATATCTATGTTCCTAACGTGCTTGCTCAGGCTTCGCGATATGTAAGTACCCCTACTTACTTTCAAATTCATTCTAGGAAAGTTACTACACCTCTTTTAGCGACATCACTGGCAGAGCGGGCAAAGCAAAGCGACGCAGTATGGTTTCGATTCCACATCATCCACATCCACAGCCTGTATCGGTCCACTGCTGGGCGCAGGCCTCCCCCTGATAAACGCCTTATTGTCGTTTAATTCAAGGGGGGTTAATGCCCATAATCCCCACGCTGGGCATGCGGGTTGGGGATCACAGTTTGGTGGAAGATTTGTTCTGCAGGGGGCGCTGCTGCCGGTCCCCCAGAAGATATCCCTTAGTCGCCTCTTACGACACCCACGGGAAGAATTGGGGTGGTGCAAATTCTATGCCGCCGGCACCACACGGCATATTACGTTTCGATTCCCTCAGGGCAAATAAAATCCATACTATTAATAAAGATTCGTATTATGTATACGATTTCTGTGCCTTCAATATCTTTTGTCTATCCACCTCTCTTTCGGTCTGCCTCTGGTTCTTTTGTGCGGTGGACCCGACCATGTTGTTATTTTTTAACCGACTTCAAAAAAGGAGGAGGTTCTCAATAAGTCTGTTTTTTTTTTGTTTTTTAGCTCAGAATTTTTGTCATTTTTGCTAGTCCGATTTGCATGATTCTTTTTTTATATGAAAGCTGGTGCTTCCCGTGTGGTCCCATTTTATCTCAGTTCTGGCAATGGGATCCATTAAATTCCTGAAAAAACTGTAAAAATTGAAGTCGGTTTATAGTTTTTTAAAACAAAATTAACTATTTGATCCATTTGTTATCTTCCATGCGCGCGATATGGCCAACCCAAACCGAAAGAGAGGTGGATAAACGAAATAAACAAATCAGCTGGCATAGACTGGCTAATCAAAGCTCAAGACAGGAGAGCATAGAGAAAAATGGAGGAGGCCTTCACTCCATGAGAGGTTCTTAATATTTATTCATTTTAATTTAAATCTAATCTCTTTTTTGTAAAAATTAAGTGTCATTATAATATTAATCTATTCATAATTAATTTTGTAAATTCTATTCTATTAAGAAAATAAAAGGCTTTATTATAATATATGTATCTTGTAAAAATTGTGTTTTATGCGTTGGTTCCGATGGAAATAATGTCTGTCTCAGCATAATTCTGAGTCAGACGCAATTTCGTAGCATACCATTCCATTTTCCACAGCAGGACACTCACGATAGGGCTCCATTAGTTCAAAGTCGCTCAGTGAGCTATGAACAGAGCTTTGCTCGGAGTCTCTTTGAAGGATAGGATTTTTGATTTCGACAGAGAACCAAAGTAATTGACATATCTCAAAGAATTAGCAAGCTGAAGTAACAGGGGGTGGCCATATCTCGCGAAGAACCGAAAACCGCTGGCAAACGTAGTGTAGGACGCCCTCCAGCCAGGTGGCATGACGATCTGGGACTGGAGGCAGATGCTGGATGCGTCAAGCTGAAGACAGGGCGCTATGACTAATATAGGCTG
The DNA here is from genome assembly GCA_955876795.1 of Eupithecia tripunctaria. NCBI lineage: Eukaryota > Metazoa > Arthropoda > Insecta > Lepidoptera > Geometridae > Eupithecia > Eupithecia tripunctaria. The sequence goes on along the minus strand of OY041616.1, from coordinate 2,196,309 downwards.
ATGGATGATGATGTTATTTGGTTTTATGGATTAAGCATAAGATGTTTCAGAAGGCTATGAATAAAGATTTCTTTCTGCCTTTCTGTATGTTACTTTGTCACGGCTGAACGGATCTTAACGAAATTCCGAAGGAAGAAAACGATATCCCAGGGACGGATTTAGGTTACTTAAAAAACGCGTGCGAAGACACGGGGAGGAGCTAGTACGTAAGTCAGACAATCCACACAACATCATCTAGCCCAAAGTTAGAAGAGCTAAATAAATGTTTGTATAATCTCTGGCACTGAATAGTGCTGTGTATATTCGTCATGATCATCAGCCTATAATAGTTTGTCCTGTTACTGCTGGACATAGGACTTCCCAAATGAGCGACATAGCGCCCTATCTTAAGCTTGACGCTCCAGCATCTGCCTGCAGTCTTTTGCAAAACATCATGCCACCTGGTTAGGACGACGTCCTACACTACGTTTGCCCAAGTTTTCACTCAAGAGAAGAGATTCTGTGTGTATTATTCAACATTGTTTTTTATGTTCGAATGGTTAGGTACTAAAGGGCTAACGAATAATTATTATGATTAAGAACTGCGATTAAGAATCATTAAGTACCTAGTTATGTAAGTACTTCTTTTCATAACTTTTTAAACTTTGCCGATTTGCTAACATAATAAAAGGAAACGTGAGCGAATACAGTAGTGTAGATTACTGTGGATTGAGTAATTAAAACAATAAAAAAACTATTAGTGCTAGTAAATAAATAATAATGTAGATTGATGTATATTAAAGCAATTATAGATTTAAAAAAAGCAAAAATCTTATAAATTCTTTTCATGTAGGCATGAAGACAATAGAATTATAACATGTTATTGGGTTTGAGTTGAGTTCTTCAACCTTTGCGTACAAATATTTGACTTTCGTTCTGTGTAAGTATTACAGTTTCACCATTTTCCGACTTAAGAAACTCGCTTTTATAATACCTACACAAAATGCTAATGTAAATAATGGTTCTACCACAAGCTCTACGAAGAAATAATCCACTCCAAATAATACGGAAAATCTCATACAAAAATATTGGTAGAATATATTTTCTTTCCTTTGAGCAGGCACTTTTCCGATGGAAACTTTTTATCTTGACATTGATTAATAGCAGCCCTGTTACACGAATATTGAAACTGCCTTGCAGAGATGAATGACATGAGTTTTTTGTAGCTTGAGGAACCTTGAAAAATGGGCCTTTTTTCTTGACACTCAGAGCTGGAGTGGAAGTTTGTCTTTCACAGGTTCATAGTCCAAAGGTATTTTCGCGGATCGCATCCTAACATATACAACCTCGACCTCAACAGCCTGTCCAAACTGCTGCCCTGGTATCATTTTACAAGATTTACTAAATTAGTTACTAAGGTAGCATAAATGTGAAAGAAGAGAACGGTACTTTGATTTGATTTTACTCTAATGTCTGTGTATCTCCAAACAACTTCTACTCTCCTGGTACTTTGAATGCTAAAAGAACTGTTCGTAGGTAAATTCATGGCATTTTTGCTAGGTGATGTATTCGTCTTGACTCTCATATAATGTAATAAGTACCTTATTTGTGTTGGAAGAACACCAACATTTCATCCTTTCACGAGGGACTTCTTCTGTGGTGAGTTCGCTTACATCCCTAATGATTTTTTGTCAAACTACTTACGATACTTTTTTATAGTAAAAGTTTAATCGGAATCTGGCGCAGTTATTTTTCCATGCATAGATTCATCCTCATGTTGCCATGTCATGGCATCAGATATGCTGTAAAATCTGTCACCACAAAGGACTTTTGCGATGACTCGGCCAAGATGTGGATGGAGCTCAAGCATAACAGTGAGCTGTCCGTTCAAACCTGGCAAAAATTTGCTCACACACCCGTTGTCCACAGAACGTATAAAGGCGTCCTTATCCATTAGAGCCAGAGTCAGACTCAAATCGTTTATTTTTTAAGACCTACAAAGTAAGCACTTAGACAAGTCAATTTTTTACTATATCTAGGTACATATATAGCTTGATAAATAGTAATTACTATCCATTGATTACCATGAACAAATGATATCGAGGATCCCGATAGACACCACTTTAAGTGTTCCGATGTTCCTACCTATTGAGATAAAACAAGCTGTACTAAAACTAAAGAAAAACAAGTCACCTGGAGAAGATGGTGTGTCTACTGATACTATAATAGCCATGATAGAACCCCTGGTTCCTCATCTTACTGAAATATTCAACGCTATACTGGAGCAAGAGTTAATACCCGAAGACTGGAATAACTCAATTATAACCTTATTGTACAAAAAAGGCGATCCAAGCATAATCGACAATAGGGTATATGCATCGTTTTTTTTTATTGTTTTAATCGATTCTTTAGGTCATTATTTAACCGAGGAATGATAAGACGCTAACTGAATTTCGCATTAACAAGGTAAAAAAAACAAATCAAAACTACAATCATTTTCGGGTGATAAAAACGCTGCCATATTGGCGCCATGTTTATGTGACGTCGACGTACCCACTTGATTAAAACCTTTGGTGACGACCTCGGTAGTGATCATCTCAGGAAAGAGGTTTTCCGAAAAAACTGAAAATAATCTACAATACGAAATGTCAAGTGGGCAGAATAGTGTCAAATCATGGTGCAGCAAGCAGAATAAAAAAAGAAAAAGTGTGCACAGTGATGTCACGTCCGCTCTAGTCAATGGCGTAGCGTTTTGAAATTTTGCGATTGAGATTTAAAATATCAATTTTTCAATGGTTAAATTCTACAATAAAAACATCTCAAAATGCAAAAATAAATATGTAGATATGTTTCTATATCAATAGAGAATACGTATATATTTTTTTAGCCATTTTGAAATCACATGCATATACCCTATTACAGACCGATAAGCCTTATACCAACATTGTACAAATTGTTCTCTTCTACCTTACTGCGCAGAATATCAAAGACCTTAGATGAACAGCAACCAAGGGAACAGGCTGGGTTTAGAAAAGGCTACTCTACGATAGACCACATTTTCACATTAACACAATGTATAGAGAAATGCAATGAATATTAGGTCCTTACATATGAAATTGGCGTTTTGTATGGGAGGAACAAAAAGTCGAATATTTTTTAATATAATATATTTAATTAATCAAAGTATGAACCATTATTTTCTATGCACTTTTGCCATCTTATAGGTAGTTCATTGATCCCTTTACTAAAAAAACCAGTCGGACGGGAATCAATAAAATCTTTGAAGGCGATTTGGACTGCCCCATCGGAGTTGAATTTTTTCCCTTGCAAGAAGTTATCCAAATTTCGAAAAAAATGGTAATCTGTTGGAGCAAGGTCCGGGGAGTACGGAGGATGTCTTAGACTTTCCAATTGAAGCTCTTCTAATTTAGTAGCCGTCTGTTGCGCAGTGTGTGGTCTAGCGTTGTCGTGAAGCAGCAGTGGCGTGGAGCGATTGACCAGCCTAGGTTGTTTAGCCGCTAGCTTTTCCATCATGGTTTGCAATTGCTGACAATAGACATCAGCCGTAATAGTCTGGCCAGATTTGAGAAAACTGTAATGAACAATACCGGCACTAGTCCACCAAACGCTTACAAGTAACTTTTTTGGGGTTAATTTTCGCTTGGGGCAGGATTTGGCTGGCTGGCCAGGATCCAACCATTGCGCTGAGCGCTTCCGATTATCGTAAAGAACCCATTTTTCATCACAGGTAATGATTCGGTTTAAAATACCTTCATTATTGTGCCGGTTTAGTAATGTAACGCAGCAGTCGACGCGCGTTTGCCGGTTTGCTTCAGTCAATTCGTGAGGTACCCACCTTTCAAGCTTTTTAATCTTCCCAATTTGCTTCAAGTGAATTAAAACAGTTTTATCACTAACATCGCAGCCTGCAGCTAACTCGGACGTGGTTTGCGATGGATCCGCTTCCACAATAGCCTTCAACTCTTCATTATCAACTTGAGTCTCAGGCCGTCCACGGGGCTTGGTCTGCAGGTCGAAATTTCCAGAACGAAAACGTTGGAACCAAAAACGAACTGTGTTTTCTTTTGCAACACGACCGCCATACACATCATTCACCCTTCGAGTTGTTTCCGCAGCACTAGTGCCACGGCGGAACTCGTACTCGTAAATAATGCGATATTTTAAGTTTTCCATTTTGTAAAATGAGTGATGCAAACAGAAAAAAACAGAAGAAAAAAAACAAATGAATGACGATCATCGAAGCACAAATACATGAGTCTATAGCTGTACAAATTTGAATTTTGAATTCCTTACCAAAGAGGAGAAATTTGTGATTAAAGTGGCCAGTACGAAAAACGCCAATTTCATATGTAAGGACCTAATATAATAAAAACATCTATATTGCATTCATTGACTATAAAAAAGCGTTTGATTCGATTTCACACAACCACCTATGGCAAAGCCTGAAAGAACAAGGAATAGAGACAAAGTATGTCAATCTTCTGAAAACAATATATGCTCAGTCCTGCGCCAAAATTAAATTGGAAACAAAGGGCACCACCTTCGAAATTAAACGAGGAGTTAAACAGGGAGACCCGATTTCACCGAAGCTTTTCACGGCTATAAATTAGAAACTATGTTTAGAAACCTAGATTGGGCAAACCGTGGTCTTAACATAAACGGGGAACTACTAACACATCTAAGGTTTGCGGACGATATAGTTGTACTGGCAGACAAACATGAAGACCTTCAATTCATGCTCAGATCATTAGACATAGAGAGTCGCAAAATAGGATTACACATAAACCTAAATAAAACAAAAGCTATGACAAAGAGAGACTACAAGCCTATTCAGCTCGAAAGTGGTGTTATAGAATATGTTAAAGATTATGTATACCTTGGACAATTAATATCGTTCGAAGATGCCATAACAAAAGAAGTAGACAGAAGAATAGCCATGTCCTGGAGGAAATATTGGTCCCACAAAGATATCTTTAAGAGCAAGGTACCAGTACACCTAAAGAAAAAACTAATGGACAATACAATTCTACCTACCCTACTATATGGCTGTCAAAGCTGGCCACTGACAAAAGACATTACAAGGAAAATAGCCACCTTCCAACGAGCAACAGAAAGGTCTATGCTTGGCCTATGGCTGTCAAAGCTGGCCACTGACAAAAGACATTACAAGGAAAATAGCCACCTTCCAACGAGCAACAGAAAGGTCTATGCTTGGCCTGAAGCTCAAGGATAGAGTTAGGAGCAATGATATTAGAAATATCACTAAAGTCACCGATGCAGTCAGAATGCTCTGCAAACTGAAGTGGAAGTGGGCAGGCCATGTCTTGAGAGCACAGGACGAGAGTTGGAGCGAACGAATCCTGCACTGGTACCCGAGAGACGCCTCACGCTCGCGAGGCAGGCCACGTAGAAGATGGTGCGACGACTTAGTACAGGTTGCTACAACAACATGGACCCGTCTGGCGAAAGATCGCAATGGGTGGAAATACATGGAGGAGGCCTACACCCAATCCTGGGTGTCCGATTAAATATTTATATAAAGAAATTTAATACTATAAATAGATGATATAATGTGAGAATCGTAAAGTGCAGATATGTTAAAAGTGTAGAAATTGGAAATAAAGGCTTTATTTATTTATTTTTATTTTATCCATTGATTAATTAAAAAGGGCAGATGAGGTACTAGTTTCTCGAAAATGGCAACCTCATATTGTGTAAAATTGTGTGCTCTCACCTCAGTCACCGTCGGACCGGCAGCGCGGCGGCGGCGCGGCGGCACGGGCGGTCGTGATTCGCGTGAAATATTGTTGTCTCGGTCTCACTTCGGTCTTAGATACATCTTTCCGTCTTTGTTCTTCTTTGTATTGCACAGGACTGTAAATATAACTGTGAGCGTATGTGTTTGCGTGTAGTTGTAACACATGCCAATTTTTGAGTAAGCGCTGGGAGAACGTAACCTATCTTCCCTTTTTAATTAATCAATGTTACTATTAAATAAGAAATAAGGTGCAATTGATAGAGTCAATTGCATTTGCATTGCATTCACTTCAATTTGTCCACTAGCGGAAGAAGTGAAAAAGAAACCACTAGCAAGTTTATCACTTATCAACTAATACAATCTATGCATATCTAAGTCTAACACTCAGACCAAGGAATATAAAGACGTCTTACGGTGAAATAAAAAATGAAGCCGTAGAAACCATGCTCACCTTGTAAACACTCGCGCTCACGCACACAAATATCAACCAAACCATGTCCAGTGCTCGTCAGTCAGTACCCGTCAAGGCGCGAGGCAGGACGCTTCGACGTGTAAACAGATAATTATGGTTTCCTGTGCAGTGAAGAACTGTAAAAATAGCAGCAGAAAGGTCAAGAAGTCGGAAGGAATAACGTTTCACTTGTAAGTACTGAAATAACACCGTAAAACTTTCTAATAAACACTTGTTTTTGTTTTAATTGGAACACAAAACTTCAACAGTCTGTTGTGTTCAAAAAAAAAACAATGACAGTGACATACAGCACGAATGTTACCAGCGTATGATTTCAGATTTTCCAAACTATTTGTTATTTTTCGCTTCAAGGGTTCACAAAATTGGTAGCTATTTAGACTAATCGAGGATGAAGATTATTGGACCGACGACGATATAATATATAGCTAGATTACCACGGACTCACTGACTCACTGACATAAATATAAATAACGATGGAAGCGTTAGTGGAAACAATTCAAGTAGAGATTTTGCAAGTTCAATTAGCTAAGTAGCGTCAGAGTTTCATTTTATAATAAAGATTCACTTAAGCAGTGCTAAGTTTGAGTAGAACTCAAGTAATGACTGCATAAATAATGCTTGGGAAAGCTTTTATAATACGGGCCTTAGAACGCACGATCGGAGGACCGTTTTGTCAAAACCGAGGTATACGCTGAGACTTGCTGAGACAAAGGACTTCTATGGCCATTTATACGCTGCACATGCACCTTGTCCTTATATCAACGAGAAAATCGTGATTCTAGGGCTATACCGACGTACTATCCCAGTTATCAAAATCAACCCATAACACAAGCTCCTTACCTTGGAGTTAGGTGTTGTCGTGACACACACGACGATATAGGTGAAAAATAATATTTTGCGCGAAAATAAATCTCTTTCAATAATAAATCTTACATTTATTACTTCTTTTTGTGACCTAGGTCCTTTTAGAGAAATAAAAATAAATACTCCGTAATATCAAAACTAATTTAGCAGAAACGACCCAACCCCATATTTTTCTCAATAACTTAAAAAATGCGACAGTCTGTGTAATAAAATTAGGCACATAAAAATAATAGTATTTTTGGTCATCTGACACAATAGTTTAAACAAAAAAACAAATGCAATAACATTGTTGAATCATCGACTAAACTATAAAATTCCATATCTCCAAAGTAACGTTTTGTGGATTGAGTCCTTTTAGCGTAACTACGTCCAATTGTTCTTCCGGATGGTGGAGGGCGAGGTATTGTTTTTTTTTGCGATAATGTATCTCTCATGTTCGGGGGATCGAGGGAAAATTCCGACTTTTTGAGATTTGCTAGGGGTTCTGATTGCAGGATGATATAGAGGGTATCTTTTTGAATGTAAAGAAAAAAAAATACCCCTATCCTACCCCTTTTTTAGCCCCCGTTGAGATCTCCCAAACGGAGTGACTTTACAGATTTTTTTTACCGTCATGTAGAGGAGGGTAAATAATTCTAAATGCAGAAAAATATTCCCCCCTTTGGCCCCCTAGACCCCCTTTTTAATTAAAAAACATAAAAAAAACGAAAATTGGCATGTTTTAGCCTTTTTTTTTCGTGTGGAGCATTGCGGCAAGCGAAGCGAGCTACAATGCGACTACGGGACACAGCACGGCAAGAAAAGTTAGCCGTCACCCTTCACGCCCCCCGGCCCCCCCCGGAACCCCCTCCTCATCCAAGAATTTGATATGGGTATCATGTTCGACTAATATGGACTAAGGATTACGAATTTGATGACGGCGGGCGTGGTTCGCAATCCATCACACTCACACTGCAAGGCGAGCGCAGCGAGTCTGGCTGTGCCCAGCCCCTCCTGAACCCCTCAATATCAAGAATTTGATATGATTATCGTTTTCGACTAACATTGGGGTGGAGGGTACGAATTTGATGACGGCAGGCGTGGGTGTTTTTTTAATTATTGTCAAAACTTACGATTTGATTTGGTATGTTACTTTGGGAAAAGTAGGTATTTCTGGTTGGAAATAGAGTCGATTAAGACCAACTTGTTTTTTTTGACAAATGTAATTTTTTGGGCGAACCATACATTTTTTCAAAAAACTAAAAATATCAATATTTTTTCTTCAATATAAAACAGAAAGTTCCTCAGAAGAAAACCTTCTAACTACAAAAGAAACGGTAGCTACCCTTAAGGGGGCAAAAATTTGCCCCATCCTGTATATTACATCACTATTATCATACCTGTAGTTAATCAAATAAAACAACGCTTTTTCAACGACACAACAGTTTGGACAGTGTGATTCGAAAATTATAGGAAGAAGAGAAGAATTTCTCACGGAGCCACCTCGAGTCGGCATAGATGCCATTGTCAGAACTGGACCAAATTAGGTGGACCAATGGGACCACACGGGCAGCACCAGCTTTCAAATAAAAAATAAATCATCAAAATCGGATCATCCGGGCAAAAGTTCCGAGGTAAGAATCATAAAAAACAGTCGAATTGAGAACCTCCTCCTTTTTTGAGGTCGGTTAAAAATAAACACATAAACTGTGTCGTCTACAACACCACAAAATATAATCATCATCATAATTCTCTACGTGGTAAAAGTTTAAAAAATATAGCCTAAAACCTCCCATTTACATAAATATGAGAACAAAATAGCACCAAAAATATTCCAGCCAGATCCGGCGTGCAAATATTGAACATATCGATTTGTTTATCGGATAGTTTGCACAAAATCCAGCTGATCTGGCTCTCGCTAAATGATCTTTATTGGGATTTAACTGTACAGTCATCGGAAAGGTTTCGATTTAGAGATCTTTATTTTATACTCAAAAAGAACAAACAAGTCCACTTAGGATGAGTATACATTGGTATCTTAAAAATAGGTATTACATAAGTAGTCACGGTAATTCTACGGTGTTTAACAATCTAGATAAGAAAGATCACAAACACGTAGGTAAAAAATAAGTGACCTAACCAACAAAAAATAGGTAGGTACACCTGTTAGTATTATATTATAATGAAGTGGGTAGGCGTAGGTAGATAAGATAAAAAACAGTGTGCGTCGCCTCGTCGCGATATCATGCCTGGCGCAAAAAATCGTGGAGTGGTAATGAGCCTTTTTGTATTTTGTAGGGTTATATTAAGAGTGCTCCAATTTTGGAAATTTTGTACTTTGAAATCGTTATTTATGTCAGAATCTGTGAAAGCCACCACCTTCACATTTAAGGAAATGTTACTTCGATCTTTTATCCCCAATTACGCGTTTCAAAAACACGATTGGTGAAAGATTTCTCGATAGTTTTTTTTTCTTTTAATAGTTGTTTTGCACACATTTTGCACACATTATTATTATTTTACACATTATTTTATTTTAGGAACAGTACACTTTTCTCTCCGGGTTCTGTTTTGCTATGAAACCTAGAAGTATATTCCTAGTTCTGTCTTTTAATTGTTCGTAGCTAACTGAGCTTTTAATAATATACCTATTACTTCTAATTTGATTGTCATTATTGTTAATTGTCTCTGTTAAATACTATGTATGCTTTTCTAAACTATTTTATCAAATATATATTCTTTAAGTTTAGATTTAAAAATAGCGGTGCTACTTGCGCCTTTTATTTCATCTGGAAGGCTGTTAAATATTTTTGTTCCATCGCATAATATACTTCTACTTCCCAGCGTTGTTCTGGGTGTATGTCGTATTAATTTATTAGTATTTCTCAAGTTATATCTAAAAGATCTTTTGGTAAAAACAGTTTGGGAGTGGAGTTCACCTAGCATGATCTTTTTAATTAGAGTACAGATGTTTAGTGTATATAATTGCTGGAGGTTAAATAATTTAGTTTCTTTAAATATTATTGGAGTATGAGTAAGTCTGTTATATTTGAAAAGGATTTTAATTATTTTATTTTGAGCAATTTGGAGTGGTTTAAGGTTTGTTTTAGCTGCACTTCCCCATATCTCTATTAAATATTGTATATTCGATTTTACCATTGAATTGTAAATAAGTTCACGTATTTTATATGGAATACAGTTGGCTATTCTAATAAATTGACCGAAAAATGAAGTAAGTTTATTTCTTACTAGATTAATATGTGATTTGAAAGTTAATTTATCGTCTAACAGGAGGCCGAGGTATTTTTCTTGGTTAGACTTAAGTATAATTTCATTATCTATAGTTAATGTAATAGGATTAATGTGTTTATTTTTAGATGTAAATAGCATATAGGATGTTTTTTTAGTATTTATAGTAAGTAGGTTGCACTGACACCAAGTGCCGTATTTATTGAGATCGTTTTGTGCTCGGCCTGTTACTTCCTTAACGTCCTTTCCATAGTAGAAAAGACACGTATCATCGGCATATAATGTAATTTCTCCGGATAGATTGATCTTATTTATATTATTTACGTAAACTAGGAAAAGCAAGGGACCTAGTATGGAACCTTGAGGTATACCGCATTTTATATTTTGCGGAGTGCTTGAATAATTACCTATTTTTACTATTTGTGTTCTATTATTCAGGTAAGATGTTAACAATTGGTGAGCTAAACCAGATATACCCAGGTTTTTAAGTTTGGCAAGTAAAAGAGGGTGGCTCACTGGTTTGATCGATGGATTATGAGGTTAAGGCGCATACCCGAGCCAATATGACAGTGCCATCTATTTTACAGTATTATTAACACAGGAAATTTTAAAAATCCATTGTATAGTTTGTGGTATCTATTAGAAGCTATGTTTTAATACCTCTGTAATTAGTTTTATCTTATAATAGTAAAGATGCGAAAATAGAGTTCGGTGGCCAAAAAGGGCAACTTCGTATATATCTGCATAAGGTTTACAAAATAAAACTGTTCACAGCTATAGATAACTTATAATAGGTACCACAAACTGTACGATGGATTTTTAAAATTTCCTATGTTGATCGTAAAAATATGATAAAATAGGTGGCTGCACCACTTTCACTCGTGTATGCGCCTTAGAGAGGGAGAGGTTCTGAGGTAACAAACTGCCTCGCTGGTCTAGCGGTCAGCTTGTACACCGTACAACCGTTGATTATGAGGTGGGTTCGAATCCCGAGTCGGGCCAATAGTTGATATTGTGGTTTTGAAAAATTCAGTTACTGCCCGGAGTCAAGAAGTGGCGGTGTTACACCCCCGTGCATCGGAAAGCACGTTAAGCCGTTGGTCCTGCGCCTGACCTCTCCCCGGTCGTGTCGATCTGTCGTCCCATCGGATTATGAGGGTAAGGGAATAGAGAGCGCACCTTGTTTGCGCGCACGCTTGTGCACTATAATATGTCCTGGGCATCTAGCTAGTCTCCGATGAGACTGGCCGCCGTGGTTGAAATTCGGCTAGGTGGACATTATGATTATTAATCCCTTAGATGATAACTCACCAAAAACCACGAAACACCTCATCACAAGTCCATTCACCAATCACTGATCACAACTCCAGTTCCAATCGAACAAACTTCACACTTCTAAGTCCAAGCTTAACTTCAAAAACCAAGCTTTATTGCTTAAAACACAAAGTCTTTCAGTTTAATTCAAACATCAAAAGAGGTTTCCTCCTTCTTCAACCTTATTCGAATGCTAAGGGACCACCAGAATAGATTGATCTACTTCATCAGTATTTTCTGATGGAACTGCAGTTCAGGTTCAAAACGGTCAATCCTCAACGGTGTAGGTGGCAAAACGACATGGTTTTACTCGTTCTGCTGCTGTACTGGGGCTCAAGCCGAGAGAACATTGGTTAAGAAATTGCCCTACCAAGAACAATGGCTATATCGAATTCTTAAAGCTAGCTATTCGCAAGCTAAGTTTAACACGCAGGTTTGTTTAGGACAGGTTTAATAGAAATCTTTTAGGAACAACTTCAAAGTCGAAAAAATTTGGGATAATATTAATTAAATAATACAAACTTTCCCGTTTAAAATATTACTACCTAGGATTAGAACACAAATTTTCTCGTGAAAAGTTTAGAATATAAAAATAAAAGCTCAAAGATTTATTTTAATAAAATTACTAACTGTTGGGACGGGTATGATAAGTTTACAATATAAATAAATTTATTTTGGTGTGAAGCTATTGTTGGTGTAACTGCAAGGTAGTTAAGTAAATAAATAAATAATGTCAGACTATTCACACTTAATTATCTAGCCCCAGGCTAAGCAGAGCTTGCGTTATGTGTAGGTACTAGATAACTGATATATAATACAATACAGTACATAGATAGATATTTTTTATCATACATAGAAAACATCCAGAACGCCCTGAACTGTAGCTTTCTCAAATTCATACTAATCCATTCCATTCTAATATTAATAAATGCCAACGGCTAATCGGCTGAACTAAATGAAATTTAGAAAGAAGGTAGACTAATAAAAACTTTCAGTTGATTAAAGAAAGAAATAAAACAAACAGCCAAGCAGTACGAATGCTGATTGATTCTAGTAAATAGGTTCGTATTGATGCATTGAAAAGCAGCGGTGTTTTTGTATGATTTTAATTACTTAATTAAAATGTGTATGAGAGGAAGGGAGGTCTATGTCCAGCTGTGGACTAAGTAATATAAGCTAACTAGCTGCACCCCGCCGCTTCGCACGCGTTGTTTCTATATATTTCATCCCGCGGGAACTGATATATGGGATAAAAGTTAACCTATGATTTCGGGATTGGAATTACCTGTATGCAATATTTCAGCCCAATCCGTTTAGTGTTTTTTGGCGTGAAGAGGTAACAAACATCTATCCATACAAACTTTTTTATTTATAATATTAGTGTCATGTGATGATTGGCTAATGATGATGAGATATAGTGATTAATTTGGTGCGGTGAAAAAGTTGACAAAGTTTCAGAGAACATATGTATATTTAGATGCAGATATCGATAAAAAAAAACCATATTTTTAAGCGACATGAAAAAAGGAGGAGGTTCTCCATTCGACTGTTTTTTTAATATCTTTTTTTTGTTACCTCTGAAATTTTGACTTAGGTGGTTCGATTTTCATGATTCTTTTTTTATTTAAAGCTGGTGCTTCCCGTGTGTTTTGCTCAATTTTAATTTGGTCCAGTTCTGACAATGAGATCCATGAAAAAACTATAATTGAAGTCGGTTTAGCAATATAATTGTTTTTTTTTTTATACTTTTTTTAAAACATTATAATGCTTGTCAAGTGGAACCGTAATTAGAAGTTAGTAGGTAGGAACCTAAATAAGGTACGTAGTAGTCATTCAAAACGGTGTCCGAATTCCCAGTAAGTCAATAACTAGCGACAAAAACTCAATTAGATTAATGCACAATGCATACAGCCCACTATACGCCACGGTACAGCTATGCTAAATGCCACCAGAAAGCTTGCTTATTTATAAGTTACAAACGACAAAGTAATACAATTTTGGATAATATTGTAGGTATCGTAAAATTAGTTTATGTTTGTCTCCCAACTTGTCGTACAAAGTTCATAAAGTCAAACTTTCTGCTTTCGGCTTTTGAGCATTCAATGACTGTAGGTGACTGTAGGTACAACATCCAGAATTCTAGAATTTAGACACCGCAGAGGCCAGTAACAATCGATGTCGAAAGCGATAGTAGATAAGTCCAAGAATGTATGAGTTTGACATATGCCTTAGATATGTCCCGTGATCCTTTCCCCTACGAATCTTTCAATTATTTCCGATTCGCTTCATAGCGAATAATAATAAAATAAAATATTTTATTGCAGTACCTTTTTTAACAACCATTAATTGATTAGCCTACATTTAAGCAAACATTTGCTTGTGTTTGGGGACTTCGCAAGAGCCAGTGACATACATTAACTAAGTTAAAAAGATACAAGTACAGGGTATTTTAATTAATTATGAATTAAATAAAATACCCTGTAATTAAAATACACTGTAATTATGCTGAGACGAATCAAACAATACGGCATTTGTTGTAATCGAACTAGTAGTTTCAGCGCTACCTGGGAACATAAAATCGGTTACATCCATACAAACATAGGGTGTCAACCTCATAAAACTCCCCCGTTGGTGGTCGGGTAAAAATTATATTCCATTCAGTTACGAAGGCTTATTTATTACTAAGTGAGCCTTCTGAAAACCTCGTAGGCCTTACTGTGTCTATGAAACCCATCGATTCTGATTGTCATGTGAACCGCCGACAAAAAACGACTGTGCCAACACTTGCCTTTGTAATTACGAGATTGTGTTGCAATAATAACTCTGCTATCTGTTGGTATCTTTTGTTCTGTTGGACTTTTTTACGGCCAAAATGATAACAGAATAACATAGGTACGGTAATTTTCCGTTTAATTCATTTTTTTCTTGGTGCTAGATGATGTTTTGGGAGTTGACCAGCATTATTTAGAGGTAGGTATTTCTTTTCATTATAGAAATTGACCATTGACGGTTTAAAGGACACATGAAATAAGTTTGTGCGATTCGCACACAGTGGAGCGTAGTGAAGATTTTTGTAGGTATAAAATTAAAGCCGAATTAATAACTTCCTTATATTTCTGAAGTCAGTTTAAAGACTAATTTGTTAGATTTCACATAACATCTCGAAAACGTAGCGGTCATAGATAGATAGATAGATAGATAGATAGATACGTTTATTGATTTATGAATGATACATTTTTATGGTAAATAGGGTCTTAAATCCTAAATTAGGTTTATCTAGACACTAGGTTCTCTAATATAAACTTAGGCACGCATAATAATAAGGACAGTTACGCACACAGGCACAGCGGTACCACTACCACCGTCTTGGTCATGGTCACGTTTTTTTTGACGCTTTTGATTAATTTAATACACCGTAGCTCCATTTCAGTACTTAACCTTAGATTCACCATGCTATGATGGAAACTTTCCTTGGCTATGGTTTCACGATAAGCACAGTGACGTGTGAACAGAATATTGGTCTAACATGACACGGCAAAAGTTAAACGATTAGCAAATGTCTCGTGTACACGTTATTATTTCTGTTATTAAAAGCTAATTTTAATTGGACGATCGGATATAAAATGATCATTAAGTAAGTACGATCAAGCAAAAAATGATAATTAGGTATGACCGTTAAGTAGATTACAGCATGAACCTTTTTAACAGAAACGCTGTATTGATTTTCGTCAAACTTAACTGACTCATAAAATAAGCTAAGTAATCTAATAAATATAATTGATTTTGTTTTAAAAAACTATAAACCGACCTCAACTACATATATAGTTTTTTCATGGATCCCATTGTTAGAACTGGACCAAATTAAAATGGGATCATACGGGAAGCGCCAGCTTTTAAATAAAAAATGAATTATGAAAAGAGGACCAACCAGACAAAACTTCTGAGGTAACAAACATAAAAAATGCAGGCGAATTGAGAAACTCCTCCTTTGTTTGAAGTCGGTTAAAAATATGCTTAAAATCAATCATAGATATGTCATCATTTTGGGAGCTACAATGCACGAATAACATAAGTACCTACCTCTGTTTGCATAAAACGACGCGAATCGTCGCTTTTATTTAACTTTTCTTCAAAATAATCTGTTTTACAAATCTGCAAGCAGTGTTACTAGCTTGATGTTCTACGTGTTGCCAACAATGGCTGTTAATGCAACATTTAAATGCAAAGACTGGAGAAGCGCACTTGATCACCACTATTGGTCCCAGAGCGAAGAAATAATGATAGTTACTCGTTTACACGGTCGTTTGAGAATGCTTTTCAGTATCGATATAGCCTTGCTACACAGGTTTAATTTTTCTATTTTACACGAGTGCCAAAAAAGGAGTGAACGTTTTCTTTTAGTCGCTGTACTTTTGACAGAGTGGTCGTGGTTGTGCATCAGGGTCTCACGCTTAGGTGTATATCTAATGGTTTTTTGGTTTATGTACGATTAAGGAAAGTAAAGTAAAGGCCGTAACTTTTAGATGCCAAACAGATTTGGCTATACCATGGACACATACAAGTGTATGGTATGGTAGGTAGCTAGCTTCAAGTCCCGCCTGAAACTTTGGAGTTGAAGAGTAAAAATTCTGCTCGATAAGAGTTAAAATTCTGCTCGATAAGAGCAGAATTTTTACTCTGTAGGAGAACAAGAACTCGAGAAAAAGGAGACTAATGATACTTAATTAATTCTTATATTTATTTATTTTTATTTAATTACGATTTTCTAGAAACTTTTTTGAATTATTAATAGTTTTTTTTAAACTTAGCTTTGAACGAATGTAACGATTTAGCAGTGCGCAGTGGCGGAGGTGTATCATTCCAGCAGCGAGAAGCTGCAAAACGGAATGAACCACGAAAGCCACCGTTCTGTGTTTTTGTGTCGGTAAAATCAGATTAGAGCAAGATCTACGTGGATATCTAGAGTTAGTTTCATACGCCCATTCTAGTTTTTTGTATAGGTAAGGGGGTGATTTAAATTTTATAACACCAAACAAAAGTGTCGCCAAATGCAAGTCACGGCGTGCCTTCGTCTTTAGCAAGTCTGACTTGCTGAAGATGAAGCAAGTCAGACTTGCTGATGATCACCAACGACAATGTTTTTTATAAAACAAATAAGTTTTTATAAACCAAAAATGACGCTACTTACTTTACGTACGCAATTGACACATATTTGAACGAAAAATAAAACTATCTAAATGAGTAAAAAAATCCTGACCAGTTAACCACTTCCGAGGAGGACGTACATATTGTGTGGCCAGCAGGGTCTATAGTGAAACTTAATTATATAAAATGTAAATACCACTGTACACCTATAGAATACAATAAATGATTGAGTATTGAGTATGATGATGACGAAGTGTTTGTCTGGTTCGCGGCATCACCTAGCAATCCTATTCCGCAGCTTAGTAACGGCATCACCCAGATAAAGCCATATTGATCAACTGATTGCGCCAGTATCTGTGTCATTGAGTTGGTTACCAAACTGTATGTATTCTAATCCGTGTGTTCTGCGACACCTATCTTGTTGGGAAATGAGAATGGCTTTCCCAGAGATATCAGTTTTTCCGATTTGACGTGTAAATGAAATGCAGTTAGTTTGCATGAAGTTATGGAATGGGTAAGTACCCAGCAGTACGCAATGAACAGTGATCGGAATAGACAGAGTATATTTACCTTTAGTTCTAGTGTGTAAGTATCACAGAGTTGATCATACCTTGTCTGAAATCCCGGGATGATGGGTAATGATGTTTAAATCCCGGGATTTCAAAATTATGAATTGTACCATAAATAAATTCATATTTTAAACTAGCTTCGCACGCGTAGTTATTATCCCACGGGAACTGATTTGTGGGATAACCAGAAATGTTATGTTTGATTCCAGGATCAGAATGACCCGTGAGCAAAATTTCAGCCTGATCCGTTCAGTGATATTGGCGTGAAGAGGTAACAAACATCCATCCATCCATCTATTCATCCATACATCCATACAAACTTTCGCCTTTATAATATTATATATATGTATAAGTGATGTGATAGTGTGATGTTTAAGTTGGAAACTATCGATTTGAAGAATCATATGCCATTTTTAGGGTTTCGACGGGAATCGCGGGGTTTCATGAAAAAAAAACCTGTACGGGGGGCACATTTAGATCGCTCAGTATGGGAAAGTGTAAAACTTTAAGACATAAGAAGATCTTTTCCTAGAAACCACGTCATTGATTTTAATAACAAGAAAAACTGCATGCATATTAAAAATTTGTATAAATTTAGTTTCCATTCTCTTATCGCAGGTGTCGTAATTGGCGACTCAGAGATATCCACCGAGGGCGGGCAGCAGTGCCTTCTGCAGAACTATTCTACCACCGAAATGTGATTCCCAACCAGCCAGCAGCGTGGGGATTTTGGGCATTACCCCCTTGAGGTAAATTTTGTGATCTTCCTTATAATTAAGATACTTACTATGTTATTTGGATAAAATAATACTTACAATTGAGCCTTTTAAGTGGTATCGTAAAATAACTGGTGTTTTACTAAAACTTTGTGGTTTGAATTTCCAGTTATAAATAAATAAATAAATAACAGACAGACGATTGTTCAAAAATCTTTGAATACAGTAGTAGGTATTGGAAAATTGTTTTTAAAATCAAAATAGAGTCTTCTTTCATTGAAGTATTCAAATATAATATTTAAGATAGTAGTCCTCATCCTGGAATCAAACATAGTCTACTTTTTTACTATAAATCAGTTTTCGTAGGATAGTTTCCATAGGATCAAAGCGTGCGAAGCGCGAGGTGCAGATAGCTTATTATACTTCTTAATTACATTTTTAAACTAGATATGCTATAAAATATGACCCTTAGGAAATAATTCAAAACTTCCAACTTGCATGCATGACCCAATGTTTAATTGCTTCGCATCGTGAGCATTTCTACGTTAATCTGTATAGGTCTGTTCCTGTAAACTTTTTCTGTAAGTCCCTACACGTAAATTCATTCATAATATAGTTGTTACATTCTTTATTACCCAGTTTATATTTTTAATAACTTTTTTATATAATCGACTTCAAAAAAGGAGGAGGTCCTCAATTCGACTGTAGTTTTTTTTAATGTTTGTTACCTTCGAACTTTTCAATCGATTTTCATGATTCTCTTCTTATTTGAAAGCAGGTGCTTCCCGTGTGGTCCAGTTCTGACATTGGGATCCATGAAAAAACTATATAATTGAAGTCGGTTCACAGTTTTATAAAACAAAATCATTTTTTTATATCATCATGTCATCGGTAGAAGACATCGCCTTTCAGTGTACGAAAATAACAAAAGCCATTCAAAAGGGTTTCAAATTTAAATATAGGATGAGTGGTTTTAGAGTAATTCCACAGCGGTACCTTTAAATCGATTTGTATGGATTTTTTTAAACCAATCATAAACCTTTTACGAATATAATTAAATTAGAGCAAGTATTTAGAATTGAAACAGTCTACAGATAGCACAACTGATCCATATCAGTATCCAATCAAAAGAAGACATCAGGACACTGGCTGCCCCCACCATTTGAAACAAAATAATCTTTATACACAAACAAAATCTTCAAGACAAGGGTGAATAGGTATCTTCTCGACCTTCGTGATACACCGTCGGCCGCATCTTCGCTTTCCATCAGGTGACATTGCGGTCAAACGAAGGAAGAGAAAAAGTCTAGTTAACGTAAAAAAAATGACCATCAAAATATAATATACAAATGAGAAGTATTTACTTTAGATTGACCTAACTGTAAACTGTTTTTAGTTTTTTATAAATATTCGAAGCACATCCAGTACATTTAGATTCTGAGTAGGGAAAGAGTAGAAGAGAACTCAGTGATGTCTCAGTCTCATAGATGAGCTCTCTCTCTAGTTACCAGGGCAATCGGCCAGAGCGGGACGTTGACATGACCTGCGTGTATCTAGGTCACAACACGATACACTATATGATATGGAAAGTTTGTAATAGATAGAAAGATTATGACTTTATTGCACAATCAATACAAAAGAAGAATTAAATAAAACAGAACTTAATGCTAACTATAATCTAGTATGGCAAAATCGGCGGTCTTATCGCTAAAAGCGATCTGTTCCAAGCAAGATACAAGATACAAGATTTTATTGGTAAAATTTTAATTTACATGTCAAATACATTAAATAACATTTTTACTCCTTATTTAATAGATTACATTTTTGTTAACTTACTTAAATTCAAATTACATTATTTCATTTTAATTAATATTATTATTTCATTTAAATAAATTATTATTGCAACCTTTGGATGGATTGGATCAGTACGTATGTACGGTGACGGTGGCGTAATTGATTACGTATTAAATAGATAGTCAATATTTTTATAATATAAAAGTGATTTGAATAACAGAAATTCAATTATCGCCTCGGGACAAATGTGTGTACGATTGGATACTGCTGATATTTTTTCAGGGTGTTCTGGATGTTTTCTATGTATATTATACTAGACTTACTAATAAGAGTAGGTAGATTAGTTATAAGTTTTTTTATATTTTATTTTATGATTACTTTTATTATCTCTAAACTTAAGTCTATAGTTCTAGTCTTCTAGTTATTCTTTTACTCTATGTTTGTTTGCATACCTACCTATTTTCAATGTGCTGTTTCCTATTTTCCTGTGCTGTCCTTGTGTGCTAAATAAAAACTTCTATCTATCTATTTTCAAAAAAATATCCATCTATGTAGTGTAGGTATTGTATTAGGTGTATATCTCAATTCACACAGCATTTTCTAGCCCCAAGCTAAGCAGAGCTTGTGTTATGGGTTCTAGATATAACTGATTATACATAATACAACGTTAGTTTTACGTATTGTTTTTTTATTTTATTTAGTTCATACCCAAGCCTATAAGATCTTACAAACTTTTGTCCCGCGTCGGAAATCGGTATGGTTGATTTTTTATTTTGTTTGAGAGCTAACGTTTCTCGTTTTCGTAAACCTGTTCATAACCTTATACTAAGGACACAGCTCTGTGTCGTGGGTCGGACGTGGACCTTTGAGCCGACCGCATTTAACCTTTTTGCAGAGTCTTCTGTGGTAGCTACCTGCCCGGAAGGTGGTGGGTACAAGCAAACCAAGCAAGTGGGATTCGCTTTACTCAGTCGATTACTTAGCATCCGTTTTTAATTTTCACAACACTGTCAATTGCAAGTAGAGCAGGGTCAATAGTTGCACATTTATTTCACCAAGTTATTGAGGGTGAGATAGCAAAGTAGGTATGACCGTTCTAATCAAACTTTCGCCCACAAAGCGCATGTTTTTAAATCGTTCAATTAGCCCCCACTGAGATAAAGTAAACACCGTTTGTATAGTATTGTTAAAAAGTATAGGTATGCGGTTTGCTTTACTCGTTTTTTCAAAGATAGTCAGAACACTCTCATTGAAAAAACTTTAGGTACAGGTAAAGGTATAAACTGTACGATGGATTTTTGAAATTTCCTGTGTTAAATGAACGTTAATAATAAGATAAAAAAGGTGGCGGCGCTACTTTGACACGGGTATACGCTTTAATTCCAAATGGTTCATACGTTCGCGAGCTACGATGCCACAGAGAGACAATTAGACACACGTTAGATTTATATCACCCCGTTTTTTGTCTTTGGTTAAAATAGCAAATCGTCTACTCTTCAATCACATCCTCTGTATTCAATAGGTTTTCACATAAAAAACAAAACTGTTGGCACCGACATCAGTGATTTCGGACATTTCAGTCTATATTTTATATTCGTTGTATTTTTGTTGCCCGAATTGGTATTTCTAAATTTGTAGCTATCAGAGTAACACGAAGTGTATGATTCGTTGGATGCACAAGGGTGTTCACTTTATTATATTTATGTACACCTTATGTATTTATGTAGGGGGAAATAGAAGTACATTCGCGGACCGCGGCCTGTCACTGCTTCTTTCTCTGCAAAGGGAAACGTGTTTTCAGTAATTGAAACTAAATTTTAGCAATTTTTTTCGGACGTTTGATGTACTCTTCAATTTCATGAAGTAAAATTATTTAAAATTTGAAATAAAGTATGAGTTTAATAAGATTTTTCATTGTGGTAATGGAGGCACTTTTATTCGTATCATGCTTACCGTATGCCTTGAAATTAAAGACTGATCATTCCTAGATCTTCCTCGTATAATTAAAAAGTTATATTTTATGTTCCTAGAAACTAGCTCGATAGTTTGTATTGTGTGTATGTAATTTTGATAAAGCTCTGAATAAGTAAATATTCCTTTCGACCAAATGCCGCCGTGATTATAACTATAATAAAAACTCCTTACTACAATTTTTTTTTATAAAATGTTTAATAAATTTAATATAGGCACTTTAACACTATTTATACACAAAATCAATGTGCATGGAGCTGATTTATACGAATCTCGATTTTTAGAAAAGGTGTTAGTATTATTTTTCCTTCGATAATAATTGATAAAGTTTTAATTATTTGTAATAAAGTTACTTTGATAAACACAGGGTGGAACTAATAAGATTTTACTTAATTTTTTAACGATTTTACTTCCATTTTAGCCTCTGAAAAAATCGTATTAAGCTGTCCTTATTTTTCCTACGCGTATATTGTAGCTTTATATTTTTTTGGTTTATTTACTCGATGACCGCATTCGTCTGCCAATAACAACGAATACAAATTTTGCATTTTACTTTTTTACCGTTATAAAAATAACAAAACTTGAGCTGCAAAGGTAGAATGATCAGTAACAAAGTTAAAGTTATACACTTCTTTACATTACCATAAAAAAGATTGTAGTAAACAAAAAATAAAAGTGATCACCAATTTGTTCACTTAATGAATCTATCAACATCAAAATCATCGATTTGTAACAACATTTATGATTTAACCATAATAGAATGCCTCGTCTGCGTCTGTCCATAGTAAACATGTCATTCTGGATTATTTCAGGGGCGCATACACCAGTGAAAGTGGCGCCCCCACTTATTTATGTTATTATTTCGTTAAACGACACTATTACAGAGGCATTAATAAATTGTATTAATGCCTCTGTAATAGTTTCATTTTGTAAAGCTTAGGCAGAGATACGAAGTTGCGCTTTTTGCCCACCAAATTTTAAACTATATGTATAAGGTAAAGCTATTACAGAGGTATCAAAAAATATCTTATAATAGGTAAAACAAACAGTACGATGGATTTTTAAAATGTCCTATGTTCATGTTCAGCGTATTAATATGATAAAATAGCTGGCGCTGTCATATTGGCTCCTGTAATGGCTTCATTAGAAATTACTTCACTCGATGCGTTTGCCTTTTGTATTGTGTGTGTTAAAGTTGAGATGAACTCTATACAAATAAAAATACCATACTAAGGAGATTTCGTAGAGCCTCTACGCGGATATAGCTCGTAGACCCTCTACGTGCAACATACTTTGTTGACCATCTACGAAAAACTAGCTTCTAAGGCCGTTTAAAGAAAGAAAGCTTGAAACTTATAAGCCCTTACCGGCGCTTGACAACGCTGGCCCGTTCTACACAAAGCAAGCTGGTTGTCGCAGTTGTTTATTAATTTTAGATGGCAGCGCCCAGCGCTGACCAGCGCGTGTTGAAGCATGTCGGCACTTGTCGGCATCGTTCAGTGCTTATCGGCGCGCGTTCATATATATATTTTCCTGCGAAGGTTACCAGCGTTGTCAAGCGCCGGTAAGCGCCGGTAAGCGCTTATAAGTTTCAAGCGTTCTTTCTGTATACGGACTTAGAGTACAAACAGAGCAAGCAAGCAAGAGCGAGCGAATGGAAACGAATGGAATTCGGTACGTTCGTTCTATTTTTTTTTGTGTGGCGACAGCCACCCTGTTATCACGGCCGAATGTGTACGAAAGGCCCTAGTTTGATCTTTTGCAATGATGTCCAGACTGGTTCTTTTGAGTTTATTTCGTTTTATTTGCGAAACATACAGGGTAAACGAAACTCCGAAGCTGACAAATCAAATGAATGTTTGTCAATTGAACGTTGTAAAATTCACAAACTCGACCAAGAAACATATTCGTACTGCAAAAAATTATGCCATTTATGTTCCGCGTGACGTCACATCTTGGGATACTTTTAAGCAAGGTTTGACGCGCCTTTAAACAGACTTCTAAAAAGGAGGAGGTTCTCAATTCGACTGTTTTTTTATGTTTGTTACCTCTGAACTTCCATTTTAATTTGGTACAGTTCTGACAATGGTATCTTTAGGGATCCTGCCTAGCAGATTAAGTTTCTTAATGTTCTTAACTTTATTCAAGGAAATCTATATATTTATGCACTATATTAACACTATCGGTAAGTACCCGTGCGGAGAGCAAGATAAACGATTCAGCCAATCAGGAGAAGGCGCACGCTATGCTCGGTTACAACTGATGAACTGAGGAGCGTAATATTGATGTAAATTAGAGTTAGATCAGTGCTGATAATTATTGTATTTGTGTAAAATAAATACCGAGGAAGTCTGCATGTGTTTGCTGTTCCTCCTGACTTTGTAGTTAGATAACACACATATAGATAGTGAACATCGACCATAACTTATTCTGTAGTAGAACTTCAGTAGAATCCTGTTGTTTCCCACCGCAGCGACCCTGAAAGTTACGTTCACATCAAAGGCTCTGTCTGTTCTACTTGCAGAGGACTCTAGGCGGTAACTTATTTGATTATACTTTGCTTCGCTGTAGCTGCTTTAATACATAAATAATTCCTGAATGTTTCCTCTGTATTTTAAGTTTTGCGAGTCTAAAACCCTTATTCATAATGCTCTGCTAACATAAAACAGATGCTAGTAGTGTTATTTCTCTGTCTAACTGATGTCAATAGAAGAAGACGGAGCAAGGTTTAGCAGTGTGCAGATTATAGATTCTAGCAGACTATTATGTATTACTAGCTGCGCCCCGCGGCTTCGCACGCTTTGTTCCTATGGAAACGTTAAAAGATGATTTCATCCCACAGGAACTGATTTATGGGATAAAAAGCAGCCTATGTTTTATTCCAGACCTAGGACTATGTCTATTTTAAATTTCACCCAGATCCGTTTCGTAGTTTTGGCGTGAAGAAGTAACAAACATCCATACATCCATATACACCCATACAAACTTTCGCATTTATAATATTAGTGTGATTAGTGTGATGAATAAGAGAGTAATAGTTTAGGATATTTGTGATCCCATTTTTATGTAGCCATGTCTAAAATAGAAATTACATGGATTTTGGAAAACAATAGTCGTAGTAGTTTGCTAAATAAAAAACTTAGGTTAAATAATAAATAGATAGAGACAGAGAAACATAAAACGGCTGTATTTATACCCGGTTACCAAGGGACAAGGGTTATGAGGTTGGTGTTGGTACCTAATGTTTGTATGTATGTAAAAAAAAGCCTTTATTTTCCCATAACTTATTTCTATAACAATTGTTTGAGTTAGTTTCTAGTGTTTTAACTTATTTCCTATTGTTAGTTTTGTTGGTTAAGGGCCCCTCCTCGGGTGAAGGCCTCCTCCAGTTTCTTCCACGCTTCTCTATCCTGTCCCACAGACTCCCAGTCCTTTCCTGCTGTTTCCTGAATGTCGTCAGCCCACCTTCTTTTTGGCCTGCCTACTTTCCTTTTTCCTAATGGACCTTTCCATTTTGTTGTTTTGAGTGTCCATCTATTTTCTGTGTATCTAGAAACATGGCCAGCCCATTGTATGTATGTATGTAACCGATTTTTATATGCCCACCACAGACATCCGTCCTGCGCGCATCGCTGTTCCCATGTAACGCTGAAAAACTCGTTCGATTTCAACAAATTAAGGTAAGCCGACTAATAGATATCCATCGGGGTCGGGCAGCAGCGTCTCCTGCAGACCTATTCTACCACCAAACTGCGATTCCCAACCCTCATGCCCATTGTGGGGATACTAGCCATTACTCTCATGAGATAATAGCCAATAAGGCGCTTATGAGGGGCAGGCCTGCATCCAGCAGTAACTTAAACATTTAAACTCCGTTTTAGAATTCTATAATTTCAAAAAACAGTTATTATTTTATTTATGGAACATGTACTTGTTTAGATCTTAAGTAAAGTTTTAGATTTAGTGATAGTCTACTCATGTTAAACTTATAAAATGTAAATCATTTATTGGCTGTAGGTAATGATAGTATAAGTTAAATTAAGTTTTTTTTTCAGCCCTCATAAGTACTATTGTAAAAAAGACCTTTACTCAGTTCCAAATAATATTTTTCTTAAAGTAAATTCCACAAAGAAAGACAAACTAGAACGCAAACGTTAGTTGAAAAGCGCGATGAATGATTCATTTGATTTCATCATTCTTTGTTTTCATAACGTCTGTGACCCATTTTTATATTGGCTTGATTATAAATGAGTTATCATATAACTATACAAATACAAAATACAAATACAAATCGTTTATTGGTACCATGGACATTTTATAAAACTATAACATAATGCAACGATACTGACGCTAAAAGTTTACAACTGTGTCGCGTTCAGTATCGCCCTCCTCTGGACAGGAAAGAATATAACAACTATTTACAAAAAGTACTCAATTAGTATAATTTATACTAAGTTTATAAAGTAAATACTATGGTTAGTTTCTTAAATTTAACTACATAAGGCTTATATTAAGTATTCAACTAAGCTGTGTTGAAAAAAAAAAAAAAAAAAAAAAAAAAACACTCTAACAAAACACATATTCATTATTAATCATTATTCAGTTTAACAGAAAATGATCTTTTCAAGATACAACTTGTTATATAATGTATCACCTGATCCCACCATCCCCCTTCCACTCCAGCACAAGCAGAAGCAGCGCAATACCATCCATACTTAGTGGATGTACCCTCTACTCGCACTAAGCGGTTTTCCTCCACCTTTATTATTCGCACCGCAAAGGATTGGAACTCGCTCCCTGCCTCTGTTTTTTCCAGCCAATCACAACCTAGGTCTCTTCAAGACAGGGGTGAATAGAATAAGTATCTTCTAGACCTTCGTGATACACCGTCGGCCGCATCTTCGCTTTCCATCAGGTGAGATTGCGGTAAAACGAATGTCTATTTATTAAAAAAAACACCCTAATATTATAAATGCAAAAGTTTGGATGTACTGATGTTTAGATGGGTTAATTCCAGTTAAATTTATTGATATAAGGATAAGGATTTCTATCCTGAAGGGCGAAAACGGGACCTTAAAAAAAACAGTTTTCCCCCTTTGATGGACTTTTGATACCTTTTCACGCCATAAGGACTGAAACGATCGGTCTGAAATTTTGCACAGAAGTACCTCTAATTCTATACCTTAACTAATTAAAGAATACCAATAATAAAAAAAAAAATAGTACAGTTTTTAAACGGCGAATCTGTGAGCAGCCTTGTGTAGGCTGTCCACATATGTTCGCCATCTTTATTTTATTTATTAGAAAGGTGTTATTTTTTTTATACTTCTCACCTGGTTCCTGTTAAATTAGGTACCAACATTCCTGTATAATATCCTGAATATAAATAACTTTTTTTATAAAAATTTCTGATGTTATGGGGCACCTTGCATAAATGATATGTTATTTTCGGGATCAGTCTGCCAGTAGTTTTGTTATTCCAAACAAACTTGCAAATACTACTCCTTTATAAATTCGTTAAGAAGCGAATCGAAAACAATTGAAAGATTCATAGGGTAAAAGAAATAGCGCTGTTTGTTTCGCACAACATTTTTAGAAGATCATTTTTGATTTTGTTACGATGGAAACAATTATTATTACTTTTGTCTTGTGGTGCGAAAAATTTGGCGCAAAACAGCACTACAACAAAAAATCGGAACAGATCACGTAACAAATGTACGGCATATGTCAAACCCATACATTTTTGGACCATTCTACTATCACTTTCGACACCGATTATTACATTGTCTAGCTAGGTTCCTCTGGATTCAAGTAAGCCGCGATCTGCTCTGCGATATAACTCTTGCTCCATAATACCATAAATAACTAAGTACCTATTCATTGCTTCATATAAAAATTCTCAGCAAGGCGTAGGTCACTGCCCGATATATTGAAAATAAAATGCTTTCAGACTCGCAGTTAATATTGCTGATCCAGTGAGCCAGAGAGAAGAGAATAATTTCAATTAACACGTCGAGGGCTGAAGTCAAACGCCTAGGAAGTGGATCAAAAGAAAATGTGAAACTCATTAAATTTTCATTTAGTGTTGTAATTAAGATCTTGAGATTTTAAATGAACTTTCATCGCTTGAATACATAAAATCGATTTACACAGTTTCTAATCTGAAAGCTTGTGATCCATAAACAGTTATTTAGGGATTCTTCTTGAAGACACATAATTTTTTTTTGGTAAATTTACATAGCATTATCTAGCTCCAAGCTAAGCAGAGATTGTGTTATGGGATACTAAATAACTGACATACTTAACGCAATACACAACTAGATAGATACTTTTCATTATACATAGAAAACAACCAGAGAATCCTGAAAAAATAACTGCAGATCGGACACACATTTGTCCCGGGGCGGGAAACGAACCAGCATTCTCTGGCTACGCAGGCCGACCTTTATCCCGAGATCGTTAAATGCACTAAAAAATATTGCAGCATCTAATGGAAATCAGTACCGAGGCGAATGGTATAAACATAAAGAGACTTATTCCCAGCATGTCAATGAAAATCAAGTCCCGGGAATTCACTACTCAATAAATAAAACATTAGGTTTCAAACGATCTGTAAACGAGCAGCGATTCGGAAAATCGCACGAAACGCACCAACAGCACTTAAGTCATTAATAATCCCTTCGTGAACCGGGGAAATTTCAATGATATCTCATCGCGAGGCTTTCCATCTATTGGGTTATCCATTAAATAAATTTTATTCGTGTGATAAGGGACGTGCGGCGGGGCGGCGGCGGCGGCTAGGCGGGCGCCGTCTCGCCGCCCAGTGGCAACCGCGCGCCCAGCCACGTCGCACGCTCCGCGCCTCTCGCCAGTTCCTCTCCTGCCGCCGCCGTGGGCCGATACCCAGTGATAGTTCTAACCATCCGTGCTGGACAGCATCAGATACCAGAGCCTGGTAAGTGCATTATATCCTTAATTTTATAATTTATAGGTATGTTATCACGCAAACTTTCGCGAGACGTATCTTAATCAGCCGCCGTGTCGTTACGGCCATTTTATAGAATGCGAGCGTTCAACCTTGGTCGTTGTCAGTATTTTGGTCATTGTAAATCGCTCAGCTGATACATGCGATTTTTCCGCGCGCATACCGCTCAACAAAAACGCGGCGTAAAAATAGATGGAGAATTTTAAAATTTCATTGACTTTCAGAGTGTTTGGATGCGTAAATTTGTTTGGATTGGATGATTAATATTCCGAGTACAAGATGACTGGATTCGTGTCAAGGTTCTGACACCTTGTTATATGAGCGGTTTTAATACCCGTTGAGGTGACTCGTAAACTGAAGTTGGAGTTTCCACGGTATAGAACTCATCAGCATGTTTGTTGTTAAAAATTACACCGTGAAATGAATCCGAAATTATGCTTACAAATATCAATATTATTGAGTACGTAACAATCGAAATGATGTATTGATAAGATAATACAATACTTTCCTAACAAAAAAAGGTAAAATAGGTACCTAGCTAAACCTTCAAAATACTTTTATAGATTGGTTTATCTGATGACTTCTGATTTCATTTATTTTGTTTCGTGTGTTCTCTAACTGTACCATTATTAATTGGCGTCGATCACACCTACCTATATAAGTTGCTTTGTTCTTCTTTTATCATGACCTTTTGCATATAGATAGTCGAAAGCCAGAGACTGTCTAGCTAGGCTATTTCTTCCCACAACAACGCGAGCCTATCACGGACAGAATATATAAAAAAATCCGGTATCAAAGGTATTCAGCGTATCTTCTGAACCGGGAAGAAGTGGAGAAAGAAGAAAGATTTGATTGCTCTTGAAATCGAATTTAAAGAATGGGGTTCGGAAAAGTTATTGGAACAGATCAATGGGCAGGTTTTCAGAAAGTTAACTGGAGCAGCAATCGACCATTATAAACTTTTCAAAGTGATTACGACAAAGAGCAAAAACTCGCTGTATTACGGTTTGAACGGTATTTTTAAAAACGATTTTGATTCGTTCGTTGATTCGGAATTCTCATGATATTACCATAGAACCATATTAATTTGATCTTTGTGATAAACTCATCTTGACAAACACACCTATGTGCCTTGAGCCACTTTGGTTACTAACTGATTTGTAACCAGCTACCTGTTTAGTGAAAGTATGAAGTGTGTACCCTTTTCTTAGCTTTTTGTATGGATGGCTAGAAGTAGTTTCATATAATCTCTACTCAGGTTAGCACACCCACAGCTGGGTATAGACCTTCTCTCTATTATTCTTAATTGATTGACTCTGTATTAAAATTAGTGTTCAGATTAGTGTTAAGTTATTTTAAGTACCTACCCATAAAGTAGGGTTAGAATTAACATGTCTGTCACATCTCAAGGGCCCTGCCTGAAAACCAGCGCAGTGTTGGGCAAATGCTGGGACCTATTTTACCCTTTACCACCTTCTATTTAGTGTAAGTACCTAGTTAGTAAGATTGCTTTAAGTTACCTTCCTATCTGTATTGTACCTACCAATTTTAGTGTTTTTGGGTAAATTAATTATATATCTCTCTCTCTCTCTCTCTCTTTATTACGCCATTCTGTCCGGTCCTGCGCTACTCTAATCACGATTTCATCTGACCAATCGGCTGATGGTTTGCCTCTTCGTCTTCGATCGTTTGTAGACCACCTACCTATTCCACATTCCGTAATGGCTGTAGTCCATCTTCCGTCTTTCTGTTTCGTCTATTACCAACTGACCAACTATAGCAAAGCGTCAACCCATTTCTACTTCAGACTTTAATGTATTGTAGAATATTTTTTGATAAAAATTTTAACTCTTTTCCCCTATATCGTCCGGTAAAAATGTAAAAATTTGGACTTTACTTTAAGGCGCATACACGAGCCAATATGACAGTGTCATCTATTGTACCATAACTATGAACGTTTATTATGCATACGAAATTTAAAAAATCCATCGTACAGTGTGGTATCTATTATAAGCTCTTTTCAATACCTCTGTAATAGTTTTATCTTATATATTATATTTATGTACATCGACTGGGCATGAAACTGTGCCGAATTATTGGAAAGCTCAAAACTCACATAAAACAGTAAAATTGGTATTATGTGCATCTTCATGCTGTGAAGATATTTAAAAAGATTATTTATAGCGTTCTTTCCTAACAAAACCCGTATAGCCGTAAGATTCCGTTTCAAAGCTTTGTTAACCGTGAAGAATATAACCCTATCAGGGTAAAAAGACACCTAAAGCATCTACTTATCAGAAAAATGGAATTACCCTTATCACATGGCCGAACTGCTATCAGCGGTGATGTCAGAAAAGGGCAAGGATAATGGTGGAGCGAGCATAGAGCTAAGGATGTGGTTGCGAAGATTCTCTTGTGTTATTAGTAAAAATGAATCCTCCTGCATATAAACTGTAACTAAATAAAAATAATATCACATCACATCACACTAATATCATAAATGTGAAAGTTTGTATGGATGTATGGATGGATGGATAGATGGATGTTTGTTACCTCTTCACGCCAAAACTACAGAACGGATCTAGCTGAAATTTTGCATACAGGTAATTATAATTCTGGAATCAAACGTAGGTTTTACTTTTTATCCCATAAATCTGATCCTGCGGGATAAAAATCACCTCTAAACGTTTCCATAGGAACAACGCGTGCGAAGCCGTAGGGCGCAGCTAGTAATATAATATAATAAACCTGGAAACCTTTTCTGAATGTTTATAAAATTCCTAATTATCTGTAGAAAAGGATAAACCCACGGTACTTAATCTCAAATTAACATGTTAAGGTTTTTGATAATATAGTGCGGTCAGCCCTCAAAAGGTGTCATAAAAAAGCACAAAAAACGACTTTGTCAGGACTTCTACCCGCTGCTGTCTTCCTTCAGTACGGAAATGCGATAACTACAAGATCTAAAACGAAAAACTTATGACTTTCTTCGAACTCTAGATAGATAGATAGATATAGATTATAACTTTATTGCACCATCAATACATAACAAAAACAAAGAAATTACTTCTAACTAATCTAGAGTGGCACAATCGGCGGCCTTATCGCTAACAGCGATGTCTTCCAGCGCCGTTAGCTCCACCTACAAAGGAAAAATTGAATAATTATACATAGTTCATTTTAGGAGATGTGTTGCGTTGCTCAATTCTAAGGTTTTCCTTATTATAGTACTACGGCATCACTCCCCACGTACTTTTTGGGATACTATTTGATTTCTTAGTAACTTTATTTTTGTTGGCTTTTTAACACAATATAAAGGACTAAACTTACTTATGAATCAAACATAATATCTTATTCGATTGCTGAGATAACGTATAAATATAACGCCAGATTAAAGGCGTATATAAGTTTTTACTGGTGAGCTAGGAATTGCTAGTTGAAACCCTAATATGACTAATACTGTATTACTTAATGTACTTAATGAGTAATAATTTAAAAGCGGGCGTTGGCTGCGCGGCGCGAGTTTAGTCAGGCCATAGAGCGATGATGCAAAGACAACCTTTAGACACAAACTGCGTAATGCGTATGGTGAATGAGTGCTATTTAAGATGCGATTTTATTATTGGAGTAACATCTAAAAGTGACTTTAAAACCTTGGCTTAACCTAATTTATGAATAATACAGCAAGATAACAAGGGTATAGTAGGGATTTGAACCACGCAAGAAGTACAATGGTGGGGAGGGTCGGTTGTCACGGCGACTGGCTCAAAAACGCTTATACAGAATGTTACCTTTGTAAGAGCTTTAGAATTCAATGGACTTGAAGTTTAGCTTCCTTCTTCACTATTATACAGGGTGTTAACGAAGTTATTCAATTGGAAGTAACATTAGATCGCATTTTAAAAGGGTTTTACTCCACCCGTGCCTTAGTACGCGGTTGTAGGGAATAATAAATAGCCTTTATAGATATTCCTTATCTAGGACTATACCGATGAAAAATTTTACCTCTATCAGTTTAGTAACAATCTAATAATTCTAAACGGTATTTCCGCAAAAAAGTGCATTTTCATAAACTTCAAAATATTATGAGGATTGGTAGTAAATAATTGGGTTTGTTTTAAGGAAAACTATAAACCAACTTCAATTTTATGGTTTTCTCATTGCCCACTGTCAGAACTGGACCAAATTTAAAGTTTTCAAAAAATAAAAGAATCATCAAAATCGGATCACCCAGGCCAACGTTCTGAGGTAACAAAAAAAACATCATTTTTTGAAGTTGTCGTACCGACAGCTACATTAAAACTTAAAATGACATTCATCGACGTTCTTCATTTCAATACACACAATACAATACTTGCATAGGTACACAAAGCATAGGTACGATCAAAGATTTATATCGTTAGATAGGCCCTTTCCGTAGTGAGACAGCGCCGTGTTTGTTGCCAAACGAAGTTTGTGAGCTCACAAACTTGTCTATATCATTTGGAATCAGCGAATTGTATAGTTTTTGTGGTGTGCTTTTTCACATTCGTGAGATGACGTTATTGCCCAATAAAAAGCAGTTGGGTTTATTAACAAAAACACAAAGGAGGATGGGCACAAATGTATGGCGCCTGGGCCTGGCACCAATCGAACTGATTGGTATGTCATTGGAAAGCTCTGTTCCTGTAGAATAAGAATAACTGTTGATTCAAGATATTTTTTGTATCATTTCTTATGTATAATAATAATAAAGTATGCAGTTAATGAAACGATCAACGTGATAAGATAATAGGATTTTGTTATTCTATTTGTGATAAAAATTCAACATCTTTTTCGAGTATATTTCAAAACGGACAACTGCAACAGTTTTATCGTAGTATAATTTTTTTGTCCTATTGACAAGAGCTATCCAACGACGTATGACTCGTCTTGATTGGACAAAGTAACCAAAAGGCCCAAAATGCCCATCCTCCTTTTATCTACTCATAGTGTGCCTGCATCGGCATTTTGTTTAATTAAAATAAATCCTTTACGCTCAAATGGCTGAATCGACTTGAATGAAACTTGCAATTAAGATAGTTTATGCGGTAGATTGAAAAGGCTTCCTATTTCATATATTATATAAAATGATTGATAATAATAATTCACAGAATCGAACGCGACCTCTCTTTGTAAAAATAATATGTATTGTTTACACCGTGATTCTGCGAAATCTCCCGTTTTAAGTATGTTTACATTTTTCGGGGTATTTGGTTGAAAACGCTTGGGGATATTAAAATATAATGATAAATTGATTCCAACAGCCCTGCCCTTCCACGAATAAACACATTAAAAAGTACGCAAAGTTCTAATATCGAAACAACTATACAAACTAATCCCTATTAATACATCATCATCATCATCAGCCTATATTAGTCCACTGCTGGACATAAGCCTCCCCTAATGAGCGCCATAGCGCCCTGTCTTCAGCTTGACGCATCCAGCATCTGCCTGCAGTCTTTCGCAGATCGTCATCCCACCTGGCCGGAGGGCGCCCTACACTACGTTTGCCGAGTCGCGGTCTCCACTCAAGAACTCGTTTACCCCATAGGTTGTCAGTTCTTCGCGAAATATGGCCGGCCCACTGCCACTTCAGCTTGCTTATTCTCTGAGCTATGTCGATAACTTTGGTTCTCTGTCGGATGTATTCGTTACGAATCCTATCCTTCAGAGAGACTCCGAGCATAGCTGTGAGTTTCCACGTCTCAGCTCCGTAGGTCATGACGGGTAGGACGCACTGATTGAAAACTTTCGTTTTCAAGCATTGCGGTATGGATGACGAGAAGACTCGACGTAGTTTTCCAAACGCTGCCCAGCCCAACTGGATCCTCCTCCTCCTTCTCAAAATTGCTTTTACCCCACTGCAGAATTTGCCCAAGGTAAGTATACTCGGAAACAATTTCGAGAGGGTGGCCATGCACGACGACCGGCCCCGGATCAATGAGGCCATTGATCATGACTTTGGTTTTATCCAAATTCATGCCGAGACCGATGCGTCGCGAGGCTGTTGCTAGGCCGTCCAGCATCCGGTTCAGCTCCTCCAGCGACTCCGCCATTAAGACTATGTCATCGGCGAATCGCAGGTGCGAGATGTAATTGCCGTTTATGTTAATGCCCTTGCATTTCCAGTCCAGCGTCTTAAACATATCTTCCAACGCGCTCGTGAACAGTTTCGGGGATATAACATCCCCCTGTCTCACTCCTCTGCACAGTTGGATGGGTTTGGACTGGTGGTCCTGTACTTGGACATTTCAAACTCAAAAAAACTCAAAAAAAAAATCTCGATATAACGATAGTCTACTTGGTATAATATATATATATATATATATTAATACATCGATGTTAGTAAAATTCGAGAGATTGGGTATCGAAAGTTTAACGCTCAAATTAGGTCCATCCACGTCCGTCATATCATATCTTATACCTTTAAA
This sequence comes from Eupithecia tripunctaria, assembly GCA_955876795.1. Classification (NCBI taxonomy): domain Eukaryota; kingdom Metazoa; phylum Arthropoda; class Insecta; order Lepidoptera; family Geometridae; genus Eupithecia; species Eupithecia tripunctaria. The sequence goes on along the minus strand of OY041616.1, from coordinate 2,161,041 downwards.
CGAGCAATTCTTGTATGTATATATTTAAAATCTGGATCTCGGAAACGGCTTCAACGGTTTTTTTAAGAAGTTTAGTATACAGGGGGTTTCGGGGGCGATAAATCGATCTAGCTAGGATTCATTTTCACAAAATGTCGTTTTATTAGTATATTAATGTTTTCAATAATTAGATTTATCGTAATCAATTGATTCTTCCTGACATCTATTGGCGAGTAGTAGTACTATTTTATTCGTGTTTTCAATATTCCACTTTATCCCAATCAATTTAAGAATTACCTAAACTGAGAAATATGATTCTTCCTGCCATCTATTGGCGAATAGTACTAAGTTACTATAATTTCTAATAAGCACAATTCACAAAAAAACCGAGCTAAGCTCGGTGACCCAGGTACTGGCTCATAATATACCGGATTGCAAGTTGCCAAGCAGTCGTCGATTGCAGTTGACTACTGTTGACCAAAAAGCAGTGCTGTTGAGGTAGAGGCTCTGGAAAAATGTATCTATCTATGTATTATATTGTATTAAGTATATAGAACCCATAACACAAGCTCCCCTTAGCTTGGGGCTAGATGATGTTGTATCTGAGTGCTGTATGGATTGTCCACCGGTATTATTTTTAGCTAGCTGCGCCCCGCGGCTTTGCACGCCCATCCCACTGATTGATGGGAGAAAAAGTAGATTATGTGAACTACCTAGAACTACCTTTTGACGACCTCTGTGGCGCGGTGGGCGAAGGTCCACCTGCGGTGCAGGAGGTTGCGGGTTCGATTCCCGCCTCGGGACAAATGTGTGTACGATCTGCAGACATTTGTTCAGGGCTTTCTGGATATTTTCTATGTAGGTATAATAAAAAATATCTATCTATGTAGTGTATTGTATTAAGTGGATCAGTGTGTTAAGTAAGTATATCAGTTATCTAGTACACATAACACAAGCTCTGCTTAGCTTGGGGCTAGATGATGCTGTGTCAATTGTCCAGAATTATTTATTTATTTACCTGTATGCCTGATCCGTTCAGTAGGTTTCGCGTGAAAGAGCAACAAACATACATAAATGTTAACATTATAAATCCTTCTAATATTGTAAACGCGAAAGTTTGTGAACATGTGTTCACAAACTTTGGCGTTTACAATTTAGTAGGATTTATAGTTTATCAAATATCATAAAATCTTTGCTATCTATGAATAGCTAAATGGATTTCCGTTAATCGTGAAGGATCCGTCCAGCCTGATCCGACTCAAACTCGATTCAATGAACTGTATGATGTTTCGGACGAAATGGGAAACTATTACCGTCGACATGCCCCCTGGACATAATGGGAATAAACAACCACTGCCAAAAACAGCTGAGCAGATGTAGACTCCAAAACCCCATGTACATACAGCGTTCATCATTAGGTGACCCCCTTGGCAGGTTCCAAGTCTCGTCATTAGTTTTGGTTTTATATTATTATTATAGTAAATTTTTAACCGATTAACCACACCACTTCTTAAGCCAAAGCCCCGCTGGACTCCGAACGCGCTGAGAAATTAATCACGAAGCGTAGTAAATAAATAAAACCGGCTAAGTGCGAGTTCGACTCGCGCGCGAAGGGTTCTGTAGCATCACACTAATGTTATAAATGTGAAAGTTTGTATGGATGTATGGATGGATGGATGTTTGTTACCTCTTCTAGCCAAAACTACTGAACGGATCAGGCTGAAATCTTATTATTATTATTATAAAATAAATTAATAATTATTATATATATTAGTATAAAACTTTGAATACAGGTAATTTTAATGCTGGAATCAAACATAGGCTACTTGTTATCCCATAAATCAGTTCCCGTGAGATATAATTTTTTTTAAAACGTTTCCATAGGAACAACGCGTCCGAAGCCGCGCGGCGCAGCTAATTATCTATAAAAACGGCAAAAAAATCACGTCTGTTGTATAGGAGCCCTCTTAAATATTTATTTTACTCTGTTTTTTACTATTTGTTGTTATAGCGGCAACTGAAATACATCATCAGACGGACAGCGGAGTCATAATAATAGGGTCCCGTTTTAGTCTTTGGGTACGGAGCCCTAAAAATCAAGAAGTCTAGTATACCTAAATATTTAATGAGAATTAGAATCTAGAAATATGTGAGTGAAATCGAGCGCCGACTATTATGTCATTCATTGGTGTGAAATTAACCTTCGAAAATCCTACTTACTAAATATGATAAAATTGGTTGTGAAATATGAATTTTTGTTACCTAGGACCTCTAAAACTACTCTGAACAGATCAAGATGAAATTTGGCGTACATTGAGAGCAAAACCTTACTTAGATAAGGCTACTTATTGTATCGAAAACACGCATGAAATATTGGTAAACTTAGAACTAACTAGTACTTTTATGGTTTCTACTCATCGAAAGTTCAGTACATTCAAGGCGGTTTAGAGGTTTTAAGAATAGTGTGGTTAACCGGTTTCTGTGGTTTATTGTGTACACGAGGTTTTGGAGTTTCCATTTGTATAGCTCATTTTGGCGGTAAATGTACAACCCACTGAAATAATTGGACAGTACGTTAGTGGGTGTAACAGCTGATGCTTAACTTGTTTTTTAGGCTCGAACATTCCTTACTAGTGGATAGTGATAGATAGATAGATACTTTATTGCACACTTAAAGAGTCAGAGTCAGAGTCAGAGTCAGAGTCAGAGTCAGAGTCAGACTTAGAGTCAAATCGTTTATTTCTTTAGACTTACAAAATAAGCATTTATACAAGTAAATTTTTTACTATATAAACATCTTGATAAATAGTAATTACTATCAAATAAGAAATAAGTTGCCATTGACTCTAATTTATTAAATTAATCCACACTAATTTCATATTCGTAGGTTTGCTGTTAGACAACTCTTTTAGGGTTAAGCTCGCCTTTGTACATGTCCAGTTTTTGTAACTTTTATGTATGTCTTGTGTGTGTACAATAAAGAATTTAAGTATTCTTATCTTAAAAGGACTATTTACAATAGGAAAAGTTAAAACTAAGCGACAACTGGCGGTCTTATCGCTCAAGAGCGATCTCTACCAGACAACCATGGATGGATAGGATCATGGGACAGAAAAATAAGTAAAGTCAGAATAAAAGGCAAACCTTAATTCAATGAGCTACCTGGTGCAGCCTTGGCCGAGTCGCAGAAGATCGACGAATGTGAATTTCTAACTTTAGCTTTACTACGTTAACTAGTACCCATAACACAAGCTCTGCTTAGCTTGGGCATAGATAATGCTGTGTGAATTGTGCGACATTATTATATACTAGCTGCGCCCCACGTTGTGCCTATGGAAACATTAAAAGGTGATTTTCATCCCACGGGAACGATTTATGGGATAGAAAGTAGCCTATGTTTTATTCAACAACGCGTGCGAAGCCGCGGGGCGCAGCTAGTAAATAAATAAACTTTTAGGTAAATATGCGGTAGAAAGAAAAGAAGTTGCAACGTCCCTCTGAAGCCACCCCGGAAACGCAACAAGGCTTGTAATATCCGACGACGTTTGACGCCGGCACTAAGCCGGTATCTCTGCAAATCCATTTGTAATGCAAAATGAGCTGTGTTGCGCCAGCAGTCTGCTCAATTTGGCTTAAAACTGGGCGGTCGCCTAGATTCTATTTTATGAGTACCTTAGTGGATTTTTGCATCAAATTCAGATGGAATTTATTGAAATTATTGAAGTGTCAACGAGGTCCTTGGTAGTTTCAGAGTCAGAGTCAAATCGTTTATTTCTTTAGACTTGCAAAACAAGCACTTGACAAGTCATTTTTTTACGATATAAACAGCTTGATAAATGGTGATTCCTAAGAAATAAGGTGCAATTGACTCTAATTCACTTAAATTTTTTGTCCACTAGTGGAAGAAGTGAAAAAGAAACCACTAAAAAGAAAAAGAAACCAGGAAAGAAAACACAGTTTTTATAGCCGTAATAGAACAGTGTTGTTTCATGTTTTTGAGTCGAAAAATATTTCGTGTGTTTAGTCAAAGAGATACCATTTTAGCATATAACATTTATAACCCATCGTTTGACAAATTTCTTATAGTACTAACTAGCACTTAAACAATATGATTCGATAAATAAATTAATTTGATCTGATTTCGATTTTGTTCTTCGTAAGTTGCCAGTATTTCTTTAACGTTCCTCTCACCTCTTGCTTACCAAAGGAGGTGACTCTCTCGTGGGAACTAAACCAATATTATATTGCAGAACCCGAATAGGAAGCTATACTTCAGTCACTTCAAAGACAGCTCGGCAGCCATCTTGGCAAGCAAACAGGATGAAACAATCTAGTTTACAGTTAAATGAACTTAGGAGAGCCTCATAATTATCTGAGAGCATATCAAGTGGCTCTGTGTTTACAACGCACGGAGCGATGTCTTGTCTTCTCTTGTGGTAAAAACGTTCCGTTCACAAGCAGATATGTATAATAATATGAAACGTTCCGTGTTATGCGGCGATATTCAATAAATAATGATGGATAATCCATACAGCATCACTAAAATATATACAGAGGGTGGGGCAAATTGTTGGCCCCTTATGGGTACCTACCGTTCCTTTTGTAGTTAGAAGGTTTTGTTCTTAAGATAAAGATAAGATAAAGATAAGATAAGATAACAAGCAAGAAAAAACAAGCTGGTCTTAATCGACTCTATTTCCAACCAGGAACATTTTTCCCAACATAACATACCACATCAAATCGTAAGTATTGGCAATAATTAAAAAAAACAACAATTCCCATACATTTTCTAAGAAAAAACGAGTAAGTGAAAACAACAATGTCACTCATTCAATGGTTCTTAATTTAAATTCGTATGTACCTAACTACTTTTTTAAGTTGGCTAACTTTGAAGGCATCAAAATTTAAACTTATTTTTAATTTTTATTAAAAATCAAGTTTAAACGAAATTGTATCTTTTTAATGTTCTAGTTCTATACACATAATTTATACAGTAGAGTTCTACAGTGGAAGAATCGTGTCCTGTTAAGTCTGTCATGAAAACCAACGAGGTTTTAGAGTTGACATGACGGTTTCGGTTTTAGGTTGCGACGATGTCGTCGTATGTGCGGGTGCTTTTTGTTAGATATATGTACTGGATGGAGATGAGGCTTGTCAAGCGAAGTTACCGTACACGCAAACAAGGGTTTGAGCACGAAAATTTTAACTGATTGAACCCTATGGTAAACGCTTAGAACTTGATTGATGATTTCATTTTCGGGTCACAGCGTGAGTTTAAGGCTATGTGACTACGCGCGTTACGTCTGTATTGGTAACGCGCGTTTTGAAAACCATGTGGTATGATACCTGCAAGTTCAGATATTATAAAACAAGACTAGTATCCGAGGCGAATATACGAAAGATACAACAGATACACAAACAAACACGGCTCAACCTTGCACATCAACAGCCTGTATTGGTCCACTGCTGGACGCAATCCTCCCCCTGATAAACGCCTTATTAGCGTTTATCTAATGGGTGGTAATGCCCATGATCCCCACGCTGGGCATGCGGGTTGGGGATCGCAGTTTGGTAGTAGAATTGTTCTCCAGGGGGCACTGCTGCCCGCCCCTCGGTGGATATCCCTTAGTCGCCTCTTACGACACCCGCGGGAAGAGATGGGGTGGTGTCATTTCTAAGCCAGCACCACACAGCTAACGAACACGCGCTTCTATCAAACTCACAAAGTTTGTAAACATGTATGTATGTTTGTTGCTCTTTCACGCAAAAACTACTGAACGGATCGGGCTGAAATTGCATACAGGTAGTTCTAAGCCTGGAATAACACATAGGCTACTTTTTATCCCATAAATTAGTTCCCGTGGGATAAGCGTGCAATGCCGCGGGGCGCAGTTACTTTCTGTATTTATTCCCTTTTAAGCAAATCTTACAACATGAAAAGATCACGCGGTCTTATCTACAATCTTTTCATTTTCACAATTAGGTATTTCACACAAATTTTAATTGTAAATACCAGCATTTTATATAAAAAAGGGTTTGCTAAGTGCCTAATTTAGTCGAGCAGCAGGCAATTATAGCGGTAGGTACAACGGTGTTTATGATAATGATCTCTTCTGCCTTATCAGATAGGACCTACATCAAAGGTCTCGCCGACAAAACTGGTGGATGTTGTGATTCCGTCCCACTTATTCACTATTGATTGCGTCTTGTGATTGGCGTCTCTTGTACGTCTTCTATAAATAATTTCTTGTCTAATATAAGTAGTAATAATCATGATAATCAATTATGTATTACTATAGTATTATAATATTAGGTCCTTACATATGAAATTGGCGTTTTGTATGGGAGGAACAAAAAGTCGAATATTTTTTAATATAATATATTTAATTAATCAAAGTATGAACCATTATTTTCTATGCACTTTTGCCATCTTATAGGTAGTTCATTGATCCCTTTACTAAAAAAACCAGTCGGACGGGAATCAATAAAATCTTTGAAGGCGATTTGGACTGCCCCATCGGAGTTGAATTTTTTCCCTTGCAAGAAGTTATCCAAATTTCGAAAAAATGGTAATCTGTTGGAGCAAGGTCCGGGGAGTACGGAGGATGTCTTAGACTTTCCAATTGAAGCTCTTCTAATTTAGTAGCCGTCTGTTGCGCAGTGTGTGGTCTAGCGTTGTCGTGAAGCAGCAGTGGCGTGGAGCGATTGACCAGCCTAGGTTGTTTAGCCGCTAGCTTTTCCATCATGGTTTGCAATTGCTGACAATAGACATCAGCCGTAATAGTCTGGCCAGATTTGAGAAAACTGTAATGAACAATACCGGCACTAGTCCACCAAACGCTTACAAGTAACTTTTTTGGGGTTAATTTTCGCTTGGGGCAGGATTTGGCTGGCTGGCCAGGATCCAACCATTGCGCTGAGCGCTTCCGATTATCGTAAAGAACCCATTTTTCATCACAGGTAATGATTCGGTTTAAAATACCTTCATTATTGTGCCGGTTTAGTAATGTAACGCAGCAGTCGACGCGCGTTAGCCGGTTTGCTTTAGTCAATTCGTGAGGTACCCACCTTTCAAGCTTTTTAATCTTCCCAATTTGCTTCAAGTGAATTAAAACAGTTTTATCACTAACATCGCAGCCTGCAGCTAACTCGGACGTGGTTTGCGATGGATCCGCTTCCATAATAGCCTTCAACTCTTCATTATCAACTTGAGTCTCAGGCCGTCCACGGGGCTTGTTCTGCAGGTCGAAATTTCCAGAACGAAAACGTTGGAACCAAAAACGAACTGTGTTTTTTTTTGCAACACGACCGCCATACACATCATTCACCCTTCGAGTTGTTTCCGCAGCACTAGTGCCACGGCGGAACTCGTACTCGTAAATAATGCGATATTTTAAGTTTTCCATTTTGTAAAATGAGTGACGCAAACAGAAAAAAACAGAAGAAAAAAAACAAATGAATGACGATCGTCGAAGCACAAATACATGAGTCTATAGCTGTACAAATTTGAATTTGGAATTCCTTACCAAAGAGGAGAAATTTGTGATTAAAGTGGCCAGTACGAAAAACGCCAATTTCATATGTAAGGACCAAATATCTATCCAAGCTTCAGAAATGCAGAAATACAGAAATACATTTTATTGATAAAACCACTTCACATGTAATTTTTTGAAAATATAGTTAATACAAAATCGTATATATAAAAAAATTACAAATTATACAAATAAAATTAATAACAATTATAATTAGAGTTCCAGTAATTCGTTTACAGGATAGAAATTCTGTTCGACAAGTCATCGTTTTAGTTTATATTTAAAACAAGATAGACTGCCATCAGATGTGACAGAATCTGGTAGTTTGTTGTACACTGCCGGACCGATTACATGGGTTAACTTTGATGACTTGAGGGAGCGGTCGATAGACGCGAGCTTTCCTGCGTTCCGCGTTCCGTACGAGTGCCGTGGTGCCGGCGGCGGCATAGTTTGCACCACCCCCACTCTTCCAGCGGGTGTGGAAGAGGCGACTAAGGGATATTTACCAGCGCCTCCTGCTGAACAATTCTGTCACCAAACTGCGATCCCCAACCCGCATACTCAGCGTGGGGATTATGGGCATTACCCTCATGAGATAACAGCCAATAAAGACGCTAATCAGGCCTGCGTCCTGGGTGAACCGATATAGGCTTTTAAGTTTAAGTTATAATCTAAGTGCTGTATTTTGGACTGAAGTTCTGCAGATCGGATGTCCTTTTATAATGTCAGGGGTCACTTAGTGTTTTCCGATTACAAAGGAGCATAATATAAGGAAAATAGAGGTTAACATATTGCTTCCATACAATGAAGGTATTTCCTCAAAATGGCTGCTTGTCGTGGCTGTAAGGAATCTTCATTATTTTCTTGAGGAAAAAGCTGTCATTGTGGTTTTTGGAAGAAACGATCTGTGAGTTCATTATATCTACTACAGAATTATTGTGAGAAATAGGGTATATGCATGTGATTTCAAAATGGCTAAAAAAAGAGATGTTTTTATCGTAGAATTTTACCATTGAAAAATTGATATTTTAAATCTCAATCGCAAAATTTCAAAACGCTACGCCATTGACTAAAGCGGACGTGACATCGCTGTTCACATTTCTTCTTTTTTTATTCTGCTTGCTGCACCATGATTTGACACTATTCTGCCCACTTCACATTTCGTATTGCAGGTTATTTTCAGATTTTTCGTAAAACCTCCTTCTGAGATGATCACTGCTGAGGTCGTCACAAAAGGTTTTAATCGAGTGTGAACGTGGACGGTAAATAAACATGGCGCTAATATGGCAGCGTTTTTATCACCCGATATTGATTGTAGTTTTGATTTGATTTTTTACCTTATTATTGCGAAATTCAGTAAGCGTTTTATCATTTTTCGGTTAAATAATACAATACAATACAATACAATACAAAATACTTTATTGCACACCAACAAAAATACAATACAAAAGAAAATTACATAAAACAAAAGTACAATGGGTGGCCTTATCGCTTAGAAGCGATCTCTTCCAGGCAACCTTTTACAAATAATGACCTAAAGAATCAATAAAAACAATAAAAAAAATCAATGCATATACCCTATTATGTTTTAGGTCCATTTTTTGTAGGTATGTTGAAATTCAGAAAATGATTGGTCGGTATTAGCCACCCCACATTGATCGAGAAAACGAGGATTATTTTAATTATATTTTTAACCAACCGATGACATCAAAAAAAGGAGAAACCAAAAACCTTGTAGGTCAATAAAATATTCAAAGTCAGAGTCAGAGTCAAATCGTTTATTTCTTTAGTTAGACTTACAAAATAAGCACTTTGACAGGTCAAATTTTTACTATATAAACAGCTTGATAAATAATAAATAAGGTCTAATTCACTTAAATTTTTTGTGTTTTTGAAGTGAAAAAGAAACCACTAGCAAGTTTATCGCTTATCAACGAATACAATCTTTGCAAATCTAAGTCTAACACAACGAATTTATGTTCTTACATACTATTGTTGGTGTGGAACTGGGCGACATCCGGCCAAGCATTAACATAATTTATGTAATCATCTATGGAGTAATAAATAGGCTTTCTTGATAAGATTTCGTTTTAGGTACAGTTTAAATTTACGAATAGGGATCTAAGTTGCTTCAGATGGAAGCTTGTTCTAGAATCGTACGCAATTACCCACAAATGGTTTCCCTACCTTTCGTAATATTTTGATGGGATGTGTAATTTGTTCTTGATTCTGACCTCTGACTTCAACTTTCCAGTCAGGAGCAAGTCCACTTGTTATATGGTCTATATAGCAATAGTGCCGAGACGTATTTGTGCCGTCAATTACCATACAATTTGGTACAGCCAGCCCCTCTATCGTGCTAACAGGGAACTACGCAAATCCCATACTAAAAGGAGACGTCACGATCACACGTCATGTATAATGTCTTCCAAATTGGCCCACCTGACCAAAGGGCATCCTACACTACGTTAGCCACTCGCGGTTTCCAAGAACATGTTTACCCTATCAGCAAATATTCGTAACGGATGTAACAAAGTTAAAGAACCTTATTTTTATTGGAAGATTACCAACGTTTCACCTCTTAACCAGGGACATCTTTACAAACTACGATAGATTTATAGTAAAATCCAGCAAATATATTTTGCCTTCCCCAATATATCAATCAGGATTAGCCGCCCTGTCTCTATAGATCCTTTAATTACCTGCAAATAATGCTCAAGGACAGAACACCATTTTAATAATTCACTGAGTGCTCTCCTCAGTATGGGTTTATAGTAAAGGAAAACTTTTACGTTTTTGTTTACTTCCTATAGTTCCGCTTTTGCTTCAAGTCGGTAAAAAAACGTAGAATATAATAGAATAAATAGAAAACACTTTATTGCACACATATATCTAAAATAAACTATTAATAACAAAAAACTTACTTGGTCGTATCGCTCAAGAGCGATCTCTACCAGACAACCATGGATGGATAGGATCTTGGGACATTACAAGACTTGATTTCACAGATTTAGAAGAACTATTTTTCATGGTATGACAACGATCTTATTGCTCATAAAAACTAGCTCATTTTCTTCTTCCTAGTTTGGGACCCTACGGAATGTAAAATAAATTAGTTTTTATAATGTTTTTATTACGTAACTAAATACCTAATAAAACAAACCATTTATTTCGAACGATTTTGAATGATTCGTTGCATTTTTACCCGACTACCAATGGAGGAGAGTTATGAGGTTGGCACCCTATGTTTGTTTGTATGTAGGTATGCATGTAGCCGATATTTATGTTCCCAAGTTAAACAAAGTAGTTACATACTATTTTAAATTAAGAACCATTGAATGAGAATGAGTGACATTGTTGTTTTCACTTACTCGTGTTTTCATAGAAAATGTATGGAAATTGTTTTTTTGAATTATTGCCAAAACTTACGATTTGGTTTGGTATGTTACTTTGGGAAAAGTGTTCGTGGTTGGAAATAGAGTCGATTAAGACCAACTTGTTTTTTTGACAAATGTAATTTTTTGGGCGAACCGTAAATTTTTTCAAAAAACTAAAAATAGCAATATTTTTTTCTATAAAATAAAACAGATAGTTCCTCAGAACAAAACCTTCTAACTACAAAAGAAACGGTAGCTACCCTTAAGGGATCAAAAATTTGCCCCACCCTGTATATGAATATGCAGAATCGGTAAACGCCGTAGTCAGGTTTATGTTTATTTTTTCTTGTAAACGTAAAACTTTGACAGGCGGTAGTACCTAAACAAAAACGTTTTCGTTTTGGTGTTGTAAAAGTTCATACTAGCCTCTCAGAACAAGGTTAATGGGCCAAGCAATGAGTAGGTACCATAATGCCATTCGGAATAAACAATCCAGTAAGTAGAACGGCGACCACAAACCCAAATCAGGGCAATTGGCCTAATCACAGGCCTCTAATCCCAGACTGACACAGGGTTGCGGATACCGCTAGTCCATCGGCTTTAAAGAGATTATATATTATATTGGGAGAGGCTGGGAAAAGGTTTCTAAACTCACCTTCAAATGCAATAATTTAAAAATTATTATAAAAACGAAAAACCGACATATATCCGATTATTTCTACTGTTTCTTAAGTTTTTGGGTATCATTTTTTATATTGACATGGTGGCAAACGGTACGTCTGATAGTAAGCGGTTACCGCAGCTTGTAGACGCCTGAAATATTGAACAATCGGCTATGAACGATCAAACATTAGGACGGTTGCATTCTTGATGAAGTCACCTTACAAGAATAAGAAAAGTTAATCGAATCTCTCATCTGTTCGGAAGATATTATACCATCAAACAGAAACACTTCAATAACAAGCAGCAAGAAGAAAAACCCTTCTTTTTGTGTCGAGCGCTAAATAAAACAATGTCTTCTTTCATCTTTGGAATACAGACAGGGCCGGATTTAGAGGTCCAGAGGCCTCGGGGCAACAAAGGAGCAGAGGCCCCCTCGCCCCAAATTATTTTCCAAATAAAATAAACAATTTTTTTCTGCCGAGTTTTTTAATAAATAATTTAGTAGGTCTCTCCGTAAAATTTGAAATAATTTAGATTTGTTGCACCATGTTCGCAAGTTCGTAGCTTCTCAGACGCACGAGAATGTATCAAATTCTGGAATTCCCTGCTACAAGCACGCCACTCAGCGGACACTTGTCAACGCTGCGACGGGTCTTACACTCGTACAGAGTACAGACATAAAACGCAGGAAATAAGTACTGTCAGCAGTTGTATCTCGTATCGACACTCAAATACGAAAAATAGGCTGAATAGGCTTGTAAAATCCGCAGAATAGACTATACATTCCCCATCCGAACTGGCAATTTTTATTCTATTGCGGATTCACATGGACAGGCAGAGGGCAAAAAAACTCACACTCGCTCGCTGGTTGAAGAAAATTATGCTTTTGGAAACATATATTAATAAAAGAATAGACAACTACATGAAGACGAAATTACGCACGGAAACTTCAATGGACACATTCTTTCCTCGAGGAATCTCGAGAATCATGACTTACGACTCGATTGTTAATATTAGCGTTCGACTCCTTGTCACGATGGGGTGGGGTTTGTATGACAATCAAATCGATATTCTTCAATAATTAATTATACAAATACAAATGAATTATTATTGATCGACTATGATTTTTTTCAATTTCTTGCATGTAGTAAAGTTCGTGAATAATTGATGGCATTTAATTGTGTCACAATAATAATTATTTGCCTATTAAACTACAAACCTTGCTGCATAACGAAATATGAAAAAACTACCAATAGTCAATAATAATTGATTTGTTTAAGAATTAAAGAGCACCAATTGTTCACATACTGCAATTAATTTATATGTTGTATTTTAGGCCCCTTAAGGGTAGCTACCGTTTCTTTTGTAGTTAGAAGGTTTTGTTCTTAGGAACCTTCTGTTTTATTTTGAAGAAAAAAATATAGCCATTTTTAGTTTTTTGAAAAAGTACGTTTCGGCCAAAAAAATACATTTGTCAAAAAAAAACAAGTTGGTCTTAATCGACTCTATTTCCAACCAGGAAAACTTTTCTCAAAGTAACTTACCAAATCCAATCGTAAGTTTAGGCAATAATTAAAAAAAACAATTGCCATACATTTTCTATGAAAAATCGAGTAAGTGAAAACAACAACTGTCACTCATTCAATGGTTCTTAATTTAAACTCACAAAACCAATACAGTTTTTCCCATTCCCCGCCGATATCTTGACGTATCTGTGTAAGACGTTGAATTGGTCATAGAGCCTAACCCCCCAGGTTGGAAATAGAGTCGATTAAGACCAACTTGTTTTTTTTGACAAATGTAATTTTATGGGCGAACCGTACTTTTTTTCAAAAAACTAAAAATGGCAATATTTTTTTCTTCAAAATAAAATAGAAAGTTCCTAAGAACAAAAACTTCTAAGTACAAAACAAACGGTAGCTACCCTTAAGGGGCCAAAAATTTGCCCCACCCTGTATATAAAAAATTGACGAGATACGGAATCGAATACCCAACCTCCGAGGTTGCGGGCAAGTACCACCCCACTCAGCCATTGAGCCATTGGGGTACTCCCACAAGATGGGTAGTAAATTGAAAAGGCTCATCAGGGCCATTTGAGATTTTGATTTGATATTTCACTGATTGCCTGATATTTAAGATTAATTATAATCAAATAATCATGTATGTACAAAGTAATGTAGCAAAAAAAAAATATCAAAGGAAAAGATGTTTACTAGTGTTTACTAGTTGGAATTTAATAGATTTTTATTCCCGAAGTCTCTATTGTGGGGGCCCCCCGCTTGTGGAGGCTTCGGGCTTTCGCCCCGGTTGCCCTCCCCTAAATCCGGCCCTGAATACAGAATGTGTCAATGTCTTCTTTCATCTTTGGAATACAGAATAAAGGAACGTGCGCTGTCGTGGAAACGATAATAAGCGCAATATACAATAAAATTGTGTCGCGGGACTCACGGGTAATAACTCCTCCGATTATAAGTATATCGAGTCCCTTATCTCGGTTTTTACCGCGAGCAGAGCGAACCCATTCAGGACTTCTTAACTTAAAAGAACTAAACTGGATACTTGTTTTTCCACTAACAAATAGCCCAGCAGAAATGACTTAAGGCGCATACCCGAGCCAATCTGACAGCGATACCTACCTATTTTATCATATTTTTACGTTTATCATAGGAATTTTTAAAAATCCTACGTTCAGTTTGTGGTATCTATTATAAGCTAATTTTTAATACCTCTTTCATAATTTTATCTCATATAGTTTAGGAGGAGATGCGAAATTAGAGTTAGGTGGCCAAAAAGCGCAACTTCGTATCTCTTCCTAAGCTTTACAAAATGAAACTATTACAGAGACATTAATAAATAGCTTATAATAGATACCACAAACTGGACGTAGGATTTTTAAAAATACCTGCGTTTAACGTAATTATAAGATAAAATAGTTGGGGGCGCCACTTTCGCTGCTGTATGGGCCTTAACGAGCAGAAAGATAATCTAACGGAAAGGACTGAGGTAGCAGAAAGCTTTGAAATGGACTCGGCTCACTCATCTCTCATTTCCCGCTCAAGCTTTCGCGGTGGAAACGCGGCTTTAGGTTATTTATGTCAGTCAGTGTCGATTTAAATATAAAGGAAACATTTCTAGGGCAGTTACCTTCTTGCAAAACATTGCCTTATTGTTTCTTCGATTTCGTCGAATAATGCCCCTATACTCACTTAGCTTAGGACCAGGTTATAAGCAACAGTTCAATATCAGTAATTGAAGTACTACTACAACTCACTGATATCAGCATGTCCAAAGTCAAAATTAGACATTGCAAGCGTTATCTGATAGATGTTCCTCAACATTCTGGGTGAGACTCATCCGGAATGCGATATAGTGAGGACTATTATATTTTAATACTATATAGGTACTAACAACTAGGTGAATTTTACTTGTATTTTCTTGTGTGCTACTAACATGCTATGGATTCTAAATTGTCCGATATAAACACAATTTATTTTATTTTATTTAGCTTTGGACGAAGAACTAGCCACTGCCAGTTTGGCCCTTGAGCCAGACATAAGCTGTGGCCACCCTATTCCGCCCAATCCGAGTAATTACGCGCCTGTCCCGTATGTCCCATTTCAATTACCTACCAACCCGGATTGCGCCGGGTGAAACTAGATTTTGCTGTTGGCTTTAGAGATCTTGCTATTGATTCGAAAGTAGAATAAGAGCTTAATTTATTTCCTTCTTTATCTTAAAGTGCTGTTCGGATTTGGTTGGCGGCCTCTTATACCGTTGTTGTCTATGAACGACAAACTTATTAGATAGATCTTCTCGTCCCTTCTTAAGTAATGCTTTCCTTTATGTCAATTAAGTTCTTGCCTTTGTTGTTCTTATAATATACAGGGTCAGAGTCAGAGTCAAATCGTTTATTTCTTTAGTTAGACTTACAAAATAAGCATTTCGACAAGGCAATTTTTTACTATATAAACAGCTTGATAAATATTAATTACTACCAAATAAGAAATGAGGTGCAATTGACTCTAATTCACTTTTTCAAATTCCATCCATCCATCATCGACATCATCAACTTATATTAGTCCAATGCTGGACATAAGCCTCTTGCCTCGCGCCTCGCGCTTCGCCTAAAATCCAGAAACGACTGAAAAGTTGTGAGTCAGATATAACGAATTCTTCTGACTCACACAGAGACAGCGTAGGTAGCACGGAGTGTAATCTCTAAAATAATGAATCCATAGAAAAAACCGACTCTGGTTCTTTGATTGAGGCATAGAAGAACCAATAATAAATTCCCAAATCCTTGCGTCTGATGTCATGAGATTCAACCACGCCAAATTATTTTTATTTCCTCTCCCAAATAAATTCATATTTACGAAACAGAAAGTGTGGGTAGGTAAGGTAGGTTGAACGGAGTTGCCAGATTACCTACTAAAAGTTGTTTGGGAACGGGAGTGCTAGGAAATTGTTCTGATTTAATAATAATAATTGTGCTTTTTAAAATTAAATGATTTTCTACGTTTCGCAAAAGTTTTAACTCGTTTGTTAGGCTGACCAGTCTCGGTCTAAGCAGAGGCTCAAATCGTTCGTAGTTAAAGTAAAAAATGGTTTTGGTGTTTCAAACCTGGATGACTATTATGGACTCTACTGTCTGGCAGAGTTCCTAGGAACAACTCCCACTGTAAAGTGCAAAAATCTTTAAAATCGCACTACAAAATCGTTATTTATCTCAGAATCTGTGAGCCACCGTCATATTTAAGGGAAATGTTACACCGATCTTTTATCTTGAACTACGATTTAGAAAAACACGATTGTTAAAAGTTTTCTCAATAGTTTACTTATTTGAAATTAAATGTTTTGCACACATTTTGACAAACTAAACCTAAATTTGTAGGTAAACAAATATTTGGAGTGCCGAATGACCCGGAACGGAACCATTTCCCTGCGATTTGTTTCCGTAGGTACGATTAGGTACCGCTGGGATTTAGGACCGGATGGCACTGAACAGCTTTTAGTAAACGAAAGCATTTGTCAATGTGACAGGTTAAGGGGATGGATCGTCTGTTTTGGTAATTATGATGTTTTGAGCTTTGTTTGAAATACTGATATTCCAGACAAAGCTCAAAAAAAGCTCCGGTCTGATGATCAACTTAGGTTCCTCTTTTCGTCTTTATATTGCACAGGACTGGAAATGTAACTGTGAGTGTATGTGATTGCGTGAAGTTGTAACACAGGTCATTTTTAGAGAACATTAAAACTTTTAAGTAAAAAGTTACGTATAAATTTAAAATTTTTCATACAACAAAAAAATAATAGACAAAAAACAACAGCATGTAACAGACAGAAGAACCAATATAATATAATCATAATCAGGCAATAGTGGTGACAAAGAAACTGATGCCTCGGTATTGCAATAGTGGGCAATACCGAGGCTTCGGTTTCTTTGTCACCTTGTTTAAACACTTTAAGTCAGAAACATCGATACGAGCTGCGGCTTTAAGGACAGAACGGATACCTTAGCCCCCATACAAACGTACTTCCCGCTCCATTTGGAAACTACGTCCCCGATCGTATTGAAATTTTTCATACATAATCGGATGACAAATAGCCATGTCTGTAGTTTTTTCGTTTTTTAAAAAACATTATGATCTTTAAATGAGAGCGAAACTAATTTGCCATATTTTGACCACCAAATCGAGTCATTTTCAAGCTATTTTTTATGCATGATAGACACCTTTATTCGAAAATCTGTCACACTGCAGACATCCTAAATATATTCACAATTAGAAATAATCAAAAATATTTCTAAAATCAGTCGTTTCTTCAAAATGAATCGGGAAGTACGAAAAACTATCAAAAATTGGTGAAATTCCTTCTAGTTTCTGCAACCGCTCGCTCGCACGCGGGGGGCGATGCGGCGCGCAGGGGGCGAAATTCCGAAAAAAGGCGAACATCGCCGAATAGCCGACACGATGCGATGACGACGACCGACGACGCGGCGACGAATCTTTTCTTTTCGTAGTCGGTCGGGCGTCGTCGGCTATTCTGTGCTAGTTATTTATTTCTGCTACACGTATTAGTATTTTGCCTTATTTAGACGTAATCAAACGAGATACCTAGGTAGGTACCTATTATTTCTATTTAGAAAACTTCTTGGCCTGTGCATTGGATTTGGATTTTGCCTTTGACTTGGTAAACTACGAACATACTTGCAAATGACCAGCAAAAATGGACCCATCCAATAAGTAGGTACTAGCTAAGCTACCTATCTAACCTACTATGGATTATGGACCGAATTATTTTGCTGTTTTATAGAAAATGGTTCTGAATTGATCACATAAAAGTTTTACAATCGAAGGATTAGTATTTATCCCGTCAAGCTTAAAAAACAACCAAATAGGTAGGAGGTACCTACCTACCTACTTCAGAAAAACTACATTTTGGGTGACATCTTCGCCAAGTTTGATCGAAGTTTAATAATTCTTTCTTTACTGTCTAAAGTTTGAAACATAAAAAGTAGGTAGTATCTAAAACATCCTCTTCTCATGATAATTTCACTGATCTATCTTTATCTTTTATATAAAAGAAAGTCGTGTTAGTTACACTACCTATTTATAACTCAAGAACGGCTGAACCGATTTGGCTGAAAATTGGTGGAGAGGTAGCTTAGAACCAGTAGACGGACATAGGATGGACATTTTGTTCCCGGCTGAACGAATCTTGATGAAATTTGGCAGGGAGGTAAACAGTATCCCGGGAACGGACTTAGGCTACTTGAATAGAGCGTGGGAAGCCGCGGGTAAAAGCTAGTTACTAATAATTTATCTCTATGATCCCCATGGCAACGGACGTAATAACAAGAGGCTTATAAAATTGATGCGAGGATACCTATCCAAAAAGTATCAATGAAGACGGATAGCAATAGCATAGAACGAAGGAAGATCAGTTCTGGGCTGATGATATTGTCAGGGTTTTGTACGCGTAAGGGTCTCAAAATTTGTACCTATTACTAAGCCTCCTGTCTATCAGCGGGCTGCATTTTATGAATCGTGATAGTTAGGCACATTGATTTATTAAAAACGCGCCCTTTTTAAATCAATGGTTAGGCATTATACATTTTGACTGAGGGCGTATTTCTAGTGTTCCTCTAACGATAAATTATCATCATCATCATCAGCCTATATTAGTCCACCAATGGACATAGGCCTACCCAGTGCTGGATTTACACATTTGCCGCCCCAAAGCTTTAAATTTTTTGCCGCTCCTACCGACTTCTGTGTAAGTCAGTAAGACAGTCTGTGGCGCGGTGAGCGAAGGTCCGCCTGCTACGCAGGAGGTTGCGGGTTCGATTCCCGCCTCGGGACAAATATTTGTACGATCTGCAGATATTTGTTCAGGGCGTTCTGGATGTTTTCTATGTACAAAAAAAAATATATATCTATGCAGTGTATTGTATTACGTATATCAGTTATCTAGTACCCATAACACAAGCTCTGCTTAGCTTGGGGCTGGTTAATGTTGTGTGAATTGTCCAACATTATTTTTATTATTATTATAATTTTGACTGGGTGGTCCGATTTTCATGTTCTTTTTTATTTGATTGTGGTCCTATTTTAATTTCGTCCAGTTACGACTATGGGATTAATGAAAAAACTATATAATTCAAACCGGATTCGGTTTGAAGTTTTTTGAAACAAAATCAATTATTTTAGGAAAAAATATTGTTTGCATTATTTTTACAACAACTTTTTGGGTTTAATTTTAAGTTAAGAAAAGCAAAGCAAAGGTTTGTTTTTACTACACTACTTATAAGGTGTGGTGGGCTAAGGAAGATAAGTAGGTTAGGTAAGGCCAGATACTGGTAACCATGCACCTGTCAACGTCAAAATATCCAAAAGTTGCTCGTACTTGGTCTCAAAAAACTCAAGTCTATAACCTCTGGGAGCCGTGATATAAATAAAACTTCTATGTCAACGCGATCAAACGTTACAACCGTTTATGTCCGAATATCTTGAAGTTAACAAGTGAATCATGTAGAAGCAAAGTTTGTGCAAAGTTACTTTAAACCAGGGCAAGTTTTAGTACCGGCAGGCGGAAAAATACATTTTTGTTCTTTTAGGTACATTTTATTTGTAGTAGTAAGAAAGAACTGAAATTTGATCGAATTTGAGGTAAAAGGCGGAAGCAAATGTTATCGCAAAATTTACGTGTTTTTTACCTATACCATGTCCATTTTGAATGAGGCATAAACGTAAATAAACCGCCCATACTTAACCTAAAATTCACTTTGTTGGCGCGTCCTTTTATACGTAATTTACAATACTTGTCAATTTTAGATCCTCCCTTGAATAAAAATTGCCTACAATTATATCTGAAACTCGACGCCAAGCAAGTGAGATTTTGTTATTTGTGTCGTATTTTGTTTACTAACATGCTCCATTCAACGTGGACAAACCATAGGTTGTGTGCCTAGGTATTTGGATGTTGTGCAAAAAGCTTGTAAAACCAACACAATAACGAGCGGAGCTAGCTTAACTCGTATCTAAGACCAAGACAAGCAAAATTGCACACAAGTTTCAGACTTTTACAGCTGCTGGCAAAAAAAAGAAAGCCACAAAACGCATAAAAAAAGCGTTTATTTTTGTTAAGATTTTAGTGAACGTCTATCGATAAACGACTTGTAGGCACACTTTTCTAGCAATAATGAATGAAACAAACACAAAATAAGAACGGCGAGCGCGGCGATCGGTAAAAAAATATGAGAAGTTTGGGTACGGCAATCAGCAAATAAAATAGCTAAGACAATGGTGAGCAAAGTGAACTGCACAAATCTGAATCTGATTGAGACTAATTATTTTGTATTAAAAAACTTTTTACTCGCATCTAAGACAAGAATGGTAGCAGCTCTAGAAATAAAGTAAAAATAAAAGTTTTGTATGATTTATTGTAAAGGTTTTTAAAAATAACTACTTATTAAAATCTGTCTTTGGCGCAGAGCTACCAACTAAAAACATTCCAGGTAGGTATGCATCCAAAAATGTACAATGATGCGTCAAATGAAACACAAGTCGTTTTGCGCTGGATGATGCTAAAGGTGCTTTGTGAAGATGTTTTTGAAAGATTTAGGACTGCTTAAATAGCAATGAGTATCTGCAATAATTTTAGAACATAAAATGTTATAAACTTTCATTATTTTGGCCCGTAGCTTTTGCTACTCCTGCCTGTGGACAATTCGCCACTGTTGATATGAGTGGTTAATTAAAAGTTCAGTAAGGATTTAGGCGTCTTTTACTTATTTTCACATACGCGCCGATTACGCTGATGACACCGCCCTCGCCAATCAATTCTATGCCGGGCGCCGCCGCCGCCGGTGAAATGAGCAACGGTGCACATGTCTAATACGTACTTAAATTATTAATTTCTATTTTCAAATTGAAACTTCATTAGTAAACACAATATCTATTGTTTTTTTTATATAAATAATACCATATTCTAAATGATTATAATGTTTAGTAATTTTTCCTACTTACCAATTTTTTTTAGTATACTATTATAATGTATATTAAGTACCTAACGAACGGACACGAAGGCAGTCGAAGCGGCAGCAGCACGCCCTCCCAAGGCGGCAAGAGTGGGGAAAGCGGCTACTGCCGCCGCCGCCACCCCACCTCGTGTCCGCAACCTTAATTTTTTTTGGGGTCAATTTTGCCGCCCCCCTAGTTTCGCCGCCCTAAGCTTTAGCTTTTTCAGCTTCTATGGTAAATCCGGCCCTGGGCCTACCCTAATGAGCGCCATAGCACCCTATCTTCAGCTTGCCGCGTCCAGCATATGCCTGCAGTCTTTCGCAAAACGGAAAATAATGTTGGCAGCTGCTAAGCAGCGTTACTTCTCACTCTGAGTTATGTCAATAAAAGAAGACAGAGTGAGAAGTAGCAGTGTGCTACGTAACAGTCCGACCGAAACTGTTGCACCGCTCCTTAGGAAAGTGCGGCGAGGTGGGGGCCGGGGAAAAAAAGAGCAACAAGAGTGCTGAGAGCTTTCTTTCGGCCACTTTAAAAATGATGGTCTTGATATCACGAGATAACGCTCTTTGGATATTTATCTCGTGTGCGTCTTACGACTTTCCCCCCCGTCTCGCCGCGCGCATACCTCAGGCGCGGTACAGGAGTTTCGGTCAAACTATGGTAAATTATTACCTCAACAAACAGCCTATATTGGTCCACAGACGCAGGTCTCCCCCTGATAAGCACCTTTATTGGCTGTTATCTCATGGAGAGTAATGCCCATAATCCCCAAGCTGGGCATGCGGTTTGGGGATCGCAGTTTGGTGACAGAATTGTTCGGCAGAAGGCGCTGCTGCCCGCCTCCGGTAATTAGCTGGGCCGGCGAACTTCGTTCTGCCCTAGTTCACTCACTTTGAGATTAAAAATATATAATTTTTTTTAACTTTTCTTCTTTACAAACCTTGTCCTAACAATAACGAACACATAAATAAATAATGCTGGACAATCCACACGAGATTATCTAGCAGTATATATTATAAAACAAAAATAATTATCCAATTTGGTGCAGTCGTTCGGCGATGCATTTTTATTTGTAAGCTGCTCCCCGCGGCTTCGCACGCGTTGAAGTTAGAATTACCTGTATGCAAAATTTCAGCCAGAAGGGAAAAAACCAAAAGAACCAAAAACACTGGGTAGGTAAGTAAGGGTGGTTAGGTACTTTATTTAGTAGTACCTACGGATAAACTTTTGTAAAAATGCACGCCCCATCTGGTTTATCTCTACCTTCCTACACTTGATTGATTTGATACGTAGTGGTAGGTGGGAGTGGGAACTAAGTACCTAGGTAAGTATAAAATACATGAAAAAACAATTGGAATATTGTTCATAACATAAAAAGCACACGTTAGGTAGGTACCTTACCTACCTACCTAACGAGTGCTTTTTAACTTGGCGGAAGCTTGATGAGTAGGTATAGGTTAGGTACCTATACCTACTCATCAAGTTTCCGCCAAAAAGTCTCAAACATGTCACAAAAATAAAGTTAGTAGTTGGTAGACCAGTATACTTGCCTATTCTATTATAGGTACCTACCTATTTTGTAAATGATTGCATCAACCGACTACGTACTAATTAAAACCTATTCTGTGCCGTCACTGGGCACGAGCGCACACACATCCACAGCTTTGTATTTGATGGTTAGATGCGCTTTCTCACTCATAGCGCGCCCCATTTCATTCGACGTGAAACAACAACAAATCCGCATGGGCCGGCCGCTGAGATTTGGAAGACGTTCGTGGCCACCTTAAATCTCTCTGCTATAAGCTCCCACCTGCATTTTCACACAAATGTCCGAATTGGAACAATTCGTCTACAGTCTCTCTCTTTGTAAAAGGGTCAGGGAACGCGTCTATATCCGTCGCAAAACAGTTGCGTAGTTTCATAATAGGCACAAAAATAGAAATGACCTTTTGCGTTGTTTTTCGGAAGGTACTTATGAATTAAGCAGAAATGTCACGAGGGCTCAGTAGAACAAAAGTGACTAATGTAGTTACCTAGTTTGCTTCGGATTTTTTCGTTTATTCAGTACCTATTACTGAGTACCTATTAGTAGTTCGATTATTTAACTGGCTGGACAGAAATATACGAAATTGTTAGACTAACTAATCTTACTTTTTGGATACGCAGATTTTATTCCAAATAGAACTACAAGTACAGTCAAATAAAAAAAACTAAATTAATCATTTTAAATTTATTTTTGGTAAATGATTGATTAGTACGTTTACCGGAAACAAAAGAAGTGAAAAGAAACAAAATTGCTAGTCGATGATTCCAAATTATTTCAATTAGGTCATCGATCTAAGTTTTCGCCGGGGCCGCGAAATACCTGATCGATGAAAATTATATGCTGGATGAGAAAGCGCCTTAGCGACAAGGCCGCTCATTCTACTGGTTGATCCGAGTTTTAATGTTTTACCTATTCTATGCATGAGATGATTTTGCAAAATCGTATTAGATATGAAACTGATATAGGATATGAAACTGAGGCATCTATCACTAGGTTTGCAACTAAATAAAACACAAGTTCCTATACGTTAAAAAACTCTATGTTGAATGTATGTGAACAAACTACTCGTACTTAACCTAAAATGTACTTTGTTTACGCATCATTTTATACGTACTTGTCGATTATAAATCCTTCCTTCAAGATATATCACTTACAAAATGTAACGCCACACAAGTTTGAATTAGTTATTTGTGTCGTGGTTTGTTTATAAACATTCTTCATCGAATTTGGCTGCTGTATAGCTAGCAAGGAAAAATATCTAAATCAAAACTCTGTACCGAAGATTAATCGGCAATAAAAACCAATTATTGCTGGTGCATCTGTTTTCTAGATCAATTTCCTAACAATATCGCATTAAATAAATGCGAAAGTCTGGATGGATGGATGTTTGTTACCCCTTCACAATAAAACTACAGAACTGATCGGGCTGAAATTTTGCATACAGGCAATTCTCATCTTGGAATCAAACTAAGGCATACGTTTTATCACATAAAACATTTCCCGTGGGATAGAAATCGCCTTAAACGTTTCTATAGAAAAAACGCATGCGAAGCCGCGGGACGCAGCTAGTCACACTAATATAAATGCGAAAGTTTGTGTGGATGTATAGATGGATGGATGTTTGTTACTTCTTCACACTAAAACTACAAAACTGATCGGGCTGAAATTTGCATACAGACAATTCTAATCCGGAATCAAGCATTGGCATACTTTTTATCATATAAATCATTTCCCGTGGGATAGAAATCGCCTTAAACGTTTCCATAGAAACAACGCATGCGAAACCGCGGGACGCATCTAGTCCTCCATAAAAAAGCTCTAGAATCGCGGACCCAACTATTTTTATATGGCGAGCTGTAAACAAAGTAGTTTCGATGTTATATTGTAGCTGCAGTGATATAAAACAAAAGCGGTCAAGTGCGCGTTATAATTAGACTGGGGGTTCCAGATTGAGATATAGAGCATCTGTGGGGAATGCACGAGGATTGTTGCCTAGGGTTGAATAGAGAAAAATTACGCCACTTTGTCATCGAATGCATAAATAATTTCAAATGAATTCCTTCAATTTTAATAATGTAGGTACGCAGTGTATGACGAAGCGATGCGATGGTATTATTGTCTATTCAAATTTTTACCCTAGAGAAGAATCGCTTTGGTCTACTGATTTGTTTAACTTGCAAGGGATGGAGTGTTCTTGCTAACACCCAGGGTTGTATAATGCTATCCACACGTACCTACTGCATAGTAAATACCAATTTATTTTTTTCTTTGTTAAGTCAAAAGTCATTAGACTAGGCACCTCTAACGTCAATATGATAAGGTTTAAAAAATACAGTAATTATTCGCTACGATAAAATTAGAGGAGGCACACGGATAGGGTAAAACATTTTCTTTGTCATATTTTTTTGTTTCGGACCGGATTAAAAGTACCCATGTAAAAACGGTTCTTGCTTCTTGCAATTAATCGTAGGTTTTTTTACTTGGTCGCGACCAACATTCTAGGGATTTTTACTTGTTTTTTAAAGTTATAAAATAGATACAATTTTCCAGTTTTCTAAACCAGAATGAAATAAATGTGTTCTTAGAACCATAAAAGTTGAAGAGAAATCACAACTTATTTTCCAGTATCTAAAAGACAATCATTCATTGCATTGCGAACTCAGTTCTTTCTTCATACAAATAAAGTGCAAACTCGCAGAAAGTGACACTAATGTTGCCAGCTTGCCAGTTTCTCTGCAGTTATTGTCGACAACAATTCGGAGGGATTACATCCATTACTTTGCCCTAAAGGAGAGCTTCGTCCATTAACACGTAATAGAGCCTTTGTAGCTCTATCTATCTATATCATACAAATAAAAGAAATAAAGGCGAGCACAGCGAGGATTATAATTATTATTGTTATAAGTATCGTACGATGGGTATATGGGTAGAAATATTTACAAACTCAAACTCAAACTCAAACTCAAAAATGCTTTATTTCCATAAATACAATAAATGTACACCTTAGAAAAGGTCAAATCATATTAAAAAATACACTGACACGGAAATAAAGTGGTATTTTTTATTTCGATCGCTTCGGTATGTAGACTAAAGTAAAGAAACGACGAAGAAACCTTTAGCCTGTTAGTTGTTATTTTTCGAGTTGGAGCAAAATCCGTCCCAAGCTTTTTTATCCTCTAGATAATCTGATATTTTATAGTAAGCCTTTTTACAAGGATTTAGGTAAGCAACTTGGAAGATGATTGATGTTACGTGTATTGTAGTAGGTAGTATGTATTAGTAGGTAGTATGTATTATATTTGAAGGCCAGCAGGGGTATTTTAATTCGTCGGAAAGGCCGTCGGATTCGATATCGGAAACTATTGACAATACAAAAACAATTCTGACGTTTTCATTTCGGAAATGAATCGAATTAAAAAACTGTTGATCTGAAATCGTATGTTGTGTATTTTGAATTTCAGAAAAGTCGTTACTTTTCGGAACTGATAAATGTAAGATACACAATCTGCCGAATCTATTATGTCTATATGTATATATGTATCTTTGTAAGTAAGTAAAATTCAGTAGTTAAGGGACATTCTCCCAGTACTAACTCCTATATGACCTATATTGTGTTACAACTAAATGCAGCGACATGTTATTTTTACACTTATGCAATAGAATCTACCTAATGAACAATAATTGGGGTGGTTTTAAAAAAATCTATAAACCAACTTAAATTTTGTGGTTTTCTCATGATTGCCATTGTCAGAACTGGACTAAATTTAAATGACCACACGGGAAGCACCAGCTTCCAAATAAAAAAAGAATCATCCGAAATGGGGCCAAGACTACAATAAGCACGTGACTTCAACACGAGCGCCGGTGTCGGAGCCGTCGCCGACTATGACTTAGGTGGTTGAACCTATTTGAACCTTATTTGAGCGTTCCACTCTCGAGAAGCTATATAGTACCCAATCTCCCGAATTTTACTTACATCGATGAGTGAAAAAAATCTTTTACCAATTACCACTTATTTTATGAACGACCTCTGTAGCGCAGCGGGCGAAGGTTCGCCTGCTTTTCGGGTTCGATTCCCGCCTCGAGACAAATGTTTGTACGATCTACAGATATTTGTTCAGACTGTTCTGGATGTTTTCTTTGTTTAGTAAAAATAGATATCTTTGTATTAGTGAGTAGTTGTGAAAAAAATAGTCAAAGGATTTGGCGTTCATAGAAGCGGGACAGAGGATACGTTTTTGGAAAGGCGTAGGCGCAAAAATTATGTTTTTTATATTTACAAAACTACTCCACTTATGAAACAACTCAACATTATTTTCTATAAACCGCGGGGTTCCTGTGATCTAGAGCAAATTAGGTGCAAAACAAAGGTGTTTTTATAGCACGCAATTAAATATAAAAGATAGAAGTA
Organism: Eupithecia tripunctaria; assembly: GCA_955876795.1. Taxonomy (NCBI): domain Eukaryota; kingdom Metazoa; phylum Arthropoda; class Insecta; order Lepidoptera; family Geometridae; genus Eupithecia; species Eupithecia tripunctaria. Next base: position 2,134,012 of record OY041616.1, on the reverse strand, counting down.
ACATTTCCCTATACATGGAGATGGTAGCTTTCACAGATTCTGAGATTAATAACGATTTTGAAGTACGAAAGTAAATTGTTTATTGTCCACTCTTAAGTAATCTTTTTCTACGCTCTTTCGTATCTTGGAAATCTCTGTTGGAAATATAATATTTAAGTGTTGTTCACATTTACACAAGGTAGCTCGTAGAAACAGAGGCTATAAAAGATTTTGCGTAGGTACCTCACGTAACATGATAACTCATGTCGTAAGAACATAGCCCACTAACTAGCAAGGAAACATGGAGTTCAAGTTGGAATCCACCATTGAATAATTAAAAAGAGAAGATAGGTTACGTTCTCCCAGCGCTTACTCAAAAATTGGCATGTGTTACAACTACACGCAAACACATACGCTCACAGTTATATTTCCAGTCCTGTGCAATACAAAGAAGAACAAAGAAGTGAGACCGAGACAACAATATTTCACGCGATTCACGACCGCCCGTGCCGCCGGTCCGACGGTGATGAGGTGGGAGCACACAATTTTACACAATATGAGGTTGGCATTTTCGAGAAACTGGTACCTCATCTTTCCTTTTTAATTAATCAATGGAATCCACACAAAAGAACATCATTATATGAATATAAAGAACAAGCAGTCTACCCTGATTTATTTTATTGATGTATTTAGACGCAAAAAACCTAAAATAATCACATAATATACACAGCACAATATAGGTTTACAACTTGATCATTTCACAAATTATGTGCATACAGAAAAGCTTAAAAGGACTTGGCATGGGTATATTCGTATATTGTCAATATTTCTTCTGTGACATCGTTGTATTTCAGCCAACTCAAACCTAGCCTCCATTAAATTAAATTTAAAATTCTTTATTTCATTCCTACTTTATTCAGATAATTTTGATCAATAATTTTTGAGTAGCAGAAAGATCTTTCACTACATTTCATTTAATTTAAACCGCACCGTGTTTGTTGTCAAGCGAAGTTTGTGAGCTCACAAACTTTTCTTTGTCATTTGGAATTAGTGAATTGTGTGTTTTGTGGTGTGCTTGTTCACAAAAGTTCGAGACAAATGTGATTGCCACAATCACTAACAATAATAACAGTTAGGTTTATTAACAAAAACACTAATTTGATCTACTCATGTGTGCGTATATCGGCATTTTGTTCAAGAAAATGCCAGACTGGTTCAGACATACGTGGATGTAGACCTTGTTTAATACATATCAATGTACTTCTGTGGTCCATATCACCTTACAATTCCACGCCCTGTAACTATGTGCTTACTGATAATTTGGAGTGGAAATATTGAAACCAGTACAATAAATTACTTACCTACCAATATAAGTAATGAATAGAATAGAATAGAATTTCGTTTATTTCGACACACACACATAGGTACAATAAAAATGAAAACATACAGATAAAACATACTATACTCAAACAAAGAACAAGGAGGTCGGTACTAAATTATGTATAAAGCCATTGATTTATTAAAAAGGGATGATGATGTACCTACTGGTTTCTCGAAAGTGGTAACCTCAAATTGTGTGAAATTGTGTGCTCCCACCTCAGTCACCGTCTGACCGGCGGCATGGGCGGTAGTGATTCGCGTGAAATATTGTTGTCTCGGTCTCACTTCGGTCTTAGGTACATCTTTCCGTCTTTGTTCTTCTTTGTATATTGCACAGGACTGGAAATATAACTGTGAGCGTATGTGTTTGCGTGTACTTGTAACACATGCCAATTTTTGAGTAAGCGCTGGGAGAACGTAACCTATCTTCCCATTTTAATTAATCAATGTATAAAGCCCATCTTTATCTAATTTACTAGGTACTTACCTACTAAATTTCGCCTGCTGCGGTTTCTATTGCGAAAAGGACATGGTTAAAATTAGGTAGGATAGAACAAACGTCTGTCCGCGGTAAATGTGACATTTTGATGGATCGATTTGTCACATTTAACTAAAGATTGTAAGGTTTTATTAAATTAGACAGAATTTGAAGTCTGAAAATACAGCTTACAGCTAGCTACAGGATTTCATTGCTGAAGCATCCGCTTGGAATACCAAGATAAAAGCAAAATGGCGACGATAAACCAAAGAAGGTTCCTTCTAATCTCTCGCAAAAACCTCCTTCGTCAGGTACCTTCATAAATCCTTAAAGTTAAAAGAATGTTTGCTAAAAAAAAATATCGTTCGTTCTAAATTCAAATCCAGTTTTATGAGTTTATTTTGCGCTTCTCAACGACGATGATAATTTGATAAGGGATTCACGCAGTCACGTTTTTACTTTCTACCTTAGGTAGGTCTACGAAATTTGAATAAAATACTTGCCGTTGAGTTTGTAAATTTTTACAGCTGAAAAGATTACTAAAAGCCTTGAAAGCTACTAATGAAATGAAATTAGCCGCTATTTCGTCGCTTAAATTTGAACACTCACCTTTAAAATGTGCTTCATTTTAAGTTTTGTCGGAACATTGTAAGGTACCTATGATGAACCGCAGAAGAAGAAGAGGTTGATATCATTGGCGGGTTTGGAGTAAAAACTTTTTCTGACCTATAATGAAAACAACCACAGCTACCGGCTGATAAATAAGAAAATTAAAAATATATGTAACAAGTGAAAATGTATTTCCATACACTTTTCCCTCCCGCCAAACGTGTGAGAAATGAAATTTATTAGTTTTTCCTCCCGCATTTGTTTATGCCTGCAAAGTCGGGCCGGGCAATCATAAGCAACTTTCAGAGAGTCTAGTATAAAATAATAATGATTACCCTTAAACAGGCTCACCCTAAGGTACCTTATGTAAAAACGTCGGCTAAGAATGATTTAACCAGTTATAACTTTATTAGCGCTATTAAAACGAGTTGTTTGACACTTTGACGCTTATTAGTTATCTAATACTCTTGAGAGTAATAATATTAACAAATACAGTTGATTAATAATATTAAGTTATTTTTTAGACAATCACGGATGAGACCATTCCGTGATTGTCTAAAAAATAACTTAATATTATTAATCACCCACCCAGTTATAAATAAGAAAAAAAATCACCTCTTAGACAAAGAAGTGGGCCTAACGGTAGAAATAAGTCTACACAATCGTGAACATAACCTTACCAGTGGGGAAAGCTTGGTAAGAATAAGTGTAACAGCCGGCAAAATTCTCAAAATGCCAACCTAATAAACACTGCCAAAAACGCAAAGGAATCTCACAGATAAAGCCATGACAATCAAGTGCACTATAAAGACTCCTTGGATTCTTCCACCGAGATCCCTAATAGCTGTGACCTTGTACGAACGTGTGGGACGTGAGTTTCCCTTCGTAAGGCTACGTCACTTCAATGTTATATATACAAGTAGGTTTAAACGGTTTATGAACTTATCGAGTAAACTTTCTATTTTTTTTAACATGTTATTTTTATTTGCACTTCGCACCCGTTTTTCCTATGGAAACGTTTAAAGGTCATTTTTATCCCACGGGAACTGATTTATGGGATAAAAAGTAGCCTGTGTTTGATTCCGGGATTAGAATTACCTGTGTGCATAAAATCGTTTCCAAGTTAAACTTGATTTAGTTTAATCACCCTAATATTATAAATGCGAAAGTTTGTATGGATGTATGGACTTTTTTTGGGCGGTAGGCGCGAAAACGTAAACACTAACTGTTTAGACCAAATATTTTAAAATTTCATTAAAAATAGCTACAGGCTAAATATCTACATTATTAATGAACTAGATTAACTACTTGTGTACCCTACCTGCCATCCAGTGTTTTCTCACAAAACAAACAAACAATTCTCCAAGTTCTAGACACAGAACACCTCACAGCACTAACATACAAATTGTCAACATGGATCCTCAAGCCATCCAGAGCTCAATGTCTCAGCTGAGCACCATATTTGCTGACACAATGGCTGAGTTTGAAGAGAAGCTGCAGAAGTCGAAGTCGCCAATTAGTGATGTGGCAGGGCTTGTAAATGAATTTGCTCTTTTCAAGTCCTTTATTACTAAGTCACTGAAGTCACTCCAGAATCAAGTGGTGATGCTTGCTGGCGAGATTGACAGGCTCGAGATGCGTGGTAGACGCAAAATACTACTGATTCATGGGGTGCCAGAGGCCAGCCAAGAGGTCGTCGAAGATGTAGCGGTAAGAACTTTCATCGACAAACTTAAAGTCTCCAATGTTAAAAAGTCTGACATCAGCCGCTGCCATCGAATGGGCCGCTCCACCACAGATAGACCTCGCCCCATTCTATGCAAGTTACGAGAAATGTCTCTACGCGACAAGTTGTGGGCATCTAAAACCTCGCTGAAGGACTCCGGGATAACTCTTTCGGAGTTTCTTACTAAGTCTCGTCACGACACTTTTATGGAGGCGCGTAAACGCTTTGCCCTAACTAAATGCTGGACGAGACAGGGCTTCGTGTTCGTGGTTGGTGTTGATGGATCGCGGCATCGAGTATCCAGCACGGCGGAACTGTCGTCGATCCCTACGGCTACAAGATCAGCGCCCGCACCGGCGGCGGCGGCGCCTGCTAAGGACGCAGGCCCCTCGAAAAAAAGCACCCGAGCAGCTGCTTCCAAAAAGTAATTTTCAATTCAAATAGACATTTAAACGTTTCCATAGGAACGACGCGTGCGAAGCTACAGGGCGCAGCAATTTATACATATATAATATAATGTGCTGTTCGTTTGGCTTGTCTTCGTTGAGACGCCAACCTTGCCAAAAATTCGGCTAGGAAGACATCAGTAGAGAAAAGTCAAACAGCTACCAAACTTTGCTAAAAAGGCTACTTAGCTGAGCGCAATTAATAGTAATCTGTGTGGTTAGACAAGAGTCACGAATGAGGGGGAGGGGGTGGCTTTATTACTACCCGAGCGTGCCGAAAGAAGGTACCACTGGACAAGTACCTAAACTAGAAGGTGCTCCTGACTTTGCCCTTCAATATAAAGAAATAAATTACAGATTTATGGTAATTATAGTTTTACACTATGGGTAATTTCTTAAGAAATCAAATAAAGGCCCAAAATTTATTTGTGACCTAACGGTGCTATAGTCCGTAAGAAGTCCCAGAGTTTTCGGGTCGATGGCTATCCGACATCGTGGTCTAGCGGTTATGACATCCCCGTACTGAGGGGAGGACGCGGGTTTGATTCCCGTCGATGCCGAATAATTTTAGGACTGACTGGGTGGTCCGATTTTCATGATTCTTATTTCTTTTGAAAGCTGGTGCTTCCCGTATGGTCCATTTCAATTTGGTTCGGTTCTGACAGTGGGATCCATAAAACTGAAGTCGGTTTATAGTTTTTTTTATAGCCCGCGAGCTGTCTGTCATCTGATACCACCATTATGAAATGCATCTAAATGTTACGAGTTTGAGCCCATACTTATATGCATATTTTTGTACTGTGCGGTATCACCTCAACATCCTGTATTGGTCCACTGATGGAGCAAGCCTTCCTCTGATATGCGCTTTGTTATTCGTATGTTTTTTTTTTTTTTTTTTTTTATCAGAAATAGTCCTTCGTTTGACCGCAATCTCACAATTCTCACATGATGGAAAGCGAAGATGCGGCCGACGATGTATCACGAAGGTCTAGAAGATGGGGAGATGGGGTGGTGTAAATTCTAAGCCAGCACCACACAGCTGTGGATGGATGTGCGGTTTCAGCGTTGGGTTAATATGCGCAAAGCTTAATGCACAAAGCACTTAACACTTTCGTAGCATTGGACTCACTCGCTCCACGTAGCGGTTGTTCCCCTGCGGGTCACCCGCCGACGAAGCCGAGTAGAATGCGACATACTTATAAATAAATAAATAAAATAATAAAAGGTAATTAGAATCAATAATTTGTTAGTAGCTTAACTTATGTTATATGTTAGTTGATGGGCTAAAACTACCTACATTTAGTTTTAATTTTGTCAATATAATTAGTATTCAATTAAATGAAAAATGGAAAGTATAGGTTGATATAAGTAGTTCAGATTCAGATTCTTTATTAATAATGTATATTCTTACATGTCATGAAAGTAGTACAAATATGACAAACAATAAGTTCAAGTTCAAGTTCAAGTTCTTTATTGGTAACAAATAGGGTTACATGTCAAATAAACACAATATTAAATCAATATTTTCAAATAAAATACAATTTAACATAGTTATTCTAAAATTAATTAATAGTACATTCTATTCTGATACAACTAAATTACATTGCAATATAAATGTCAGTAAAATGAAATAATAACATAATAAATAATAATTTGTATAAAATAGAATGTCAAAACAACAATGTCTGAACAAATAATTTAACAACATAAAATTACGCACTTTTACGTGACAAGAATTCATCCAACGTGTAAAAACATTGGTTTACCAGCCATATCTTGAGTCTAAACTTAAAGGATTGCGTCGATACAGCATCAGTGATATCGGACGGTAGACGGTTGTACACCTTTGGCCCCATGACATGAACAAGCTTAGAAGTTCGCTCGAGCCGCCTGGGGAGCGCCTTCAGCCTCTTCGAGTGTCTCAGTGCATAGTTATGCCCATCCCCGCGCTCCTCGTAATCTTCCAGGTGGGTTCTTGTGTATAAAGCGGCCTGGAAGAGCACCATGGCAGGGACAGTCATGATTCTGAGTGATTTAAACAGTGGTCGGGCTGATGTGTCTTGCGAGACCCTCACAATGGCTCGCACTGCCCTCTTCTGAAGCCTGAAAGCACGCTCCCAGTCGGCCGCACAACCCCAAAATTCCACTCCATACTGCAGGCGTGAGTGAACTGTCGCGAAATAAAGGTTTCTTACCATTCCTGTTTCCAGTGTTGACGAAAGGCGCCACAAAGCGAAACAGGCCTTGCCAATCTTCTTACATAGGCTATCAATGTGGTGTTCCCATGTAAGGCTTTTATCTATTACAAACCCTAGGAAAGAAGTATGATCGACTTGCCCAACAGTTTTATTCCCAAGGCTAATCACCATCGGTATCGTTGCTCGCCCTGCCAGGTGAAAGTGCATGTAGTTCGTCTTGCTTACATTAAGAATTAGACCGTTTTGATTGAACCATCTATGTAAATCACCTGCCACGGCGTTCAACTTTACTTCCAGTGCGTGCTCTGTTGATGCCTCTACGATTGCTGCCACATCATCAGCATACATAAAAACGTGTGCGTCCTGTATGCAGCTCGGCAAGTCGTTAAGCAAAAGGGAAAATATTATGTTCGACAAGGACGACCCCTGTGGAACACCAATGCTTGTCGACATGGGCTGTGACCTTACTGTACCACCTTTCCCAGTAACCGTCTGCGATCTCGAGGTGATGAATGATGTCAGGATTTGCAGTTGTGAGCCTCTTATCCCGTAGTGTTCGAGTTTCGCTGCGATGGCGTCATGGTCCGCGACGTCGAAAGCTTTCGACAGGTCGCAGAACACAACAGCCACCTGCAAACTGCGCTCACGAGCTTCTAACACTCGGCGCACAACTGCTCTCGCGACATCCGTCGTCGACCTCCCGGAGCGGTAGGCGTATTGCATGTCGGACAAGGCTCCGGTGATAGACAGGTGTTCTGAAAGCCGCGTACTGAGACCATGTTCCAGTATCTTAGCGACACCTGGGATTATAGAGACTGGCCGATAGTTATTCACGTCTTCTCTCCTTCCCTTGCCCTTAAACAGAGGAGCCACTCTAACATTCTTGAAACAATGCGGATAGGCACCCTCACGAAGACAAACATTAAATAAAATTGATAGCACAGACGACATTTGAACCGCAACAGTGTACAGCAGGTCAGTTGAAATGTCATATATGTCTTTAGTGGGTTTTCGTGCTACCCCTGTGGTGATGGCTTTATAAACTTCGTCTGGAGTAAAGGGTCGAAACCTGAGCGAACGATCGACGGGCTCGCTAACATTCACCAGCATACGCAGAGCTGTAAGTACGCTGGCGGAGGGTGCACCACATGTTAGAGCAGAACTTATAAAATAAGAATTTATAGCATCCATAACTTCCGTTTGGGTTTCGAATTTGGAGCCATCGCTTTTCTGCAACGACTCAGTGAAATCAGGATTTCGACGCTTCCGACCAATTTCTAAGTTTACAACCTCCCACATAGTTTTAGCGGTATTATTAGACTTATTTATTAAGCTACTGTAATAACTGCTACGTTCACTTTTTAAAACATGGTCAAAACGAATTTGAAACTCATCAATTCTATTCGATAACATAGCATTATTAGGAAATTTCAGGCTTATCAATTTCATTTCGCGTAGTATATAATCTAAAGTCCGTAAGTCGTCAGAAACCCAAGAGATTCTACCTCTCTTTTTTGTGCAGCGTTTTAATGGAAAGCAAGTATAATACCCATTCTGTATTATATTAATAATAGCCTGTGCTAACTCGTTCGCTGACGAATCGTACCTACGAATTATAAGTTCCCAATCTACACTCTCCATGGACGAAATGAAGTTGTGTATATTTGTTTGAGTGTTAGATCGCGCGAGGAAAATAGATAGTACAATAGATTGTACAATACAATAACAATAAAATTGACATAATAATAATTTATAATAACCAATAATAATTTATAATTACCATTATGGCGTACATGTTACAAAAACCCAAATTGTATATCTTATAATAGTTATAACAGAGGTAGGTATTAAAGAAGGGCACCATTTAATTATCTTTGTTTGTAGAATAAGATAGGAAATTGTAATATAATTTATATGAAACTGCTTCAGAATACTAAACACCAAGAGTACAGTCTTGTGCTCTTGGTGATGTTGGAACATGATATGAATAAGTCTGGTCACGTCACAGTTCCCGGGTTAATTGCGTCAATAAAGCTTAGCGATGGGTTGCTTAGCTATTTATGAACCGCTTATGTTGCTTTTTGGACGAAACTTATTAACTTGCTTGAACTTCGAACTATCTACGTTCCTATAGAACCAAAAGATATGTGTTTTATACAAGGTACCGCGGGAAGGGTGTAACTAAGCCGAGAGGGATTTGAACCTCTATATCGTATCCATTTTGAATGGAGCAAACAAACCGCCCATACTTAACCTAAAATTCACTTTGTTGGCGCGTCCTTTTATATGTAATTTACATTACTTGTCGATTTTAGATCCATCCTTCAATAAAAATTGCTTACAATTATATCTGAAACTAGACGCTAAGCAAGTGAGCTTTTGTTATTTGTGTCTTACTTTGTTTACTAACATGCTTCATTCAAAATGGATAAACCATAGTCCTTTGGGGATTTGCATCTGAACTGGTGAATTGCTGTCGATTTGAGATCCTTCAGTTTGCTTACAATTACATCTCAAACTCGACTCAAGCTAGTGTAGTTTTAGTTATTGTATCGTGGTTTGTTTACTAACATTGTACAAGCTCGATGGCTAAGCTATAGGATACCTCTAAGTAGATTCTAGACTTTTGCATTATTGACAATACAATCGGATCTCAAAATAGGGCTCCCTAGCTCACACGTCTCGTAAATTTCAAGACTATAGCTAAGAATCTTCAGACAAAGGGAGTACTCTTCCTTCCAAACAATGGACCATTGTCTTGCGTCAAAAGATGAGGGATATACAGCTTGTAAACTGTAGAAGGTCAACCTTTGAACTTCGTTTCAAGGGCAAATGCTAAATTGAGGATGTTCATTTTTGATAGACTTTAACAGGAAGCGGTTGTCAGTGACTGAATTTTTATTAAACATTCACTTGATTGTTCACTTGATCGATTTCTTTTCTGAACTAGAACACACAGTCCAGTTTAAGGTTTTAATTTAAGTACTTTTTTTCTGATGTAGTCCTAAAAAAATGTTAAATTTGGTTCTGTACTTTTCTAAAGATACTTAAAATTGGTAGAATTTATAAACTTAAAAGGAAGTTGAAGGTTTCGAGTTTTAGTATTTATTTTTATTTAATATTTCTCATTTTACTTTTCAGTCTCAAAACAATCAAATCTCAGACAGCAATATTTAATATTAACAATATAAAATAAACTAAAACCCTACTACGGTGTTCTCGTTTCTCGTTTGTGTATGAAATTTTCGACCCTTTCTTTGATCCCGCTATCTCGTTTGACACCCGATATCTTCGTCGAATAGACTTAATTATACTCTATAACCATCGCATCGGGGTAATCCTTCGATACCTCATTTGTTGAAATCGAACTAGCAGTTTCAGTGCTACGTGGGAACATAAAAATCGGCTACAAACAAACATATAGGGTGCTATCCTCATAACATTTATTTATTTTATTTATTTAATTACATATTTACATTGCCATAACAGTTTAGCACCAATGCGACAATGAAATAACTAATAACATAACCCTCATCGGTTGATAGTCGGGTAAAACACGACAACTTTTTATATATTTACTGAGTTATTTGTTTAAAAAACGTACAGCAAGAATTTCCCATCATTATGATTGATGGAAATACCGGTTTCATAATTCTTCGGAATTCCGGCAAAATTTGGCAAGAGGAATTTTACCGTCTTGTAAAGTTTATGTTCATAGCTGTCCCAAAAATATTTTGGATAATGGAGGAAAGGAAGTTTCTTAGCGAAACATTTTACATAATATTTTGCTGCGTACTTGCTACGTCGGCGTCGCGTCGCAACTCTGTAATCAGGGCCTACATGGAAAAGGAAAATCCACGTTTCATTGTCGTACAAAGCTACATTTATGCCGCTTGCATAAGATTTGCGTTTACACCAAAACTAATCAGAAACTTCGATTTTATTTTTCAGAGTGCATTTTTTGGTATTTAGACAAAAAAACTAACAATATTTAATGTGCTTATATTATTTCTACCACCCGTGCCGGCTGTTTTTCTATGCAATTAGATAGCCAGTCACAGAACACAAAACTACAACCCTATTCATCCGAAACCCCTCATGGTTGCTATTTTTTTCCTTACGGAACCTTAAAAAGACATGTGTAATCCACATTTTTGGTTACAATAAAGCTTATCTATACTTTATTATAAAAACTATCGTAGTTTGACGAACTCATTACGGATGTAAGCGTGTTATCTACGGAACTTATTTGTGTTGGAAGAACAAACACAAATAAGGTTCGTTGTTAACCAGCTTACATCCGTAATGAACTTATCTATACTAATATTATACGGAGGAAAAAATGATTGTTTTTTTATTTGTATGGAATAGGCACCGAAACTACTGGACCGATTTAAAAAATACTTCATCATTCAAAAGCTTACTTTTCAGGGAGTGGCATAGGCTACATTTTATCCCGGAATTCCCACGGGAACGGGAACTACGGGGGCGAAACTGCGAGATGCTGCTAGTTATTATATAAATTTATTATCTAACAAGCACAGCATCTACAGTTCAAGTAGTATATTGCCTAGCTAAAATGCTTTGCTCGGAAACTGTTGAAAGCTTGGTACACCGTCAACTCATGAATTTAAAAATATCTAAAGATATACGGTGCAACCACTTTACTCCTGAAAAGTGCTACGTTATCGCTTTCAGATTATGAAACATGAGAAAAGCTTTGCTTAACAGAATATTTAGGTATATGAGTAACTTTAGATAGACAGTACACAGTTTCAAAAATTCTAGCAAAACTGCTGTTTTGTTTTCTGTAGATAGTGGAACAGTAAAGGAATAAATAAAACATAATAATAAATAATGTTGGACAATTCACACAGCATTATCTAGCCCCAAGCTAAGCAGAGCTTGTGTTATGGGTAGGTACTAAACAACTGATACACTTAATACACTACATAGATAGATATTTTGTATTATACATAAAACATCCAGAACGGCCTGAACAAATATCTGCAGACTACACACATTTATCCCGAGGCGGAAATCGAACCCACAACCTCCTGCGTCGCATGCGGACCTTCGCCCACCGCGCCACAGAGGTCGTCAATGAAGAAGGAAATGTTTTTTTTTTATTATATTACATCTATTGATATTTTTTCACAAACCTGCCGAATGTAGTATTTATCTAAGCATCTAAAAAAAATTGGTAGCTTTCTGATAGCTTTCATATGCACAAAAAATTTAATATATTTTCAGTCGTTGTCGAGACGTTCTATTTTTAACCTACTTCAAAAAAATACAGGAGTATTTTTTTTCTGACAATGGCATCTACGAGAAAACCATGTAGTTAAATTCGGTTTATAGTTTTTTAAAACAAACCCAATTATGTGTTACAGAATAAAACGTTCAACCCCACAGATATCGTCAAAGAACGACCATCTTACGGAATATTATATTGCCATATTCATTGCTAAAGTGATAATAACAGCAAAAAAGGCATTTGCTAATGGGACCGGTCGTCAGCGAATTTTCATAAAGACCATACTGGCAATATGCATATTTGAATCATGTATATTTCATGAAGCCCAGAGCTAAGTGCCATTTGTTTAAACCATGTGTAAATTTTGAAATGGACGACTTATCGTAGGGGTTTAAATGTTTGTACCTACCCAAGTAGGTATTTGTGATATGCAAAAACGTTCCGGAGGTCTTTAAAAATGTAGTTATGTAAGAATAACTATAGAATTTTGAAAATAGGTTATTTTCAAAATTCTATAGCTATTCTTAGATACATTTTTTTTGAAGAGATTCGTTTTCACCGTTTTCTCCATTGAAAATAAAATATCAAGGAGGAAAACCAAACGTATTTTTTTTAAATAAAATATTATAACCAAATAACCAGAATAAGAAAAACCCCAAAAAAACATAAATTCTCTACAGCCAAACATAGATTCTATACCACCGCTCTTTTTTAAGTCGTTTAAACATAAATGTATATTGTCAAGGGCCGCCTAAACGTAATAACAACATAAAAGTAAGATAGTTCCAAAGTGATTTGGTAGGTGCTCAAGGAATATTGTGAATTTGTCGCCTTTCGTATTAGCCCGCGGGGAAATGGGGAAAATTTAGGGCGGATTCGGCGATAACGATTCGGTTATGGTAGCTTAGCTTCGTACAAGATTCAATTTTATAACGTTCTAGGGACTATGACATTTTATTTTACGTTACAATGTGTTGGTGAAAATTCTAAGCGAAAATTACGGAGAATGGTGTCGATTCTGTGTTTTAGGATTCCTAAATTAAATTTTAGGATTTCTAAATTTTCTATGCTAGGTAGACCTTAAAATTATTGTATTCTGTATAAAGGTCCTAAAAATACCTATATTAGAACATTTTTCAAAATCGTAAATCCTCTCCGAGTTGAGTGGTTGGGATTTTGCTGCGAGCAAAATATGTTTTTTCTAAAATGTTATTTTAAAATACTTCTTTACATGGGTCAAACAGTTTATCCATTATTTGAGAAATCGTTTAGAAATTCAAATCGATACTAGTTTAAAATCAATAAATTTTAATCATGACCTAATTAGATGCCTGCTAAAATTAGGTAGACGTTTCTAACCATAGCTAAAATGTAATGCAAAGAATAGGGTTAAAGCTACTTATAACTAAGTTGAGCTGTTTTAGATCTATCAATCTAATTTTAGAGCTGTCGTCCTAATTTTAAACTTGTTTGTTTAATTTTTCAAGGAATATGGTTATAGCCATTTTAACTAAATTGAGTTGTTTTAGGTCCGTCAGCTTCATGTTAGAGCTGTCATCCTAATTTTAAACGTGTCAGTCAAATTTTTCAACCGTAGAATTGTTTTTATCTATTTGAAATTCCGAAATCCTAATTTTAGCTAATCCTAAAACAACAGAATCGACACCAATATTTAACTACAAGCTAGCAAATAAACAACAGTATACCATAACTGATACATATCAATACCAGTCGTCACGTCCCCCCGCTGTATGGCAATGCTGATGCGCTGCGCCAGATACTCACCACCCACATCACCACCCACATCAGCACCAGCGTCGTTTCGACCAATATTGACTAAATTTAGTTGGTAGGTTGATAGAGACTTTATTCTCCAAATAATTACATGGGTATTCACTTATATGAGAACACAAAAGTTATACTTAATGCATAATTACGTACAGCTAAGCTTTAAAGTATAATCTAAACAAATTTTTAACCTTAAATGATAAAAAAGAGTTAGCTTTGTTGACATGGCATCGATACATTTATTTATATGAATTTAATCTCACGTCTAACATCAGAACCTTTAAACTGTGATTTTTATAAAATTGGTTAAAAATAAAAAAAGTCTCCCCGAACAAAACTCAAAATACCATAACTACCTACAAAACGGACCAAACAGTCTGATACGTTACCTTTTAGTACGTTCAAAGCGATAAGATAAACAAACAGTGAATTGGCAAATAAATACTGCACTGTATGTACTATGTAACTACAGAGAGAAAGGAAAACAAACAAAATGTTTACGTGGCGCAGTCTTGTATTTGCCCTTCCATTCCCTCATATGCTTTTAACTTAGGTTGTATACTTTATTGCATGTTTTCGTTCTTTCACCTAACTGCTTGAAACTCTTAAGTTTTATTAAAGCTGAGCGTCCACTGGATCGGAATCGAAGCGTACGCAGCAAAAGCGGTATCGGTATATACAATATGCCGACAGGGTTCGCGATTTTGCATCGACAGTTTTTTTTATAGTCACGATTTTCGTTTGACCGCAATTTCACCTGATGGAAAGTGAAGATGCGGCCGACGGTGTATCACGAAGGTTTAGAAGATACCTATTTCACTCTTCAAAAAGACTTTTATTTATTAATATTGTTATTTGTTATTTTGGGTATCAAGGTGTCCGTGACCTTATGCAGCCTTTAGCAGAATACTAGCGCTACAGTATGGCAACATGCTGGAGCATCAAGCTGAGCTATGAGCCATTTCTCTGCCACAATCATAGAGGTAATTATTATTCATGTACGTATATCTAAACAACTATACTGCCTTGTTGGTCTAGCGATCAGCTTGTTCAACAGTTGATTATGAGGTACTAGGTTCGAATCCCGGGTCGCGCCAATAGTTGTTACTGTGGTTTTTCTAGCAGGAAAAATTCAGTTACTGCCGGAGTCAGGAAGTTGGCGGTGTTACACCCCCGTGAATCAGAAAGCACGATGAGCCGTTTGTCCTGCGCCTGACCTCTCCCCAGTCGTGTTGATCTGTAGTACCATCGAAATAGGATAGTGAGGGAATAGAGATAATATGTCCTGCGTATCTGGCTAGTCTCCGATAAGACTCCGACGACCTCTGTGGCGCAGTGGGCGAAGGTCTGCCTGCGACGCAGGAGGTTGCGGGTTCGATTCCCGCCTCGGAACAAATGTGTCGGGACACGATCTGCAGACTTGTTCAGGGCGTTCTGGATGTTTTTCTATGTATAATAAAAAAAATATCTATCTATGTAGTGTATTGTATTATGTATATCAGTTATCTAGTACCCATAACACAAGCTCTGCTTAGCTTGGGGCTAGATAATCTTGTGAATTGTCCAGCATTATTTATTTTATTTATTTATTTAAAGACTAGCCGCCACCCGTAGTCGAAATTCGGCTAGGAGGACATTATTTAAACAACTTATTGGAAATTTATTTGTTATCCATTTCCTTCTTGTTAAATGTTTTAGCTCTAAGTGGTTTTTTCAATGTCTGGCTTTATCGTCGTCTATCATTATTTCTCTCGATCAAAGAAATTAAAACACACACAATTTAAAATTCAAAAAAACTATGTCTATTTCAGAACTAAACTCTCCATCAGGTCACATTGGGGTTCGCTTTCAGCGATAAGGCCACCCATTATGCAACTCTGTTATCTCTCTTTTCCTGTATTTGTGTATTTTTTTTGGTGTGCAATAAAGTTTATTGTATTGTATTGGGGTCAAACGAAGGTCATGACTATAAAAAAACTGTAATGCCAATGCAAAATCACACATATTGTCATAATGTAAATACCGATACCGCGTACGTTGCGTACGCTTCTATTCCGATCCAGTGGACGCACAACTTTAATCTCATATTTTAAATGCAAAAAAACTGTCTGTTTTTACCTTTTAAAAAATGCAAATAAATCACTGACAGACTAGTGATAGGAATGTTAGGATTCCAGACCACTGTTAAAGGTTTTACTAAATTAATTTTGTTTTATGAAACTATAAACCGACTTCAAATTTTATAGTTTTTTCATGAATTTTCATGGGTCCCATTGTCAGAACTGAACCAAATTAAAATGGGACTACACAGGAAGCACCAGCTTTCATATAAAAAATAATCATGAAAATCGGACTAAAAAACGAAAATCTGTCAGTACTGACGTAACAAACATGAAAAAAATACAGTCGAATTGATAACCTCCTCCTTTTTGAAGTCGGTTAAAAACGATCGTACTCGTAGTTTAACGAATTCATTACAGATACATAAGCGGGTTAACGAACCGTATTTGAGTTAGAAGGACATCACAAATATGGTTTATAGTTAACCCGCTTACATCCGTAATTAGTTGTTATAGGTAGCCAATGGAAGTCGCAATTTGTTGGTATTGAAACGTTTTGGCTGGTGAAAATATTGTAAATAATTTTGTTCAAAAATTTTGTCTAAAACAATTAGCAAGAAAATCACAACCTATCTACAAAATATCAGCCATAACTTTTAATTTCATTTCTAAAATTGTTTCATTTGAAATTTTACAGAAATCCAATCAACCCCTGCAGAATCTATTCCTGTATTCAAAATTTACTTTAAATTAAAAGTTTCGGAGCTTGTTATGTTGTAATATCGGTATACTCAAAGACGACCGACCGTGCAGGCTTTTTGAAGTTTATTCTGTTAAACGAAGATCAAAGCTTTTCATGTCCATGAAATTCTACTTATGGGATAGGATCTCAGACCGAAAAATATACGTTAGTAGGTATAACCTGGGATTTCGGCGTTCTTGCCTTATGTGAAAGGAGCGTCACTCCTTTCACATAAGGCAAGAACGCCGAAATATTCTTCAAAATTGGAAATATTCTTAGTAAATTTTCAATCAAGACGATCTACACTCCACTCACCAAGATGGCGAAGTGATACGAACACCTAAAGACGTACCTTTGCAAGTTCCTGGATTTTACGCAATCAATTGCAGCTGCGGATGTTCCTACATAGGCCAGACTAAGGCCAGACTAAACGCACGGTAGCGGAATATGTCAAAGAACATATTATAGCAGCGGTAAAAAATCGTCAAGTAAACAAGTTTGCAATAGCCGAGAACATAGTAGACTCAGGACCCAATCACTGGATTGAACTACAAAAACCGTGAGTTATCTGTAATGAAAGGCTTACTACAATAGAATGGTCCGGGAAGCAATTGAAATTCTAATTTCAATTGTGATGACTGGGGCTTCAGACTCTTTTCCTCGTAGAATCCAGTTGTAGCTACAACTGGATTCCACGAGGAAAAGAGCGACGCACTGAGAAACCGGTCCATGAGTACACTTGTACTCGTGGACCGGTTTCTCAGTGCGTCGCGGACACGGTTAGTGTTGTGTGCCGTCAGAGAGTGCAGATAGACATTCCTATTTCTAAGGACCAAGTGAGGGTAGTTGCAAAAATGTAGCCTTCGCTTCGCAAAGGTCTCCAGTCTCAAGTCATCACGTGACCAGGACAGAGTGTAAACCTGTTGAAACGTCGGGAAAAGTAGATTAATAAACGCGATAAATACCCGTGAATATTTATAATAATAGGTATTGTTTGTATTAATGCTGTTCTTTTTTTAAAAGTATTTAATTTCATAGCTAAATTTTAACTGGTGCTTAAAGTATACATTACATTACATTAATAAATTACTTTCGATTCAGTAAACTGATAATCTATCCAAATCATTTTTTGATGCAGGTGAATGTTAATTTTAAAGAAACTATTTTTGATAGAGATCAAAAAAACAGTAGAGTATGTGTTTATTATTTTCCACTGAAAGTAATTTTCAATTATGAAACCCATTTTCCATTTACCATTTTTGATTTATACAATCAAAATTAAAACAAGTCAGAGATATACTTGTTATGAAATCATTCTCACTTAATTGCAGGCAAAATAATTGTTTTTCCCGTTTTAATTTAGTATTGTGTAAGGCACTGAAGGAAATTACAAATTTAAGTGCAATACGAGGCTTTTGTTCGAGTAAATTAATGCAGGTATTCGCGGATATTCCACGTTTGTTAACTATTTGTTTACATGTTGGTCTGTGAATATTAATTTCAGACAGAAATCGATTTTTTTATGGACAATTAGAGCTTTGTTTGAGAGACCTTCACTCATAAGCGACAAGACCGCCACTTGTCACATAGTTTTTAGCTGTTTTGTTATATTATCAATAATTGTGCAAAAATATTTTTCTATGTATCTATCTTTTTCTCAATCTAACCTGATGGTAAGCGAAGATGTGTTTGACGACAGTGTATAACGAAGGCCTAGAAGATTCACCTCGATAGAAACCTATTTACCCTTGTCTTGAAGAGCCCAGGTTGTAATTAACCGGAAAAATAGGAGCAGGAAGCTAGTTCCATTCCTGAGCGGTATGAATAATGAAGGTGGAGGAAAACAGCTTAGTGCGGACCAAGTATGGATGGTATTGCGCTGTGCGTCTGCTTGTCCTGGAGTGGAAGGGGGATGATGGAGGATTATGGTGGGATCAGGTCATACAGTTCCTGTGAGCATTCTAGAATCGAAACTTCTGAAATTATCATGGTTTTCATGGTAGGTGAATATTGTGCTGCTTAGTAATTGAAGTTAAATTGGAACTATTTCAAGTGTAAGCTTCAGCCATAGGAGCGAATATTTTCTAGTAGTGAGTCACGTAAACTGAGACTCAAAATTTAAGCTGCATTCAGTTTCATATGAAACTCCTATTATAGCACGGGGATTGTTGTCTTGGGTAAATTACATCGTATTGTCACATAATGCGTAAATTGTTGAAGCTAATGAAATAATTTTCAAATATTTTACGCATTCAATGACGATATGACGTAGTTTTTCTCTATCCTACCGTAGACTACAATCCCCCGTGATCGGCCTACTGTTTGTGCACCATGAGGCATTTAACGAATCACCACTTAACTAGAAGACAAACAATTATAAATAAAATAAAAAGAGTTTTTTTTCCTTACCAAGTAGTACCTGTGTAAATTTTATGTCAAGCTATTTTCGGACCAATCTTTGTCCGGTAAGGACCGCCTTTGGCGGAGAAAGACTCCTTCAAGCTTTTGCACTCTTTCCTTTCCCTTGCTTTTTTAGTCCAGGTGCTTCTCGATACTTCTGTGATATCATCGTACCACCTCTTTGTTAGTCAGTTTGTGCCTATTTGTGACCATCTGTTTGGAGCACTGTATATGACCTGCCCATTGCCATTTGAACTCTAGTATTATCTGTACCACATCTTTTGCTTTGATTTTCTTTCTGATTGATACATTTCTGATCTTATCTTTTAGTCGTCTTTTCGTTTCAGATGTAGGTATCTTTCTCAACCTCAAGGGGGTTGAGAACCCTCATCTCATAAAATTCTATTAATCATCTAGATCCGATGTAGCGATATTGTTATGAGATTTTAAGACTCTCAAGGCGCATATACCACTGAAAGTGGCACCCCCATCTATATTATCTTATTATTACGATAAACACACGATTTTTTAAATTACATCGTACAGTTTGTGGTATCTATTATAAGCTATTTATTAATGCCACAGATACGAAGTTGCACTTTTTGGCCACCAAACTCTATTTTCGCATCTCCTCCTTAGCAAAATAGCTTAATGAATATACCACAAATGATGGATTTTTAAAATGTCCTATGTTTAACGTAATAATATATGATAAAATAGGTGGCGCTGTCATATTGGCTCGCGCCTATTATAGTATGCGCCTTAAGCCAGTTACTGGTATTCTTGATTTTTACAAATTGACTAAAACAAATGTCAGAGTAGAGTCTCGAAATTCCTTAAGGAATAATAGATGCCCCGCTTTTACTCCGTAAATGGGACGTAGCATTTGAATGTTTTATGAGGAAGAAGCTTCTTCACGCGGGTTTGTTCGTTCCATCCAGTAGCTTAATGAGAGTAGAATTTATGAGAGAGTAGCTTTGTCATGCGGGTCCGTCGTTCCTATTATAATTTTTAAAATACGCAACCTATTGTAAAGTTTCGTTGTTTCGTGCTATTTGCTACTTTAATTCGGTGTATTAAGGTAGGTACACCAATTGGCCGAATCGAAACACGAAATTGCGTGGTGAAGAATTAAAATAAGCCCCCAGTACCTAGTCGTTTCGAAATGGCAATGTAATAAAGCTGTATTACTAGCCTCGTTAAAGTTGGCAAGTTTCACAATCGCAGCTTTTCTCATGTTTTCCAAGATAAGAATAAGTCAAGTACCTACCTAATTTTAAATGTTTGTACCTACTATATTTAGATTAATTTTATTTCTTCATTTCGGCAGAGAAGCTTCACCTTCTGCCGAAAGTTTAATTAAAAGCACTATATCTCTCAGCACTATGCCCCTCGTCCCCAACGAGTCGACCACGATTCAAGAGCCACCCTGACACGCCACTATACCGACGAACTGCCAGACATCAGTCAAGACGAGATTGTGCTAGCTCTGAGGCAGCTTAGAAATGGAAAAGCCCCCGGTGAGGACGGCATAACATCAGAGCTTTTAAAAGCCGGAGGAGCCCCTGTTATACAGGAACTACAGAAACTCTTCAACGCCGTCTTTCACAGTGGGAGAACTCCAAAGGCGTGGAGCGGGAGTTTGGTGGTGCTCTTTTTTAAGAAGGGAGATAAAACCCTCCTTAAAAACTACAGACCCATCTCACTCCTGAGCCACGTCTATAAGCTGTTCTCACGAGTGATCACGAACCGTCTCGCCAGGAGACTCGACGAGTTCCAGCCACCGGAACAGGCCGGGTTTCGCGGAGGATATGGCACCATAGACCACATACACACAGTGAGGCAGATTATACAGAAGTCCGAAGAGTATAATCAGCCCCTGTGTCTGGCCTTTGTGGACTATGAGAAGGCCTTTGACTCTGTCGAAACCTGAACTGTTCTGGAATCCTTACAGCGATGCCAAGTAGACTATCGTTATCTCGAGGTGCTGAGATGTCTCTACGACGCCGCGACCATGAGTGTCCAAGTACAGGACCAGCAGTCCAAACCCATCCAACTGCGCAGAGGAGTGAGGCAGGGGGATTTTATATCCCCGAAACTGTTCACGAGCGCCTTGGAAGATATGTTTAAGACACTGGACTGGAAAGGTAAGGGCATCAACATAAACGGCGACACAACTTCGATTCGCTGATGACATAGTCGTAATGGCGGAGTCGTTGGAGGAGCTAAACCGGATGCTGGACGGCCTAGCTTTAGCCTCACGATGCATCGGTCTCGGCATGAATTTGGATAAAACCAAAATCATGATCAATGGCCTCATTGAACCGGGACCGGTCGTCGTACATGGCCACCCTCTCCAAATTGTTTCCGAGTACACTTACCTTGGACAAATTCTGCAGTTGGGTAAAAACAATTTTGAGAAGGAGGCCAAGAGGAGGATTCAGCTAGGCTGGGCAGCGTTTGGAAAGCTACGTCGAGTCTTCTCGTCATCCATACCGCAATGCTTGAAAACGAAAGTTTTCAATCAGTGCGTCCTACCCGTCATGACCTACGGAGCTGAGACGTGGACACTCACGATAGGGCTGGTCCACCAGTTTAAAGTCGCTCAGCGAGCTATGGAAAGAGCTATGCTCGGAGTCTCTCTGAAGGATAGGATTCGTAACGAATACATCCGACAGAGAACCAAAGTTATCGACATAGCTCAAAGAATTAGCAAACTGAAGTGGCAGTAAAACGAGTTCTTGAGTGGAGACCGCGACTCGGCAAACGTAGTGTAGGACGGACGCCCTCCGGCCAGGTGGGATGACGATCTGCGAAAGACTGCAGGCAGATGCTGGATGCGTCAAGCTGAAGACAGGGCGCTATGGCGCTCATTAGGGGAGGCCTATGTCCAGCAGTGGACTAATATAGGCTGATGATGATGATGATGACTATATCTCTAGGGTTTTGGCAAAATACTAAAATTTAATTGATTTTGTTAAATTTACGTTACAGAGTAGAGAAACTATAATAATGCAATATTTAAGTTCGATCCATTCAGTAATTTTGGCGTACTTTGCTAATTTGATAAATAGTTATTAATATCAAATAAGAAATAAGGTGCAATTGATTCAAAGTTAGGGGTAGAGACCCTTGGGCAGTTGATTAGATGTTTTACTGATGAGATGATTTACTCTTTTTAGTGTAAAAACTATCGTAGTTTCACAAATTCATTATGGATGTAATAAGCGGGTTAACTACGTAGAAACCTTGATTTACTGCTTCTCTAATGGGAGTATTAAATGTCGAACAATGGGCTTATGATTGGTTCAGGCATTTATAATTATTATCCGAACTAGTGCCAAATTCACCAAATGTGATACCAAGTCAGTTTACCGCAGGTAAACGAGTTTAAAGTTTGGTGTAGCCATAGGTAACCGAGCGGTAGTCTAGTTTTTAAACGATATCATAAAAGAAGGAGGTTCTTTGTACGGCTGTATGTACTTATGTGTGTTTGTTTTGTAAGTATGTTCGTCGATTTATTCGTCAATTAGGGACCGATATTGAAAATTGTCTGATTGAATAATGATTCCGAGGTGTTCCCAATAAAGTTTTCAGTTTTTGTTGTTTTTTAATCAATTAAATAAATTGTTTGACTGTATAAACGATGTAGTCAGTAGATAAATAAAATAATAAAATAATGTTGGACAATTCACACAGCATTATCTAGCCCCAAGCTAAGCAGAGCTTGTGTTATGGGTACTACGTAACTGATATACATAATACAATACACTACATAGATAGATATTTTTTATTATATATAGAAAACATCCAGAACGCCCTGAATAAATATCTGCAGATCGTACAAACATTTGATAAAGAACTAACGAAACCGTATGAGTTGTAATACGCTACGCTACGCTAGTAATAGTGATTCAATGACGAAACCGGACCTTACACGGCTTATTGTCTACAAAAATTTATCTTTCCAAAGCATTTTGCATTCCCTGTTTCAAAGCAAAGGAAGCAAAGTTAATTCCACAACGCCAGAAACAACTCGAAGCCCAATAACAAAAGCACTAGCACCCTCACAAAGGAGAGTTTATCTACAGTGAAGAGGCGTCCGTCCGTCAGTCTTCCGCCCCAATAAACCAGTTATTGCCCTAGTCTGTAACAATAATAGTGAGTTGACTGAGATAAATACAAGCGCAGGTTGTTTGGCAGAATCTGATATAGGATAACAGGGACCTAATTCCACTGTTTTTAAACAAATGCTATAATGTTGCCATACGATTAAGATAGAGATTTAGTCGTAAATTTATTTACTAGTCGTAAATAAATTTACTAGTCGTAAATAAATTTACAATTTAAAATTCTATTACCATAAGATTACAATCTCTATGACTTATAATAGCGTGACAATGGTGTGGTGGGGCAGATGATAATCGTAATAGTCATAGTCATATGGCAGAAACAAAAAAAGATCGTGTTAGTAGAATACCAAAAGGTGTCAATGGCGGTGATTGTTACGCGATAATGAAGCGATAATATTGTCATAGTGAGGCGATTGTGTTAGTGGAATCAGGCCCCAGGGGGAAGGTGGAACCAAGTGCAATACACTGGCTAGACTTGAAGAGGTAGTACATTGTACTTGAAGAGGTAGTAGGTATAGGTACATTGTACAAGGAAGTGCCTAATTTCTATCAAGTGTAAATCTCCCCGCTAAGCGCGTGAAATAAATTACATAGACTTTTCCGTACCGCATTTTTTACGCATGAAAAGACAGGCTTTCAACCTACCTTACATATGTTTGGAAAAGGAATAAGCAACTTTCTGAGAAAGTGTAGTTTAAACGGTTTTATTTCGTTTTACCGTACAAATAGTAGGTAGGTACCAACGTAATCCCTCACGGATAAGACTTTTAAGTAACCGCACCGGTATTATTATGTTTACAAAAGCGAAAGCATGTACTTACACTATATGTTTAGTAGACTTACTATGTGTATGTACTTAACTACATACTAGAAATATATAGTATATATATATTTATATAAATATTATATATATATAGAAATATATAGAAAAATATAGTAACTAACATTATAATTTCGTCATTGGCGTAGATCGAGTAACATCGCATGCACTTAAAACGTTAGATTAGATTAGGTGGTAACTTTATCAAATTGGATACCTGAACCGTATTTTAGATTGAACGTCGGTCAATGCTGGATTATTTCATACGTTTGGGCTCGTAAAAAGCAGGTCTTGTATCGGATAAGTTAATGTTGATATTACGTCCAGGTATTGGACTGGTTGTCTCGGCGGAAGAAAATTCCCAATAGAGACAACTAGTTGTCAAACTGCAGTTGTGTGTTGCTACTGCGGCTAGATGTAAGAAGAAAGAAAGAAAAGAAAACGAAGTTATTTTATTTTGTATCTATTCCTTTGGCTTTCACATATTCGTACCATGTATAACTTACCCTACTTGACAAATGAAAAGCTGCCTTATGGTTAAGGCGTATACACCAGTGAAAGTGGCGCCCACACCTATTTTATCTTATTTCGTTTAACACAGGAAGTTTTAAAAATCTATCGTACAGTTTGTGGTATCTATTACAAGTTATTTATTAATGCCTCTGTAATAGTTTCATTTTGTAAAGCTTAGGCAGAGATACGAAGTTGGGCTTTTTGGCCACCAAACTCTATTTTCGCATCTCTTCCTAAACTATATAAGATAAAACTATTACAGAGGTATCAAAAATAGCTTAATATAGATACCAAAAATTGTACTATGGATTTTTAAATTTCCTATGTTAAACGCAATAGTAAGATAAAATAGGTGGGGGCGCCACTTTCTCTGGTGTATGTGCCTTAAGGCCGGCTGGCCTCGTACGGCACTGCTGCCAACCTCAGAATTATACCCATGTCCCATACTTATGATGTTTGCATAAGATTTTATTTCAGTTTGTGTGTTGAACGAATTTACCTACGCTGCGTTTGCCAGTCATACCATACACCATTTTATTACTTATTTATTAATTTTAATACTTTATTGCACACAATTATAAAAAAGTACACAAATGGTGGGAGTCAGAGTCAGAGTCAAATCGTTTATTTCTTTATACTTACAAAATAAGCACTCAGACAAGTCAAATAAGGTGCAATTGACTCTAATTCACTTCAATCAAACACAAGCTCTGCTTAGCTTGGGGCTAGATAATGCTGTGTGAATTCTCCAGCATAAAATAAAAAAAAAATAAAAAAAAAAAATTGTCCACTAGCGGAAGAAGTGAAAAAGAAACCACTAGCAAGTTTATCGCTTATCAACTAATACAATCTTAGCATAACTAAGTCTAACTGTTCTTACATACTATTGTCGGTGTGGAACTGGGCGACATCCGGCCAAGCATTAACATCATTAACGTAATCATCTAAGGAGTAATAGGCTTTCTTGATAAGATTTCGTTTTATATACAGTTTAAACTTACGAATAGGGAGCTCAGTTGCTTCAGATGTAAGCTTATGCCGATGGCATTTTCTACCTGCCAACCACACAAGTTCAAAAACAACAAAACGACGTGCTTAAACTTAGACATAAACTTACTCTGATAAAGTTTTAAGTCGACATTTAATTTTTTCTTATTTAATTAATATTGAAATAAAATCACTCACACCATTTGCAGTGCGTGCCTTAGAAATGGACCTTAATATCTGTCAAAACCAGAAGGGTGAATCCGGTTGACGATACTATCGAGCTTTGATAGTGACGTCTCTTTTTTCTCAACGATTTGCTAATGTGCTTTTATCGTGCGGATATACCCAAACAAAAAGGAGACGTCACGATAACGTCTCGATACTATTGTCAACCGGACTCAACCGATCTGCTTACTTTAGGGCTAGACTCAACCTCAATCTCAATAGACTGTATTGGTCCACTGCTGGACGCAGGCCTCCCCATGATAAGTGGTTTGTTGGCGTTTATATAATGGGGGGTGATGCCCATAATCCCCACGCTGGACACGCAGTTCGGTGTAGAATTGTTCTGCAGAGGGCGCTGCTGTCCGCCTTCATCTCTTACGACACCCACGGGAAGAGATGGGGTGGTGCAAATTCTAAGTACCACACAGCGAGACTGTATTAAACAAAGTGCCCAAATAAAACTGCTTCGTTATGTCTGCAGACATACCATTGTGTCTGTCTCTTGCTTTTCTTTGTTGATTTATGAACCTTCTAAATTCTTCAATTCTCTGAATGGGTTCAAATTTATTTTACGGACAAGGGGGCCCTGTGATAATTTGTTTAGGAATTTGTGCCCGTTTTCATCGAGCGAGATTTTTTCTGCTTTATTATCTGAAGGTCATTTGTAATTAGAAAATATTTTTGTAAGGTTAATAATAAAAAATATGTTACTAATAATATTTTATTTGGTGTAGTCACAGAACATTTCTGAATATTATTTAAATAATGTTAGCCGTGCTAATAAATGGTACTAACAAAAACCCACTGACAGTAGATCTTATTTATTTATTTATTTCATTTATTTTTCGTTTATTAAGGATCTTTTCTTCTTCTTACCAGTATGAAAATATTAGGTAGGAGTATGTTGGTTTTACATTTATCAATTTACTTTGAACCAGTAGTCTCAAACAACCTTGTTATAAATAAAATAAACACATCAATAATTAAAATAAAAACACACACGGGTTACGGGTTGGAGATCGCAGCTTCTCTTTCTATTCATGAATTTAAAACTTAGTCAATATTATATACTGAAACCTGAAATTATTTTCAACTCAGATTTTTCGATAAGGCACATCACAGTGGCAAAAAATGCATGAAAACTATACAAAGGAAATCCTATTCTTTTATTGTGATCTAGTTGGTGGTCGTTTGATTTCGCTTTAGCGATCGTGTCCAAGCGTTAACATGATATTATATGAAATGAAAACCCATTATGTCGAAAGTTGTTTTCTTTTGATATATAAATATGTACCTACAAAAATTAGGGAAACTACACCCTATTTTATCGATAATATTGTGTTAAAAATAATGAATTATTCTTAATTATTTGTTATTTTATGCAGTATCAGCCATTTTTCCATCGATATTTGTAATGATTTGAAAATATCTCAATAAAATCACAAGGTTTCGCAGATCATCCCACCCCACCCAATATTATTTATTGACTGTTCGAAAGGCCTTGCTTATGATGCAACATTGTTTTATTAGGTAGATACCAATTTTTAGGGTTAAATACCCGTAGGGTGCAAACGAAACCCTATTCCTAAGCCTTTTTGCACCACATGCAGACTTACACTATATAGGGTTGTAGGGTGGCCATTGTGAATTCATGGGGGGTCGGCGGCGGCTACCTTGATCGTTGACTATATACAACTAAAAAGCCACTTTATATCCTCAAACAACAGACCCGAATTAACCCAATTCCGAACAAAGTTTTCGTTCAAAATCAAGTGTTAACGGTGTTAATTGAAATCATGCAAATATTCCGCGTCGAAACTTGTTCGCTAACTTCATTTACCGATAAAATAGGACGGATTCAATTTCTTTGTCCATTTTGTTCGATAAATATAATCAATTTTTATTTTGTACTTTCTACTTTGATCTCTTAATGGCTTAACTTTATAGTAACTTCATACTTAGGTAGGTTCCTGAACTGCTGGATTTATGACCAACTTGGGTTCAATAGTTCGCTTAAAATTGATAACACTCATAAGTTTTCTAGTAACTAGCATGCATGTGGCACCTTTACCTTATAACTAGAAAGTCACTACTTTTACTAATTTAATTCGAATTGCGATCAGCTTAACTAATTACAATAGAAATTAAAATATCCACAGAAAGCTAATAATAGGCATTCGCTAATACAGATTACGGATCAATCATGGTAGTTTTTTTTTTTGTCAAAACATGTATTATGCAAGGTAACAAGTAAATACATTTTATGAATAAACATGCTCGACCGTTGATAGGAGTACGTAGGATAGCTTAACAATCACTAAAGTTATCATTGAAAAATACGCCAATATAAAAAATAAATAAAATTTTCAAATTCTGCCTAAAGAGTTCAACATTTAGTTCTTTCAACATTTAGTTCTTTCAACTGCTTAGGTAGGTACTTTTTATGAGTTTTAGAAGCCCATACTAACAACATTTTCTGCATTATGGGGGGGGGGGGGGGGCTAGATAATGCTGTGTGAATTGTCCAGCATTATTATTTATTATTATTGCTGTGTTAGCTTGATTTGTTTCTGAAGTTCTCATGCCTAGTGTAGCCTAAAAGCATGTCGGGCTTTTGTATTACAAACTAACTAGATTATTTACACTGCTCTCCATCAGCGAATTTCATGCCAGCCAGCGCTTAATTGATGCTTGCATGCTCGCTTTGAAGTTACCACTAGCTTCCACAATTTCATTCGCGTGGATTTAGGTTGGGTTCTGATTTAGTTTCTGTTTTCAAAACTAGCCCGTGGCTGTGTATAGCACGCGCGCGCATTTCCTGTACGTATAGAAAATCTCTATACAATTTCAAAGTATTTTTCAAAGGATATGTCGGACTGGTAAATTTTATTCAGGAATAAAGGTGGTTTGGTTGTCACTATGGATAAAGTTCAGACAACATTATGTATGAAAAACTGACTAACGAGTTTGCGATAGTCTGGAGGAATCTTAAAAACTAACGAATTCATTACGGATGTAAGCGGATTAGGTACGAACCTTATTGTGTTGGAAGAACAACGTTTCATCCCTTAACAAGGGACATCTTCAAGGCGATTGCGGTTCTAGAGGATGAAACTTTGGTGTTCGTCCAACACAAATAAGGTTCGTAGCTAACCCAATCAAATTATCTTTGTGACTTAAGAGATTAAAAGACTAAATGGAATTGTGTCTGGAAAACACCTGTAAAAGCTTACACAGAACCTATTAGCGTTCAAATCACTTATAAAACTGCGGCGTCCACAATATAATAAAGGTAAATTCAGAGAAAAGCTCGTTCGCAAACAATAAAAGATATCACGTAATATCCCAGCACTCAGTAAGGGCTCTATAGAAAAGGGTGCGACAATATCCGATAAGTTTGCGCAGAGAAAAGTTTTCGATCTAGATGGAAACTTCCTAATTGTCGCGCGATCTTACGATGCGTAGTTACCATAATTGACGAAGTTACAAGGACTATGAATGATGGTAGACTTGTTATAGTCGATGATTTGAGTTTGGATAAGTTTTTTTATGTCTTTTTACCTTTTATCAAGCAAGGATAGCAAGAAAGGTATAGGGGGAAGGTAGGTTGATAAAGGTACCAACTGGTACCAACTGTATAATCTGAATTGAATGCTATGTCTAGTTTAATTAAGCAATATGAAATTAGTTTTATCAATATCAATTGTATATAAAAATGTACCTACGAATTAATGAAATAAAATTGATGATGGAACCTTAAAATAAATGTCTTATCCGATGAAAATCTAATGGTCATGAAAAACTAAACTCTATAAAATTAAGGCTTTTTCTACATATGAATGAAAGCTTTTTGTGACAGAGGGGAACTTTTCTTTTCTCAACGAAGAACTGTAAAATCAAATGTTATGGTGCATACATTCATACCCGAACCAAAATGACAGCGCCACCTATTTTATCATATTATTACGTTATACAAAAGAAAATTAAAAAAATCCAACAAATCGTACAGTTTGTGGTATCTATTATAAGCTATTTTTTAATACGTCTGTAACAGTTTTGGAAAGTTCAAAACTCAAATCATGGTAAATGTCCCGTTGTAAATTTACTTTAATTATTGTTTCAGTTATTTTAATAACGTAGATGAGTTATAGAATATAGGTATAATACTGGCCACATGATCAATATCTCGTATTGAATATCTCACTCACTCACGAGACGTTGATAAATAGGTGCTCGAGATCGGAGTGAGGTGGATAATGGACCCTCGATCTAGGCTAGACTTGATTATCTAAATGCCTTGTTGGATTGAAAATCGATCGGTCTTATAGCTATAAATACTGCTTTTATAGTTATCTCGTTAACTAAGTCCGAGTGTGATGTTTAGAGAGTTAGTAAATAGGCAAATAATTCTTGATAACTCTGACAGCGCCATCTGGCCCCCAACTAAGCAAAGCTAGTATCATAGGTTCTTGATAACTGATCTTTACCTACATTAAAATAATGTACCTACTTAATACATAGAGAAGTATTTTAAACTAGATGCGCCCCGCGGCTTCGCACGCGTTGTTCCTAAGGAAACGTTGAAATGTGATTTTCATCAAACGGAAACATTTATGGAATCAAAAGTAGCCTATGTTTGATTCCAGAATTAGAATTACCTGTATGCAAAATTTCAGCTAGATCCGTCTAGTAGTTTTCGCGTGAAGAAGTAACAATAATCGATCCATCCGTCCATACATCCATACAAACATTCCCATTTATAATATTAGTGTGATATATCGAAAACTAGCTGTGCCATGCGGTTTCACACGCGTTGTTCCTATGGAAACGTTAAAAGGTGGTTTCTATCCCACGGGAACTGATTTAGGGGATAAAAAGTCTGTTCCAGGATTAGAATTACTGTATGCAAAATCATTCAGCCCTATCCTTTCAGTAGTTTTAGCGTGAAGTGGTAAAACACCCATCCATACATACATCCAATACAACTTTCGGATGTATGATATCAGTGTGATAAATAACATGATCATGACCCATTACAAATATCTGCGGATCGTACACATATTTAAGGGAATAAAATCCATCTTGATAGATGGATTTTATTCCCTGAAATATTTGTGACCTTCTGCGTCACAGGACATTCACCTGCCTGTCACAGGTCATCGTTTATCCAATGTTTAAGAGTAGTAATTATATGACATTTATTTCCCACTCTTAAACTTGATCAGTGATCATATTGCTCCCCCGGTTTCTCGAACGCTTATTATTTTGACAAATTGTTGACAATTTGTCAGGCTGTACACGCACTGCTTTTATTACTCGCGTGGTTTTTTTTGCAGAATTCTGTAACTTAATGGAAGTTCACTAGCGGAAAAATATGAATGTTTGGAGCACTATAAAGTTGTAGGTAGCTAAAATAGCAAGGAATTTTATTCGTCGTACGTGTAAGTTACGTTAAGCACGCAGGTTATATTCCGCGAGATTAAAATTCACGCTGTCAGATTCCGCAGTGCGTATATAACAAACCGTTGACTATCCATTCAATGTGACAAGCGTTCGAGAAACCGGGGGGAGTAAACACAGATTTTCTGCTACACCACCTTCAGGTTGACGAGACAAAGCGAGCCCAGCGACACACGTCTGTCAGTCAATGTACCAGTAGATATGTACCATGGTTGTAGGTAGTATTCATCCACATCCACAGCCTGTATCGGTCCACTGCTGGACGCAGGCCTACCCCTGATAAACGCCTTTTTGGTGTTTAACTCATGGGGAGTAATGCCCATAATCCCCACGCTGGGCATGCGGGTTGGGGATCGCAATTTGGTGGAAGATTCGTTCTGCAGGGGCTGCTGCCCGCCCCCCAGAAGATATCCCTTAGTCGCCTCTTACGACATCCACGGGAAGAATTGGGGTGGTGCTAATTCTATGCCGCCGGCACCACACGGCATGGTAGGTAGTATTATAGAAGCTAAAAAATCTATATAAACACTACATTCATTTCATTTCACGCTTCCCGCTACCTAACTTCATGCAGGTAGGAATATCACTATATATCTACATTGTGCTTAAAACGAATAACAAATCTTTCCGTTTCGTTCCGGGTACACTCCAAAGGGGCCTTATACTTGCTACTCGATGAGCTGTAATCTCTGATGAAAATATCCATTCGCAAAGCAATACAAACACGCGTATCAAAAAAAAGACGCTTATGTGGTGAGCGTAATTTTGTTTTGAGTGACCTAAAAACCGACTTCATTTTTTATAGTTTTTTCATGAATTTTCATGGATCTCATTGTCATAACTGAACTTTATTAAAATGGGACCATACGGGAAGCACCAGCTTTTATAAAAAAGGAATCATGAAAAGCGGACCAGCCAGTCAAAAGTTCTGAGGTAACAAACATAAAAACAAACCTCCTCCATTTTTGAAGTCGGTTAAAAGGTGGACACAAAAGTCACGCCACGCATCGTAACAATGAATAATACTATTAATAAAATATTGATAATTTCAAAATTTATAATATGAAGTGAATTGTCCAGCAGTAAAAATATAAAAAGTATTTATCTTTCTTTCACAATATGTGTTATATTAACTATCGTAATTATCCCTTCATAGTTTGCCGCAGTATTTCACAAAATTACCGTGGTTAAAAATAATCCGAGCCATTCCGAAATTAATAGTCTTTATTCCCAGCTCGTTAAAGTTAATAATACATAATTATTATCCATTAACTGTGGCTTTTAAACTAGGAGGAGTGCAATCAAACATACCTATCTATACTTACATATAATATATGGATAGGTTAGTGGAAATTCGCCATTGTTCTGCTCCGTAGACTGAGAGACGTTCTCGGTGCTCACTCACCGCCACCGATAACCCGGAGTTGATGTCTTTCCGCCCGCAGGTGCATTCGTGCACCTAAAGCGTAACCTCCATGCCCTCTCGTAGCATCTGGCGACAGCCCAAGCCGAGGCCCGCGCCTATGTTACCGGCGAGGCGCCATCTGCGCCCGCCAAGTCCGGTAACGCAGTTATGGCCATCTGCGCTCAACAGCATTATAGCCCATTCAATACAAAGAAAAAAAAATCGCGCCTAATGGTTGAAAAAAACCCGCTTATTTCCACCTACCCCAAGTATCAATAAGAAACGTTGTGTCCAACACTGTCAGTGTTTTTTTTTCGGTATGATGAAACATTTATTTTACCCACATTTGCCACCTCCTTAAAATCATCCGCCCTAGGCTTCAACCTACTCAGACTGCAGGCAAACCCGCCACTGCCTACACCATAAAAACATGAAAACCACTAGAAGGCTTA
This sequence comes from Eupithecia tripunctaria, assembly GCA_955876795.1. Classification (NCBI taxonomy): domain Eukaryota; kingdom Metazoa; phylum Arthropoda; class Insecta; order Lepidoptera; family Geometridae; genus Eupithecia; species Eupithecia tripunctaria. The sequence goes on along the minus strand of OY041616.1, from coordinate 2,100,954 downwards.
ATGCTACTAAATCGCGTCTGACTCAGCATCATTTTGAAATATCCATCACTCATAGCTGCCATCATCCCCTCTTAAACCGCTAAAATACAGTCAGCATAGTGCTGACTGTATTTTAGCGTTTTACGAATTTTAACTATTCTTTTATGGACCATTATTATCACGGTGTGGTCTATATCATTTCAATAAGCAGCTTCTAGTACATGACGACCTGTCAGGAATTTACATAGGGACATTAAAAGTTATGACGTCGCAGAACGGTGAAGCCGAGGTCATAATAAATCCTAAGACGTCTTATGTGGAGCAGCAGCCGTAGCCTGCGACACAAGAGGTTTTGATTCTCATATTTAAAAAGCCGGGTACTGATCGGTGTTACGGGGCGTAAAATGTACTATTCGCGAGAATTAAACGTCCTGTCGGTCTCTTTAAGTCCTATTTAGACTAAAGCGAAAAGATCAAGTGGATATGCGGTACGTAGCCAGCAGGCCAGCAATGGAGCAGCCAGGAATGATGTGCGAAATTGAGCTCTATTTTTCGCTGTCGCTCTGCTTAGCATATGTCGTGTAGATCTGAATCAAATGTCCTTATGACCTTACAGACTATTGTGATCATCGGAAAATGTAAAATAAATAAGTGTTTTATAGAATGGGCACTTATAAAACTGACTGACGTGACATTATCCAAAAATCATGGTTTTATCACCAATTTTTGTAGCATTTTCTTTTTGAATAAATCGTAGAGCCTCTACGCCGTAGATGCTCTACGAGAAATACAATTATGCTCACTAAAATAGGATCAGGCGTTTTTTTTTAATTCATCGCTAAATAACAGATAAAAATATGTTGTAACAATTCCACGTAAAACCTTTCCTGATAAAATCAAACAAAAAGCAATTCTCGTGCACGCCCACCAATATAATTATAGGTTTTATCCAATATTGTTACCAAGTATTTTTATCGTGGTATCATGCACAAAAGTAAAAAAATATACAAGAAAAATATTCAGATATCGCAACTTATAGTTTTATGGTTTATTTTTATTACACTTTGAACTTTATTTCTACAAGGTAAAATGGGTATTTGTCGTAGGAAAGTTCTAGAATGGCTTTTATTACGGGTTGAACTTGCCTTGAACGTAAATATTTACGGTTAAGTTCCTGAAAATCGGCAAACAGGCTTTTCCGCTTGAATTTAAAGTTACCTTGCTTCTGAGAAATTGTATTTTTGAAGAGGAAATTATTAAATTACTAGCTGCGCCCCGCGGATTCGCACGGGTTGTTCTTGTGGAAACGTTTAAAAGTGATTTCTTTCCCAAGGGAACTGATTTATGGCATTAAAAGTAGCCTTTGTTTGATCTTAAGATTAGAATTACATGTATGCAAAATTTTAGCTCGATCTGTTCAGTAGTTTTGGCGTGAAGAGGTAACAAACATCCATCCATTCAGCCATACATCGACACAAATTTTCGCATTTATAATATTAGTGTGATAGTGTGACTATAATGGTCCACTTATTTTGTCCTTGATTCAGTGACCTAAAGTGGATTTTGGTCTCTGATACAGGACTTATCCGGGATTCTCGGCTCTGAGCTGTCTTTTGTCAGCTAGAAAACAAGAAATCTAGGTTATCAAGTTTCAGGTCAGGTATTCTGTCTTCAGAAAACCACCTATTTCATTGGCATATTTAAAGAAATATATTCCACCTTTACCTTTATCTTCATTTTTGGTCAAATTGAAGATCTTGACTTAACTCACAGACATATAGATGAACATATAATGTGTAGACATAATCAAGTTAAGACTTGACTTCTTTGTAGAAAATCTCGGATGAAGGATAACCCTCCGTTTGTTAACGCCAACAGTCTGATTATCCACTTTTCTGCCAATGTCCAGTTTACGAGTATAGAAAAGTCATATGGAATGAAGGCGTAAAGCAGTTAAAAAAACAAAAGACGGAAACTAAATTGGCAATCCATCTTCAGGATGAATAGCTGAAGTTATATCTGTGTCTGGTGAACACAAGACACTGCAGCGTCGTCGACAAAACAAACATAAATAAACCAATCAACGCAACGTCTGCATTCATTGATAGATGGGACTGACGAAATACATAGTCTTATAGGTCAATAAACAGTAGAGTCCCTTATATCACCTCAGAGCACAATGTTTAAGAGGGCACAAGAGTGCTATGTGCTTTTGTAATGATCACTGCCTCTGTCGAAAGTCAGCAATGCCATAGATTACCTGATAAAGAAATAATTTATTGGTTTGTCTAATTTTAAAATATAAACTTACATAATAACAGAACCATTTATGATACCTTGTATGTAGACTTGAGTTTAAATCTATTTGTATAACGGTAAACTTAGAATAAATAACAAAAATGAATCTACAAAGTTATTTCATGAATAAATTAAAAAATAAAACAACAAGGTAGATACGGAGGTAAATAGTGAAGTACCTAGTAATATTGCGTAGGTAGTAGACAGTTTCAGGTATAGGTCATTTGTTTGGAAGACTACCGGCGCCTGATAGCTTATTCGACTGAACGGAAGATATATTTTTATCAACCGGTAGCAACAATTCTTATTTAAATGGAAATCTTTTTGATCCATTATTGAGTAAAGAAACGTTATTTCGTCGAACTTTACTTCACAATGTCTCCGAAAGTCTATTGTGCGAAACTTTTACCCAATATAACGTTCGACCTATTAATCTAATGTACTCGTGGACTGCCCATTGGGCGCTATGGGGCTTTTTGATGGATTACAGAGGCGTTCTCGCGCCACTGACCAACGAAATTAGTTTTTCGCAAGTTGGGCCGTGGTTGCTACTGGTTTATAATCTGTGGCTGCGGTTAGGGCTGTCGGTGAAACAAGAGTAGGTAATCCATCTAGAAAATTCATTGCGAAATTGATTTTTTGATGAGAATCTTAGTTGGATTTGCGCGAACACACGTATGGTATTTTCCTACCTACTTCGTAAAAATATGAGAATAAGAACGGTACATAATTCGAGTTCATGATATTTAGAATAACTAATTAATTTACCAACGTCTAACAATTATGGTGTATTAATTACTTTTGTCATCATTATTTGTATTACTTTTCGAGATCACATTTATAAAAACATCAGATTAGACTTTCATAATCTGTCAATCAGTAGTACAGATAATATATATAATAGGTACCCAAGTTCTTCGTTTTTTAAAGTATAGGTAACTACATTTTCTTCAGAGTTTACTCTACCGTCTTGGAAAAGTTTCAGCCGGATATCCGATGACCCTGATGGCAGCCTGAGACTGGGCTTTAAGCTTTTACAAAAGGAAATTTTGTTATTTCACTTGTAATAAAAGTTTCAAACAGACAGCGGTTTTGTTGCCGTTTCGATTTTTGTTTCATGTTTGTGGAGTATTTTCTTTATACTTAGATTGTTAAAAGAGAAACCTTATTGTGTTGAAGTGTTACTGCAAATAGCTTTTGATTCTGTTGTGTTAACCACACAAAGGTGTCTGAATGAGCATCGTTACCATTTTGTTGTTTCTGCGGCAGCCATTTTGTTCACTTTTGGAACAGAGTCAGAGTCAAATCGTTTATTTCTTTAGACTTACAAAATAAGCATTTAGACATATTTTTGACTGTATAAACAGCTTGATAAATAGAAATTACTATCAAATAAGAAATAAGGTGCAATTAACTGTAATTCACTTTAACTCATTGTCCACTAGCGGAAGAAGAGAAAAAGCACTAGCAAATTTATCGCTTTTCAAATAATGCAAACTTATCGCTATACGCATATCTACGACTTAAGAGATAGTTGTCATATTTGTAAATATAAGTAAATCTTACACAACTAATTTATGTTCTTACATACTATTGTCGGTGTGGAAGTGGGCGACATCCGGCCAAGCATTAACATCATTATTGTAATCATGCAATAATCATGCATGACCCAAACAAGTTGAATATCGATTCAACTTATAAGATTCATTGTGTACCATGAACAAAAGGACATCTAGTCAATAGCGCAGAAAATCCATAAATTACGCTGAGCACGTTTTGTTTAGTTCTCTGAGAAAAACACATTTTTTACTCTGTGACGTGAATGGAGATAGGACATAGCGGGATGTCACCACGTCCGCTGACGCAGGGCTGCCAATGACGATACGATCAGTTATTTATAGGTAACAGTTTGTTCTAACAAAGTTGGACGTGTTTGTAGAAAAATGTGTAGGAAAGTCCAAAACCAATATGCAACACTTCATCATGTAATTTATGTATGACATAGGTTCTTACGTACGCGTTATAACGTTCTTAGGTATGCGGCTGCAAAACTTGGGATTTCGAAGTTTCACACTGGAATGCTTTGTGTTCACTTTCATTTATACAACTTTATTTTTATAAATGAAAGAGAACACAATGTTTTCACTTTAACTGCCACCGATTCACACAGTCATGTACGACAGCTCTTTACACAGCGACGTGCTTTAAGTTAACCTGTGCTAAAGCATATGAACGCGTTAAAAAATCATAAGTACCTACTGAGAATAAATCTAATATCAATATTATACAGAGTAAAGATTTGATTGTTTTTTGTTTGCATGGAATACTTTGAAACTAATGGACCGATTATAAAATGTTGAACCTACACACACGCGCTCGTTTGCCTGCTGAGGGGGCTACTTAGTACCAACCTACTGTACTTAGGTAGGTACCTACCTACTTGTGTTAGTTTTAGGTTTCGAATAATTGTTAACTGTTTGTTAGTGTTACTAAGTAGTCTTTTATTTTTTTACTTTATTTTATTTGTAGTGTTGTGTAGTGTTTAATAAATCATTTTCTTTCTTTCTAAAAAATAATTATTTCTTCATTAAAAAGCTTACTTTTCAGACATCGATAGGACAACCCTAATCCTAGCAGCATATCCACGTATTTAATAAATCCGCTAGCAAATGAATAATGTGCAAAGTTTGATGTTTCCATGCGGAATCGGAATAGAGTTTGTTATTCTGGCTTTATAAGTGTTCGTAGAAAGCCTTGGATGTTTTACTTGATATTTCCCGTGATCTAGGCGTTAGAAGACCTTTCCAATAAGACAGAATCAGCCGGTGGATGTCAGAAGAGCCGACTAAGGCAAGACCAGAGGAAAGCAGAAGCTTCCGCAAAATGCTGCATTTTGTGCAGTGGCGTAGCTAGGTGGACTAGGGCCCCGGTGCAGAGAATGAATCGGGCCCTCACCGTGGTCTTACTTACCCTTTAGTAGGCTTCGTCGTCGGTTAGAAATAAATGAGCATAAATAAAGAACGACGCACATGACAATCAGTGTTGCCAAGACCCTTGAGTCGTAACGGTAAGTTACGTTTCGTTTACTGAAATGCTACATTGTTGCTGTAAGAGAGGCAATAATGTTTTTTTGAATTATGTGTTTTTGGGGTCAAACTCTGGTGACCTTGTAAGCTTAGCTAGCTACATAACTTATTCTATTAGTTAGAACCAAAACAGCCAGGATTCTGTAGTCAGTTGAAGAAAAACAAAGAACACACCTATCCTTATCAACCACAGCGAGCGGAGCGAGCCGCTTATTTTTTTGGAGAATTTTCTCTCGATTTTGGGGAAGGTATGTTTTTTTGGCAATTGTTTGCGGAGGTGGCCGAAATGATGTTATTGTGAGCCCAAGACCGACATGTATACCTAAAAATGCAATACGAAACACAACATGATGTTACCGGCGAGCGAAGCGAGCCGCGAAAATTTGGTCCTTTCGTTACATATTTTTCAGTTTTTTGGCATGACTGAATTTAGCGGTTCAGCTCTTGACGACTAGAACTACTAATATTCGATACGTATAGAACCCCAACATACCTACTTGTTCAACCAAGTATTCTTAGAAGGGCTCGGCTAATAAAGCGCAAGAACGCCTCAATGCAAAAAGCAAAATACAAATGCAAAAAACAATAAAGACTTTAATTTATCTTCGATTATATTTTTACATCTTTCTTTATTATGTAATAAATTGTTTGTTCCCAACATTGTTTCCGCTTTAAAGCATCGCTAAATTCCTTTTTTTGACCGACTTCAAAAAAGGAGGAGGTTCCGAATTCGACTGTATTTTTTGTTTGTTACCTCAGAACTTTTGACTGGATGGTCCGATTTTCATGATAATTTTTTATATGAAAACTGGTGCTTCCCATGAGGGTCCCATTTTGTTCAGTTCTGACAATGGGAATTATAAAAAAGCTATAAAAATTTAAGTCCGTTTATAGTTTTTACAAACAAAATTAATTATTCTTCCATAATTTTAAATTTTCAATAACAATGTCGCATACTTAGAGGTACTGAATTTTTTCTACATTGGGTGTCAATGTTTTATCGATAGCAGGAAGCTCAACAAACACAACAACAAAGCCGCTTGTTTGGTAATGATGCGTGCGGTGGAAAGTAAAGTTCGTTAGTAATCTTATCAATGTACCTAATCATCACGGAATAATTCTGCCTACAGAGTAATTCTGCGTTTCTTTGACCGGCGCAGCGCTAAAGGCCTAAAGGCGTGTGTAACGTCTTTGAGACTTAACGACAATATTATGCATGTGATTCCAAAATGGCTAAGAAAATATATACGTATTCTCTATTGATATAGAAACATATCTACATATTTATTTTTGCATTTTGAGATGTTTTTATTGTAGAATTTAACCATTGAAAAATTGATATTTTAAATCTCAATCGCAAAATTTCAAAACGCTACCTACGCCATTGACTAGAGCGGATGTGACATCACTCACTGTTCACATTTCTTCTTTTTTTATTCTGCTTGCTGCACCATGATTTTACACTATTCTGCCCACTTCACATTCCGTATTGTCGGTTATTTTCAGCTTTTTCGGAAAACCTCTTTCCTGAGATGATCAACTAACGAGGTCGTGACAAAAGGTTTTAATCGAGTGTGAACGTCGACGTCAAATAAACATGGTGCCAATATGGCAGCCTTTTTATCACCCGAAAATTATTGTAGTTTTGATTTGTTTTTTTGACCTTGTTAATGCGAAATTCAGTGAGCGTCTTATCATTTCTCGGTTAAATAATGACCTAAAGAATCGATTAAAACAAAAAAAAAACGATGCATATACCCTATTGTTTATAAAGGAGTCTAAATCTTATGCGTAATAAATTAATACTTATTATGATAGAGCTACGTCTGTCAGCGTTTCAAAAGACATTTCGAATTTTAAAAGGGAATAAATATTTTCCTAAATTACCTCGTTCGAATAATTTGTTTTAGTCATTATTCGTTTATTTGGCATTTGCAAACTTACGTGTAGGTTAGAAACCTACACGTAAGTTTGCAAATACAAAAATAAACCTACATTGCTGACTAGCAATAAATAAACATCTTTAAAAAAAATCACCGGCTACAAAGGGCCCCCTGAGCTCCAGGGCCCCGGTGCACTGCACTGCCTTGCCCTATGATAGCTACGCCACTGATTTTGTGTAGTTCAACATGTTTCCTTTGTATTGACGATTATGGAGTCAACCCTCTACGAGCAAATGCACTTTTGATGGACACTGGATCTAAAAGTAGAAGAAAGTCCTCCGGTTTTTTTGTCAATAGTTTTTTGGCTACAAGTGTATGTATATTGTATATGTTTACAAGCCCTTGAACTTGTTAGGGCTGATGCCCCATATGTGTGTCATGTACGGACGTACGTATGATTTGAACCTTAGTATGCACGTTTCATCAGGGGTGTATGTATGTGTCTTTGTCAAGCAGTACCCTCAGTATTTCAAAACACAGGCGGAAGTCTTGACTAGACATACAAGGCATAATAAAAGACTGTTCTTCCCTCCTTGTCGACTAGAGCTTGTTAAGCGTAACTCCTACTATCATGCCATTACTATCTTTAACGAATTACCTAATAGTTCTAAAGATTTGCCTGTTTCGAACTAAATTGAAACACTGGCTACTAGAAAACTGTTTTTATAGTGTAAAAGACTTCTAGAGTTTAAAGAATTAATTGAATTCTGCTCACTTTTTTTGTTTCGTACCTTATTATGATTTGGACTCATCAGGCTATAAGCTAGTTATTTATAGACGACTTGCCTTTTTGTAAAAGTGGCAAAATTTCCTGGAAAATTAGGCACCACCCACGATTTTTATAAAAACTGTCAAAAATTCGATCCTGAGGTCCATCAAAAATGTTGGCCGGTAAGCTTAGGCTTTTTATGGAGCGAAAACCAGGAAAAGTAATTTTTTGACACGTTTTACTAATGACTTCTTAACCAAGAAAAATGTCTTATTTGAGGAAAACGTCAACCTATCAAATTAAGATAAAAGACATAATGATGGTTGATGGTAATATTTATAAGACTGGGCACTTTCACGTTTCAATCGAAGACTTGAACTTATCCAGGATTTTTAGCCTATCTAGGAAAACGTCTTATTAGAGTAAAAAGTCATTCAAATACACAATTATGATTGTACAATGAACATGATAATACTTATATTTATTTACTTATTGAAAAAACGGTTACCAGCCACATAAAATCATTTACAACAAAATTAAATTGGGTTCTGTTCTGATACGGATGTTATTTATAGGTAAACACGACATAATTTTTTTATTTATTTATTTCGGTTTGCCATCAGCCTAACTTATTAATATAGCATTTACAATGGTTCAGAATGCTAAAAGAATCTTAATAAACAACCCAGGTATTTGAAAACACGTCGATTTCGTACCTAATTAAATTATTTAATTAACATATAAAAATACAATACATTAAGCGGTTTCTATAAATTTAATATGCAAAACACATTTAACAATAAAATTATTTAATAAATTCAAAAATATTTTACAAAAAACAGTGACAAATAATTCGATACCAATTTGGACATTATGACAGTGTGTTTTACCAGTTGTTGACCTGACGACGGCTGGAGCGAAAATGTATCAGAGACAGCAAGAGCGCTGCTTTTATAGAAATGTTGCCGTCATGAATTTTAAAATAATGTTTCCCGCTGATTCGGCTTCTCCTGACAGTGGTTGCCCTCAACCATATCATACTCCTTGGACGAAGGTGGAGCTCTCGAGGCTCGGCAAGTAGACTGGTAGAGCTGGCGTACGCCTCGTGGTGCAGTGGTGGCGTCATCGTGTGCCCGGAGCAGGCTGGGATGAACCCGCAGGAACCTCTGCTTCGCACGAACCCACAGAGACGTCTCCATCATGTGTGCTCGGGGTAGGCTCGGACGCTGAGGCGTCATCATCAACTGGAAATAATGTGAAACGTACCATACATTAGCACTATTTTTCCAAAGGCGTAGATGTACAGGAAATCTGTACATCTAAAACTAGACAGTGGCACAGAGCTACATTTCTAAGCATAACAACAACAAGACAGTGACCCCCAAGCTGCGTGTCTTGAGCATTACAACACCAAGACAGTGGCACCACGCTGCGTGTCTTGAGTCATTACAACACCAAGACAGTGGTACCACGCTGCATGTCTTGAGCATTACAACACCAAGACAGTGGCACCACGCTGCGTGTCTTGAGCATTACAACACCAAGACAGTGGCGCCACGCTGCATGTCTTGAGTAAAGCCCAACTCAATGCATCCAGTATGTAAAGACAGCTGCGTCAGACAGAGGACGCAAGCCCAGAGAACCCAGTTAACCTCTGTCAGCAGAAGACACCCTCATGGTTAAACTAAACGAAAAATAAAATAAAATGGTTCATGTACCTAAAACAAACGCACCTAGCTACGGTCCCATAACAGTGTCCGCGTAAACTACTAGCATCATCATCAATATACTTCAACAAAAGTAAAACTGTAAAATACATGTTCGTTCATTCTTACTCGTTTTATTTCAACCACAACGAAAACGCGTCTTTTTTTATCGTACATTAGGTAGGTTCAATTTAACAGGACGACTCGAACCCGCAACTCTTATCTCTATAGGCCATGACATAAGTAGGTGCAATGTTCATACTTACAGTAAAAGTAAAGCACGCTACTCTTGAGGTTCGCTCTCCTTGCCAAGCCACCATGTCCTCGGCGGCGCGGCTGTGTAATCTTACCACCATACGAACCAATGCAGCTCGTATCCGACACGAGGCTGAACTGCTTTTCCACGATAGGACCATCGCATCCAGCTCATCGGCAAGCAGCATCGCATCATTCAGCTTGCCTGGAATTAAAAAAGTTCATTTAAAAAAAAACCATTTCGTAAATTTGCACAGCAACATTTTGTCAGTCTTTCTATTTTATTCGTCACACAAACTCGTAGGTATAACTTTTGTTCATGTTGTTCAAGCAGTCTGCTAGTGAGTTAACGATAACGACACATTTATAGCTATACTGGCTAACACACAATACAAAAATCGTTCGGCATAGAGTTAGAATAAGATTGCCAGCACTAAACATTTTAGGATACAGCTAAAATCGACACAAAAACCCAGTACATCACAAACAAGTGACCTTATTACCAATAACGTCGCCACCTTGACGGTGATAATGCAGTTGAGGACTGCCTGCATTCTACACAAAGTTACCTAGCAGCATGTCCACTAAAGTCCTGCAATACTACTAGACATGACCAGCATTTACCGTGGACCTATGTATTTAGGACAATATAAAGTGAATTTGGCTACATAGTCCACCAACACATCCTTAAAAACTCGCGCTCTCGAATAAGCGACCACGGTCACACAGTAAGCAGACGGGATTCCGAACAAGGACAGTATTACCCAATGAAGTTGAGTTATATATGAGCTTACCTTCTCATTATACAAAACAGACTGTAGGTACTGCTTGAAGTAGGCATGTGAAATAAGCAGAGAGCAGAACATAGGTACCAACCTATGCATGTTCGTTAAAGGAAGGCAATGGACTTAGGAAGTCCTACACGCAAAACACCATAAAAGGAGGACACATTAGGTTGCCCCATCAACGTTGTATTTACATAACTACTATTTTTAATGTTTTAAATTTTTCACGAAACAAAATAAATGTTTATTTCAAAACTACGAGAAAAAACTGGCAGAAACTAACTTGATCTATCAGTGGACTTACTGAAAGATACACAATGGTACCATGCAACTGTGGTACATAACAACAACTACTTTCATTTCGAACATCATTTTTGTATGGATTCATTTACATAGGTGTCTAGACCACAAACAAGAAAATTTAAATTAATTTTAATAAATTTGTCAGTTATCGTCTTGTTGATCATAACATCATCACCGAGTAAGCTCAGACATCACCGAGTAAGCTCAGACGGTATCAGGGATGAATGAAACATAGAAGTTTCAAGTACTCACCTCTTGCAAGGTTTCAGCTATTCGCCTGTTGTAGCACCTTTACCTGTACCAACTACCAACGCACGACGACACGTGAAAGATTCTTTTTGCGCCTATTGAAGCACAACGCGTTGCAATCGGTCACGGTTGTGAGTGAGTTGTATACAAAACAAGTACGTACCTACAAGAAGGCAAGCGTTTCTAGCTCGTCAGAGTTATACCGCAGATCGACGCCCTGCATGGTCTTAAAATAATACGCTGCTAGGCATAGATATATCTATGCTGCTAGGTACTAGCCTAATTGTAGTCCTGCACCTGGATCAGTACCGTACCGCGTCGTACACGACGGAGCTGGTGTAGCTGTGTAGCTCTGTAGACAGCTAAAGATAAAAGCGAGCACTGGCTCACTCGTGAGACACCTGATGAAGTATACTTGTAGTACCTACGTACACTCTCGTGCGAGTCGCCAGGAGTCGCCCCAATGGAACTCCACATGGCTGCGCGTTAAGCTGGCTAATATAGCAGTCCTTGACTCGTAATCAGATATGCAGTGTACCTACAAAAATATCCTGCAGAACATAACAATCGCTAGACCTGTTTTACATTCGTGGGCACAGGGGAGTTGGTTGAAACTTATTTTAATCTCGCTCGGTCTGACCTGACCTTACGACAAAGTGCGAACAACGTGACCTAAACAGTTCACTTCTGTGGCCACGAAGGTGCTGTTTTTCAGGTCTATCGAGACTGCGGATCTGTATCGGACACGGTCATATATTTTTGAGGTACAACCAAACAAAACAACATTGAGAGATTCATTACGAATGTAAATGGGTTAACAATGAACAGCATTTATGTTGGGAAAACACCACATCTCATCCATTGATTAATTAAAAAGGGAAGATGAGGTACTAGTTTCTCGAAAATGGCAACCTCATATTGTGTAAAATTGTGTGCTCCCTCAGGCACCATCGGACCGGTGGCACGGGCGCCCTTTTAATTAATTAATGATCTCATCCCTTAGAGGTCTAACCATGATAGTTTCCCCAGTAAACCCTTGATGGAAACGTTACCTAGCTCGGTCACCAAAGTGACATAGATACTAACGTACCAGACACGTATCGCGTTGAGCTGGCTGCTGAGAAACACACGAAGTGTTTTAGGCTCAAACCTTGACCATAGATTTAGAAATAATAACTAGCTGTAAAGTCATACATATTAGTGTCTGTATTACCGCGTTACCTTGCCGTAGTATTACCTTTTATTACCGCGATCGAAACGACACTACGTGTAGAAGTGCGCATTATAATTCGCAAGAAAATTACTTGCCTACATGGTCTGTTTACTTTCATTCTGACTTGGGAAAATACATTTATGATTCTACCAGCAATGCAAAAAGCTAATTAAAGCTTGTACCTCTCTATCAGAGCGCTGACAGGCCAACAGCGTTTGATAAAAGTTTAGTACATCGATTGTAACAGCTCTCCTTTTGTGTCAAGATACGAGGGCATCATTTTGTACACTATACAAAACGGAACGAGATTTAGACTGAGTTAGTGCACTAACGTTCTCAATACCTAGTCCAAAACCACTTTCACACTAACCACTAACACAAATCTGTATAAAAAATGTTTGTTACGTATACAGCCACTCGCGTCATCGCGTGACGCGTCGCGTCAAAAACAAGGAGAACGATCACTTTTCTCGCTACCCGCATTTTTACTAGAAAAATATGAATTTACTGCCTAAATTACTGCTAATACCTGCATAGTTAATTTCTTAGGACACATACACATTGGTTGACCAAGGCCACCACACAAGAGTAGGGCTAACCCTATGGGCTAACCCTGAACTGGCTTCGTAAAAGCGGATGGTTCGGGTTTTAGTTTAGACTATGTAAAGATCGATAGAAACTCAACATTATTTTATGCAACAATCGGGTACTCGTGGCAGCAGCACATCGCCAAACGTAATGCCTATCTAGTTTGAAACTATCTTGCTTTGCGTTAAAAACAAAAGATATCGAGCAAGCCGGGGTTGGCAACTATTCACTTCACAGAAAAATCACCCTAGTGGTGGTAAGGCGCAATTTTTGTTGACTATACCTGTGCGTCAGTTATTCCGCGCATCACAATAGGGTAACCACATCGTGATGACGTGATGTGGTCTTTTTAACCTTTCATGATATTAAAGTGCAGAACAGAACGGGAAATACTTTAGGTACGTAGAATAACCGTTGTAATTTATACACACAACCTCAAAACAAATTATTTGCGACATATCGATTCTCGGCGAACATAAAGGCTTGAATTGAACAAGACCAATTAAGACCACGTGCGGTCGGTAACCAAATCAATGAGCCAACTGCGAGCATCTCCCTTGAAGCAGCTCGCTGTCGGGGATAAGCTCTCATTGTCGTCCCAACAACTAGCTCTCTTTACTTCCTCGCACCAAGAATTGAAATTCGACATTAGTAATGGATGGATCAAACCTTGCTTAACACGCTCAACGCCGCGGACTGCTAGTGCGACTAGCACGTGGCGTTGGAACTGGGCAGTGCCAGGCAGCGATGACGTGACACTCAACCGAGGGTAGACCAGCATGTTCCAGCGCGCTAAAACGCGCCAGAATCGTACCTAGAAACTCACAAAGTTCATTAGTTTCGGTGTCAGTTTGTTGCCTTGTTCCACCTCTTCCACAAGGTGTAGAACTTTCGGCAATGATTTACATAATGCAAAACTATTTGCGCTGTAGGCCAGAGCATAGACTGGACAATGGTGCCCAATCCCACTTCTGAATTAAGCGGTTTCTATAAATTTAATATGAAAAACACATTTAACAATAAAATTATTTAATAAATTCAAAAATATTTTACAAAAAACAGTGACAAATAATTCGATACCAATTTGGACATTATGACAGTGTGTTTTACCAGTTGTTGACCTGACGACGGCTGGAGCGAAAATGTATCAGAGACAGCAAGAGCGCTGCTTTTATAGAAATGTTGCCGTCATGAATTTTAAAATAATGTTTCCCGCTGATTATACAGAAAGATAAAGAGTATAACTACTTCAGAAGTTGAGAGTCGAGCATTAACGAAAAACCATTTAATTTTCAATACTAGCATTCACAGGGCAAGGCCCCTGTGAATGCTAGTATTGAAAGAGTCATGTTCAATATTCTGCTGAATTGATCTACTCACTCCTACGAGTTCAACTCGCTCGCACTATGTTTGAATTTTGTCTAAAATTAGTTCCAAAATGTTGTATGTGTAGTATGGGCTGGTGTCTAAGCTACTTACGCGCTACGTTGAAGCGTAATTTGCTCAAGTTCAGGACACTCAACATCATTGTTGATAATCTTAAGAATATAAAGATAGTCAGTTATGCCTTCTACATCTGTATATCCACCTCAGCTTTCTAATTTTAATTACTTGACCTTGTGTGTGAAATAATTATTAATATCACATCTAAATTTATTCTGCCATTTTATATGTATAAATTCTTTTGCAGTGCCCTACAGGGTACATGTACTATTGACCTAAGCATACATTAAGACCTAAGCTGTATACTATGTACATGTAAGCAAAATAAATAAACATAAACATAAACATAAACATAATCATGAATTACCTTCACAAATCTAATTAATAAATAATAATATAAACTACGCAATTTGAAAAACTATAAGACGAGTCTTATAGTTTTTCAAATTGCGTAATTTGTCTCGGCATTTTCGCGTTTCAATCGAGAACTAGAAAAGAAGTTTTAAAATGGCCAAGTAAGCAACGTGCAAGCCAAAACATGCCCATAAAAACGTGTCACGCACTTCCCCTGAAAGTTTATAAAAAACTTGCCTTCGGTGCTCAAAGTTGGATAAACTTCGGTTGATGTCAACAAAAGTAACTTAAAAGTAGAATTCATGTAAACTAACTTTTTGAAACATTATTTTGCGAATAGGTAGATATAAAAGATAATGAAACACACAATGCAAACAGTAACATCTAACCCCAAACTAAGCAGAGCTTTAACGGATTAAATTTGCTTAACATTTACATACCCATTTTTGTCCTCAAATGCTCTCGATTTTTTAAACTTAGGTTGGTCAATAATAAAATACCAGAATGAATTACATTTTGAATTTTTCAAAAACTTGTAGTCATAAAAGGTTAAACGAAAGCTCCGGGCCGGAAAGGTACTCTTTAAACGAAATCAAAGTTTCCGATTAGTTTTAACATGTAAGTTATATAAATGTTGGTTCGGACGACGACGAAATCAAAACATTTAGTTTTCGAAGTACAAACCTCCCCAGTTTGGCCGGTATCAACCGAGTAGTTTCATTTCTGTATGGGATTTGCGTAGTTCTATGTCCGCTAAAGGCACTGTACCAAATCCTATAGAATAATTGTGTTTGTTTTAAAAACTTTAAACCAACTTCAGTTATATGGTTTTCTAATGGATGCCATTGTTAGATCAGGACCAAATTGAAATGAAACCACACGGGAAGCACCAGGCTTTCAATTAAAACAAAGAATCATTCAAATCGGATTACCCAGGCCAAAGTTCTGAGGTAACAAACATAAAAAATACAGGTCTAATTGAGAGCCTCCTCCTTTTTTGAAGTCGGTTAAAAAGAAAGTATCGATGCGGTCTCAATGCTCGATTTGTAAACTCAGGGCTGCGTTGAGATTTTTTTTTACTGTACCCAATGATGTAGGTCGGTTTGATCACTAGAGTTAACTAACTCATTGACTTTATCTATGTAGTTAACTTGATGCAGATGAAGCTTTAAGCTTTTTCTGGAAAGGAATAAATCGGGAAAATCTCCATCATAAAGGACGGATCGGGTAAAGGTATCAGCGTCGTTAGTGGCACCACGAAATAAATTAATCGGGCTGTAGTAAGTGAAACTGAACTCGCAGTTAGGTGGTAGAATTGTTTTACAGGGGGCGCTGCTGCCCGCCCCTCGATTTTCTACCTAGTACCCCCTATACTAGGTATGAAATTTGTAGCGCTGGTTTTGCTCGCACCTTATAAGTATGGGTTTTTGACATAGACAAAATTAGTAGAACCTTCTAAAACTTTTGCTATAAGGGCTTACTTATTAAGTCAATGTTTCTATGCAAGGAAGGTCCAAAATTAACTTGTTAAGCTACTTTTTAATCTCTTTTACAAAACCCTCTTCCATTTTGAAACATAATGGAATCCGACCTTTGGATTTCTGTGCGTACCTACGAAACATTGTGTTATGGTTGAACGATATACGATGGCGCGAAATTATTTTTTTCAGTTGTAAGTATTAAAAATAAAAATGGCGGGGAAGAGTACAGCTCTGGCAAACATACCATAAACCTTTTATGATCACCTGTGATAATTAACAAACTAAAAAGAATACTACTAAGGTACTAAGAACCCATATTCAAAATTCATAAACTTTGGAAGTAGGCACTACCTAATACATATTATGTATAAGGTTTTTGTTATTATGGTGCGCAAACCTTCACACTCTGGTAAATTTCTAAGAAATGAAATAAAATCTTAGTTATCTTCGGGATTTTATTTCATTTCTTAGATAATTATTATGGATAGTTGTGTAGTACCTATCCATTGAATCGTAGCTTGTGTTAAATATGTTACGGCATAATTAACGAGAAACTAGGTACTTCCCCGCCTGATTTATTTCATGTAAAGCGCAGAAAATATTAATCATGCCCAAAAAAATATTTTGTGCCACAGTAAACCGAACCACCTTAATATAAACGCTGCGTGGTACGTTTTGTTTTATTATGATTAATGTTATTATGTTTCCATGATGTAACGCGATCGAGAAATTGACTGCTTTATTTTGTACGTTGGGCGCCAAATTACGAAATATGGGGTCTGACAGCGATGTGCGCTCGGGGAAGTAGGTAGGTACCTACAATTAATGTTATTTTACGGGCTTCTAGCTGTAATCAAGAATCATGAGGGACGATTGTAATATCCGACAGCAATCTGTGATGTAACCTTGACTTGCTCGTTATTTACCGAGATAAATCGTATGTATTTATTGCTCTTTTTCCAAGCAACTCAAAATTTATACAAACCTACTTTATATTTTGTAAATAATGTAGCCTTATATAATAACTACTAGCCGAACTTAATGTACGTTCCAAATTCTATTGTTTGCGGCAGAGCGAGATTCCTCTAACACAGGTACTTTACTTAAAAGGGGGTCTCAAACACAGTGTTTATAATGTATTTTAAGTTTCTGAATAAAGATTTTGTATTTTGTAATTCTTTTACTATCTACATAATAACCAGGTCAGACAGTGTATCTACAAGGTACAATGTTTTATTCTGGCTATGCATGTAATATGAACTTCCTATGTTTTTATAGCTAACCAATATCTACGTGAGGAATGTGTCACGTATCAAACGTGACTTCTATCTTCCGTATAAAAACTTACATGTTAACTTTAATCTTATAAAAAAATCAGTTGCGAACTAACTTGGCGCGCGGAGCTCGGAGTGGCAACATCTCTGGTGGGACTCTACCGTTGTTGTTTGGCGCTCTCAGTGTCAAGATCGAGTGGTGTGGTGTCCTGATGATGTCTCGTGGAGAGACGAAACTAGTTGACGACTTGCTTTGATAAATGTTCTTTCATTTTGTATAATTTGTTAGATTTTATCGCAGAAGGTTTTTTCGCGGAATCGTTACTAAATATTTTTCATTCTTATTCTTACCCCTAACAGACACGGTATTTTAAATGGGAGAAGCCACTGATTCCTAAAATACAGTTTAAAAGCACTTGTTCGGGATTCCATGAATTAATTTAGTTTAGGAACGAGGCGATTAGTAACCTGAATAGATATAGGTACTCTTTTTTTTTTAAAACTGAGAGTTTGCGAAAATATAAAACTGAATTAATTTAAATTTTACCATGAGTATGTATGGACATGCGTAAAAATCTTACCGTGTCCAGTTGACGAAATAATAAGTGATTCTTATTTTGAGTTTCACCAATTGAATACACGTGTGTCCAGTTTCTTGTGTCTAGTTAGTAAATAACCCAATTATTTTATGTTTACTTGTGCCAAATAAGTATTATACTATTTTAATTTTGAACAGAGAAATAAATAGTCCAAAAACTGCGGTGGGCGCCAAAGTGATGAACATTGGCCTTCCTGCGAAGTTAAAAGTTGCCAGACGGAAAAAAGGCGACGAACTAGCAAAGAGAGTAAATTTTTGATACCCTTTCTAGCCGTGTAAGAAGGTTGACTGTTCTATCAAATTGTTTGGAAGAAGTGAACCGAATTTAATTTCTCAGGTTTATGAGGAAAAGGGCACGAAAAGGTTAAACATTTTAGACCGATTTGGAATAAATTTTCAGATAGCTTAAATCAAAACGACGCGGCGAGTCGATTGAATGACGTTAGTAACGTGAAGAATCATGTCGTCTCTTTCGGTTTAAAGATCTTTATTTATACTCAAAATGAACAAACAAGACAACTTAGAATAAGAATACATTGTTATCTAAAAAATAAGCATTACTTAAGTATAGTTACGGCAGTTCTACGGTGTTTAACAATCTAGATAAGAAAGTTCACAAATACGTGTAACAAATATGTAACAAAAGAATGGTAAACCTGTGTTTTTATTATAATTAAGTGGGTAGGCGTAGGTAGATAAGATTAAAAACAGTGTGCGTCGCCACGTTACGATTTCATACCTGGCGCAAGAAATCGTGGAGTGGCATTTTTGTATTTTTAACCGACTTAAAAAAAAGGAGGAGGTTCTCAATTCGACTGTATTTTTATGTCTTACCTCAGAACTTTTGACTGGATGGTCCGCTTTCATGATTCTTTTTTTATATGAAAGCTGGTGCTTTCATATAAAAAAAGACTGCACTGGGCTGCCTTCTTCACGTTATTACATTGATTAATTAAAAAGGGAAGATGATGTACTAGTTTCTCGAAAATGGCAACCTCATATTGTGTAAAATGGTGTGCTCCCACCTCAGTAACCGTCGGACCGGCGCGGCGGCACGGGCGGTCGTGATTTGCGCACCATTTTAATTTTGTTCAGTTCTGATAATGACATACTGAAAAAACTATAAAAAATTCAGTCAGTTTAAAGTTTTTTAAAACCAAATTAAGGCCCATACACCAGCGAAAGTGGCGCCCCCAACTATTATATCTTATTATTACGTTGAACGCAGGAATTTTCAAAAATCCTACGTTCAGTTTGTGGTATCTATTATAAGCTATTTATTATTGCCTCCGTAATAGTTTCATTTTGTAAAGCTTAGGAAGAGATACGAAGTTGCGCTTTTTGGCCACCAAACTCTATTTTTGCATCTCCTTCTAAACTATATGAGATAAAATTATAAAAGAGGTATTAAAAAATAGCTTATAATAGATACCACAAACTGAACTTAGATAAACGTAAAAATATCATAAAATAGGAATTGCTGTCAGATTGGCTCGGGTATGCGCCTTAATTGTGTAGGATTATATTGAGAGCACACTCTTAAAACAATCCTACAAAATACAAAAAGGGCATAAGCAATTTTGGAAATTTTGTGCTTCGAAATCGTTATTTATCTCAGAATCTGTGAAAGCTTCATATTTAGGGAAATATTACTTGGACCTTTTATCTTGAATTACGCATTTCAAAAACACGATTGCTAAAAGTTTTCTCGATAGTTTATTTTATTGAAAAATAGTTGTATTGTATACCTTTTGCTATTTATCTCAGGAACAGCACACTTTCCTCTCCGGGTTCTGTTTTGCTAAGTAACCTAGCTAGGAGTATTTCTTTAGTCTCAATTTTTCGATAGGTTGTTTCATTGACTAAGAAAACCAAGTTTCGGCGCATAGAAAATTTGGTGGACGTCTCCGTTCTGTATAAGTTTTTATCTCTTTTTCGCATACATTGGGTTCAGCGTATTGTGTGGACAGAGAACTATGCAAAACCTCGTACAAAAAGGTGATGTCACGATCACATCTCGATACTAACACAAATAGACTCACCCCGGTCACTATATCATCTCCCACCTTCTCTCTAAATGGGTAGAGTAGATACAAATGTATTCTTTGTGAAACTTTAATTTAATGCTTTAATAGTTTTGCGTAGGTTTTGCGTAGTTCCCTGTTCACACGATATGCTGAACCCAATGTATGCGAAAAAGTGATAAAATTAGATACAGAGCGGAGACGTCCACCGAATTTTTTATGCTCCAAAACTGTTTTTTCCTAATGACAAGTCAATGAAACAACCAATCGAAAAATTATTCATTCATTTAATGCTGAAGTTTTTTATGAACCCAACTTTGCACATAAACAGGTTTGCAAGGATTTTTTACATTATAAATAAATAAATAAAATAAATAATGCTGGACAATTCACACAGCATTATCTAGCCCCAAGCTAAGCAGAGCTTGTGTTATGGGAACTAGATAACTGATATACATAATACAATACACTACTTAGATAGATATTTTTTATTATATATAGAAAAACATCCAGAACGCCCTGAACAAATTTCTGCAGACATTAACACCCCTTTGTAAAATTTAATCAGTAAATGTTAATTTATAAGTCAACTTGTTGATGAAGCAAAGTCTCTGTTTTATTTTCTTTGTGAAAATAGTATTTTTGTTAGGGTGTATTTTTAGTGGAGTAGCGGTCGTGAAAACGGAATTTAGACAGTTTTCAAGCGTGAGACTTCATTTTCATTCATTCAGAGGCCTTCCTTCTTTCGAGAAACTCATTCTACTGACTAATCGGTCCATAGTGATTTTCTATAAACAATTTTACATTTTATACAAATAAGCACCCGATTACGTATACATACGTTCGTTATCCTACTAATAATTACGTGAAAGTTTGTAAACATGTCTGTATGTATGTTTTTTGTTCTTTCACGTAAATAATACTGAACGGATCGGGCTGAAATTTTGCATACAGGTAGTTCTAGGCCTGGAATAACACATAGTTAACAACACATTTTTATCCCTTAGATCAATTCCAGTGGGATAGGCGTGCGAAGCCGCGGGGCGCAGCTAGTATATAATATAGTTATAAATAAATAATAAAGAAATATTGCGGGACAATTCACACAACATTATCTAGCCCCAAACTAAGCAGAGCTTGTGTTATGGGTACTAGATAACTGATGTACTTAATACAATACAATACATAGATTAATATTTTTTTACTTATCATAGAGAACATGCAGAACGCCCTGCACAAATATCTGCAGATCGTACACACATTTGTCCCGAAGCGGGAATCGAACCCGCAACCTACTGTGTCGCAGTTGTCATGTGGTTGTAACGTGGCTGTGACAGTCACGTGTAAATTGTCCCTTTCAAGGTACATGGCACCAACTTATTCCTTTATATAACACGCACGCCCTCCCGAAGGACAATACTAACTTACACTTTCGGAAATGATCCTGGAATTAAATTAGTCTTTCGTGAGTTCATTGCAAAAACTTTGCGAGGGGTTAGTTCACATTTGTTTTAAACCGACTTAATAAAAAGGAGGATGTTCTTAATTCGACTGAATAGAATAGAAATATGTTTGTTACCTCAGAGCTTGTGACTGGGTGGTCCGATTTTTATGATTCTTTTTTTATATGAAAGCTGGTGTTTTTTGTGTGATTCCATTTTAATTTTGTAAATTTCTGACTAATGAGATCCATGAAAATTTATTAAATTTAAAAAATTAAGTCGGTTTATAGTTTTTGTAACAAAATTATTTATATCATATTATTACGTTTAACACAGGAAATTAAAAAAATCCATTGTACAGTTTGTGGTATCTATTACAAGCTATTTTGGAATAGTTTTATCTTGTGTAGGCAGAGATGTGAAAATAGAGTTTGGTGACCAAAAAGGGCATTTTCGTACCTCTGCCTAAGATTTACAAAATAAAACTATTACAGAGGCATTAATAAATAACTTATAATGGATAATCCAAACTGTACAAAAATAATTTAAAAAAAAATCTGATTTGAAAGTAATAGTACCTACTTACACTCGTGTATGCGCCTTAAAGCTTACTTTTGAGGGAGTGACAGGTCATATTTTATCCAGGAATTCCCACGGGACCGGGAACTACGCAGGTGAAACCGCGAGGCGCTGCTGGTATAATATAAATGCTGAATATCCCGGATAGCTGGCGTAGCCCCACAACCGAGCACGACTCACAAGACAGCTTCCCAGTATTTCCCGAGGGCATAGCTTGTATTAACAAATAAATTCGGCCAATTCTGGGATCAAATTCAATTATTTTGCTGATGTGAATCCTTATCCTTAAACTTATGAGTCCGAGTCAAGAGTTATATCGTTAATTTCTTTAACTTACAAAATAAGCACTTAGACAAGTCAATTTTTTTTTAACAGCTTGATAAATAGTTATTACTATCAAACAAAAATTAAGGTGCAATTTACTCTAATTCACTTCAATGTTTTGTCCACTAGCGGAAGAAGTGAAAAAGAAATCACTGATTGGGCGTGAAAAAGTAACAAACATGTACATCAAAACATCCATCCAAACTTTCGCATTAATAATATTATAATAGTGTAATTATTTGATTGTAATTTACTTCAAAAATACAGTTGGTTGGTATTAAAGTTATTCATAGCTCGTCACATCTCGTCGACATATACCTTTGGGTATACCCTCTTTGTAAGCATACGCGCCCAGCGACGTGCGAGGTTCTCTGATGTTTTTGACGGTACAGTGATATTAAATTAATTTTAAGCTTACATCCGGTCTCTTTCCATTACATATTTCAATTAAAATGTTTATTTATCAACCCTGCAACTTAGCAAAATACACATCAAAGAATACAATCAAAGATAGGACACAAATAACAAATGGTATTTACTATTGGAACAGTTGAGCTAACTGTAGGGGTTGGTAAACTGATAACATCATTGATCAAAAATATTGATGCACTGTCTATTGTCAAGCAATATCTACGTCAAACAGCAGAAAATATGCCGTTTCCAAAATGTCCATGGTTGTTGTGTGTCTTGTTTTAAAGGTTTTTTTTGTTCGTTTGTTGTGTATTGCGGCATGTTACGTAATTCTTCAAAAATGTCCTAGGAAAGTGAATTAGTAACAATCTTCGGCAAATGAAAATCCTATAATATTTCTTTTTTTTCTAACCTTAATATACCTTTTTTAAGCTAAAAAGATTGGTTTAGCATTTTTTCAATAATTTTCTTCATGCTGATTGCAAGATATTCCTTGTTTCATTTTATTTCATTTCATTTTCATGAACGTTGCATGTTTGTAACCTGTGTAAGAGAAAACTGGAGTCAGAAACTTCCGACTTCTATTTTCCTTACCTACTTCATTTGAACAGTTTTTTTTCCTAACTCAACGTTTATTGACTCGTTCATTTTATTTAGCTAAATCAATAAGTACAAAAGAAAAGGCTTTTTGTATAACACCTCAAGGTATTTTTTTTTTTGTTTTTAGGTTTCAAAGTTTGATTTGTAATTTTCTGAGATTGTCTTTGTGACATGGCATGTACCCCCTGTATCCATCAGTTTATTTTGATAACCTTATAAAATAATCAAAGAAAACACTTTGTATTCTTCGATAAAGGTTAAAAATTGAGTGAGAAGGTTTTAATTAAAGTGCGTAGTCTGACTGCAAGCCCACAAATATCAGTCAGAAGACTCACTTAGTTCTAGATAAGGTTATTGCCCTTAAAAATCTAATTAGTAAGTCAATTATTTTATCAAAAGATATTAGACGTGTATTTTTTGCTTTAGTCGATTAAACAATAAAAATTATAGATATAGCCAGTTAAAGTTCCGCGTGACGTCACTCCGTGAGATTCTTTTTAACCAACTTCAAATAATCAATTGTGTTTTAAAAAACTATAAACCGACTTCATTTTTTACAGTTTTTTCATGAATTTTCATGGATGCCAGTGTCAGAACTAAATAAAATTAAAATGGGACCACACGGGAAGCACCGAGTTTCATATAAAAAAAGAATCATGCAAATCGGACCACCCAGTCAAAAGTTCTGAGGTAACAAACATAAAAAATAAAAAAAATAAAAACAGACGAATTGAGAACCTCCTCCTTTTTTGAAGTCGGTTAAAAAGGAGGAGGTTCTCGATTCGACTCTTTTTTTATGTTTGTTACCTCAGAACTTTTGAATGTGTGATCCGATTTTGATGATTCTTTTTTATTTAAAAGCTGGTGCTTTCCGTGTGATCCTGTTTGGTTCAGTTCTGACAATGGCATTCATGAGAAAACCATAAAATTGAAGTCAGGTTATAGTTTTTTTAAGCAAACCCAATTATAAGCACGGTGTGAAATCACTAGCCCCGTCTATAGCACTTTGAAGCGCTTATTTTTTTAGACAAAAGAAAAAGAAATTAGAAATCACTTTTTAACCGACTTCAAAAAAAAGAAGGAGGTTCTCAATTCGACTGTATATAGATTTCTTTTTGTATGTTCGTTACCTCACAACGGTCCGATTTTCATGATTCTTTTATTATATGAAAGCTAGTGCTTCCGTGTGGTCCCATATTAATTTGGTTCAGTTCTGACAATGGGATCCATGAAAGAACTATAAAAAAATAAGTCAGTTTACAGTTTTTTAAAACAAAACTAATTATTAGTTGTTTAACATATTATTTTGTATTATTTTTGTTTATTTTACCATAGACAACGCTGGCTGTACTTGGCCTACTGTTAGACGTAAGCTGTAGCCATCTTCTCACCGTGGCGTGGTGGAAAGTCAATCTGAATGGTAATCAGTGTTCAACCTCACCAGGCAATTATTCATGAGACTCTGATCTCATTTCGTTGATAATCTCCGCTTTTGGTAGCGTTGTATGGAATTTTAATTACTAATATTTTCTTGTACAATTTAATAGAAGTTTGTGGAATATTAATTGCTTGTGGAAGATTGATTTAATCTTAACCTATGTCCTTGTTCTAAATATAGTTTCATATAACACCTAAACCACCTAGTTTCATATAAAGCTTTAAAAACTTTCGCGATTTGTTAACATAATTTAATGATTATTTATAGGCGGAACACCTGCTAGACTCAGGAAACAACCACTGGATTGAGCTCCATGACCCTAAAGTTCTATGCCGTGAACGCCACTATTACAAAAGGATGGTTCGAGAGGCGATTGAGATAAAAAAACACCCGAATTTTAATCGTGAAGATGGTTTTCGTCTCTCTTCCTTGTGGAATCCTGTACTTAATAAGTGTGTGCGTCGTAATCCGAATGTACCGCGGTCGGACACGGTTAGTGTAGTGTGTCGTAGTGTGAACTTGGATATTCCTGATTCTGAAGACGAATTGAGGGTAGTTGTGGATACTGCCGTCAATTCTCGGCTGTAACTCCAATTACATCCAGTCGTCCCGTGACCACGATTGCTGTAATGCGGTAGAAACGTAGAGGAAATAAAAACAAAGGTATGCGATAAATACCCGATAAATAATCATTAAATTATAGTTTCATATTTTGTCTAACTTATTAATTAATTTTGTTTTAAAAACCCCCTACCACCTTAGGGTCTAGGGCAAGATTTTTATAATCTACGTTTATGTACACATCAAAAATAACTTACGTCTATAGGTAAACCTCTGGGAAAAATCCTGAAAATTCATCAGATGATGATGATTTTGTCAATTCCCCATCCTCAACAGTCTATAATGGTGCACGGCTGGACTATTGGCTTTAATCTCATGGGGGGCAATAACCATAATGCCCACGCTGGGCATGCGGGTTGGGGATCGTAGTGTCGTGGTAGAATGGCTGCAGGGGCCGCTGCTGCCCGCCCCCCGATGAATATCCCTTAGTTGCCTCTAATTCTAATTCTAATTCTGAGTGGGGGAACTAAGATCTGCACGGACATCTCGCATAGGAGTGTATTGTGCATTATCCCCCTGCCTAAGTAGGCTCTAACCAGCCCAGCTCCTTGAAGTATCGGAGCAGGGCCTTTGGTGACTGACAGCTTCGTTTCAGCTTTTCTGCGGGTGTGGATGGGATAGATGCCTCAATGAGACACTTCAGCCCTGTTTTATGTCTGGTTGCCTCTTATGATACCCGCGGAAAGAGTTGGTGCAAATTCTATGCCGGCACCACACGACCAATTTGTCAATTCGATATCATCTCTATCCTAACAGCTATTAATAACAATCAAACATTGTCCAAAACCGATTTCAAATAAAATGATATTATAGGGGCATAAAAATATATCCCTGAGGCGTTCACCTCGAAACTTCCTATGAATCCTGCATACCTTCAGTGCTTTATCTACTACGTACAGGGTCGGATCCAGTGCCTTGTATTTATTTTTAAAATCTCTCTATCGGCCTTTTCCAAATGAATTTGTTGAACAAAATTCTAGATTTTATTTAAATTACTATAGTCAACGATTACCTATCATTTGTTTACAATATAATTGCCTGTCCTAAGAGTCAGAGTCAAATCGTTTATTTCTATAGACTTACAAAATAAGCACTTAGACAAGTCGAATTTTTACTATATAAACAGCTTGATAAATAGTTATTACTATCAAACAAGAAATAAGGTGCAATTGACTCAAATTCACTTTTTTTTTGTCCACTAGCGGAAGAAGTGAAAAAGAAACCAAAATCAAGTTTATCGCTTATCAACTAATACAATCTTAGCTAAGTCTAACTGTTCTTACATACTAACGAGCCATTGTTTCGTAATATGTTGCTTATATTATTTAGTTCTAACCCAACCTAACTCATTAGAGTTGGCCACATATGGATCCCATTTTAATTGTCAAACACGAAATTTATTACACACAAATAAAATAAACCAAAAGAAAACAAAGACAGTGGTGTCTATTCAGATGTCGCCAAATCTAAACTAAACTAATTTGATAGTACCTACTTAAAATGTCGCTGTCATAACGATCAAAATAATAAGGATGGCACTAGTTATATTCCTGTCAGATTAGTTTAGTCTAGTTTTGGCAACATCTGAATAAACACCAGTGTTAAATTATAGGTACTAAAGAGCACTAACTATTTCCGTAAGGATTGCTAGTTAAGTTATAGAATCGCTACATCGAGGTGAGTACGTATAATCAAAAATTTACCCTGAATACAGCCCTGACGTGCCTGAAAGTGCATTTGCCTCGCTTTTTAAATATGCACAGCTGAGCACAAAAGTTTTGCATTAACGTGTAAAGCATCAACCTTATCCCCCGCTCATAGAGCCTCATATGGGTTCTGTAACGTTAATGTTGGCTTTCGCGTTACGCTGTACAAACATTTTTTATTATTAAATCCTTTGTCAGCAACTGTCGTAAGTGCCAACATCTCTACCGACGTGTTGACAGGGTGATTCAACGTCAGTGGACTGTGCGTTGACCTAGTTTGGCAGGTTTTACTGGCTTTTAACGGTTTTGAAATAGTTTTTTAGAATAATACTCGTAGAAGCCTATAGTTATTTCAGACCTGAAGTGACAATGGTCAGGACTAAGTACATTTTTGGAATAGAATAGAATAGAAAAACATTTATTTGACCATACACACATAGCTACAAAAAATACAGATGAAAAGATACAAAACTAAAGCAAAGAACATATTTTCTCTATTCTTCAACAAGAAATGCTTTGAGTTTTTTTTTCTGAAATTGAATTTACTACCAAGGTTTCTAATTGGTGGCGGTATATTATTCCTGCACTTGGAGTCTGCGCATCTGAAGCTACCACAAAGCTTTGGATCTATGCTGCGGTGTTGCAAGCTGCTTTGAACATATTGCCTTCTCCCATAGCGCTGACACGTAAACCAGGTCAATTTTTCATATACGTACTTTGGCTTGTGGTGGTTTCAAAAAGAAGACATGCCAGATGAAGTTTTCGTCTCGACTTCATTTAAGAATGCAGTGGCAAACATCAATCTATTCAACCAAACATTCTCATTTGTATTATTAGTGTGAAAGATACCATAACTTTTTCCACATGACAGTGTGTCTGATTTATAGATATATAAAGGTACTTTATGTCCACGAGCACAGTTTCTAGCTTATCTGTATTTTAATAGCGCCGGCGCCGTCCTAAATGGCTAACAATCGCACGGTACTAGATCTCAATATCAGTGCTGGTGCGATGATACTTGCTTGACGAGCTAAGAAACTCTTCCTCAATAAAAGTATATGTATAAGTAAACCAGTCGTGCGACGATATCGCATAGTTCGATCAAACGACCGACGTCAATTAGGACACCGCCCTACGGTTGAATTTCCCCTAAATTCTTAGATACATCAAATACAAATTAAAAAAATTGTAAGCAGTTGATTCGGAAAAGGTATTTCTCATACGAAGTTACAAGATTTTAATTAAAGTCGTAAATACAGTACATAAATTCCCGTAGGCCATAAACCGGCTCTACATTCTTGTTACGAATCCATTACTCGTGAATCACCCTGTATCGATTTATAAAGAGCTTGTACGCGTAACGGAAATTTCCAATGGAGATGTGGTGATATACAATTGGTTCGGAAAACGCTACTTTTACCTTGTGAATGTTTGTGTCGAAAGTAGAGACTTACCTTCTTTTTTTTAATGCGAAGACTAAAAAGAGAAATAGAAGACCCAGTTACGGGATAGAAATTGCTAAATTTATATATCAGGGATTAATTTTTTTGGATCAACGTTTCCATAGAAACAACGCGTGCAAAGCTGTGGGTAGAGACTAGTTGACGACCTTTGTGGCGCGGTGGGCGAAAGTCGCCTGCGACGCAGGAGGTTGCGGGTTCGATTCCCGCATCGGGACAAATGTGTGTTATAATTAAGTGTTTTTAGGATTTCTTCTCTATTATCGCTATTTTGGGCAATGATTTTGCAAACTTTTATTTATCAGCTTACGTAATGATGACATCCTTATTTATTATATATATTATTCTAATTCTAATTCTAAGTGAAGAACTAAGATCTTCACGGACGTCTCGCATATAGGAGTGTATTGTGCATTATCCCCCTGCCTAAGCAGACCCTAACCAGCCCAGCTCCGTGAAGTATCGGAGCAGGACTTTAGGTGACTGACAGCTTCGTTTCAGCTTTTCTGTGGGTGTGGATGGGGTTGGGGTTGATTCCTCAAAGAGACATTTCAGCCCTGTTTTGTGTCTGGCCTCCTATGTGGCCGTGCAGTGTATGACAACTTGTTCCACAGACTTTTCTTCTTGGAAGCAGCCATGACATAAGCTGTCTGTAGCTCCAGTCTTGAAAAGATGATGGTTCAATTCACAGTGGCCTGTGATGATGCCCACCATCGTTCTTAGGTCCTCCGGGCTCATTTAGCATCGTGTTGGGTAGTTTTCCTGTCTTTGGAATGGGATTTTGTTTTAGTATGCTTGCAGTCTATCCAACGCTCCCATAGCTTTTGGTGTTCTTTTTCAGGGTTAAGTTTTAGTCTGTTTTGACTTCCGCTGTGAGGGGGTTCGAGAGACTTACATCTTGTTGTGTTGGACTTAGTTTCACTCCTTCCTTTGCTAGTCTGTCTGCTTTAATGTTGCCTGGGCAGGATCTTCTCTCTGTCCATTCAAGAAGGTCTTATGTTGAGAAAGATCTATCGATTGTAGTGTAGACTCTTATGGCATTCTACACACACAATACAATTGCTTTTGATCTTGTGTCTGTCAGCGTGCAGCGTCTGTTGTGAAAAACTCTATGGAATTTCATTTCGAGAGAAAAATGTATGAAAATCTTATGAAAATCCATTTTTAACGTGGTATTTCTGTTTAATTTTCCTTTATATCCGCCGGTAGCTATGGTTATTTTCATAATAGGTCAGACGTAAAAAAGTTTTCACTCAAAATTAGCCTCATGTTATCGGCCTCTTCCGTATTCGGAACAATAATTAAAAAAAACCTTGTCCAGATAAAAACAAATACCTATTGCTACATCTGAGCTTACAATTTGAATTTACTCCGTGATTTTGAAGATTTTAAACGTTGATTTTCCTCGAAGGTGTGGTTTAAAGCACTTTGTCGGGAGAAAGTGCGATTCATTTGAATTGGCTACTTTTTCAACTCGGACAATCTACTATTGTTTTTCGAAAGGCGAATCTTGAAACTCTCTTTCTAGTCATGTTCTGGTCATCTCATTGTAGCAGCCATGGAAATTAAAGCAGCGTAAAATGTTCATGGTACGTTTATGGATCAAAGTCCCGGCCATATAAAAACTTCAACACTCCAAGAAAATCACGCGAAAAACAAACCAGTTCCTCAAAACTATGACAGTTCAATGACATTGACAGTTGTGTCATTGAAACCGGAAGTTTCGCAATGACGTTCGCACTTACGGTAGGATTCCAGAGAATGAATGAAGTAAACAGCGTGATTCATACCATCTTGAATGAAACAACTTTGTATCTACGGAATATGAATGTTGCAGAAATAGAATATAACCCGGGAAAATTCACATGGCACCTGGTTCGAACAATATTTTTAAAAAATCTAAAAACTGAATTAAAATATATCGAATAGTAAATAAATAAATAAATAAATAATGCTGGACTATACACACAGCATTATCTAGCCCCAAGCTAAGCAGAGCTTGTGTTATGGGTACTAGATAACTGATATACATAATACAATACACTACATAGATAAATATAAATATATATATAATATTTTTTTTTATTTTATAGAATACATCCAGAACGCCCTGAACAAATACCTGCAGATCGTACAAATATTTGTCCCGAGGCGGGAATCGAACCCGAAACTTCCTGCGTCGCAGGCGGACTTTCGCCCACCGCGCGCCACAGAGGTCGTCAATAGTGACGTTAATAAAACTTTTTATCCATTATGGTTATCTATACTATTTTTATTATATTATAAAGAGGAAAGATTTGTTTGTTTGTTTGTATTGAATAAGCTAAGAAATTATTTGACCCATTTACAAAATAGGGTATATGCATCGATTTTTTTTATTGTTTTAATCGATTCTTTAGGTCATTATTTAACCGAGGAATGATAAGACGCTCACTGAATTTCGCATTAACAAGGTAAAAAAAACAAATCAAAACTACAATCATTTTCGGGTGATAAAAACGCTGCCATATTGGCGCCATGTTTATGTGACGTCGACGTACACACTTGATTAAAACCTTTGGTGACGACCTCGGTAGTGATCATCTCAGGAAAGAGGTTTTCCGAAAAAACTGAAAATAATCGACAATACGAAATGTCAAGTGGGCAGAATAGTGTCAAATCAAGGTGCAGCAAGCAGAATAAAAAAAGAAGAAATGAGTACAGTGATGTCACGTCCGCTCTAGTCAATGGCGTAGCGTTTTGAAATTTTGCGATTGAGATTTAAAATATCAATTTTTCAATGGTTAAATTCTACAATAAAAACATCTCAAAATGCAAAAATTAATATGTAGATATGTTTCTATATCAATAGAGAATACGTATATATTTTTTTAGCCATTTTGAAATCACATCCATATACCCTATTCTTTCACCATTAGAAAGCTTACTTTTCAGGCAGTGACAAGTCATTTACCTTTATTACACTTTACTAGTTTAGCGTAGTTAGCATAATTTAAGTTATT
Organism: Eupithecia tripunctaria; assembly: GCA_955876795.1. NCBI lineage: Eukaryota > Metazoa > Arthropoda > Insecta > Lepidoptera > Geometridae > Eupithecia > Eupithecia tripunctaria. Next base: position 2,069,083 of record OY041616.1, on the reverse strand, counting down.
TACAAATCTGCACCGTTGCTTTGTTTTATTATGACTACTGATTGATGTGATTATTATTTTTTCATCGTAAGCACTTTCTGTCTGAGATACAGGTTTAACCTAGTTCAGGCACATGTATTATTTTATACCTTTATATTAGATATTATTGACTCTTTTGTTATCCATTTAGCCCTTAGTTGTTTTGGAATAAATTATTATTATTATTATTATTATTATTTAATCCCGGAATTCCCACGGGAACGGGAACTACGTGGGTTAAACCGCGAGGCGCTGCTAGTTAACACTACAGTCATTTACGACGGGACATATTTTTAAAGCATGATGTGAGTTCTGAGCTTTCCAATATTTCGGCACAGTTTCATGCGCCGTGATCACGAATAACTGGATGCACTGCGAGTGATATTTTATAGTCAGATATGTTTTATGTTTTTATTTAGGAAACAAACAGTTATTATAACATAGAACACAATTGACACTTAAATCAAATCAAATCAAATCAAATCAAATTCATTTATTTTGCGAAACATGGGTAACAGAGATGTAAGATTAAAATAGAATGAGCACAACCATGATCAGCTTTAAAGCATGCAATGTCACAGTAAATGTATGTTATACAATGTTCTAATAAATACAGTGTTCAAATTAATACAACAATTAAAATTAATACATAAACCAATAAGTGTTTCCACCGTTTAAAATCGTACAGAAGTAATAACGCTAAGACGTGTGTAAAATATAATTAAATTACAGATACAATACTTAATAAACGGTACATAACAAGTACATATTTATGATAACAAGTTCAAGGTAAGTATGTATATAAAAATAAAGGAGAGATTTAATGCCACTGCAAAAGCTCTTTTGTTTTAATTTGAACACATATATACGCAACGCCGGCCGCCGCCGCCGGATAGTGGTCACCCATCCAAGTACTGACCGCGCCCGACGTTGCTTAACCTCGGTGATCGGTTCTCTAGGTGATAAGGATGTTGCCCTCCTTAAAAGTTATTTAACTTTTTTTATTATTTATTTCTACAATTTCAACTGTCTAGTTATCACAGTTAATGAGATACAGCCTGGTGACAGACGTACAGACATACGGGCAGCGGAGGCTGAGTAATAGGGTCCCCCTATTACTCAACTAGTCTCCGTTTTACCCTCTGGGTACGGAACCCTACAAAATTAGGAGCAAAAAGACTTTGATGGAAAGTTAAATCGGACTATCCGGTCTTGGACAGTACAATAGGACTCCCGGGCACTGAGCCAACACTAATTGTCGACAATATAATCCCAATACTGGCATCACCAATATTCAAAACAAAACACCGACATTGCAAGCTAAAACACACCATAAAGTCTCGCCACATAGCTTAAAGTCCTCTGGCCAGATTGTTTCCACACAGAACAGAGGAAAATAAATCGTAGAGCGGATGGAAATAGCGTTGAAAGTTGAACGAAGTGATAAAATCCGATTCCCGGTTGTTGCCAGGAATCTTGTGACGTCACAGTGACGGATTGGAAACGGAATTTGCAGTTTTCTTATTTTCATTAACTGCATGCAGCTGCTGTTAAAATTAAAGTAGGTAGGCTACTTTAATTTTAAAAGCAGCTGCATGCACCTACCTATGTACTATTTTTTTTAAATGCATCCATGCGAAATCGTGGATGAAACGACACTTCTTCATAATATCGATCCGGTCCCTTAATGGGCGGAAAATATGGACGAAATACTCAATACTCAATACTCAATATATTTATTGCAACATGTTGTACATAGGATCTTAAGGATAAGGGGTATCAAACATGCACCCGGATAGGGCACGGCAATATTTAGCTAGGTGGCTTATAATCTAATGTCTTAACTAATTATTATTCTACTCACAAACTTAGTATTAATAGGTAATAGGTTTTATCTTTCCTTATTACTAATGAGATCTAATTTATAAAAGTAACTAATATAATTTAACAAAGAAATTAGAAATCTAAAAACTCTTGTAGAGAATAAAAACTGTTTTTTATTAGGAATTTTTTCAACAGAGACTTAAACTTGTTTATTTTGGATTCATTTTGAATTTCTGAAGGAATTTTATTATATATTTTTATAGACATGGCATAGGGTCCTGAGTGAAACATTTGCATTTTAGAGAAGGGTATATCTAGTCTATTGTTGGGTCGGAGGTTTGGTGGTCTTGTATAAACTTTAAAGAGGTCTAGATTTTTTTTTACAAATAAACTTATTTCTAATATATATATTCCTATAAGGGTTAATACGTTACATTTAATGAAGAACGGTCTACAGCTAACCATCTCATCTAGGTGATGTATGATACGTAAACACCTCTTTTGTAAAATGAAAAGCTTATTTGCATCCGTACTGTTTCCCCAAAGAATAATGCCATATTGTAGCCAGGAGTGGGCATACGCATAATAGGCAGTGGTAGCTGTTTTTGTGTCGGTGATTTTCTTAAGTTCGAAAAGGGCATATGTGAATCGTGATAATTTAGATGTAATTTTTTTAACATGTTCTTTCCAATTTAAATTGCAGTCAAGATCTAGGCCTAGGAGGGGGTAGGACAATACATTTTCAAGTTCTGTGTTTTGGAAGGAGAATTTAATATTCAACGGATTTTTTTGATACGGTCTGAACTGGAGCAGTTTTGTTTTATTTAAATTTAGTTGAAGGTTATGATCGCTAAGCCAATTATTTACAATAGTAATAGTTGTGTTGAGAAGGGGATTTAGGGTTGAATTCGATTTACAAGGAAAAACAATGGATATATCATCCGCAAACAAAGAGCAGGGGCTTTTTATGATTTGTGGTAAGTCGTTAATATATATAAGAAATAAAATACAGCCCAGAACGCTACCTTGGGGTATAGATTTTGTTACTTCCGTTGTTGTAGATGAAATTTTACTTATGCTTCCGGTGTACTGATCATGGTGATCTATTTGGACATATTGGCGTCTATTTTGAAGGTAGGAGACAAACCAGTCAAATGCGGGACCTCTGACACCTATTGACTGTAGTTTGTTCAGTAAAATAGGGTACAAGACTCTGTCGTAGGCTTTACTCATATCGAGTAATATTCCAATGGCGTAGTTTTTTCCGTCTATTATGTTTAAAATATGATTAACATATTTGTAGACAGCAGAAGATGTTGATCTGTTTTTTCTAAAGCCGTTTTGACAGTCATTAAAAATCTTATATTTTTCGCAAAAAGAATACAGTCGTATGGACATAGCGGATTCTATAATTTTTGAAAAGGTTGGTAGTAATGCAATTGGTCGATAGTTATTCACATCTTTTTGATCTCCTTTTTTATGTAGTGGCTTTATGACAGAAATTTTCATTGAATCTGGAACACTACCCTCGGTAAAAGATTGATTTATGATGTAAGAGATGGGTGGAGCTAGTTGCTCTGCACATTTTCTAATAAGTAGGGGTGGGAGTTCGTCATGGCCAAAGCTTTTTTTATTTTTTAAATTACCTATGATTTTAAATACTTCGAATGGAGTAACAGGCTGTAGGAACATGGAGTTCTTAGCTCGGTTTATTGATGGCCGACCACTTGGCGTTAATGATCCTGCATTGTCTCCTATAGTAGTGAAAAACCGATTAAATGAATTTGCTATTATTTCAGGGTTATCTATTTCATTTTTATGTATGTATAATTTAATGTTTTTTCTTACTTTTGAGGGAAGTTTATTAGTATTCTCTTTGACAATGTGCCACATAGTCTTTACTTTATTATCAGAGTTTTTCATTTTGTTTATGTTCTGTATTTTTTTTGATTTAGTAACAGTTTTCTTTAATATTTTTGCATAAAGTTTGTAGTTTCTTTTCAATATAGCATTGTTTGTCTGTGATTTTAAATTTTGTAGCAATCTTTTATTTTTACACGATTCCTTAATACCTTTTGTCAGCCAGATTTTTTTATGTTTTTGGTTTAGTTTTATTTTAATTTTAGGTATGCATTTGTTCAATATATTTTTAATTGTTTCGCTAAATGAGTTATAATTTTCATTTGTATTTTTTTCGCTCGAAATTATAGAAGCAAAATTAGTGTTGTTTAAAACATTTATAAAGTTTTGTATATTTTTTTCGTTGAAGATTCTTTTTTGTACTATCCAATGTTTACAAGTAGGATTTATTTTTACATTTAGCATATTTACAAAAATTCCTTTATGGTCACTTAAACCATACTCTTTAATATAAACGTTAAATTCTTTGTTATAAAAGTTAGTGAAAACAAGGTCTATGCAAGAGGATTTGGCTAAATTAGTCTTTTTTGAAATATGTATTCTAGTCGGTTCTTTTACATGTTGATGGAAATTAAAAGTATTCATTAAGTTTAAAAGTGTAGAGGAAATGCAATTATCTAAAACATCAACGTTGAAGTCTCCTCCAATTATTATTTCTTTTTTGCTATATTTGTGCACTAACTGCTGTAAGAGTTTCTCCAAGGTTAAATAAAATAGATCAGGCTGTCGTTTTCGATTTGGCCAATATAGTAAAACTAATACTAAATTGATGTTTGGTACATCTATGGCACACATTTCAATCACATATTCAACACTGAGATTAACAACTTCCTTGATTTCTGAGTACTCGATTTCCTCTTTGAGGAATATCGATACTCCTCCGCCTTCGTGATCAGATCGGCAGAAGGATGACGCAAGTTTAAAACCTTCGATGCGTAAAAGATCTTTTTTGGCTGTTGTCACCCAAGTTTCCGAGAGGCATAAATAGTCGATGTTTGCTTCTTGATCGGTAAGTTCTTCTATCAAGTGCCTTTTATTGCAAAGACTTTGCATATTTTGAAACAGTATATTTGTTTTAGTCCCGAAAAAACTGATCGGGAGACATCTGCGGCTTGGATTGCGTAAGTAAATTTTTTTGGCTAGGTTGTATAGGTTCAGTTACATGTAATACTTCATTTTCTCTCTGTGTTTTATTCGTTACCGTGTCTTCTTTGTATTCTTTTCCATTTATAATTAATTTGTTGTTTATTATATTGGCACGTTTTCCATTGCTGCGGGCTTCTACTAATTTTTCAATTAGTTTTTTTCTGTTTAATTGTAGTTCAGGGCTCAGATGTTCAGAAATTGCCAGCCCAGTATTCTTAAAACGGTGGCGGTTTTCTAGGATGGTTTTAGTAATTTTTTTGCTAAGCAAATCAATTACTATGGGTCTACGGTTTCCCCATTTTCCCAGTCTTTTGAGATCCTCGAGGTATCCACTAAGGTTGATGTTGAGGATATCTTGGAATAGGCAGATGACCCTATCGTGTAGCTCGAAGTCATTTTCGCGTACAGTTTCGGTTAAGCCATATAGTACAATTTTTTTATCAGTCATTGTATTCTCCGTACTGGTTTTATTTGTTTGTGGGCTTTTAGTTTCTGTAGATATTTTATCTCTTATTTCCTGGATATCATTTTGCAACTTCATATTTTCTTTTTGTAACCCTATAATTTTTTTATTAGTTTCTTCTATTGACTTCTTAAGAACCTTTTGCTCTGTACTTATAACTTTTGTTTTTTCCATCAGCTCTTGTTTGACTCTTTCAACTTGGTCCGATGTAACAGCTATAATTGTTTCTTTTAGTTCACTTAGTAGTGTTTTCTTTATAGAGTCAATTTTTTTATCTAGAAGAGCTTCAATTTGCTCAATGGTAATTCTTGACGTTTTATTGGTGATTGAATTGTTTGTTGAAAAGACCCTATCCTCTCATTTCCAAGCGAGCGTTTCATAAAACTACACGTCAAGATGCAACCAGAGGGGTGAGTCCGTTTCATGTTTGTAACGAGACGTTATGTTTCCTTTTTCCGTACAATTTGGTAAAGTGCCTCTATAGCACAGACTTACAATTACTCTAATCCCTTACTAAGAGAAGACGTCATGATCAGTTCTCGTTATTAACGTCAAATAGACTTACCCCTCAGATTTGAGAGTCAGAGTCAGAGTCATATCGTTTATTTCTTTAGACTTACAAAATAAGTACTTAGACAAGTCAAATTTTTACTATATAAACAGCTTGATAAAAAAACATTTACTATCAAATAAGAAATAAGGTGCAATTGACTCTAATTCACTTAATTTTTTTGTCTACTAGCGGAAGAAGTGAAAAAGAAACCACTTGCAATTTTATCGCTTATCAACTAATACAATCTTAGCATAACTAAGTCTAACTGTTCTTACATACTATTGTCGGTGTGGAACTGGGCGACCAAGCATTAACATCATTAATGTAATCATCTTATTTAATGTTATTTCATTTCAAAACCTTTTGGACATAATTTTACCTACCAGAACTCTAATTTTCTTTGGGTGCTTTGGAAGTATAAAAGACGACTTGATTTGATAGGTTGTCATTTACTTTGTAGTTGGTGTGGGGTTTTTTATTCTATAACGCGGACTTCATTTTGTAAGATCTGATCGGATAAGGATGTACTAAATATGTTTATATTTTAAATGGATTTGGACAAAGTAACGCCAGAATCTAATAACAAAATAATTGGGTTATTTTTAGAAAAACTACAAACTGACTTCAAATTGATGGTTTTCTCATAGATTCCATCGCCAGAACTGGACCAAATTAAAATGAGACTACACGGCACCAGCATTTAAATAAAAAGAATCATCAAAATCGGATCACCCAGTCGAAAGTTCTGAGATAACAAACATAAAAAATACAGTCGAATTGAGAACCTCCTCTTTTTTTTAAGTTAATTAAAAATAAAATTAAAGTTGCTTTATTTTCTTAAAAACTTTTATGTACTTGGTACTGGACATGCAATTTATTCCCAAGCAAGCATTATAGAAAAACTACAAGTGCTCGGTCAAGTTACAACCAGGTCAAACAAGAGTGATGACTTTCTGGTATTTCTCTCTTTCTGAACAAAAACAAACAGAGTGGCTGTAGAGGTATTTAATTTATTTGTATTTGACATGTAAATTTAAAATTTACCAATAAAATCTTGTATCTTGTATCTTTGAGGTTCATTTTATTATTGGTAAAGTAACATCGTTGAAAAAACATTTTGCATCGCAAATTTATATAATCAACTACACAGGGTACAGAGATAGATGAAATAAAGAATGTTGGACAATTCACACAGCATTATCTAGCCCCAAGCTAAGCAGAGCTTGTGTTATGGGTACTAGATAACTGATTTACGTAATACACAATACATTACATAGATAGATATTTTTTACTATACATAGAAAACATCCAGGATGCCCTGAACCAATATCTGTAGATCGTACACTCATTTGTCCCGAGGCGGGAATCGAACCCGCAACCTCCTGCGTCGCAGGCGGACCTTCGCCCACCGCGCCACAGAGGGTCTGTTTATTTATTGAATTATAATAATTGTTAATCTAGAATGATTAGTTCCCTTTACGTAGCAATCATGCCATCTCTCAGAATTTATATTTTGTTCAGATATTATATAATTTTAAATTTTAGTTTAGTTTTTAATATTTAGATCTGACAAATATTATCGTATGATTGTTTTATTGGTTTTCTATAATTATCATAAATATGTATTGTTTATGGTTTGACGTAATTTTTATAAAAAGTTATATTCGATATTTTTTTAATGACAATTATATTATTAAGACTAAGTAGGTAAACATTAAGTGCCCCTGTAATACTCGTACTAGTGTACTTTTTATAAATAATTAATAAATAAATCTCGAAGATAATTTTATTCTATACTAGGTGCGCCCCGCGGCTTCTCACGCGCTTTTCCTATGGAAACGTTAAAAGGTGATTTATGGAATAAAAAGCCTATGTTTGATTCCGGGATTAGAATTACCTGTATGCAAAATTTCAGCCGATCCGTTCAGTAGTTTTGGCGTGAAGAGGTAACAATCATCCATCCATACATCCATACAAACTTTCGCATTTATAATATTAGTGAGATAATTTTTTAACATCAAAAAATATCTATATTTCTCAGTAGTGTTTATATAAACACGTTAATATTTGCTTCATAATAAACATGGCCATTAAAACCATGGCCACAAAACTTCCAGTAAAAGTAGGCGGACAGGGAATTTCCACGGAAGCTATCATAAACTATTACTGCTCTGTCTCATTCATAATCCCACGCAGAGATAACCACAAATGTCAAACAGACAAACTGACACGGGCATGTTTAAGGGGCGATTCTTTCTTCTTCTTTTCATGGGTACTGATTTATGGGATAACAGTAGCCTATGTGTTATTCCAGGTCTAGAACTACCTGTATGCAAAATATCAGCCCGAGTCGTTTAGTAGTTTTTGCGTGAAAGAGCAAGAAACATACGTAACATACCTACATATTTTATGTAACATATATACAAACTTTCGCATTTATAATATTAGTGGGATAGATACTAGGTTCATTTAAAAGGGTTTGAAGATTTTATTAAGGTGGCCCTAATATTTATTTTCTTTTTTCAAAATCGTCGCACAATGAATGTTATGTTATATCGAAAGGAAAGATTAAAAACAATAAGAAGTGTGTATTTAGTATTCATTTATTTTCCTCCATGAGATATTCACAAAAGGAAATACTTATATTTTTCTTTATCATATAAATATCTCCGAAACCTGAATTTTTAAGACGCATACACGAGTGAAAGTGGCGCGGCCGCCTATTTTATCTTATTATACTATATACGTTTAAGGCGCATACCCGAGCCAATCTGACAGCAATTCCTATTTTATCATATTTTTACGTTTATCATAAGAATTTTTAAAAATCCTACGTTCAGTCTGTGGTATCTATTATAAGCTATGTTTTAATACCTCTTTTCTAATTTTATCTCATATAGTTTAGGAGGAGATGCAAAAATAGAGTTTGGTGGCCAAAAAGCGCAACTTCGTATCTCTTCCTAAGCTTAACAAAATGAAACTATTACAGAGGCATTAATAAATAGCTTATAATAGATACCACAAACTGAACGTAGGATTCTAAAAATTCCTGCGTTCAACGTAATAATAAGATATAATAGTTGGGGGCGCCACTTTCGCTGGTGTATGGGCCTTAACATATAAAATTTAAAAAAACGAACATCGTACAGTTTGTAGTTATTTATTGATGCGTCTGTAATCGTTTTATTTTGTAAAGCTGAGGCAGAGATACATACGAAGTTGCCCTTTTTGGTCAGCAAACTCTGTTTTCGCATCTCTGCCTCCACTATACAAGATAAAACTATTACAGAGGTATTCAAAAGATCTAATAAAAATAGGTACAAAATTCCTATCATCAACGTAATTAAAACATAAAGTAAGTGGCGGCGCTTGTTTGAGTCGGGGTGGCACCTTAAGGGAAATTTTGGTAACAGGTAAACCATCCATGTGTGCAAATTGGTAAATTAATGATGTGTATTTACATTATTTTATTTATTTTTATGATTATTTCTAGATAAAACATACTTTCAACCAAATTTTTTTAATAAGCTTGCTCGACAAAGTTTTTTGCTCAGTGGCTTGTAGGTTAATCGACTTTATTCCATTGAACTTTCTAGAGAAAAGTTTTTCTTGTGCTTTTAATACTATCCACCTCTTATTTAACAACCTCACTGCTCAACTGAGTTGAGCAATATAGTTGAGCAGTTAAGACTCCGCTAAAGTCTGTTCAAAAGAGAAGAGTCGTGGGAATTGAGGGCGCTAGCGTGCCAATTGACAACTTTTGTTGCGTTGACAACACTGCTCTGTCATTGCAGTACGACTAAAGAGTTAGTTCACCGAAACGACTCTTCTCTTTTTGAACAGACTCTCGAAGGGCAAACGGCAATCTTGTACCAACAAAGCAAAACGAAATTAATTTAGGTATAAACCTTAGTTATAAATTACACTAGTATCTATATTATTTTCTCCAAGATTTTACACATTCATAGTTTTCTACAAAATGATATGCCAAGCGAGTATCTAATTCAAGTCCATTCAGTAGTAACCGCCATTAGCTAAAACATCTGTCTTCGAAACACTTTCGCCTACACGTACCCAGATACCTACATTATTATTGATATCTACAGCATAAACATAATAAGCTAGGATTTATTCTACACCACTGAAGTAAGCCTTATTATCTTTGTATTAAAGTTGTGTTTTCACTTGTTGCAGATGCCAGCTGAAATTCTCGGGCTATGAAGAGACGCGCGCGTTCATCCTATGCTTTATTTATTTTTAGTGTTTCCCATACGTTCAGTGCGGTTTCATACTCCGTATTATATTGACGTGCGAGCTCTATCCTCAATAATTTTAGTCAAAACAGTGTTTTTTTTAATATTTCGTGGGTAATTCTCTAAAAAGTTTCAGTTTAATTTTTCTATTGACGCGTGTGATTTCGGATTCCCAAAAACGCGGGGAATTTTAGTTTTTCCGTTCAGTGTTGTGTAAAAGTGAATCATGTCTTCAAGAACTGGTACACGCGGCACATCCGTGGCTACCAGCCAGAGGAAGCACAGGTCCAGGTCTACCACCAGATATGACTTGGAGAAGAAGGCAAAGAAGAAGGATTTGCGGACTTCTGGCACCACTAGCTTGGTGTCGATACCTAATAGCATCAAATTGACGATGCTCAACAGCGGCCTTATTTCTTTTGGTGAGTTTTTTTTATATCTATTTGCTTTGAAAATCTTTCGTAATATTTTGTCTACGGTCGAGTGAATGAAGAAATGTTTCTCGTACAAATTTTATGCCCACCTCTCTATGATAAATGAAAACTTAGTTTGAGCAAAAGAAAACGAGATATCACGGAATATTGTTTTTTTTTTACATTTGATATTGAATAACTTACGATTCTGACACTAAATTTTATGAAGCTTTTGAGACAACTTTTATTTATACGTTTAAACGAAAAGTCGATTATTTAGATCAAACCTACAACGTTCACCGACGTTCTACCGTACAACGTTCACATAATTGTGTAATTTTCTTTTATATTTTTGATTAACATTTTATCGAAGAATTCACTTCCTTTATCTATCTTTATTACCGAACAACGTTGCTTTTACTCGAATATAACGGACATTGGCAAAATTACGTAGACGCCATTATAAGAAGAAAATGACAAAACGAAAAGTCATCTTTCAATTTCGAGGTGGACCACGTAATTGATTGGAGTAACAGTAGAAAAACTTTTAAATTCACCATGGTTATTAAAACAATAGTCACTGTGCCAAAATATTGGAGGGCTCAAAACTCTAATCATCGTAAATATTCCAATTTAGAGTCAGTACAGTACCTACAGTACTTAAAAAATAATAAAATTTTAATAAATATAGATAGATCGAATATACTATAAGGTACACTGAATTCTAATAGTAACAATTTTTAATTTAAAACACCTTATAAACTGAGTGATAATTGGTGGCCTAAGCATAAAAGGGCGATCTCTACAGATTAAAATATTGAATGGCAAGGTATTATTAACCCAGAAACACAACACTACATGTTAATAATGATAATAAGTATTGAACAATCTACAGCATCATCTAGCTCCGCTAAGCAGAGATAAAATCATAAAATGTAATGATGCTTTGTCTTTTATTTTAAGCCATTATAATGTTTTTTTTTTGTTGATTAAGTTACAAATAAAATAATATTCTATTCTATTCTATTCTATTCTAAAACTCTTGTATTCTGGTAGATATTTTATATATACTTTGTTTTTTTATTTATTCAAGGTAACAGGTTAAGTCTACCTAGATCCTTGAGGGGGTTGTAGTTTCCATCATTCCTAACTGATCTGACTATGAAACACCCTACGCTAGTTGTTGACCTTGTGTGGTTGACAGGCAGAAAATGCCATCGGCATTATGCCCACCATTGTGTACTTTTTTTATAATTGTGTGCAATAAAGTATTAAATAACAAAATAAAAGATCACACTAATCACATCACATCACATCACACTAATATTATAAAGGCGAAAGTTGTATGGATGGATGGATGGATGGATGGATGTTTGTTACTTCTTCACGTCAAAACTACTGGACGGATCTGGCTGAAACTTTGCATACAGGTAATTCTAATCCTTGAATCAAACATAGGCTACTTTTATCCCATAAATCAGTTCCCGTGGGATGAAAATCACCTTTTCACGTTTCCATAGGAACAACACGTGCGAAGTCGCGGGGCGCAGCTAGTTAATCATATAACTGTATTGATACGAATGATATATGATTTCAAACTGATAAATTGTTTTCATTACATTAAATAAAAACTAATTTACACAAACCTTTCAAACTCACAAAGTCATAGTACCGCAGCGGACATACCTCGATATAATCATAACATATAACCCTATTATGAGAACATGTTTTAATTCGCTCCTAACCCCCAATTATCCAGGTAAAGCCGGGCGCCTGCCAGGCTTAGCACGGCTCATGTTGTTTTAGGACTTAGGACACTTCGTTATAAATATCTGAGGTGAATTTAATATTCCATACTGGCTGGTAAAGTGGCGCAACTTGCTTTATTCTTGAAATTGTCAAAGATAAAATAAATAAAAAAGAGCTTTACTTTCATTATGAATGTAAGCGGCTTAACTATAGTGTACGAACCTCGTTTGTGTTGAAAGAAAACCATTCATATTGAATTCGTCAAACTACGAAAGTTTCTATAGTAAAATAGCTTTTCTTTCCGTACCAGCTAGTATGTACATTGTATGTATAATTTAGGTAATATTAAACTAAACTACTTATTTATATTTTCGGAGCAGTTTTTGTCCGTTAAGGACCTTTGGCGCCTTTTGGTGGTGAAAGCCTCAAACAATCTTTTCCATTATTTCCTGTCCCTTGCTATTCTAGTTCAGGTGCTTCCCGCTACTTCTCTGCTTTATTCTGAACTAGCTGCGCCCCGTGGCTTCGCACGCGTTTTTCCTATGGAAATATTAAAAGGTCATTTTCATCCCACGGGAACAGATTTATGGGATAAAAAGTAGCCTATGTTTTATTCCAGGATTAGAATTACCTGTATGCAAAATTTCAGCCCGTTCAGTAGTTTTGGCGTGAAGAGGTAACAAACATCCATCCATACATCCATACAAACTTTCGCATTTATAACTGTACAGCGTTTCATAAATAAAAACGACCAAGTGCGGTTGGACTCGCGTACGAAGGGTTCCATACCATCACATCACATTATAATTATTATAAATACACACTCATATTATAAATGCGAAAGTTTGGATGTATGTATGGATAGATGGATGTTTGTTACCTCTTCACGCCAAAATTACTGAACGGATCTGGCTGAAATTTTGAACACAGGTAATTCTAGTCCCGGAATCAAACATAGGTTACTTTTTATCCCATAAATCAGTTCCCGTCGGATAAAAATCACCCTTAAACGTTTCCATTGGAACAACGCGTGCGTAGCCGCGGGGCGCAGTATCTATAAAAACGATAAAATAAATCCGTTGGCCACATTGTCACTTTCCATCAGGTGAGATTGTGGTCAAACGAATATCTATTGATGACATGAGAAAAAATTATGTCCTACTAAGATTATAAACGCGAAATTTTGTAAGCATTTTTGTATGATTGCTGCGCTTACACGCAAAAACTACTGAACGGATCGGGCTGAAATAGTGCATACAGGTAGTTCTACGCCTGAAATAACACATGGGCTACTTATTATCCCATAAATCAGTTCCCATGGGATAGACGCGCGAAGCCGCGGTGCGCAGCTAGTTTGTCATAAAGCCGAAACGAAAAAATAATAGCTGTGACAAACGAGGTACAGAAAGATATAAAGTGTTTCATTTAAAATAGTTGTAAATCATTACGGCAGCTTAGTGTTGAGAAACTACAAACACAAAGTTTTTGCATCGTTTCAAACAAAACATAAATAAAACTGAACAAAACAACATCTTGTGTATTTTCCAAGCGATTTTCCTTTATTTTTTCTTAATTTCCTCGTATTTTTCTTATAAAAACCAGTTTACGCTGTATAAGGCGCAGACCAACATAAAATATCAGTTATCAAAAGTAGCATCACTTTATTAATGGGTTGTGTTTGTCTACATGTTATGAAAGATTTATCAGCTGGCTTTATCATCGCGAATTTAAGCACTAGCAGCGCTTTCAAATGAAGTAAACTTCATGGTAATCGCAAGGTCTCATATATTTATAATGAAGCGCGTCCATGAATGTTGATAATATTTCTAAATGATATTTTATTTCACTTATTTATTTCACCGTAGGTTTATTTTACATCGTTAAATCTAATTTCATATGGATTAATTTAACTATTCATTTAATCCTACTAATATTATAAACGCAAAAGTTTGTAAACATGTCTGAATGTATGTTTGTTGCTCTTTCACGCCAAAACTACTGAACGGATCGGGCTGAAATTTAGCATACAGTAGTTCTAGGCCTGGAATAACACATATGCTACTTTTTATCCCAACAATAAGTTAACAAAACACAAGATTTTCGGAAAGGAAACACCCTATGGACGAACCCTTATGTGGCGAGGTGTTTCCTTTCTTGCTTTATTAGTGTTTATATCTAAAAACATTCAAATTAAAAATGTAGTTTGCATTTTGAATTTCAGAATTATTAAGAATGAGCAGGTGTGTCCTTGTTTGGTTCCTATCTGCCACCTCAAACCACCCCCATGCAATGTCAGACGGAATAACTATGCCTATCGGTCCCCATGAATGAAAACTTGGGGCACACAGGAATACATTATTACAATTTAATTCCTATCTGCTACCGACACGGTGGTAAACGGAACTTTTATGTGCCAACACGCCCCCGCGGGGGCCGATAGTCATCGTTTTTCTATCTGCTACGGCGTGGGGGTGGTTTGAGGTGGGGATAGAATAGCTTGTGCACTCTGCGCTAGGTGTTGGTTGCAATAATGCGTAGCCCCAGGTCCTTTGGTCTTCGCGGAGGTTATTGTTCCCGTGGTTCGGCGAAATCGGCGAAAGAGGGACACCGGAGAGGTTTTAGTGGGTATTACGCCTTTCTCAGGGCGTCGAGTCCCACATAATTCTGGTTTCTCTCAGACCAGTTTATTCGTAAACGAATTTACCTCGCCGAACAAAAAAGGTCCTTTGGTCTATCCTGACTGAAGCCGTACCTGTACGTCAATGGGCAATACTTTCCTGGGCAGTACCTACGTAATATTAGTCTAAATCAAACTCAACATTATGCACCTTGGCGAGCGTGTCATATTTAAAACACACGGGATTTCCAAACACTTTTCTCTGCCGCTAAACGCGTAAGAAATTAAATTCCATAGAGTTTTTCCTGCCGTATTTCGTTACGATTGCAAAGACATGTCAGACATATTAGTTTTCCGAACGGAGTTCGAAGTAAACACTAGGGGGTTTTACCGTTATTATCTTAAAACTCGTTTCTTGGTAAACGCGTTCATATATCGAGTTGAATCTCGTTTAAAGTCAACCGAACATTTAACTCAGATTTACATAAAATCATAGACAATAACAAAAAAACGAAATGCAACGACATTGATAGTTTTTAAACGCGTTTATAGACGCTGAACCGCCAATATGTTTAAACGAGTTTCGCGTTAACTGCGTTTTGTTCATGCCGGTGAAATGTAAAATGTACCAACTGAACTCGGTTAAAGCGTAAGCGAGTTTTAACGTCAATTGAATGCGTTCAATTTCAACGATGAAATTGGACCTAAGTCTATGTCGCTCTGAAAAATGTTTGGAAAAGGAATAAGCAACTTTCTGAACAGGTGTAGCATAAACATTTTTTCATTAAGTCAGCCACAGCGACGTAATAAACGCGAGAAATAATAAATCATGTTATTAATAAAATCTGTTAGATCGTTTCAGCGATTAATCATATCCAAGGTTAATTAATGATAGAGGAATGTTTTACGATGATGTCAGTGTTGATCCCGCAGATTGCAGATTTAATTAAATGAAAATATTGACATCATTTAATAATAGCCAATGTTGAGCTATCTATGTGCGATAAACGACGAAATAATGCGATCATTAATCATTTTATGCTTAATAATATACCTACCTTTATTCAAAGATTTAAAGCGTTAGATACGGCCCTCTTACGCCCAAAAACTGTGGCATTGTCTTTGAATGCGTGCATTAACAAAATGCCACGTGTTGAGTATACTTACTCACAATTTTGTGATAATTAAAATCTTCGTGTTACTTTCCTTAGTGTGGTTATTTTCGATATTTTCTTGTATTGTATGATTTTCTTGTCCATAAATTTTGGTGCATGCGTAATGAATTGATTGAATGAAGTGAGACGAATGAATGTTCTTTTTTTGAATGAGTGAAGGCATGAACGATGGTTATTCTGCGTTTGGAAACTTGTTTGCCTAAATACCACGCAAGCACACTATGAGTAGATACAATTAGTGTTTTTGTCAATAAAACTAACTATAATTATTGCTTCTCCACGCTCCTTCGCACACCAGAAAACACACAATACACTGACTGTCTATCCAACGATTTAAATCTTTGCCTTATTGACATAAAAAGTATACACAACATTTTGAGCTAATTACAGACTGTTGAAAACAGTCTACAGGTACTCATTATGAATGTAAGCGGGTTAACTAAGAACCTTGTTTGTGTTGGAAGAACACCACGCGTACCGCATCCCTTCGAGCACTGCGGTACGCGCGCGTCTAGAACCGCACTCGCCCTGAAGGGGGTGTTCTTCCTACACAAACAAGGTTCGTAGTTAATAGGGTATATGGATGTGATTTCAAAATGGCTAAAAAAATATATACGTATTCTCTATTGATATAGAAACATATCTACATATTAATTTTTGCATTTTGAGATGTTTTTATTGTAGAATTTAACCATTGAAAAATTGATATTTTAAATCTCAATCGCAAAATTTCAAAACGCTACGCCATTGACTAGAGCGGACGTGACATCACTGTACTCATTTCTTCTTTTTTTATTCTGCTTGCTGCACCTTGATTTGACACTATTCTGCCCACTTGACATTTCGTATTGTCGATTATTTTCAGTTTTTTCGGAAAACCTCTTTCCTGAGATGATCACTACCGAGGTCGTCACCAAAGGTTTTAATCAAGTGTGTACGTCGACGTCACATAAACATGGCGCCAATATGGCAGCGTTTTTAGCACCCGAAAATGATTGTAGTTTTGATTTGTTTTTTTTACCTTGTTAATGCGAAATTCAGTGAGCGTCTTATCATTCCTCGGTTAAATAATGACCTAAAGAATCGATTAAAACAATAAAAAAAATCGATGCATATACCCTATTCGCTTACATTCATAATGAATTCGTCAAACTACTAAATTTTCTACAGTAAAATCTACAGATAGCTCATCAGATGACTGATCATAGCAGCTAGTCTTTAGTAGGCATACCTATATCGTATCTATTTTATATGGAGCATAAACGTAAACAAACCGCCCATACTTAACCTAAAATTCACTTTGTTGGCGCGTCCTTTTAAACGTAATTTACATTACTTGTCGATTTTAGATCTAGATTTAGAAGGGAGGATCTAAAATCGAGAAGTAATAAAGTACGACACATATAACAAAATTTCACTTGCTTGGCGTCGAGTTTCATATATAATATTTGTTAGCAATTTTTATTGAAGGGAGGATCTAAAATCGACAAGTATTAAGTAGTAATAGTAATATTTCAGATATAATTATATCTGAAACTCGACGCGAGTGAGATTTTGTTATTTTTGTCGTACTTTGTTTACTAACATGCTTCATTCAAAATGGATAAACCATAGTAACTACAAAATACTGCAAACTTTTCTATTATCATACTTAGTTCAAAAACCTGCCACTCCATGTTCATTCCTTTACCCACTGTTCCCTCCAACATTTTTCTCTGAAAGTCAGTAGCTACAGTGATAAGTTTCACGTCTGGATACTCTAACAACAGAAATAGTGTGAAAAGGCTGTTTTCCGCGCTAGGTGCCTCTAGGTCAAGAGAAACGTGGCGACTGCGTCGATACTCACTGAGCACGGAATTTGATTCTGTTCTAGAGACAGTTTAATTTATATATTAACCTTTCGTCAGTGCGGCATTTACAAAGGGGCGAAAAATCAAGATGGCCCCCTTGTTTGACCTAACTAAGGCTGATCCACAGACAGGGTTCAAAAATCAAAAAAATCATGATTTCTCTGAATTTTTGTATGCGAAGCCCTAGGTTTTATTAATGTCCTTTGAACCTGATAAATCATCCTACTAAATTGCAGTGATTGCATGAAAAAATATTAATAAAAATAGAGTATTTTTCATTATGTGAGCGTCTGGTCAAAACTACCGGTGAGCCCGGTGAGTATCTGGCGCAGCGCATCAGCATTGCCATACAGCGGGGGAATGCAGCCAGCGTCTTGGATACGCTTCCGACTGGTATTGATATGGATCAGTTGAGCTACCTATAGGTTGTTTGCAACAGCAGTTCGCTCAATTGCTCCAGTTGTAAATACTATTTCTAATTTATTTATGTTTTTAGATTGTAATTTTCTTTTTCAATCAAGTAAACTAAAAAAAGTTTTTCATTACACATACACTGAAAGTAGGTCGGAAGTTGCCTGCGCAGCGGGATGAAAGAAATACTTTTCGTCCCTAGGGACGAACCGTTGTTCCAAAGTCCAAGTCACTGAAGCCGAATAAGGTTAAGAGGAAATATATTCTCTTTCCCTCTATGTAATCGCTATTTTCCCAGCTCTCTTTACGAAGACAGCTTGCTTTGTTCATGTTGCAGAAAGGCTAGTTATAAAGTCCTGCATTTCTGAGCGAAGAAAATGTAAAACTAGTTCTTTGTCCCGGAAACAACACCCGGGTAGTTTACGTTCGCTGCTATTTTGTGGTTGGTGACACAGAGGTTTAGGTGTTTGCTTATTGCAAGGTCTTTGAAAGCGTTATTAATTTATATGAGGTGAAGTTCAAACAACAAGAAAGGAACATAAGACTCTGAACTACGATGATTATTTAGATATGCCTGTTTATATTAGTAATTTTGAGATTTTTAATTTTTCGGCATAGTCTCATCCGCCATGATACGATGATGGAATAGCTGAAGTCTAATTTTACTATCAACCTGCTCGATTTCTAATTTTTCAGCACAGTTGAATCCGCCATGATACGATGATGGAATAGCTGAAGTCTAATTTTACTATCAACCTGCCCGATTTCTAATTTTTCGGCACAGTTGAATCCGCCATGTTACGATGACGGAATAGCTAAAATCGAATTTTACTATCAACCTGCTCGATTTCAAATTTTTCGGCACTGTTGCATCCGCCATGGTACGATGACGGAATAGCTGAAGTCTAATTTTACTATCAACCCGCTCGATTTCTAATTTTTCGGCACAGTTGCATCCGCCATGATACGATGATGGAATAGCTGAAGTCTGCTTTTACTATCAACCCGCTCGATTTCTAATTTTTCGGTACAGTTGCATCCGCCATGATACGATGACGGAATAGCTAAAATCGAATTTTACTATCAACCTGCTCGATTTTTAATTTTTCGGCACTGTTGCATCCGCCGTGTTACGATGACGGAATATCTGAAGTATAATTTTACTTTCCACCCGCTCCGTCTTTGCACGGGAAGCAAATTTGGTACCGTCTTCATCTGTCCTACTTTTTACTTACTCGCTGCTGTGTGGAGTCAGCTTAGAAGTGGCAGCACACCAACTATTCCAACGAGTGTGGTGATTAAAGAATATCCACCGGGGGCGGGCAGCAGCGCCCTCTGCAGATTAATTCCACCTCTGAACTTCGATCGTCCAGCACAGGGCTACTAAGGTCCAGTGAAGACCTCCATGAGCTAAAAGCCAATAAGGCGTTTATCATGGGAAGGCCTGCGTCCAGCGATGAACCAATATTATATTGGTCCACTGCTGGCGATATAGGCAGTTCAGGTGGGGTTTAGGTTACTTCGCTAGCTTACGAGCTATGATCGTGTCAGCCTTACCTACTTTACAAGGGTAACATAACCTTATAGGTACTGTATTTATTTATTTATTTATAAATTTTAGGAAAACTAACGGCTGAACACGCACAATGATTAACTATATATTCATATATATAGTTAATCATTGTGCGTGTTCAGCCGTTAGTTTTCCTAAAATTTATAAATATATAAGGAAGGCCAATTAGAAGTTTTCACAGATAGTTTCTAAGAATGTTGAAAGAGTAAGAGGTGGACAAACAAAGTAGTTAGGTATATTATTATGAGATAAAGAAGTGATTACCACAGATACGTTTGAAGCTACTGGGAGAGTTGTTAAACAAATCAACTTCTTTTGCTATTGCATTGAAGTATCTGCTCGTACGTAGAATATATGAGTTCTGTCTATATCTTGAATTACATGATGGAATATATAAAAGTTTCTGGTTTCTAAGAGATGCTGGAGTAGTTCTAAGGCCTATGAGACCAAGCAGTTCGCAACAGTCGACCCTGCTACTCGCAATGCTGAGAAGATACAGAACGTCCGCTACACGCCTTCTCTCTGCTAGTGGAAGAATGTGAAACTTCCCACAGCGTGATAAATAGTTAGGTAAGTATATAAGTTCTACTTCGATATAAGTTGTACACCGTATAATACTTTATCGAAGCTCTTTGTTAGTAACACGGGGGTTGCCACAATATGAGTTGCGTCTGAGTAGGTATCCGAATCCACTCGGTCCGAGCTATGGTCGTGTCAACGCGGCTTTAAACCAGAATTACCTACCTACTTTGCAAGGGTAACATAATCTTATAGCTATTTGTACACCGTTCGAGTATGATAAAACTATAACAAGGCTCTTAATTAGTAACTGAGGGTTGCCACAGTTGCGTGTGAGTAGATATCCGAGTGCTATGGTCGTGTCAACGCGGCTTTAAACCAGAATTACCTACTTTGCAAGGGTAACATAATCTTATAGCTATTTGTACACCGTTCGAGTATGATAAAACTATAACAAGGCTCTTAATTAGTAACTGAGGGTTGCCACAGTTGCGTGTGAGTAGATATCCGAGTGCTATGGTCGTGTCAACGCGGCTTTAAACCAGAATTACCTACTTTGCAAGGGTAACATAATCTTATAGCTATTTGTACACCGTTCGAGTATTATAAAACTATAACGTAGTAACTGATGGTTGCCACAGTTGCGTGTGAGTAGATATCCGAGTGCTATGGTCGTGTCAACGCGGCTTTAAACCAGAATTACCTACTTTGCAAGGGTAACATAACCTTATAGCTACTGTACACCGTATAACACTATAACGAGGTTATTTGTAACACGAGGGTCGGGTCTGTTAGTTATGAGGACCCCATCTTTGATGTAGATCATTTGATGCTACATCTTTTGATAGGGTTATTAAAAGGGTTTGGGATATAGCTGTATTATCCCGTATGATTTTTTACATATAATCCACTAGTTTTGGCTTCTGGATTGACTTGTTGTCGCAAGAAATATATGTTTTACTAACTTCTGTTGCTGCCAGCGGCTGCGCAAGCGTTGTTTCTGTAGAAACGTTATTAGTAGTAGGTTATTTCTATCCCAATGGAACTGATTTACGGGAAAACTCGTAGTCTCTCCGTTATTCCATGCCTAGCACTACCTGTAATTTAAATTTTAGCTTGATTCAGTGGGTAAAATAAATACTATGTAATCGAAAAAGGAAGAAATAATTTTTGCAAAACCCCCGACTAAATGGAATGGAAAAAGACAATTAAATTACCTTTAGTTACAATTATAGCTTCCTAATTTTTTTCACCTATCCATTACTACAAAGCCAAATAAATCCGTCGGGGGGGGCTGCCATTGCCATTTGCCAATTGCCATCTTTTTTCTGAATTTTCCGGTACCCAGTGTGGCGCTGAGTTAGAATTTGCACCACAACCTCCATCTCTTACCGTGGGTGCCGTAAGAGGCGACTAAGGGATATCCACCGATGGCGGGCAGCAGCGCCCCATACAGAACAATTCTACCACCGAATTGCGATCCCCAACTCGCATGCCCACCGTGGGGATTATGGCCACTACCCCCATGAGATAAACGTCAATAAGGCGTTTATCAGTGGTCAGTCCAGCAGTGGACCAATCCAGGCTGTTGAGGTTGAGGTTCCTGAATTTAAATGACTAGGTATAAAGATTATCTCATACAGTCAATTAATAGAAACAAATTTTAACTATATGTTGAATTTACAATTGAAAAACGTATAGATACCTGTTGGCTGCAGCCCCCCGACGGATTTTTTGGCTTTGTAGTAATGGATAGGTGAAAAAAATTAGGAAGCTATAATTGTAAGTAAAGGTAATTTAATTGTCTTTTTCCATTCCATTTAGTCGGGGGTTTTGCAAAAATTATTTCTTCCTTTTTCGAGTACATAGTATTTATTTTATCCGTCGTGGGTTTTTCAAAATTTTATTTTGATTTTATTTATTTAAAAGCTTTCTTGCTTCCTGACTTGTGCACCCATTGGTCTAGTTCTGACAATTACAACCTGGGTCTCTTCAAGACAAGGGTAATTAGGTATGTATGTATCTTCTAGACCTTCGTGATACACCGTCGACCGCATCTTCGCTTTCCATCAGGTAAGATTGCGGTCAAACAAAGGTCTACTTACCGTAGAAAAAAAAAAGATTATCATCGGCCTATAACAGCCTAGCTGTGTGGTGGTGGCTTAGAATTTGCTCCACCTCATCCCGTGGGTGTCGTAAGACTAAGGGATATCCACGGGGGGCGGGCAGCAGCGCCCCCCGCAGAACAATTATATGTTTATCTCATGGAGGGTAATACCCATTATCCCTATAATGGGCATTACCCTCCATGAAATAAACGCTAATAAGGTGCTTATCATACTTAATACAATTTACTACATAGATACATATTTATGTATAAGAAAACATCCTGACACCCTGAACAAATATCGGGAGATTGCACACACATTTGTCATGAGGCGGGAATCGATCCCGCAACCTCCTGCGTCGCAGGCGGACCTTCGCCCACTGCGCCACAGAGGTCGTCAGCCCACTGTTGACAAACAGCCACAGATGACAAATTGCTATACCAATCTAACATGGTGTATGTACAACTTCAGCTGAAATTAGAACCTAGGCTACCTATCTATGTACATATTTGCAATAAATGATTTTGAACTTTGAAATGCTAGACATAGGCCTCCCCTGATGATTTTCCACATTCGGACTAATTTGGTCCGAACACAGTGGGACGAAACGATCTACCGATGGATTTTAGCAAGAGAATGTTTCTTGCTCTATTACGCATCAGTTTTCGCTCTACCTACTTCGGGTCTAACAGGAAAATAACCCCGTACTGTCTACAAAGAGGCACTGCCTTCCGTTTCCTGCTCCATTTTGCCGCCTGTGACCTGTCTATAAGGAAGCATCTTAGACATTATCGGGTGAAACTTCTCTGATATTTATTTCAGTATATTTTTTTAATAAATGTTTTATTGAGCTAACTATTTGTAGCAAACCACAATTTTACAGGTAATTTTGTGAATCTCGTCAGTAATTATATTGTTGTACAATCTGTTAATATTCTATACGTAGTATTTATTGACTATTTCCCGTTTTTACACCTCCGTTATTCGAGAAATTCGACGTCCCACGCTCGCCACAGCAATTTCGTGGTGTAAATACTTTAGGGATGGCTAAAATTTCATTCAAATAGCATTATCGATAAAAGCCTTCATCGATTCAATTACGTTACTACCGTCAGCGTCGCGCTTCGTTTGACAGATGACAGCTGCGATCGGAATACTTCGGCGACATTCGTCATCGCTCGTCGACCGCGCAAATTCGCGCTGACGGCTCGACGTCGAGCGAATTGACGTCTATTTTAAATTTTCATACGTCATTGAGCATTTACTTTCCGATTAACCAAATAAGGGCATCGATTGAACATGATTGATGATTATTGGAAATAAATTAAGCTTCTGCTATTGTTATCCGCATTACCGCTGACAAGATGATAATGATTGATTAAATATCCATTATGATGCGTTTCGGGTGGACAGCAGCGGAAGCAAGAGCAGATTACGCTGCTGCCAACCAATAATGAATCATACTGTATAACAAAACCAGCTTTATACATTATACCTCTATATTATTAATAGTAACTAGATAGGTCCTCGAATAATTCGGCTATCTGGTTAACATATTTATTTATTTAATAACATGTTTACATTGCCATTACTGTATGGCACCAATGCGACAATAAAACATTCTACTAATATTATAAAGGCAAAAGTTTGTATGGATGTATGGATAGATGTACATAATGTTTGTTACCTCTTCATGTCAAAACTACTGAACGGATCAAGCTGAAATTTTGCATACAGGTAATCCTATGCAAAATTTCTTTGTGTTTGGTTTTTATCCCATAAATCAGTTCCCGTGGGATAGAAATCACGTTTAAACGTTTCCATAGGAACAATGCGTGCGAAGCCGCGGGGCGCAGCTAGTAAAATATATACAAAATACACATATTACTAAAAATTACAATAATAAAATGACAATAAAAATCTAGTTAATACTATGTCGGTATAAACAACTTTACATCACATCAGATCACACTAATATTATAAATGCGAAAGTTTGGATGGATGTATGGATGGATGGATGTTTGTTAACTCTTCACGCCAAAACTACAGAACGGATCGGGCTGAAAATTTTGCATACAGGTAATTCTAATCCTGGAATCAAACATAGGCTACTTTTTATCCCACAAATCAGTTCTCATGGGATGAAAATCACCTTTAAACGTTTCAAAAGAAATAAATTAGTTCAAGTATTTATAACAATTGACAGGATTCGTAACGAATACCACCAACAGAGAACCAAAGTTGGGTTTCGACATAGATCAGATAATTAGCAAGCTGTAGTTGGAGAATAGAAAAACATTACGTCTCTTTGTCATCGAATACGTAAAATGTTTAAAATTCAATTTTTCAACTTCAATAATTTACGGAATGTATAACGATGCGATGTCATTTTTCTCTATTCTACCCTAGACAACAATCTGCGTGCACAATCCTGAAGTGGCAGTGGGCCGATCATATCTTTGTATATAATCTGATGATGATCATGATGAGACGTAAGTATAACGACAGTGAAGAAAGAAAGAACACAATACAAAACATTTTGCCCGACGCATTACAAAGGCACCTGTTTGACGCATTATTTGTAATGCGTCAAACAAGATGTTTCGTATTGTGTTCTTTCTTTCTTGACTGTCGTTATACTATACCTACCGAAACAAGAGAAAACAATCTCAAGTAATCAGAAACCAAAACACTATCATGGACGTGACGTAATGGACTTATCGGCAAATGTCAACACTATCCGTTTTCGGAGATCCCTCAGAAAATTGAGCTGCTCTAACAAATGACGTGCTTTATTAGATTTTGGTCCGACCCCAACATCTCGCCTAGGACCCAGCTTCCACAAATAGCGACCTCTCTGTCCACCAGAAGACTCACTCATACGAAATTCATCTTACTTAATCACTTCGTACCTAAACCCAAACAGAGAAAATAAAGACAGGAATCGCAACCATCGTTTATTGCAAGATGTAATTGAGTTGGTTTTAAAAACTATAAACCGACTTCAATTATATGAAGGAAATCGTCAGCTTTCAAATAGAAAAGAATCGTTAAAATCGGATCATCCAGTTCTAACATAAAAAATCGTCGAATTGAGAACCTCCAAAAATCACACGACATGAATGAGCAAAGCGAGGGTAACCTATATTTGATTAATAGCAATCAATATTTGACAGTGACTGGTTACCTTCGACTACAACACTACCTACCTAAACATGTTCTCTATACTTAACCAGAAAATACACTTTATTGCGCACCAAGAAAGCATAAAAATACAGGAAAAGAGAGATAACAGAGTTTCAAAATTGGCGCACTCAGTTCCAAAATTACAAACTTGTCGCAATGCCCATAATTCAGTGATCATGGCACTTGAAACTGTGCTGAAATATTGGGAAGCTGAAAACTCAAATAATTTTAAATGTCATGTTAAATGATTTTAATCACTATCTTGTTATTGGTTTTTTGACAGAATTAGTTCAGGTGACAAGTACCTGATGAAACTCTTTACAACTAAAGACTGCTCTGCTTAGAAAATAAACTTGGAATATATAAAGACCGAAAATAACTTTACAAATTATTGCTACTTATCTAAAACTCGACACCAAAACGAGAATGTTGGGTTTTGTGTTGTAAGTTAACAAATATAATTTCTTGAGAATGCTTTGAGAATAGATCAAATGGGTGAAAACAGAGATAACCGTTTGTTCGTTGTTAGTTTTCTGGGTTTGCACCCAGAAAACTAACAACGGTTCTATTATTGTGTATGAAGTACGGTCGGCAAAGAATGTGAGTTAGCACTCAGTCCCATGTCATTTGCACTCTTATGATGTGACCTGGTCTCAGACGAAAGAACGTGATTTCTTTTAAAATTTCAATAATAATAAATACCTAAGTTGAAGGGCGATCTCTACCAGATTTTGGTAAATGATAATAGAAACCCAATTTTAAAAACATATAGACTGACTTTAATTATATGGTTTTCTCATGAATGTCCTCAAAATAGGATCAGCCTATTTGACGATAGTAACGAGACGTGATCGTGACGTCTCATAATTGCATGGGATTTGCGTAGTTCCCTGTCTGCACGATACGGGGTGAGATGGGGCGCTGAATAAACTCTATGAAAAAAAAGACGTCTCGATACTGTCGTCAAACTCACCTCTCAGTTCAGTTTCAGAAAGTTTTACTTCCGAGTCAAACGCAACTGAAATTAATGCACCGCTCACATCTCGTGTGAGGAATTTTTGACATAATATTTTCATTCTAGTTTTGGCATCTGAATAGCCGCCAATGTATATTATTTTTAAGGTATACTATATCAAATGTCGAATTTTTCACCATAACATTACCAACAGATTTGTAAAATCAAACCCAAACTTCAATAGACAAGTTCAACAAAACTTCTCGGTCGTGTGTACCTATGCCATTACTCTCCCGCCACAAAGAATAATCGACAAGCATTTATCAAATCCACGAACGTGATTGGTTCGGTATTCGGATTGCTTGTTCTCAATTTGAATTCGAATCGATGTCGATGTTTGATGAGTGTGACATCTCACTATTTGTCGAATGCGATTCCATTTACGAAAAGACTTTTTATCGAAAATAAAAGAGGCTGCCTTACTAGTGTCTTGTTTATTTTTAGGTGTGGTCGAGAATAGATTAGTTTTGTAGATTTCAAACTTTAAATATCCGATTATATATTCGCATAGAATCACAGAATTATTATGTAGTAATTGATAGAATATGGTCCACTGCAGGACGACATGTTAAGCGCCTTGTTTATCTCATTGAGTAGCGCCCATAATCCTCGCGTTGGCGATCGCAGTTCGGTGGTCGAATAATATATGTAAGCGACTTCAAAAAAGCTTATTATTTTTGTACGTATTCTCTATTGATATAGAAATATATCTGTACCGTAGAATGGGGTGGCTATGTGCCACATTTCAAGGTTATTTAGTGCTAGCAAAGCCAAAATAAGTTATTTTTTAGGAAAATAGATCAGATAATGCTCTTTATATATTTGTTTACATGTTCTTTATCTCGCCACTAATAAATGAACCATACTTTGGACAAAAAATGAAAAAAAATGTGGCACATTCTCACCTGACCACTTGGGGTGAGAATGTGCCACTTCACAGTTCCCTTCATATCTCTTTACATAAATGAAATGGCACGTTGAAACCTATCTGTACTTCGAAAATGGTCCACCAGAGAACTTTAAAAAACAAAAAAATTAATGTTGCCATCAAAAAATCACAAATAAGGACGATTTTTTCTGCGTACTCGTATCAGGTCAGGCCCAAAACTTAGTTTGCCCTTGAGTGTCGATCTCCACGCGACTGGGCCATGCTGGAGGAAAATAAGTTATAGTGCTAAATTCCTCATAAGATGTGCAGGAAATTTTGAAAATATAGCATTTTATAATAGTAAATGCTATGTTTTCAAAATTTACGTAGGTACTACATTGAAGTACCTACGTAAATATTGCAAATATAGCATTTATATAGGTTTAAAAAAGAAACTGTTGAGAGTTAACGTACCTACGTGATGACCTAGTTAAAAACGACACTAAATAGAATGCAACCTGGACGTTAAAATGCGTTTTATTTCAAATAAAACTTTATATTTCTTATTTTTGTTGAAATGTTTCTTCTGTGTAGTTTTTGTAAGGCCTGGCCCCAACCATACGTTTTTAATGCCTTGGCACTAAGTAAGCACTGAAATAATAAAAAAAACAAGATTAATAGGATTCTATTCTAATGGTATGGCAACACAGTCAATTTTTAAGCGGTAAATTTGTGGCACATTGTCACCTGCGAAGTTTCGATATTTTGACAAAACTTTCGTATTTCAGTAGAAACAAAACAAAATCTTATTGATTTACACTAATTCAATTGCCAATAAAATATACAATAAGCATAACATACCTCGATTACGACAGCTTCCGTAGATTCAGCTGGACAACATAAAGTTTACACCTGATTTTAAATTCGTCCGCTTTGTCTAAAAACTTCTACAAACTGAATGACACTGATAGATGAAAGTAAATGTTTTGCAAAATGAATTAGAGATGGGAAAATGTTTTTAAAATCGATTAATCGAAGAAATAATCTCTATAAGTCAAAGTAGAAAAAGAAATCGACAATAATCTTGCCGATGACCCCCGTGGCACATTCTCACCTGCCTGGCACATAGCCACCCCATTCTACCGGTATATTAATTTTTGTTTTTTTTTTATGTTTTTATTGTGAAATTTAATCATTGAAAAGTAGATTTTTTAATTGTCAATCGCGAAATTGTATTGTCATGAAGCTTTGACGTTGAGTTCACATAAGTGAAACGGTGAAACGTGACGTCACAAAATGCAATTGGCAAACTTTTTTATCACCCGAAACTGAGTGTAGTTTTATTACTACCGCCCTCCGGTAACCCACGAGAAAAGTTGGGGTTGTCTGCCATTTTTCCATCATTGTTGTACTTAGGCAAGTGTATGTCCTTGTATTTATAGTTTTAATACAATAATAACATAATACGATACATAATCAATGTTTGACAATTCACACGAGCATTAACAAACCCCAAGCTAAAATAACTGATATACAAAATACAATACATAATTAGATATTTTTAATTATACAGAGAAAACATCCAGAACGCCCTACAACGAATACAGAACAAACATCTGCAGATTGTATACACATATGTCCCATGGCGGAAATCGAACCTGCAACCTCTTGCACGTGGGCGGACCTTCGACCACCGCGCCATAGAGGTCCACTCTACATAAATACAGGACATTTATTGAGCAAGCGCTGGGAGAACGAAGAATATTTACAGAATTTTACTTATATTTAAATATCCAGCTTTAGATTTTGTACCTTCGAGTCTGGAGTCCTCCAATCGAGCACGTTCAAGAACTTAATCGTGTACGACATAAATTCTACCCTTACTTAAGTGACCATTTCGATTTCCATTTTGCCCGCAAAATTATCCGTAATTCAATAACCTAGCCGTTATTGGACCTTTTTAGAGGTCAAGCCCTACTTACACAAGAACGGAAGAGTTTTTGTCGTAACTTAGTTACGTGCACAAAAACGATGACCTTTAGGGCGGTTCCAACTAAAAGGCTCTACTAAAGCGGACCGGAAATGTATAGAGACAATGAGCTTAGGATTGGAAGCCATATGTAAAGGTTGTCGTAGATTTGACCCGTACCGCTGCCGCGCGGCACTTCAAATATAATAATAATAATGTTGGATAGTTCACACAGTATGGGCTTTGACCCGTATCGCAACAATTTCTATGTATAATAAAAAAAATTTACCTATGTGTATTCAAATCAGTAATCAGTAATCCTAGAACCTGTGTGCTTGTTATACACAAGCTCTGCCTAGCTTGGGGCTAGATAATGCTGTGTGAATTGTCCAACATTTCGAGCGCAGCCGCGGGAAAAATGGTTTACTTACTAGTAGATATACTTAATTTAATACACAAATATAATACAGGTTTTCTCAGGACTACTACCGAACAAACACTTCAATTCACTACATAGATAGATATTTTTTATTATACTACTTAGAAAAAATCCAGAACGCCCTAAATACCCGTAGTGTCATTTGCACCATTGGCCAGCACCATTAATTGGGCAAACGACACTGTCATGTACCGTTTACACCATTGATGGGGCAAATGGTGCAAATGACACTATTAAAAAATATATTTATTTTGCCTCAAGGCTTTCCTCGAGCTATCGCTCTGTTTACTGGCCATCCGCCCCGCCCCGAGACCCTCAGGGAAGAGATGGATCAGAATTTTTCTCCCCATGAACAAATACTGTATCCCCTAAAACTTTACTAATGATAATGGAAGAATGAATCGCTTATTAATAATATAAAATATTTTTATTATTAATAACAAAGAATCAATGACAGCTAATCAATGACAAATAATGCTTAATTATGGGCCTAAATACATATCTGCAGATCACACATTGTTTCTATTGAAACGTTTTCTATCCCATGCGAACTGATTTAAGGGTAAAAAAGTATACATATAGGGTTAGAATATGTATACAGGTATGTATGCAAAATTTCTACCCGATTCGTTCAGAAGCGTGAAGAGTTAACAAACATCCATTAAAACCATTGATTTATTAAAAACGAAGATGAGGTACTGGTTGCTCGAAAGTGGCAACTTCAAATTGTGTAAAATTGTGTTCTCCCACATCAGTCACCGTCTGACCGGCGACACGGGCGGTCGTGATTCGCGTGAAATATTGTTGTCTCAGTCTCACTTAGGTCCTAAATACGTCTTTCCGTCTTTGTTCTTCTTTGTATTGCACAGGACTGGAAATATAACTGTGAGCGTATGTATTTGCGTGTAGTTGTAAACATGCCAATTTTTGAGTAAGCGCTGGGAGAACGTAATCTATCTTCCCTTTTTAAATCAATGATTAAAACATCTAAATTTTCTCATTTATAATATGTGAGCATTTCGTAGGTTAGGACAAATTGGACCAAAAGCGAGAGCGAAGACATCACGTTCTGAACATTATCAGATTACCTTCAACCTTCGATAGATCAAGTTAACGAGTCACCTAAAGTTGTATCTATTACCCACGAAGTAACAAGCATTATCAACCTAACCAGATAATTGGAGTCGCGGGTAATAGATAGATAGATACTGATACCTCCACTTAGAATTTAGATAGAAGGCACCTACATAGTATTAATTATAGTTTAGTTCAAACTTCCATGCAGTGTGCTACGAGTGTATTTTGTATGGCACCAAAAATCTAAATCAAAATTCCAAGTGATTTGTCCAGCAACCAATTTAGTGCTAAACTTAATGACTTTCTAATTGAAAAAGCTTATTATACAGTAAATGATTTTTTAAATGACCATATTGTTTGAAATTTATATTCAATTGACTATGTACCTAACTTGAATTTGTTATGAAATGATCTCTATTTTATTTTATTTCTTAATTTAAAATTATTGTTCATCCAAATTATGAAATATATAATGACCAAATTAACTTTCACTTTTGACATATTTATGTCGTTCTGATTTTGATATTATTAATAATTAAGTATAATAATCTTATATTAAGTTTCATAATTTTGCAATTGATTGATTGAAAATGATAATTGTAAATATAAACTATAATATTATAATTGCAGGCTTTTATATAAAATTATACTGATTGTTAGTCACAATACTTTAAAATGTTTAGTTTTATGTACTGACTATAAACTACCACAATTCCCAAACAATAAATGAAGTTACCTCTCCGGACCTGTTTAACACATATGTAAACGATTTAATCGTGGAGCTAAGCAGAACCCCGGTGGGGCTCAGATTGGATGACAGATACGTCAAAAACCTGAGCTATGGCGATGATATTCAAATTCAAATTCAAATTCTGCTTAGCCTTTCGATTAAAGGCATGAAGAAATTTATTGACATATATTATGTGAAAGATATGCGAATGAACAGGACTTGGACTTATGGCGCATACACGAGTGAAAGTGGCGCGCCGACCTATTTTATTTTATTATTACGTAGTTTTAAAAATCCATCGTACAGTTTGTGTTGTTTATTATAGGTTATTTATTAATGACTCTGCTATTGTTTCATTTTGTAAAGCTTAGGCAGAGATACGCAGCTTTGCCCTCATCTCATTGTGAAATAGCCTATTTTGCTATTGTTGTGTCATAGTCTTAAGGTTCTGCATCTTAAATAAGGATGCTATGTGCAGATCTTATCCTCTGGGATTTAAGCATGGAGGGAATTGGGACGTGTACGCCGCGTACGGAGGTATTGTTGGTCAGAAACAGCATCAGATAAAGGAAGAAAAAATAACAAAGCTAAAAGATGTTTAACTGTTTAGTAAATCCTAGGTTTGTTCAACTTTCAACTTTAATATACGTACTCACTTAACCTTAATCTTGATTACACAAACTACTATGTTAACTCACTAACACCACCCCTCTCTACTGCAACTTTCGGATACCGGGGCCGGTCACACTTTTAGTATTTAGTTACTTTGATATTAACTGTTTTAAGAATCCAAAAAAAAGAGATCTTATAGCCTAGATAGATGTCGGTCGACCTAAATAACCTTTCCTATTAGCCCAAGCCTGGGTTCAATCGAAACCTTTCACAGTTCAGTGAGCACGCTAGCAAACTATCCGTCGTATGAATAATATTCTGTGTTCTATTGCTCTTGCTCTCTGAGCTGTATCTATAGGTTATTGTTTTATGATTCATCTGCTCTATTTATTTGGATCAAAGGTTTGATCTAAAGGTAGATAGTTACTTACAGGCTAACCGAATAATGATGTTAACAAGTTTAGATATGTTACGTAGCTGGGTGGTGCTGGCTTTGAATTGGCACCAACGCTCCCCGGGGGTGTCGTTAGAGGCGACTCAGGGA
This sequence comes from Eupithecia tripunctaria, assembly GCA_955876795.1. Lineage (NCBI taxonomy): Eukaryota > Metazoa > Arthropoda > Insecta > Lepidoptera > Geometridae > Eupithecia > Eupithecia tripunctaria. The sequence goes on along the minus strand of OY041616.1, from coordinate 2,036,051 downwards.
TATCCACTTCCCTCAGCACGGGATCTTTCCTCTATATAATATTATTAGTATATTCGTTTTAGTATTAGTGTAAGTATAGAGTATCTAAAAATATATTTTGACGGTTCTATCAATTAATATAATTTTTAAATATTGTGAGAGCAAACTTGGAATTCTGTGCAACTTTCCTCTAGCTAAAATATCTAAATTACTATTAAACATTTGCACGATTTAAGTTTAAGTGCGGTATTCTATTATAATTTCATTTAATTTCATTACGAGAGTTTTTAAAGTTCATTTTGTCCGAGCAGAATTTTCCGGTACCATCAATCTACTAATAGATTGTTTCATAAACACTAGGTTCTAATTTAAACGTTAATGTAAAGAAATAAAGTTTACTTTAGTGATTGTTTATGAACATTGATTACGTACGTGATTTATTTATCGGTGGATTTATATCCCTCTGAATAATGCCGGAGCTAAATTGGAAAATTGGGTTATTTATGGAGGTGACCTAGAAAAGGCTTAGAGGTGGATAGAAGAGTTTTTATGTACAGTCACCGCTTAAAAGAGCTATCCAGACGAAGTCTCCAAAACACCGTGTACATACAGAACTACAGAAACAACTTAACCTGATCATTCTTTCCTAAAGCCGCTAAATGCGCTCAACTCCAGAAGGTTCGAGAACTTTTTATAGTTATTTCTATATGCTTACAAAAAAAAACACTTAGGTCAAATCTTATATTATAATTTGCTAGTTTCTGCCCGCGGTTTCGCTCGCGTTTTTTCTATGGAAACGTTTGATTAGCCTAGGCAACTAATTTATGCGATAAAAATACCTAACCATTGAGTCCAGGATTAGATTCATATGTACTTATGCATTTCAGTAGTTATGGCGTGAAGAGGTAGGTACCAAATTTCCAACCATCTAAACTTTCGTATTTAAAATAAATACTAATTTCTGCGTTTGTATGAAAAAAAAATTAGAGGTTATTTCTATCCCAAAGAAAATGATTTATGGGATAAATAGCTTATGTTTGATTTCAGGATTAGAATTACCTGTATGCAACATTTCAGCCCAATTCGTACAGAGCGAGTTTAAATAGAACTAGCCACAGAGGCTTAGAAATGAAGAAGTACTAAACCTCTATACAGAAGGTACTTCTGTTCAAACTCTCGCATTTTTACTATTACAGTGTGGTTATCAAAATCCATCCTTAACAAATTCGTAGAACAAAATGCAAAAAAATCCCTAATTCCACAACAAATCGCTCTCTCAACACTAGTACCTACCTAACTCGAGCAATTAAGGGGGGCTATTCATAGCATAACGTTTGCAAAGCGCTCGCGACGGAGCCGGAAACCGGCGACGGGCCGGTTCCGGCCCGGTTCCGGCGCGGCTCCGGCAATTGCAAGGTTGCCAGGTGAAAGGATTTTGTGAATAAGTGTTTTTGTTACGGTCGGAGTGCTTTAACATCTAGGATGCTTTAGTTGGTAATGTTGTTCTGTCTTCTTGGACGATAATTATTACTTGATTGGCATTGATTAATTAAAAAGGGAAGATAGGTTACGTTCTCCCAGCGCTTACTCAAAAATTGGCATGTGTTACAACTACACGCAAACACATACACTCACAGTTATATTTCAAGTTCTGCGCAATACAAAGAAGAACATAGACGGAAAGACGTATCTAAGACCATAGTGAGACCGAGACAACAATATTTCACGCGAATCACGACCGCCCGTGCCGCCGGTCCGACGGTGACTGAGGTGGGAGCACACAATTTTACACAATTTGAGGTTGCCACTTTCGAGAAACCAGTACCTCATCTTCACTTTTTAATAAATCAATGTTGATTGGGTATGAGATAACTTTGTCACGATCGAGTTGGTAAAAGAGTCTTTTCAACGATGCAGATGCTGGATGCGGCAAGCTGAAGACGACAGGGCGCTATGGCGCTCATTATCAGAGGCTTATGTCCAGCTGTGGACTAATACAGGCTGATGGTGATGAATCATTAAATACCTACTGCAAAATAAACCAACAGAGCCTGTACAAATAAAAAAATCTCTTTATTTATTTTATCTTCAAAATAAACATTACAAGCTTTAATTTTGAACATAATTTTACGCGTCGATTTTTGGAGTTCTGTGAGAGAAGTGGATACTTGACATCAAAAGTGTCGACAGGAACGTCGGGAAATTCTCCCTACGCCACGGAATATCGGGGAAATTCCTATATTGAGAGATACTACGGATTTACGGTCAACCGCGCGTTTAGCCGCCATTACGACGTCATTTTGTGGCGATGGAATGCGTTGTGCGTACGAAATGAGCTGTTGCAAACGATTAATGACCTCTTTGGCGCATAGGGTAAAAGGTCCGCCTGAATATAAGATGATTTCGGATTTAGGAATAGATTGTTTGTAACAGTCTGCAGTTAGTTCAAATGCCTTAGTTTTAAATATTAGTTCTAATTTATTTTTATTATTCGTTTGACATTTTCTCTTCAATGAAGTTTGATTCCTGCCTCGGGACATCATATTTTGTTTCGAGTCCAATGTATCATTATGAATACTAAAGTAGAGTTGATTAATTTTATCTACCCAAACAGCAAGTCCTACAGTAATCTCTGTTTATTTTCGGGCTAGATACAATGTACAATGTACAATGTGTGATACAATGTACAGAATTGTTTTTATTCAATCTATTATAACACATTACGGGTTAAGACAGCCAATCTTTTTCCTCCACGAGATCTCGCACATTTATTAATTTAATTTAATTTGACTAGAAAAACGACAATAGCGATTTTAACGCTCGGTTCTTCCGCTAGTGCATACATTATAACTTTTTATATCTATTAATAGATCTTAAAGTAATTAAAAAAATATTTTTACTATTTATGTTTAAGTCGTAAGAATTTGTTATTTTTACTTATAATTATATCTTTGTAGCTACTTTGCCCACCCAGTTAAAAAAGAACACTTTTAATTTGTCATAATTATCATTATGTTATTGTGTACGCTGAGACATCTTAAATTATAAAGTCACATAGATTTAAGAACCATTTTACTTGCTACTTATTACGTTGTGTGAACTCATGTTGGATGTCCTATTTTAATAAATAAATAAAATAAAATAAAATACCTTGCGTGCTAAATGAGTACCGTTTGTTAATTAATTAGATTAGAGAACTATAGTGTTTTACCTTAAACCATTATTTCTTGTTTGATAGTAATAACTATTTATCAAGCTATATAATATAGTAAAAATAATAAAGTAAAAATTTGACTTGTCTAAGTACTTATTTCTTTAGACTTACAAAATAAGTGCTTAGACAAGTCAAATTTTTACTATATAAACAGCTTGATAAATAGTTATTACTATCAAACAAGAAATAAGGTGCAATTGACTCTAATTCACTTAAATTTTTTGTCCACTAGCGGAAGAAGTGAAAAAGAAACCACTAGCAAGTTTATCGCTTATCAACTAATACAATCTTAGGATAACTAAGTCTAACTGGTCTTACATACTATTGTCTGTGTGGAACTGGGCGACATCCGGCCAAGCATTAACATCATTGACGTAGTCATCTACGGAGTAATAGGCCTGAAACACCTATATTGGTCCACTTGACTGCTGAACGGAGTCCTCCCCCTGATAAACGCCTTATTGGTGGTTATTTCTTGAAGCCCATAATGCCCCTGCTGGACATGCGGGTTGGGGATCGCAGTTTGGTCGTAGAATTTTTCTGCAGGGGGCAATGCTTCCTGCTCCCGGTGGATATCCCTTAGTCGCCTCTTACGACACCCGCGGGAAAGATGTTGGTGTAAATTCTAGGCTGCCACCACACGGCATGCTAAGCTATAATGTTTAGTTAAACATAATTATATTAGAGAACTCTAGTGTCTACTTAAACCTAAATTAAAAAAAAAGACGTGTGGCACTCGGGGACTGCCGCGGTAAAGCTATTGCAATGCCATCTAGAGGCGAGTTGCATATTTCAAAAAGTAATTAAAAGTTCTACTATTCATCGATAGATGGCAAAACTAAAAAAAGTATCAACGCTGTTCCGGTCAGAGTGGGGAGCGTGAGGTTTTTTCGTTACGGAATTTCTGGATTCGGTCCCCGCGCTCAATGCCCGCGATAGAAGCTATGCAATAGCTTAAAAAAAAAATAGAGATAGATAAACCGAACTTAGGATTTCAGACCCTCCTCAACCTTAACAGCCTGTATTGGTCCACTGCTGGACGCAGGCCTCCCCCTGATAAGCCCATTGGTATTTATCTCATGGGGGCAATGCCCATAATCCCCACGCTGGGCATGCGGGTTGGGGATGTCAGTTCTGTAGTAGAATAGTTCTGCTGGAGGCGCTGCTGCCCGCCCCTGGGATAACCCATAGTCGCCTCTTACGACACCCACGGTAAGAGTTGGGGAGGTGCAAATTCTAAGCCAGCACCACACAGCTAAGTTGAAGACCCTACCTATCATAAAATTTGTCATTTGTTTAACAATAAATGCTATCTATCTTTCTATCTCTCTATCTATCTACGGTATATGTGTATCGAAGCTCTGAAATTATCACATCACACAGAAGATACTTCGTTGATTAACTGCATAAACATTGTATTAAACACCTGCTCGCGTTTTTAATCAGATAAAAGCTTGGTAAGATTTTCACTTAGCTAATTACATGCGATCGATGTACATACTACCCAGGAGTGTACTACCCACTACCCAGGAGTGGTGGAAAACTGCAATTATTCAAATGATGCGGAATTTATGCGCATACTCTGGTGTTAAGGAACAGTTTCTCTAATGACGGCGGCGCTAGATATAGCTTGTAAAAAATTGTAAGCTTCTCTTACTTTACTGTCATCATCATACAGTCCACAATCGTCCACAGCTGGAGATAGGCCTCCCCCGTCATGATCATCATCATCATCGCGGTCGCTGTACCAAAGAAGTCAATGCAAAACAACAAATCCCGACGCTGCGTACGCTCCTATTCAGATCCGTTAGACGCACAGTTTTAGACTCTTTACGATTAACATTACGGTGCCGAGTTTAAGTAAACTACGGTTAAAGCGATATTCATATTAAACTTTGGGGAACTATTTGTTTGTTGGTAATCTAGTTGTTGATTCTTATGACTTAGTTTGGTTTCTTTGGAGTTCTTGGTTAGTTTATAAGAAAATGTTGAAATTTAAGAAAATTATGAAGTTTAGGAAAGGCACGATATCGTTGGGTGAAGTTCTTTTGAAACTTATTGTTATGATTTTAACAGATTTTAAAAATAGAGGAGGTTATAAGTTGGTCTGTTTGTATGATATTTTTATGTAGTTATTGTGCCGTCGATATTACGTTGTCTATTTTGGACCGATTTGAATAATAATTTTGATCTACGACTAGCTATTATCTGCTATTATCGCAGTATCGTTAGTGAATTGCCAATAACCTTGTAGATATATCCAGAAAATTTAAGTTTCAAGGGATGAAAAAACTTCAAAAGAGTGTATATATTAATAATAATTGAGGACAGGTTCTACTTTTTCAAAATATACAAATTATTTGAATTTTTTTTACCTGAAACATTATGATCACTTTGAAACACATCGAAACTTTCTAAATCAATTTTTCATTCGGTCTTTCAAGGACAATAAAAATTATGACGTCATTTTTTGAACGTGTGAAATGCAGTGAAAATATTTGTCCATGAATTTTGTCACTATCCATGAATTTTCTAAACATGCTTATCAGACTTCATTGTTATCTGTGTCCCAAGAACGGAATTTCTCCAAATCCGATACCTTTTAAAGGAACCACCTCAACCTCAAGCTCAACAGCCTGTATTGGTCCACTGCTGGACGCAAGCCTCCCCCTGATAAGCGCCTTGTTGGCATTTATGTAATGGGGGGTAATGCCCATAATCCCCATGCTGGGCATGCGGGTTGGGGATAGCAGTTCGGTGGCTGAATTGTTCTGCAGGGGCCACTGTTGCCCGCCTCCGGTGGATATCCCTTAGTCGCCTCATACGACACCCACAGATAAAAGAGCTACGGGCAGAAACAAATTATAAAAAAAAGCATCTGAAATTTCGCTCAAAATTCCTAACGTTTATTATTCTACAATCCACAACGACGACGTCTCGGTCGCCAAGAGGTCCTTGAATAACTGAAAGCGTTTTTAACCTACTTCTGCGTGATACTTGAATTTATTTTAGTGAAGTAAACTTTTGAGTTATAGGTATGTCTGTGTTCCGGTCTGAAATTCAATTTGTTTGTAGAAATTTTGTTTCAAGTTCTTGCTGCCCAGGGTTCATTCAAGAATGAAATCTCAATAGGGCTGACGACTTCAAAATTCTTATAAGTCCATTCTAATAAATAGATTATCAGAAGATATTGGATAAGTATATTTTTCTGTGTCAATCAAACAAAAAAAATCCAGAAATAAAGCGGCTTGGGAGTGGGCTAGTGACGTCACGGTTCAGTAAAAAGTGCCGTGACGTCATGCGGAACTTTAGCAGGCTACATCTTCATAATTTGTTGGTTATTTGACAAAAGAAGAAATACGTGTCCAATATCTGATTACATAACTGACGGACAAATTAGAATTGTTTAAGTCGTCAAGCCTATCTATATTTAAATAAAAATGAAACCCGTTTTCCGTTGTCACGACATAACCTGAAAACGGCTTGACCGATTTGGCTGTTTTTTTCAAATGTTCGTTGAAGTTCAAGGATGGTTTTTACGGCGAGAAAAATTCGAATAACTGCCGGGAAAACACCTTTAAACGTTTCCATAGGAACAACGCGTGCGAAGTCGCGGGGCACAGCTAGTTGTATATATAATCAAAAATAATTACACAGATATAGACTTTATTTTCCTCTTTGTTATTTGGCAGGCCGAAAAAGATTGATATTGGCAAGTATAAACTACACTTTTCTGCGCTAAGGCGTAGAAGTTAGCATTCTACGTTTAACATCGCTATTTTTATTTTATTTTTATTTATTCACGACAACAAACAATTATACTAAGATCTTACAGTTAAGAAAATTAAACTTAAGTAGTCTTACTCTAAGTATAATCAGCCCCGTTGTCCACGAATTGTGACAATTACATAGTAGGGCAAAAACGTTAACAGATAGTTGATACAGAGTGCTATACTCTGATTCAGAATCCAAGATATTTTATGTGAACAAAAGACATTCATTAATGAAAGCTTAAGAAAATCTCACAAAAGTTACAGAAAACAGCAAGTAATAAATGCAAGCTTATCATTAAATACAAACACTAACTTCATCAACGCATGATCTCGCGCGTGCAGCGACAAAAATCTGTTCTTATAAGTACAAATTACAAAAAATATGTAAATATATATAATAAAGAGACAGTTCCATTCATTTCTAATATTTAATTGCATTTTTCTCTTTCAAATCGACAATTTATGTCGAGAACTTCTTTTCTAAACTGGCTAATAGTACTTGCGAATAAATCATGTATATAAATCATCTATGAAAACGCACAAAGCAACTAAAATAGCTCTTTCCATAATGAAGTCGTAAACCGTTTACCAGCTATATTAATAAAAACGCCATCATAACCGCCCCCTGTACGCCATGGGTTTATGGCAAAAACGCAAGCACTCATTGAGTTATTTGACACACCTGTTGCTCGAAATGTTTCTTGGTAAATGGTGTTTCAAATACGGGAATGGTTTTTTTGGGTCGTTCGTCTACTCAATACAATAAGTATATACTGCCATTACATTAAGTTATATTAAGCTATTATATGTATACGGATGGTGATCCTTAATTGAATAAGTAAATAATATATAAATAAACTCGCACCATGAATCTTATCCCAATTCGTTAGTAACAACGCGTGCGAAGCTGCGAGGCGCAGCTAGTTTCTCATAAGCATGATAAAGAATTACTAACACATTAATTTTTATAGGCAACTTTGGTAGATAAATAACACACCCTGTACACACTGTAGCGCATACGTGATATCAATGAGACTGTATAGGTAGGTACGTACCATCATTGTTAACCAAGTTTTGAACTATGTGAGGAAGTACTGTCATCGCCGACAAAGGCAATTTGAAGAGTCTATAGGAGTGGCGTTTATACCATTCATTAATTAAAAAGGGAAGATAGGTTACGTTCTCCCAGCGCTTACTCAAAAATTGGCATGTGTTACAACTACACGCAAACACATACGCTCACAGTTATATTTCCAGTCCTGTGCAAAACAAAGAAGAACAAAGACGGAAAGACGTATCTAAGATCGAAGTGAGACCAAGACAACAATATTTCACGAGAATCACGAACGCCCGTGCCGCCGCCGGTCCGACGGTGACTGAGGTGCACACAATTTTACACAATATGAGGTTGCCATTTTCAAGAAACTAGTACCTCATCTTCCCTTTAATTAATTAATCATTGGCTTATACTAAGAATTACTCAATTAAACAACTACCTACCTTGCCACACAAAATAAATTAAACTACCTACCTGCGTAACTTTTATGTACCTACCAACATAGATATAAATCGTTAGATATGCCCCGACCACCAAAAACTGTAGCAATGTACACAAACAAAACAAGCGTACTGAGAAAATAGTGTCATCTCTTTTTCTCACACGTTAGGTGCAAACACAACTTTCTCTTTCGTGCACTCGCCATTTAAATTTGTTATTGTAGTCATTTTTGACAATGCGGACGCTAAAATAAAAGTTATTTCATTAACTCGCAATACCTACGAGTGAAATGTTACACCTCTGGCTTTATTTGTGTTTCTTGAATTTTTGTTGCACTTTCGAAAGGCACACGTCATTTTGTATCACTATAATACTGCTCGCAAACATCCTTCACTACATGTCCGGCTAACACTGTGCGTAGATGTACACTGAGTGCAGGTTTAAGCAGGCGTAAGGTACGACTTGGACACAAAACGGCGCGGTCTCACTGAGGTAAGGGCATATCTAACGATTTATATCTTTGCCTACCAAGACGTTTTTCCTTGAAATACAGGTAAGTGTCCATATATAGGCACTTTAGACTCGAACATGAAGAATTTTGTAGTACCTAGTTCAAAGCTACGACATCTATACCGTGTCCATTTTGAATGAGGCATAAACGTAAATAAACCGCCCATACTTAACCTAGAATTCACTTTGTTGGCGCGTCCTTTTATACGTAGTTTACATTACTTGTCGATTTTAGATAGAATAAAAATTGCTTACAATATCTGAAACTCGACGCCAAGCAAGTGAGATTTTGTTATTTGTGTCGTTTTTTGTTTACTAACATGCTCCATTCAACGTGGAAAAACCATAGTTACGACATTTAGTTATACTACTATTAGAGAATAGTTGTAAAAGGAGTCGGAGAGGAGAGTTGTGGGAGGCCCTCGGTTTTAAAAAAATAACTGCATATTTCGTTTTATTTTAAACCGTTTACTTTTGACGGGAATCGACACGAATGATTAAAAAAACGAAATTTATTATTATTAAGAACAATAATAATCATTATTGAACTAATGGATTTCGTTGCAGATAAGAATCAATCTTTGCAAAGAAATATATTACTTAAATGAAAGTAAAAAGCACGTTTTTGCATAAAACATAAACCCATCATACTCTCATACACATATTTAATAGTAATATATTTCTTTGCAAAGATTGATTCTTATCTGCAACGAAATCCATTAGTTCAATGATTATAATAATAATTACTAATAATTTAAAGGGTATCGTTTTTATTCCGAAACATTTATGTTGTGTTGCAACCAATGCATAATTGTGTCATTACATATTTATTCTTTTTTAAACATCGGGTCGATTTCGTGGGTTCGGACTTGTCCATCACCGCCCTTCTCATAAAACCACCCAGTATATTTCATCTGTCATGTGCTTGTAAAAACACTATCCTTCTTCTTGACAGCAGCTTGTTTTTCCTCTGGCTAAAATATTATGAGATAAAATCACGAAGCCTTATATCAATAACAGTTACAAAATACAAAATCTTTAATCAGAAACTTAAAATCACACTTCATCACATCACATCACACAATCACATCACACTTTATCACACTAATATTATAAAAGCGAAAGTCTGGATGGATGTATAGATGTATGGATGGATGTTTGTTACCTCTTCACGCCAAAACTACTGAACGGATCTGACTGAAATTTTGCATACAGGCTATTATAATACTGGAATAAAACATAGGCTACTTTTTATCCCGTAAATTTGTTCCCGTGGGATAAAAATCACTTTTGAACGTTTCCATAGGAACAACGCGTGCGAAGCCGCGGGGCGCAGATAGTACTATATAATGTACACAGTGATTGAGACCCACATTTAAGTAAAGTATTCTACCTGTGTATCTACCTTGAATTATTGAAAACAGCACACACAACATTAGCCAAACCATTAGCGACACTATTTAACTTAATACTGCAAAATTCGGAAACACCCTTGCAATGGTCCGAATCCAATATCATACTTCTCTACAAAAAGGGCGACCCGAAGGATATTGGCAACTACAGACCGATAAGCTTGCTACCCAGCCTCTATAAACTCTTCTCTACCATTATAAACAAAAGAATCAGTAGCACATTGGAAGCAAAACAACCGGTAGAGCAAGCAGGGTTTAGAAAAGGATTCTCTACTGTAGACCATATCCACACACTTGAATTAATTATAGAAAAGTATCAAGAACAACAAAGACCGCTATACATAGCGTTTATCGACTATCAAAAAGCTTTTGATACAGTAACACACATAAGCATATGGGAAAGCTTAAAACAGCAGGGAGTAGAAGACATATATATAAAGGCCATCAAAAGCATATATAACAACAACAAGGGTAGAATCAAGCTAGAAACTCTGGGACCTAGTTTTCCTATAGAAAGAGGCGCAAGACAGGGCGACCCGCTATCTCCAAAGATATTTATAGCAATCCTGGAGGCTATAATCAGCAAGTTGGATTGGAGCAAGACAGGGCTGTGTATAAAAGGCGACTACTTAAGTCACTTAAGATTCGCAGACGACCTAGTGTTGCTGTCAGAGTCCAGCTCTCAGCTACAGCTCATGATCGAAACTCTACATCTAGCTAGTGTCAAGGTGGGATTACAAATGAATCACACTAAAACTATGGCAATGACGAATAAAGGGAGAAAATTAATAACAATAAATGGAGAACCACTTGAATATACAGATAAATACATCTATCTAGGAAAGCAAATCAGTTTTGACAAAAAAAATAACGAACTTGAAGTCGAAAGAAGAGTACAACAAACATGGAACAAATACTGGAGCTTAAAGGAAATCTTTAAAAGTAACCTCCCTATAACCATCAAAACAAAAGTTATGAACTCCAGTCTCTTACCATGCTTGACGTACGGATGCCAGACGTGGAAGTTCACCTCAAAACTGAAAAACAAAATCACAACATGCCAACGAGGACTAGAGCGCAGCATGCTAAAAATAAAAAAAATATATAAAATACGACACACAAAAATAAGGTCCATAACCAAAGCAACAAATGCATTGAAACATGCACAAAAACTCAAGTGGAAATGGGCGGGGCATGTCGCGAGGCTTAAAGATCAGAGATGGACCTTAAAAGTTACTTTTTGGAAAGGACCTCCAGGAAAAAGGAGCAGGGGAAGACCGTTGACACGTTGGGATGAAGAGATCGCAAGGATAGCCGGCCCAAACTGGAAGCAGACTGCACTGGACAGAGACAAATGGTCATCTTTGGAGGAGGCCTTCACCCAATATGGGGTTCCTACTATAGGAAACTAAATGATAGTAGGATAAATATGTAATACTATTTTAAATAACTTAATAGTTAAAGGTTATACTATTATGAAAATGTAAGTGTTAGTAGGAAATAAAAGGCTTTTTTATTTTTTATTTTTTTATTTTATTTTTATTCTACCTGTGTTAGGGTAATCTCGCTCTGCCGCAAACAATAGAATTTGGCACGTACATTAAGTTCGGCTAGTAGCTATTATACGAGTTTAAGGCTACTTAAATTATAGAGCTTATTATTTACAAAAAATAGAGAACACTTTTATATAAAATATAAAGTACACTTGAAAGTTAAAAAATTACGGAGTCCGGAGTTTTTAATTTATTATTTATTTATATAATTGGGATTGCCGTCAATTACAATATAAATTGTAATTGATGGCAATCCCAATTACAATAGAAATTAAAATAGCCACAGAAAGCTAATAGGCATTCGCTAATAAAATCATAATAAACTACCTACCTACCTACCTAAGTGTAAACACTAAAATTATGATCGACGACAATACATTACGTAGTAGACGATATTTTAAATCTCAACAGCAAAATTTCTAAACGCAACGCTATTGGCACCCGAACCTCGATGTCATACCTGAACATTTTTGATGAACCGTGACGTCACAAAATGCTGACATGGCAGCGTTTTATTTCGAAACTGAGTGTTGCTTTTACTTTTTGTTTTTTACCTCAATTATTAAAAAAAAATTGTCTGTATTTTTTTTATGTATTAACCTAAATCATCGATAAAAAAATCTATGCACATACCTTATTGCGTACCTTTTTAAATTACATTTTATATTATAACAGTAAAATATATTTCCTATATTTCCAATGAAAACCAAGAGCGTAGAAAACTTTGCCACATTTCCTGAAGGGATTTTATTTCGTGTCTGTCGCGTTACTTGAAACTTCACATTTTCAATTTCCGTTCATAACGTTGCAGGGAAACGTGCAACGAGATTTCAACCAGCGAGCTCTACAAATAAGATTCAAATTGAGTATCGTTGAGTTATTGGCTGTGAAATTTGACAGACGTCAAGCAAGACACAATCGATGCATTGGAATGGTTGCAACTCAAAATAGATGTTTCGGAATTGCTCGTCAATTGTCGAACCGTGAATGGTTTAGGAATGGTTTAGATTTTTTGTAGGTTTAAACTGAAATTTTAAATCTAAATCTCGTAGGCAATAAGTAAAATCTCATTGCTCTAGTAGGTATGAAGGTTTTAAGTCGAGACTACCCAAATAGTTTCTGTGTTATTAACGAGTTCTACAAACTGCCAATTTGTTAATGATACAATGGTTTTAAAATGTACAATGAAATAAATAATTAATTTTAACTATAATACCTATCTGTAGAATGTTTGCAGTAGTCTGCAGTAAACTCAATTGGTTTCAATTGTAAATACTAGTTTTATTTTATTTGATTTTAATTGCATATTTCAATAAAAACTATTTTATAATTTTTAACCGACTTCAAAAAAAGGAGGAGGTTCTAGTTGCTGGTTTCTTTGTCACTTCTTACGCTAGTGGACAAAAAATTGAAGTGAATTAGAGTCAATTGCACCTTATTTCTTGTTTGATAGTAATTACTATTTATCAAGCTGTTTATACAGGGTGTGGCAAATTTTTGGCCCCTTAAGGGTAGCTACCGTTTCTTTTGTAGTTAGAAGGTTTTGTTCTGAGGAACTTTCTGTTTTATTTTGAAGAAAAAAATATTGCCATTTTTAGTTTTTTGAAGAAATTTACGGTTCGCCCAAAAAATGACATTTGTCAAAAAAACAAGTTGGTCTTAATCGACTCTATTTCCAACCAGTAACACTTTTCCCAAAGGAACATACCAAATCAAATCGTAAGTTTTAGCAATAATTAAAAAAAACAACTCCCATACATTTTCTATGAAAAAAACGAGTAAGTGAAAACAACAATGTCACTCATTCAATGGTTCTTAATTTAAACTCGTATGTAACTACTTTTTTAAGTTGGTAGGCTAATTTTGAATGCATCTCAGGAATTAATTTTTTTACTTATATTTTATTTTTATTAAAAATCAAGTTATTTACTTACATGAATATCCCTTAGTCGCCTCTCACCACACCCACGCGAAGAGTTGGGGTGGTGCAAATTCTAAGCCAGCCCCACACAGCAGGTGTACAATCTACTACTATTATTATTATATACAGTCCCGTCGCATAATACACTACTGCAGAACAAATTTCATAAATATCTAGTACTAGCTGAAGACAGGGCGCTATGGCGCTCATTAGGGGAGGCCTATGTCCAGCAGTGGACTAATATAGGCTGATGATGATGATGATGATGATAGTACTAGCTGCACCCCGCAGCTTTGCACGCGTTGTTCCTATGGAAACGTTTAAAGGTGATTTTTATCCCACGGGATCTGATTTATGGGATAAAGAGTAGCCTATGATTGATTCCAGGATTAGAATTACCTGTATGCAATTTCAGCTCAATCCGTTCCGAGGTTTTGGCGTGAAGAGGTAACAAACATCCATCCATACATCCATACAAACTTCCGCATTTATAATATCAGTGTGACTACACACTACACTGTAATCATACTTGAGTACGTCATTTATGTACTGAAACCGCTAGAACCCTTGAAATTTGAAACTCGATATAGTTGTTTTTTGCGGGGCGGGCGGCGCCGCGCCGCCCTGGCGCCGGCCTTCCCGCATCCACCCTCCGCCCAAGTGGTGACATGGTAGCGATTACGTAATGGTTTCTGTTACCTACTTTAGATTTTAAGAAACAATACGACATTGTAGCGTTTACTGGGTGTCGTAGAATGGAAGTGTCAGAGGGTTTAGCCAACCGACATTAGCTATGAAGCGAATCGAAAACCAATGGGTATATAATAATAATAATGCTGGACAATTCACACAGCATTATCTAGCCCCAAGCTAAGCAGAGCCTGTGTTATGGGTTCTAGATAACTGATATACTTAATACAATACACTACATAGATATATATTTTTTACTATACATAGAAAACATCCAGAACGCCCTGAACAAATATCTGCAGATCGTACACACATTTGTCCCGAGGCGGGAATCGAACCTGCAACCTCCTGCGTCGCAGGCGGACCTTCGCACACCGCGCCTGAGAGGTCGTCATATATGCAAGTGACTTCAAAAATGCTAATAGTTTTCACGTATTCTCTATTGATATAGAAATATATCTGTGTATTTACTTTTGTATTTTAAGATGTTATTATTGTGAAATTTAATCATTGAAAAGCAGATATTTTAAATCTCAACCGCAAAATGTCTAAACGCAACGCTATTGGCACCAGAACCGTGACGTCATACTTGAACATTTTTGTATGGGCATAAAGTTTTGACTTTGAGTTGGCATATGGGATAACTGAGTGTAGTTTTACTTTTTGTTTTTTGCCTCAATATTTATTTGCCTTTTTTTTTGGCTCATATATTTTTTTTTTTATGTAGTAACCTAAATATCCGATAAAAAAAATCCATGCATAATGGGTATATTAAAAGATTCGTAGGGAAAAATTCAAAACAGATTACTTGACATATCTAAGGTATTATGTCAAACCCATCCATTTTTTTACTTTTCTACTATCGCTTTCGACATCGATTGTTACAATCAATCAATCGTTAATTTACAGAATACAATAATTAGATACATGTCAAGATCTTAAAACTATGTAATGTCAATGTATTCGACCCAACAGCAGGTGTGCAAATATTAAAGTCATTATTAGGCAGGTATATAATACAACTAGCTGCGCCCCGCGGCTTCGCACGCGTTGTTCCTATGGAAACGTTAAAAGATGATTTTCATCCCACGGGAACTGATTTATGGGATAAAAAATAGCCTATGTTTTATTCCAGCCATAGGACTATGTCTATTTTAAATTTCAGCCAGATCCGTTCAGTAGTTTTGGCGTGAAGAAGTAACAAACATCCATCCAAACTTTCGCATTTATAATATTAGTGTGATTATCATTAATTAATTACTTAATATTTAAAATTGTATTTATTTTATGTATTAACCTATATTGTATTCGTTTACACTATAAAAACAATATAAAAGCAACCAAATAACTTTTACTCAAATAAGTTTCCATTCAAATCCTTCAATTCTTCTGGTAGCTTGTTATAAATAATTATACACATGTTAAAACATTTTTCTTGTAAAAATCCTTAAAAAAATGCCTTAGGCCTTCAGGCAATCGGCAAACCTTTTCCCGAAACAACTCGCAATTTCGGGTTTACATTTGACAGTTGGTGTGCTTTCTTAAAACCGATCGTGCCATAGCTGTGTGATGCTAGCTTAGAATTTGCACCACCCCAATTCTTTCGTGGGTGTCGTAAGAGGCGACTAAGGGATATCCCTTAGTCGCCTCTTACGACACCACCGGAGGGCGGTAGCAGTGCCCCCTGCAGAACAAATCTTCCACCAAACTGCGATCCACAATACGCATGCCCAGCGTGGGGATTATGAGCATTACCCCCCTGAGTGAAATGCAAATAAGGCGTTTATCTGCGGGAAGCCTGCGTCCAGCAGACTTATCCTCAGCAGTGGCAGTATACCAGCTGATGATGATGGTGGTGACATGGTAGCGATAAGTTAGTGCCGACATTACTTATCAAAAAAGGAGGATTATGTACCGTTCTAAACATAACCATACCACCACCACCTTGAAAAATCACCATTTCTGGAAATAATCACTTTTCTAAATTGGGACTAGATGATGCTGTGTGAATTGTCTGGTATTATTATTATACTAGCTGCGCCCCGCGGCTTCGCACGCGTTTTTCCTATAGAAACGCTTAAAGGTGATTTTTAGCCCACGGGAACTGATTTATGATAAAAAGATAAAAAGTAGCCAATATTTGATTCCGGGATTGGAATTACCTGTGTGCAAAATTTCAGCCAGATCTGTTTAGTACCTACTTTTGGCGTGAAGAGATAACAAACATCCATACATCCATATAAACATTCGCATTTATAATACACTCGAGAGCAATGAATCCGGGTCACTTAAAGAATGTTAAAAATCTCGGAAACTAAAAATGATAGGTTAATGCAATAAATTGTATTTAATAGACAATGTAATACTCCTTAAATGAGAGTAAAAAAAATATGAGTCACCATACATTTTATTAACACAAAATTACATAAAGAAAAAAACTGCTGATCTCTCCTTAAAACAAAAATAGGAAACATGAAATTTTTGAACTTTATTACGATTTTCTTGAATTTTAATACTTCGTATTGCCTCCTCGTGCTTCCATTACTGCGTTTACGCGGTTTGGCATGCTGTACACCAAGTTCCTTATACGATTTTGGGGAATATTCTCCCATTCCTCTGTGAGAGCAATTTTGAGCTCACGAAGCGTGATTGGGGGAGGGTTTCGTTGTTTTACGCATCTGCCTAGCTCGTCCCAAGTATGCTCGATCGGGTTGATATCCGGGCTGCGCGCTGGCCACTCCATACGAGTAATGTTCATCTCTTGAAGGTAGTCATTCACAATCCTACCTGTATGAGGTCGGGCATTGTCATGCATAAATATAGCATCCTCACCTAAATTGACCATAAATGGACCAACGTGATCATTGAGGATTTCTTCCACATATCTTAAGCTAGTTAAAGAGCCGTTTTCTATGATCACCAGCTCTGTGCAACTTTCAGAAGAAATTCCGGCCCACACAAGTACAGACCCACCACCGTAGGCTACTCTTTCTTCGATGCATGCTTGCTTGAATCTTTCCCCTGGTCTTCGATACACTCTGTGTCTTCCATCGTGCTTGTAGAGCATAAATTTTGATTCGTCGGAGAACATAACTTTTGATCAATCTTCAATACTCCAATTTACGTTTCTTTAAGTGACCCGGATTCATTGCTCTCGAGTGTATTAGTGTGATATCATTATTTTATAAGTTTTTATTATTATTTGTTCCCATAATTACACTTGGACCACACCCGAGGCCGGTACTCGTATAAACACTCAGTCACTATGTAAATTGTCACGCTCTGTCGCTCTACAAGGTATTCTGCATACAGCTATTTCACACCACACCCGGACATTATGGCAAACTTACGTACGAGCCATGAGTGCTCACCTCTGTAAAGTTTTTATGCTCTAGTTAACATGTAAGAGCTTTTTAACGGAACTCATAAAAGGAGGGAATCTTAAAACTGCAGGTGTTTTTATTTATTTTTATTATTAGCCGGATACTTCTGTTTTAACAAGTCATTTTTAGGTCATCATTTTTATGCATGATTAGCAATAATTCGGTCTCACTGATATAGATTTGAAAGAAACTAATAAACCCATCATGGATAGATAAAGTTATTTATGTGCCGAAATATTGGAAAGCTGAAAACTTAAATCACGGTAAAAATCCCGTTGTAAAAGGTTGTTTGTAAGGGTGGTCTCATATAAATATTAGTATACAATAATGGAATTTTCTTATTTTAGAAAACTAGCTGCGCTCCGCGGCTTTGCTGGCGTTGTTCCTATGGAACCGTTTAAAGATGACGGGAACTGATTTATGGGGTAAAAAGTCTAATACTGGAATCAAAGATAGGTTATCTTTGATTCCAGTATTAGATGCAAAATTTCAGCCCGATCTGTTTAATAGTTTTTGCGTGACGAGGTAACAAACATCGATCTATCGATCCATCCATCCATCCATATATCCATCCAAACTTTCTCATTTATAAGATAAGTGTGATGTGATGTTAACGTCTCTTTTATTAAAAGTACTTTGTTGAGTTTGACGGGGAATCCGATTAAATTTAACCCGTTGGCTCGGAAAATGTCATAGTGGCATAAATTGAAATGACGTGATCGCCACGTCTTTTTATTTTACATAAAAAAATATTTATCTTTTTGAAAAATTATACAGATTTTTATAATATTTAATTTATCTTAGAGAGATAAGTGACCTTAGTCAATAACATTTAATATAAGAAACTACCTACTAAAAACTATGGATTAAGTAATCTGAATTAAAAGAATTTGAATTTGAATAGATTGTAGCACTAAAAAGAGGGCCCTTCAAAATGGCGAGGTCTTGACAACCTCTTAACCTTCCTGATCGAAAGCCAGGTAAGCAGTTGAGTTGAGTTTGACGTAACATTGATACGCTAGAACGAACGCCCTAAATTGAGTTTTATGGTAAAAAGGGTTTTTGTTTTAGTAGTTTTGTAACATGTAGGACCAACCTACTGAAGTTTTCCCCCATGTCACTCGCTATATATCTACTTAATGTATTGTCTGCGAACAACGTATGTAGATATTTTATTCAATAACCTGCCGAAACTCCTATAAATTGCACAGGTAGTTATTGAAACTAAATGTTGAGATTAGTACCTAAGTACTTAACCTATTGTGTAATCTACTTAGTATACCATCGCCTTAGGGTTAAAAAAAACCTGTTATGATGTTGTTTTGTTTATAAATAAATAAATAAATAAAATGCTTTATTTACAATTTCTACACACGATTTTCCTTATAAAAAAGTTGCTGCTGGCTAGGTTCTGTACTTCAAAAGGAAAAACCCCTTAGAGGATAATAAACGTGCTGCGAGCAGGAACTGGGTGCCTTCAAAGGTTCGTGCATCAGCAGGAATCATCCAAACCGCACTCATTTACATCATAATTAGTCGAAATCTTACACAATACAGCTATTGTTCGCCGCGATTCCTACAAGCACTTTGTTGTCCGTCTATCAACCCTCTTTTAGGGTATTTATAGGGTTCTTCCCGTAGACCGAGATGAATTTGGCAAGAAGCAAGGTCATAAAGCACAAGTATAGGGAACAAATCGACAACCGTTGTTGTTTATTCACATATACTATTGATTCTCGCCATGGAACAAAAAGTATAGAATACTTCCCGTTGACCTAGAATCATAAAATTTAGGAGAAGCAAGGTATTTTAGTAGAAGTAAAAGAAACAATCCGTCGATCAGTAAAAGTTGTTTGTTCACAAAAATTACTTTTGATTTTCGCTATAGACCAAAACCTCGACTTCCCGTTGACCTAGAATCATATTATTTGGCAAGAAATAAGGTTTCATAATACGGAACCATTGCATTGGTGCGCGAGTCGCACTTGACGTTTTATTTTCTTCATAACAATGAAGTAAAACAAAACAATCCCTAATTTTACGCCCCTGTATAACCGCAAATCAAAATCTGTCCTGGCTTTACCTGCGTTATACATGATTTCACATGTGACGTAAATTCTGGGTAAGCACCGCAAAGCGCGTTATAACGTGTTTACAGTCAAGGGGTTAACGGGGCTTAATGGACCCTAAAGTGAATTATTACGGTAGAATATGCCATCACGCACATGGCTTAATTAGATTACAATTATATGCCTATTTATGGTTTTACTCTATAATATTAGGTACTTCTATGTGACCTTCATTATACAGGGTGGGGCAAATTCTTGGCCCCTTAAGGGTAGCTACCGCTTCTTTTGTACTTAGAAGGTTTTGTTCTAAGGAAACTTCTGTTTTACTTTGAAAAAAAAAATATCGACAGTTTTAGTTTTTTGAAAAAATTTACGGGTCGCCCAAAAATGACATTTGTCAAAAAAAACAAGTTGGTCTTAATCGACTGGTTGGAAATAGCCAACCAGAAACACTTTTCCAAAGTAACATACCAAATCAAATCTTAATTAAAAAAACAATTCCCATCCATTTTCTACTAAAAAACGAGTAAGTGAAAACAACAATGTCACCATTCAATGGTTCTTAATTTAAACTCCTATGTAACTACTTTTTTAAGTTGGTGGGCTATATATGTCGTGCATATTTTCGTTCCTGATTATGTTTCACGTTTCACAAATCGTAAACGACATTAGAAAGGAATGAGTGAGCTCTTGTGACTGTAAGTGGGTTAACTACGAACCTTACTACCGACAAACCGAATTGTGGTTTATGTGAGCTTTGAAAAAAATAAGATAATAATGTGTAGCATTAATAAACTCATGGAATAACTGTGAAAATCGTTGCAAAGCGAGGGATTCTATACCATCTTGTCCGTTTTCACGAACTCGAATTTATAGATTTTACGGTGTGCATGTGCAAATTTTTTATGCAGTGTTAAAGTATGTGTTTCAGTTTTAGTGATTAAATTCTAAATTTATATTGTTTTGTTATTGTTATCAGATTTCTGTATATTTTTTTCCTAAATATAATAATATGTTTTAACATAAAATATCTTTTTCATCAATATCTTACACATAATACTTATTCTAGATCAGGCTACAATTATAGATAGATTATGTCTCCATTATGAATATAAGCGGGTTAACTACAAACCTCGTTTGTGTTGGAAGAGCACCAACGTTTCATTCCTTAACGAGGGACATCTTCAGGGCGAGTGCAGTTCTAGACGCACGCGTACTGCATCCCTTTGAGCACTGCGCGTAAGCGCGCGTTAAGCGCGTGTTGTGATTAAGATCAGATTATGTTTCAAAAGAGATGTTAACAATACCATTGTTTTCCGAATATCCCCTAAACACATTAGTTTCAACGATTGAAATCCTACAAAAGCTAAATTCGCAAAGCTGGGCTTCACCGCAATAGCAATCGGTTTGGCAATTTGTGGTTTGTTTATTGTCAATCAACACCTTAGAGAACTCCACCGCAAAACAGTTGCATGAAGACGAATACAGTTAACACTATTACTTCTAAGTAGACAGGTTGTACTTAAGGTTGAACTAGTGGATCATGTTTTCATATAAACGTGGAAGGGTAACTACTGTTTGATGTTGACCATCCAAAATAAAGGATAATTATCAATTTATATCGTCATTATCTCATGATTTCGCCGCGACAAACAGTGTACTTATGTACGTCCTTATAAGAATTATAGTCCAGTTATTTTAGCCACATAGAATATAATAAAACGGTAAAATTCTCTTTGAGAATACTCAGAAAAATATGTCACTGAACAATAAGTAAAGATAACTCTCAAACGTAGAATTCTTTAAGGACTAAAACTAAAACTTTCGCAGCAAAATTATTTATCATTGAAACTATACCAACCAAGGCTGCGCTGTTATTGGGTACTCTTTGTCGTTGCATACTACGATGATTGTGATTAGAATCATGACAATCTTTTTGTAACCAAACCTTTTAGCAATTTTACGCCTGTAGAAGCGGCGGCAGTTAAAAGCTCGTACTCACTCGGCAAATTTACGTGTACAAGATCACATCAACATAGTTGCAACATAGCTGTGTGGTGCTGGCTTAGAATTTGCACCACCCCATCTCTTCCCGTGGGTGTCGTAAGTGGCGACTAACGGATATCCACCATCGGGGGCGGGCAACAGCGCCCCATAGAGAATAATTCTACCACCGAACTGCGATTCCCAACTCGCATGGTAAGAGTGGGGATTATGAGCATTGTTCCATTAAATAAACGCCAATGAGGCGTTTATCAGGGAGAGGCCTGCGTCCAGCAGTGGAGCAGTATAGGCTGTTAAGGTACAACATGCTTCTGGCAACCTGTCCACGCGGCCACTGCGCGCAGACCAGTCGCTTGAAGCAAGGCTTCAACCAACGAGAGGCTAGATTGTGGCAAGCTCGCTGACCTAAACCTCGCTAAAGCTTGTCGCATCCTTGGAAAGTACCGCTGCAGCACAACATAAAAATGTGCGCTTTAACTCGTAGCATTTCGATCACTCTTTTGAAGGCTGCGACAAAATGACTTTTGCCGCATTATCACTGCCATTTTGGTACAATAAATTTATCTTAAACTTGTAAGCTCATATTTAAGTGCACGTTTTATGTGGGATTATAAACGCATAAAAACCTGCACTCAAATATGAGCTTAAATGTACCTCTATATAAAGATTACTAAAAATCTCTACTCGTGATTTCCGTCATAAAAAAACCCTCTAGTAAGTGCACGTTTACGATTTTGGCCTAGCGTAGTTTATAACACGTTTAAATGGAACTTTTCTCCCTAGGGGCGAAGAATAGTCCTTTTCCAAAAAGTTGAAGACCTTGGGCGTCTTGGTTTGTGAGTATACCTATAACTTTCCGGTTGGAAGTAAAAGTAACCGTAAAAAAGGTTTTTATAACCTGATTTTGGAAGCGCATATTGCCCTATGGAGTCCAAGATGGGTATTTAAGGTTGAACTAGTCGCGCATCTTTTCATACAAACGTGAAAGAATAACTACTACGCTGTTGACCATTAAAAATCAAGGATCAATTCATAATGTCATTATCTATGTTTATATATAACCAAAATCGTAAACAAGGTATACATTTGAAAAATAAAAGCTTCTAAACTTTTGTATTTCAACACGAATTTTAGCATAACTTTAGGTGAAAATAAATAACATACGGAGAAAGAAAACTCTAAAATAAAGCCTTAACCGACATAGTTTAGTCATTTAAAAGTGAAAAAAAAATATTTTGAACAGATACACTCAATAGTTTTTTTATCGCAATTGTTTCTATGATAAACCTTCTGCTAAGAGTCTGTTCCAATTTTTAAGGCGGCCGTTTTACCAATAAATCATTGTGCGTTTCATTCCATCGTGCGGGTTGTATGGATGTCTGCTCTATTTTGAGCTGCTCTTATCCATTGTTTTCCTGCTTCTAATATGATATCATCCTTCCAGCAGCGGCTTAGCCCAGGGTCTATCTTTCCATCTCGACCAGTGTAGAACTCTTTATCTCTATTGGTTGTCGCTGATCCTCGATGATACTGCCCTCTTCCATTTGATTCTTGCTGCCATTGTTCCTACAGCTGTTATCTTAGTCTTAAATCTTAATTTTGAAACCGACTTCAAAACAAGGAGGGGGTTCTCAATTCGACTGTTTTTTTAATGTATGTTACCTCAGACCTTTTCACTGGGTGGTCCTATTTTCATGACTCTTTTTTTTAAAGCTGGTGCTACCTGTGTGGTCCGGTTTTAGTTTGGTCTAGTTCTGATAATGGGACCCTTGAAAAAACTATATAATTGAAGTCGGTTTATAGTTTTGTAAAACAAAATCAATTTTGAGCTCTTGATGCAATGATGATGCTGATATATGTTAAAACTTGTTTATAAATTCTCTTTTAGTGTGTCCGCGTGGTCAAGTCTCATAACTAGCGACGAAAAGCGATTTATCAGTTTAACTTTCGTAACCTGGTTGAACCAAAAAGAAAATTCAAACAAATTTTATAGCAAACATTTCCAGTAAAACTTAAAACAGTTTAGTTTGTACGTTCACAAAATAGTTAACCGGATGCTTTTGTGAAAATCTGTGAACTAACGTATGTATGCAACGACGAAGTTTCCGGTCGAAAAACTTTGTTTTTCTCCCAAAAGACTGGCTCTAATGAACTTTTTTTTATTTTTAAGAGATACCTTAAAGTTTTTGACAAAAAATAAAAACCGAATAGATACTTTTAAGTCACATTGTTTTTTAGTTTTGCGGGAAAAATAGTAAATCATAAAGCTTTAGAATAGAATAGAATAGAATATTATTTTATTTGTAACTTAATCAACAAAAAAAAATATATGGCTTAAAATAAAAGACAAAGCATCTGTTGATTAGAGTCACAAAACGGTTTCTTTCGTAGTTCATTGAATATAGCGGGTTAACTTCGAACCTTGTTTGTGTTGAAAGAACAACAACGTTTCATCCATTAACGAGGGACTTCATCAGGGTGAGTGCAGTTCACGTCGTACCTGCACTGCGTTTAGCGCGCACTTTAAACGTTGCTGTTCTTCCACGACAAACTAGGTTCATAACTACTATACCTACTGTAACTACTAATGATGACCTTCGCCCTCCTTGGCGCGGTGGGCGAAGGTCCGCCTGCGACGCAGGAGGTTGCGGGTTCGATTCCCGACTCAGGACAAAAGTGTTTACGATCTGCAGATATCTTGTTCAGGGCGTTCTGGATGTTTTCTATCTATCAAAAAGTAGTATCTATATATGAAGTGTATTATATTATGCATATCAGTTATCTAAGATTGTGTCATCTGAAAGTAGTCCCCTTGTGCCTTAAGTAAGCTAAAGCTAAAATAAAATAAAATTATTAGCCATTAGTCGACATTGTCGACATCCACGAGATGATTTGGAAAGGCTTTCGTCAACTTACACCATGAATCTTGTCCCAGTTGGTGTGAGTTGAAGTATCGTAAAAAAATAATATTATTTTAGAATGGTTTCGGCAGAATATCAGTGCCTTTCTACTCCTGAGTGGTAAGGCATTAATGCTGAGCCGAGACCTTTTTGCTGCTGTAACACAGTACAGTCTCTTTTTAGTTAATATTTTGTGTAATTGTTTTTTCTCGTATTATAAGTTAACTATGTATTATTCTTAAGTATTTTTTGTACTGTGTAAGTAGCAAATAAATGATTGTCTATGTCTATGTCTATTTTCGATCTGCAAGACGCACCACCTTTGGAAAGGTCGATTCAAAAACCATCGCGACCACCACGTCCATAGCGTAGCAAGATTACCTACTTAAAATATACGAAATCTACCTTTTCATAGATATTTCCTTAACATTCTTCTTCTTCTTTCATTATAAGTTAACACGTTAAATATAAGAAGGTATAACTAAGGTGTTGGGAGTAATTATAACAGCTTATTTCTCAAACATTAATAGGAATCATTGACAAGAGTATAAACCTAGACCTATTACTATTATTATAGACCCACTGGCGAGTAATCACAACAAATGCTGAGTCGGACGCCATTTTGTAACATTTAAGTCTTATTTCTCTCTTTTAATTTAGTGAAGTCTTTATGTTGTTCTTTTACGTACCTAAGCTAAGTTACTAGATTAAGTTTAAATTGTAATGTTACAAATAAAGATTTCTTATTCTTATTCTATTATTAACTTTGATTTATCTTTGTTTCATGTTTCCTCCCGTTTGGTGTTCTGCAAAGAAGGTAAGATACTATTTTTGATTATTGACGTTAACAACCCGAGGTTTTTCCGTTTGAAAAGTTTGGGAACTTTTGGACATTTCCCAAAATGTCAAAGTTTTAATACTCGTGCCAGCAATGGGCTGGAGCCAAGGGATTGTCAAGGACTGTTTGTGATGGACACGTGTGTCCATGAACTAATGATGCGCTGAGATATCTGTTTAGTTAGTTTATCTTTTAAGTAAAAACAAGTAAAATTTCTATAAAAAAATTCGAACGGATTTTACATATTGCTGTCTATTCAGATATTGCCAAAACTAGGCTTAACTAATTTGACAGGACTAAAAATTATGCCATCCTTATCATTTTGAACGTAATGACAGGGACAGCGACATTTTTAGTACTGTCAAATTAGTTTAGTTTGAGTTTGGCGACATCTGAATAGACACCATTGTCATCTGAACTAAAGGTGCGTACCAAATTTCAGATCAATCTGTCGACAGGAAGAGGGTCAAATTTCAATGACTAAATAGACCCAAACAAACAGGTCTAGCTAAATAAAACCGTTTGCAAAAACTTTGAAAATTGAGGAAAATTAAAGAAAAATTAAACAATTAAAGCTAATTAAAGAAACATAATATATAAAATATGTTACACAATTGAAGAATTTGTAAGTGAAAATAGATACCTGTCGATGACGCTTACCAATTAATTTAAAAGGTACTATTATAAGCCATATTTACCATTCATGGCCATTTAATAAAATATCTCAATACAAAAACAGGCAATTTTGAATAATACATAATTATTTAACATTTATCCTGCAAGTCAACTTTTTAGTTCTGTTTTAAGTTTATTACTGAATAATTATTAGCTCTGTATTTATCAGTAAAGATAAAGCTGCGCACTAAAATATGAACCACATTATTATTTATCTCTATAAGATTTATATTCGTGCTAATAATTACAGACCTATGTAGAGATAGAGAATAAACTGAGGAGGTAAAAAGATATCCGTATCGTAGAGATCGGTACCGTATCGTATATAGTAGAGAAGAGATACCCATTTTAAAAAAAGCAGTCACCCTCAACAATACGTCATCACTCGGCGCGCATTTTTAGATTGGTTTATCTCTACTCGATACGGATAACTTTTTACCTCCCCAGACTTCCTTACACAAAACAACGGATTGTTTTCTTGTCGCATAAAGTGTAAGGGCTCAAACAATCCCATTACCAACTCAAGATGCTTGTTTCAGAATCCGATTCTCTTTTATTACCTCCCTAGTTTGAGTTTTACACCCATTCCGTTCAAATCGGATGTCGTAAAACGGATTTCATACGAGTTCAGATAACCAGCGCATCACTAGATCATAAAACATACGGAAACGAATAAACCCTTTATGTATACCTAAAATAAAGTTTAAAATGGGATTTTTTATAGCTCTCCGGCGCTTACGAGATGTAAAAAGGTCCTGAAAGATGAAGAAGGAAAAGAAGCTTTAAGGCATAGGATTAATGTCTTATTTTGTATTTCAGACCGAGTGACGTTTAGACCAGAGAGTAAGTTCGTTTTGAAAAGATTTTTGTGTTTAGAGATCGGCTGGCTTATTCTGCGATAATAACACAAATATTCGTGATCAATTATTAGAAATTTTATGATAGGTTTATAGTTTAATTATGTAACTAAATCATATTTAGCCACAAGTAAGGGTGCCCACTACAACGCAAAACAGCCAAAAGACACGTCACTTTTGGCTTTGTGTCACTATTGTATTATCAAATGCCAATTATTTGGCACTTGTTTTGAAATCGAAAATGTTTTATGTAGATTCCAAGAACAATATTACTATACTACTACACTTATGTATTCTTAATTTATTTTGGTATCTATTAATGTAATGTATCTGAATCTAATGATTTGTCGCCTTCTTGTTTAGAATCCTTAACCTACTGTTACCCCAACCTATTTATTCTTTGGTTTAATTAAATAATGTAGTATGTTTAATATTCTTAAATTCTGTTTTACTATTTTATGTTGTTAAATCAATAACGACATAAAATGGTGGGTTATTTATAAGATTCTACTTTACCTTCTAGTTATCTTTTGTTACTTTATTATTCCACTATTTCCTTAATAGTTATGCTAATTTTAATAAATGTTTAAGTTCCGGAATTTTGAAATATCTTAATTTGAATACCCTAATTTTGAAAAAGGTACCTAAAGTACGTACTTTTGAAAGACTGATAGTACTCAAAATATTGCAGTCGAAGTGAATAAATCTACATTTCTATCGGGTGTTTGGCCCATGTTCCGTAGCGTAAATGTAGGTTTCACGAAATAGGTTAAAGCTATAGTTGGATAGAAATAGATCACGAATATTTTAGTATAGAAGAAGCCTGCGCTTAGAGTTAGAAGTAACTAACGCTTTTGTTGCCTACGAAAGAATACTAATTGTAGGAAGCTATTAGAGTAGACGGCTTAATGTTACTAGAACAACTTATATAGGATTGTGTTTCGTTTAATGTAGGATGAAGAAAATTTTAACATTTTTGGTGTATCTACAAATCTTGGGAGCACAAAGTAATATAAAGGTAGAAGGTTCACTTTATTAAAAATGGAACAACTCTAAGTGAATTGATTTTATTTATAATAGATTTCGACAAAAGAGGTTCTTATTTTATGTTTGTATGTATATTTTAAGCTCATCTAAAAAAAACTGCACAATTCATATTGAATAATTTGTCAGCAGTCATTTGTTTAGAGTGAACTTTCTGTCAGCTAGTAATTCCATCTAGAATGTGAGCTAAAGGTGCGAATCAACTGCGTACGGTAGTGTAAACGTATACTTGTGACGTAGAGGGCTACTTTATCCTGTGTGGGTAATTCCGAAGACATCATGTAATGCTTTATATTCAAATATAATACATACAACTCTTTGCCATTTCTACTCAGTAGTCTGGTAGTCCTCATGGAGGTAGTTCCATAGTAGTGTCTAATATTTATTTATCTCAGTAGAATTGTAAACCTCTCTAAAGGAATACCTACCGCCAAACGAGGTTATCGTACCTACCTACTAGTTTAGTTTATACATAGTGTTGTTTTAATTATAAGTATAAATGCATATAGATGGCTGCAGCTCAATTAATTTAACCATATAAGGTTGCTAGCAGATTTGACTATCGCTTCAGAGATTAGAGCTTCTAACAGCATAGCAAGCTAAGCTGCAGCAGATTTAAGGTGTAATATCCTTACTCTAGCATTTTTGCATAAGCATGACGTAGATGAATGTATGAAATATAATTGGTTGCTTAGAAAACAAGACTAGATTTAGCTTTAAAGTCATTCACAACGGGATATTTACCATGATTTGAGTTTTGAGCTTTCTAATATTCACACAGTTTCATGGGTCATGGTTTCATGATCACGGAATACATTGTAAATGAAAACGTTGTAAATGAGTTTATTGTTAATAACCATGATGGATTATAAAGTTTTATAGATTTAGCTTTTTTAATTAAAATGTTAACATAGATAGAGTTAAAATAGATACACTAACCAATAGATGTCAAAAGATATTGTAAGGGTCAGTTTCACAGCGTCCGGATAAGTTTAGCTTACGTTCCAAATAAGCTATTTGTGACTTATCCGTTGGATAAACATTATTGTTATTTCACAAACCCCAAATAACGCTAATTGTCGCATAAAATCGTCTATAACAACGTTTCTTATCAGAAACTTTTATCCTGCACATAATTTAT
Organism: Eupithecia tripunctaria; assembly: GCA_955876795.1. NCBI lineage: Eukaryota > Metazoa > Arthropoda > Insecta > Lepidoptera > Geometridae > Eupithecia > Eupithecia tripunctaria. The sequence goes on along the minus strand of OY041616.1, from coordinate 2,006,590 downwards.
GTGTTAGATAGTTATTTAATACCGGACATTGTGAAATAGACCCTAAGTTTAACTCAAATTTTACTTTGGAAATGTATTTTTTATTTTTATTTTATTGTCGTTGTTACAGCGTCAGTTACTCAATTATTGTATTTCAAAAAAGCAGGAGAACGAGGCGTAACTTCGTCCCGTTTTGTATTCTCAATTGTAAATTCAAATTCTATTCGTGCTGCCCGTCCGTCCAAACCGAACGCATAAGTGTATGCACACCTTAATTGTTTAACAAGCCTCAAAGCCAAAGGAATCACTCAATCGAGAGATTGTTTCAATCAAAAACCTGAATTGAAGTCAGAACTTCCTAAAGTAGTAACCTACTCCCCTACTCTAGTAGAATCATCTAGAAAATCCCTACACAGCTGTATAATACACGATACTGAAACTTTGAAAATGGAACCCGGCGTAAACTCAGGGGATAGATGTCGCCACATATTCTCGTAACTAACGTAATTTTAGGCTGCGAACATACCATACGAATTTTGCCCGCATTTTACACTTCAATAGGTTGAGAAGGTTACTACTTATTAGCCTTATACATTCATGGTTATTGTTTATTTAACAGCAATCTTTCTCGGGCCACTTTTGAACATTGTGATGAATTTAATTTCGCGTAAACCAAGGCTGAGATTGAAATTAATGTTTTCTGTCTTACATCGGAATAAGACTACTCCAAAAAAAGATTTTGCTTCATCACAAGGATCCCTAACTCCAGAAGCTGATAGAATCAAGCCTCAGCCTATGGGGTTGATATACGAAAAGTAGAGAGCTTTAGCAGGTCTTTTTTAAAACGATATCGCGTTTTAATACCAAAAGTAGTTATTGTGCGCAAGTCATGATTTAGACGATAGCTTGTACGTAGGTATCGTCAGTACGCACCTAGTGAGAAAAAAGAAAAAATACAAAATAGTAGGGAAATGCGACTTATCAATCGTTAAATTACCATTTATTAGAATTCACAGAAATTGTTATAAGTAAAAATCTTATTCCACATCCTCCAACATGATCCAAATTTTTTGCTAGCGCATCACGAATTAAAATCGCATAGTGTAAAACAGCCTTATGGACGAGATGCTGGCAATGTTAGCATTTCCTCGACGCGACAGCAGCGCTGCTGTGACAGGCAGAGTGTTGCCATGTTGCGAACTAATACGGCTAGAACTGTCGGTTTATATATTCTGCTGTCTAAGAACTCTAGAATACTACGTGCAAAGTTTAGAAACTAGATGCTGTGAGACTTTTCTGTCAACAGATAATTTATTTTCCTTCTTCTTTTATACTTATTCTTGAGTCTTGTTGTCTTGAGAATTATTTATTTATTCATTTTATTTGAATAAACCACGGAATCTTAAGGCATGTTATCTCGATGCAGGGAATCTCGACAAACCTCAGTTCTCTTATATTAGCTGTCGTCCGTGGCATTGTATGAAAACTTTTTATATATTAAGAGACGACGAAAACAAACTAAAAAAAGTGACGCAATCACTAAATTCAACATTGTGGACACACCAGCCACAGTCTGCTCGTCTATTATCAAAAATAATTGTTTTGTTTTAAAAAACTACAGATATACTTCAATTGTGTATTTTCATGGATCCCATTGTCAGAACAGGACTTCATTAAAATATGACCACACAGGGAGCACCAGCTTTCAAAGAAAAAACGAATCATTAATCGGACCATACAGTCAAAAATTCTGAGGTAACAAACATAAAAAAAATGAAAAGTCGAATTGAGAACCTCCTCCTTTTTTTGAAGTCGGTTAAACAACAGTAAATAAACTAATTTTCTCATCATCCAATCTTTCGCAATATTTATTTCTGTGGTTTTCAGAACTCAGTTCTATTAACGAAGTTGATCAACCAGCTAGTTTGGATTATGCAACTCACTCAGAACTATTGGGAATAAACCACACGGTTTGCTCTATAAATTCATTAAAACTTGTCATCGCTAACCAGTCAGTTTCCTGGGTCAATAGAACAATCGCTCTGCAATCTGAACTCTCGAGATCCCTATTAATCAGTCTAGTTAGACTTTGAAAGTTTACTATCAGGGTCGAATTCTGCTAACCAATCAGTTTACTATGCCTATGGTAGGAATCTTCACAGAATCGTCCATAGATGAAAGATACTCTAGATAGTATGTGCGTTGCCATTTGCGGAGATTGATTTCTTTCATCAAAGGTAAAATTCCAAAATGCAAAATGACACAATTTAGCAATTGACCTTTAACTGCAGATGGAGAGATGCGGTTTAAAAGAATCAATGTAAAATTAGAAATTAAAAAATAATATTTATATGTGTTACAAGTTAACAATTGTGGCGTGGTCGGTGAAGGTCTGCCGCGCTTGCGACGCAGGAGGTTGCGGGTTCGATTCCCGCCTCGGGACAAACTGCAGATATCTGTTCAGGGCGTTTTGGATGTTTTCTGTTTATTAAAAAATATACTTGGATGATAACTATATAAATACTTCGTATATCAGTTATCATCTAGTACCCATAACACAAGCTCTGCTTAGCTGGGGTTAGATAATGCTCTATGGATTGCAATAAAAAAAAATATACAAAACTTGTGTGAGAGGATCTCGCTCTTTCATATCAAACGTTACAGATGACTTAATCTAACGGAGAAACAATGGAAAAGTTTTTTTTACGTTTAAACCATTTTACGTTTAAACCATTTTATGAATCTCTCCGTCTAAATATTACTGCACGCACTATTTAGAGTTTCTTTCATCTATGGACGATTCTGTAACAATGCCATTGGCATAAGCGATTGGTTATCAGAATTCGATACCATTGTTATGGTGATCTATTTAGTGGAATTCGACCCCTGAATCGCTGATGAGATGTCTTTATGTGGGAAGATAGCTCCCACACATTTGAGTTAAGGTACTTTGATATGCAAATAGTTCGCGAGTCAATTTTGTAAGCCGATTTGAGGAGTTTTGATTCGGGTCAGGGAGTGAATTTGAGGGCAGTTTTCGGAGACGGATATGTGTAAAACAACCAATAGAATCTCGAATATATAACGTGATAGTTATGTGACGCTATTTTGACATCAAATGATTTATTAAACACTACACTATAAATAAAATAAAATAAAAGACTACGTAGTAACAAGTAACCGCCGTGTGGTGCCGGCAGCATAGAATTTGCACCACCCCAACTCTTCCCGCGGGTGTCGTAAGAGGCGACTAAGGGATATTTACCAAACTGTGATCCCCAACCCGCATGCCCAGCGTGGGGATTATGGGCACTACCCCCCATGAGATAACAGCCAATAAAGACGCTTATCAGGGAGAGGCCTGCGTCCAGCAGTCCAATATAGACTGTTAAGGTAAGGTAAAGTAGTAACACGGACAAACACAGTGAAAAATTATTAGGAATCTAAAACTAACACAAGTATTCGGTTGCTATTCATGCTATTGGGTATTTCAGATGGTTCCAATAATGCACGGATTGGTTTCTAACTCGACCCGCAGATGTCGTAAGGACTTGTTTCGAGAAGCGATATTACACGCATCTGTTTTGATGATTTGACGCGTCGCACGCGGCGGTACCGCCACTCTCCACGCCCCGCCTATCAATAAATATCGCCGTACATTGCGATATGTCTGTGTTTACGCGTGCGATGACGAAGCTGCTGCACGTCCCGTGTCTTAACAAGGCCTAAGGCCGTATACAGAAAGAAAGCTGGAAACTTATAAGCGCTTACCGGCGCTTGACAGCGCTGGTTCGTTCTACACAAAGGTTGTCGCAGTTGTTTATTAATTTTAGATGGCAGCGCCCAGCGCGTGTTGAAGCTAGTCGGCACTTGTCGGCACCGTTCAGTGCTTATCGGCGCGCGTTCATATATTTTCCTGCGCGGCTTATCAGCGCTGTCAAGCGCCGGTAAGCGCTTATAAGTTTCCAGCTTTCTTTCTAAATACGGACTTACTCTAAATCAACCAGGCAGATCGAGCACCGGTTAGCAGATAGCTTACGGGCTCACTTGAAGCTTCTGGGAATTCTAACTAAATTAACCCCATACTATGAATGCGTTTATTGTGCAGTAGCAGCGTTGGAATAATATGCGCAGAGAGGCAGCAAGGCTCGCTTCGCTCACCTTACAGTGTGCCGGAGGTCGTTTTGGGGTTCGCTTCGACCTAATCGAGTAGGTATATTACATAACGATCAAAATAAAATGGACAGTATCATTTTAAGCACTTTCAAATTAATTTAGTTTCGTTTTAGCGAATTAACCACAGACATAATACGAGCCCTTCTCTTCATTATGTCTAAGAAATTAACAACATCTAACTTCAATATCTCTTTATAAAATAAAAATGCTTCTGTTGATACCGAAAAATATTGCATCAGTCAATAATATTAAAAAACGAGTTCGATAATTATCAAACTCATTTAAGGCTTCGGCTCGCTTTTGCTTTTGCCTTTCTATTAAATATTTTACTAGAATTTTTTATGCAATCTTCATTTATTTTCTTGAAAATAAGAAATAAGAATAATTTCATGAAAATAAATGAATTAAGAAAGTGGCCCCTAAACTCAGGGCAGCGATTTGCTTAGCCTATTAACAAGTTCTTATTAAAAAAATCTCCTCATAATTTAAAGAGGCTAAGGCCACTTTTCAGCCTTTTGAAACAAGAACAAACAGCTACAAACCAAGCCGATACCAGATGCAAGATACGGCAGGCCCAATTACGAAGATTGTTGATAGCTGAAGCTCAAACAAAGCCGCAAACACCTTGAGCACCAGCCAGTTTCTAATTACAATAGAGCTTTTGGTCAGAGCTTGGAGAACGCCATACTAACAGCCGGTTTCTAGAACGCTTATCAAATCCCAAATCAGTTGATAAGGTAATTTGACACACTGCTCAAATCAAATCCGGTTGCACGAACGCTGATTATACAAAAAATTCTAATCACATATTAGATGATCATTGATTTGACAAGCGCTTGAACAATACAGAAACCCATTTAATGTTTGACAAGAGATATTCAATGATTTAACAGACTGGTCAACTAATCTCTGTTCAATAACAAGGTACGTAATCAACATTCAAGCAACCCAAAATAATAGTTGATTAGAGGTTTGATCATTGAATAGTTAATTAAGAAGATGATCCGCCTTCTTCCGGCTGTAACTGACATATTTTTGGTATGACCATAAATACCAAGCGTAAATATTTTGAAAAATATATTGTAAAGAAGGAAACATTTAAATAAAAACTTTTTGTAAAAGGAACTTAATTTACAATCATAACCCCCCTCCGTTGGTAGTCAGGTAAAAAATAGTCTTGCCACCTGTGAGTTTTAAAAGCGCTAAACACGGCGTCGTCGTCATCATCATCATCAACCTATATTAGTCCACTGCCAGACATAGGCCTAATGGGCCCCATAGCGCCCTGTTTTCAGCTTGACGCATCCAGCATCTACCTGCAGTCTTTCGCAGATCGTCATACCACCTGCCATCATACATAAGCACGGCGTGCCATCATACTAATATTAGGTCCTTACATATGAAATTGGCGTTTTTCGTACTGGCCACTTTAATCACAAATTTCTCCTCTTTGGTAAGGAATTCCAAATTCAAATTTGTACAGCTATAGACTCATGTATTTGTGCTTCGATGATCGTCATTCATTTGTTTTTTTTCTTCTGTTTTTTTCTGTTTGCGTCACTCATTTTACAAAATGGAAAACTTAAAATATCGCATTATTTACGAGTACGAGTTCCGCGTGGCACTAGTGCTGCGGAAACAACACGAAGGGTGAATGATGTGTATGGCGGTCGTGTTGCAAAAGAAAACACAGTTCGTTTTTGGTTCCAACGTTTTCGTTCTGGAAATTTCGACCTGCAGAACAAGCCCCGTGGACGGCCTGAGACTCAAGTTGATAATTAAGAGTTGAAGGCTATTGTGGAAGCGGATCCATCGCAAACCACGTCCGAGTTAGCTGCAGGCTGCGATGTTAGTGATAAAACTGTTTTAATTAACTTGAAGCAAATTGGGAAGATTAAAAAGCTTGAAAGGTGGGTACCTCACGAATTGACTGAAGCAAACCGGCAAACGCGCGTCGACTGCTGCGTTACATTACTAAACCGGCACAATAATGAAGGTATTTTAAACCGAATCATTACCTGTGATGAAAAATGGGTTCTTTACGATAATCGGAAGCGCTCAGCGCAATGGTTGGATCCTGGCCAGCCAGCCAAATCCTGCCCCAAGCGAAAATTAACCCCAAAAAAGTTACTTGTAAGCGTTTGGTGGACTAGTGCCGGTATTGTTCATTACAGTTTTCTCAAATCTGGCCAGACTATTACGGCTGATGTCTTTTGTCAGCAATTGCAAACCATGATGGAAAAGCTAGCGGCTACACAACCTAGGCTGGTCAATCGCTCCACGCCACTGCTGCTTCACGACAACGCTAGACCACACACTGCGCAACAGACGGCTACTAAATTAGAAGAGCTTCAATTGGAAAGTCTAAGACATCCTCCGTACTCCCCGGACCTTGCTCCAACAGATTACCATTTTTTTCGAAATTTGGATAACTTCTTGCAAGGGAAAAAATTCAACTCCGATGGGGCAGTCCAAATCGCCTTCAAAGATTTTATTGATTCCCGTCCGACTGGTTTTTTTAGTAAAGGGATCAATGAACTACCTATAAGATGGCAAAAGTGCATAGAAAATAATGGTTCATACTTTGATTAATTAAATATATTATATTAAAAAATATTCGACTTTTTGTTCCTCCCATACAAAACGCCAATTTCATATGTAAGGACCTAATATTATAAAAGTGAAAGTTTGGATGTTGAGATGGGTTGAACGACATTGGTCAAAGCTGTAGTTCGACATATTGTCTGTTTGTCCCATTATTAGATTTGCCAAGCACATGGGTCGAGTCCAAGTACATTCGATGCAGTATGGATGAATGTTTTTAACCTCTTCAAGGCAAAACTATGAACGATCCGACTGGAATTGAAATTATATAACAAATGCTATTTTTTGTCCCTTAAATCATTTTCCATTGGATACAAATTGCCATAATTTTTTCCATAGAAACAACGCGCAAAAACAAGTTAACCTTTTATAAATCTGTCAGCACGTGTACTTAATTATAAATTGCTCGTTGCAAGGTATCGCTGGTTACATAATTTATCTTGTTAAGCAGCCCGCTGTTGTAATTGCACTCTGGTAACGAAAATTAAACGAATACAAGCGTTGGCGGACACAACTGAAATTCAGCATTTTACGGGCAAAGTCTGAAATCCAACTTCATGTCGGACACAATTTTCACAGTGATACGGATAATACGAGTAGTGTATAATCTCTCTTAAGTAAAGACTTTTTGATAGTAGGAGGAAAATACCTTAAAATTAATAATAATAATAATAATGTTGGACAATTCACACAGCATTATCTAGCCCCAATCTAATGATTAAATCTAATGTGTAATTTCAGAAACATTAAGCGCTGCCCTCAGAGATCCTTACTTAAACTGTCACTAAGTAAAGGGTTTTGTATTGAAATCTTTACTAAGTAACATTATTAAGTAATTATTAACTTAAAACTATCATTGTCTCTGAGTTCACCTGTAAGTCTGATACATAAATACATTTAACGCAGCGCATGCGATTCAACCATAGTATCAGGGGGTATCAGCTTAGCAGGGGGAGGCCTGCGTCCAGCAGTGGACCAATACAGGGGCTGTTGAGGTTGAGGCTGAGGATGTACTAACGTACCCACAGACTTAGTCTCTTATATTCAAAACAGAAACGCATTACCTCCCATTCATTTATCACTAATAACAGATTCTAGAGGAAATCCTCAAGAGTAAGGTAAGATAAATAACGAATGACTCTGCTCTCGTTGTCGATACAAGCTGTTTTGACCAAAATTATTAGAAAATACAGAAAGAACCATCCAATGGCGATCTTAACCGTGCATTCAAGAGCATTCAAGCGTTCATTCAATTATTCAAGCATTCGTTCAATCACCAAAAAACAAAATGCCTATCTGTTTCACAACAAATTTCAAAATATTTGATGCGATAACAGATAAGATAGAAATGCTGTCCTAAATTTAGAGATGGCTTTTCGGAAATGTGGTTAAAATAATAATAATAATGTTGGACAACTCACACAGCATTATCTAGCCCCAAGCTAACCAGAGCTTATGTTAAGGGTACTAGATAACTGATATTCTTAATACAATACTTATATATGTAGATAATGTTTAATAAACATAGAAAATAAATACAAAGCGATTCCTAAAACTTAGTAAACTTGGTATTTGAAATAAATTCCCTCGTGATAACAAGTCTAAAGTGGCCACCAACACATACAAAAGTGGACAACTTTGTCAGTTTATTGGCCAACAACTCAAACTCGAGTGAGGTCCGCTCCTCAGAACCTCTAAGACTACTTATACTTAGTTCTAGAAACTATTAGATAGCTACTAAAATTTGTCCAGTCGAATACCATTTCGCGTGTGAACTCGACTGGAAAAGATCTAGAAATTTTAGATGTTATTTACATTCTAGAAAGTTCTAGCACCGACCATTGTGAATATTTCTTTGTTGGCTATTCAAATGATACGGAAATCACATGCAAATGGAGTTTTACATACATATGGCTATGTAAAGCCTATGGCGACGACAACTACGGCCGATGTATTGGAAAATTCCAGCACAAGAAGACTTTATCATATCGCGTTGATATAATAAAAGCGTAAATAGTCTGTAACATTTTCACGACAAAAGTACCAAAAAGTAGATATAGTTATGAGTCCTAAGTATGGGTGTGCATTGTTAACGAAAACTTTAAAATTTTTCGTTTCCAATCATACATTAATTTAGCGACTTGGTAGACCGGATGGAGAGGAAATACTTTCCGTAGCAATGTCGAAAACACGCATTGGACGTCATTATTATTATCTGTGGTCATGACGTCAGTTGGCCGTGTAAACAAATGCACTGACTGTATAGTAGGTATTGGCACTTTGCTGTTTACACAGCACAATGATGTAGTAACATGACGGATACTAGTTCATAGTGTTAGAAAACAGATACTAAGCTTTGAATTGAATAAAAATAAATATTCTGTTGTTCTAAGACCTAGAACGAATATTTTATGATTGCTTATTTTAGTAGTACAACTTTGAAAGATCAGTGATAGTAACCGAAAACATTTTTGTTTTGTGTTTTAGCGAACACAATACACACATAATAATTCTACTTTTTATCCCGAAAAAACGGTGTAGCGCTGTTTCGCTCCAAATTTTTCGGACCACAAGACAAAAAACAACATTATTGTTTCTAAAGTTATTTTCAACGGGATATTTTCCATGATTTGAATTTTAAGCTTTCCAATATTTCAATTATTCCGTGATCATGGCGCATGAAACTGTGCCGAAATATTGGAAAGCTCAAAATTCAAATCATGGTAAATATCCCGTTGAAAATAACATTAGTATTAATAACCATGGTTGATTTAAATGTTTTAATCAACAATCATTTATTTCATAAATTTCTAGAATTACACGTCACTTTTTGTGCATAGGTTAGTACGTATGTAGATAAAGATAAAAGATAAAAATCATTTATTTTACCCAAAGACAAAAAAAGTAAGTATTTATTCTTACTTTTTTTACGTACATACAATAATAAAAACTAATAAGTACTTAAATCTAAACATTTCTTAAACATTGGGTAAAAAGGGACCCTAGCTCAGCATTTTGCAGTTTAAGGCCCAATACTGCGCTGGTTTTCAGTGAGGGTCCCTATGAGTGACGAAAAAACATTACTCAAACATGACAACTACAAACTTAACATAGACAAGGTAGAATAAAATTTAATTAATACAATCAAAAAATATCACAAGGCAAAATAACACAAAAACAGCGATTAATAAAATAAAATAAAACTATCATTTTAATTGTACGCATGGGTAAGTGAGCTTTTGAGCTGGCAGCCCGATTTTGGTACCAACATAAGAAAAAAAATTATAATTTGCCAACATACGCGACAGAATTTGGACGTACGCCGCTAGCGCCGTTCGGCGCGGTATTTATTTTTGCTTGCAATCAAATATTTTGTTAGATCGGCACAGAGATAGCGGATCATACGAGTAATTATACTACGGAAGAACTGCGCAAACTGCTTTCACTTTGCGTCAGCGTAGAGATAACAATTTGATGGACAAGTGAATGATTATGTGGTTTACTGACGCCGCCACCGCCATTTCAGCGGGACAAACTATTTCGTAAGTACCTATACAATGTTCGTATCAGCTATGCCTCTTCTATGCCTGTAGGACTTTCTGTTCTGTAATTAGGAGTTTCTTGAACTGACTTCTAAAAGTGTATAATGATCTTGCAGCTCGTACCGGTGGTGGGATATTGTTCCAACTTCTGGAAGCCGCATATTTAAAGGATCCTCTGAAAGCCATAGTCCTGTGCTTTGGGGTGCAGAAATGTAGGTTAGGTACTACCATAATGAAAAATTAAATACAAAGCAATACATCTTTATAATTATTGTTTCGTTTCTCACCGGTGTTTTTAAGATTTTTGTTTCAAGCCACATATTTATAAAAGAGCCTAAGTGAACGAAAAGCTTGGAAAAGTACAGTCAGAGAAAAAACACAATTTTTATTGACAGTAATTATTAATTATACTATAATTCCTCAAGAGTCTCACACATGAGATACCGTAAAGAAACTACTTGTTTGATCCATTACCTTTCAAAGGAAAAAAAACGCAATTTTCCAAATCCTACTGAATACCAAAATCATAATTATATTTTAGAATAAGTAAGTACCTTCATAAATATTTCCTTACCCAAGTCAAGGCCTTAACATCGTAAAAAGCTGACCTACCCCAAAGCGTTCAACCCTTAAATCTTGTTAAGCCGCGATTATGATCTGAGCCTGATTAAGGGTTAACCATACTTAACTGATGGCAGCTCTTTGCACCTTAAAAGCCTTTTTACTTAGATCCAAGATGGATTATGAAAAGACAGGAAGTTGAGTTCTTAGGGTTTGGTTTATTAAAAGCAGAAACTACATTTTTCCAAAATGATTGCGCCGAGCGAGTAAAATAAATCGTATGATAATATGAATTCAAACTGTTTTTGATTTTCTGGCTAATTACAACCTGGGTCTCTTCAAGACATGGGTGGGCAAAAGAGGGCCTAGCCAACTGGCATTCGGTATAAAGCGAAGCAAAAACAATTGAAAGATTCGTTGGGAAAAAATCGAAACGATCACGTGATCTTAGGCATATGTCAAATCCATGCATTTTTGGCCCTTTCTATTATCGATTTCGACATCGATTGTTACATTTTCTAGGCACTCAGGTATCTTCTAGACATTCGTCATACACCGTCGGTCACAATTTCACATTCAATCAGGTGAGATTACGATCAAACGAAGATCTTTTATCCATAAAAAGCGTGTATACATTAACCCCCTTATTCATACTAGTCCGCTAACTTTAAACAGCTGCTAAGCAGTGTTATTTCTCACTCTGACTTAGGTCAATAGAAGTAGACCGAAAGAGAAAGAGAAAGGATGAGGTTGAGGTTGAGGTTAGTAAGCAGACCATTATGAATAATACCTATAAATTTTAACCGTGTACAAAATGTTCGTTTTTATGCGGCTTATTTAATTATTGTCCCTTCAATCTTAATAGTCAGATTTTGTTCAAAACGTTAGTACGCAATGCACGTGCTAGTGTTTGAAAGCACGCGTTGCATTGCATGTTACACTGCAGGCGCGGTTCGCAGATGTGTACGTTACATTACAGACCACGAATTAACAGGCTTTGAGATATACGGGTGATATGTCGAGGGCGAGCAGCAACAGTGCGAAAAAAAATGGTTTTCAAAACGCGCCCTACAAAGTGCGTGCTTATATAATTTGTAAATAGTTTAAAGAGCGGGAAGTTTTACTACGATTGCTTATTCATAAATTCGATTATTTTGTCTCGTTAAATACATCAAGAAAGCATAAAAAATAATTGAAGTGGAGTCAAGGTCCAGAATAGTTAAATTACAAAAGAGGTTTTCAAATGAATTCAAAAGGTGTCTCACTTCGTACTTAAAATGTCAACGCCCTCTTAAGTTCATAAAACTCAATCCATTCAAAACCAGATGCTGAGTGTTTGCATTAAAGCAATGAAAAAAGGTAATAAATGATTTTATGTCCAAGAATAAAGAAACGAACATTATTCATAAGCACTTTTATCAACTGAGTTGCTAAAATATTAGGTCCTTACATATGAAATTGGCGTTTTTCGTACTGGCCACTTTAATCACAAATTTCTCCTCTTTGGTAAGGAATTCCAAATTCAAATTTGTACAGCTATAGACTCATGTATTTGTGCTTCGATGATCGTCATTCATTTGTTTTTTTTCTTCTGTTTTTTTCTGTTTGCGTCACTCATTTTACAAAATGGAAAACTTAAAATATCGCATTATTTACGAGTACGAGTTCCGCCGTGGCACTAGTGCTGCGGAAACAAATCGAAGGGTGAATGATGTGTATGGCGGTCGTGTTGCAAAAGAAAACACAGTTCGTTTTTGGTTCCAACGTTTTCGTTCTGGAAATTTCGACCTGCAGAACAAGCCCCGTGGACGGCCTGAGACTCAAGTTGATAATGAAGAGTTGAAGGCTATTGTGGAAGCGGATCCATCGCAAACCACGTCCGAGTTAGCTGCAGGCTGCGATGTTAGTGGTAAAACTGTTTTAATTCACTTGAAGCAAATTGGGAAGATTAAAAAGCTTGAAAGGTGGGTACCTCACGAATTGACTGAAGCAAACCGGCAAACGCGCGTCGACTGCTGCGTTACATTACTAAACCGGCACAATAATGAAGGTATTTTAAACCGAATCATTACCTGTGATGAAAAATGGGTTCTTTACGATAATCGGAAGCGCTCAGCGCAATGGTTGGATCCTGGCCAGCCAGCCAAATCCTGCCCCAAGCGAAAATTAACCCCAAAAAAGTTACTTGTAAGCGTTTGGTGGACTAGTGCCGGTATTGTTCATTTCATTACAGTTTTCTCAAATCTGGCCAGACTTTTACGGCTGATGTCTATTGTCAGCAATTGCAAACCATGATGGAAAAGCTAGCGGCTAAACAACCTAGGCTGGTCAATCGCTCCACGCCACTGCTGCTTCACGACAACGCTAGACCACACACTGCGCAACAGACGGCTACTAAATTAGAAGAGCTTCAATTGGAAAGTCTAAGACATCCTCCGTACTCCCCGGACCTTGCTCCAACAGATTACCATTTTTTTCGAAATTTGGATAACTTCCTGCAAGGGAAAAAATTCAACTCCGATGGGGCAGTCCAAATCGCCTTCAAAGATTTTATTGATTCCCGTCCGACTGGTTTTTTTAGTAAAGGGATCAATGAACTACCTATAAGATGGCAAAAGTGCATAGAAAATAATGGTTCATACTTTGATTAATTAAATATATTATATTAAAAAATATTCGACTTTTTGTTCCTCCCATACAAAACGCCAATTTCATATGTAAGGACCTAATATCTAAGCGGTGTTTCCTTGAAGATTCTTTGCATGTTAGTAAATAAAAATAATTAATATATCAGACCATTATAGAAAAGTTTATGATCTTGCCCTTTAGTAATTTACCTTGGCAGGGACAGTGCCCATATTCCCCACGCGCTGGGCAGGGGGCGCTGCTGCCTGCCCACTTTTGGATATCCTTTAGTCACCTCTTACGACATCCACGGGAAGCGTTGGGGTGGTGCAAATCTCAGTCAGCAACCACACAGCTACCTAACCTACAGCTTATTAAAGTCTGAAACTTGTGCACGAGTCGTAAACAGGTCTATTAGCGTCAAACTAAGTTCGAACTTGCAGGCGATGACTTGCTAACTAGGCACGCTTGCTTTTATACCAGTATACTACTAATTTATGTGGGTTGGACATTATTACCCGACGACGCAAAGAGGGTTATTTACTTATTTTAAAACGTATGAAATAGGAACCTTCTTATATTAAAGCTTTATTATTAATATTCCAGGGTATTTATCGCAATATCTCATCACACTAATATCATAAATGTGAAAGTTTGTATGGATGGATGGATGGATGTTTGTTACCTCTTCACGCCAAAACTACTTAACGGATCGGGCTGAAATTTTGCATACAGGTAATTCTAATCCCAAAAGCAAACATAGGCTACTACTATAAATTACTATACTTTTTATCCTATAAATCAGTTCTCATGGGAAAGAATTCACCTTCAAACGTTTCCACAGGAACAAAGCGTGTGAAGCCGCGGGGCGGAGCTAGTTTCTAAATATTTATAAGAAAGTCGTGTTAGTTACACTATTTATAACTCAAGAACGGCTGAACTGATTTGGCTGAAAACGGTGGGAGGTAGCTTAGAACCAGGAGACGGACATAGGATACTTTTTATCCCGTTCCCGTGGGACGTGACATAAATTTCTTTTGATATTTTGGATGAATCCGCGAAAACACATCTAAATCTACGGGGGCAAAGCCGCGAGCGTTTATAAAACTGTTCCTGATAGCATAAGTTTAAAAAAACTCTATAAAAACTATTTTCCCGAGATGTTGTTTGAACGTTCGTTTTTTTTAACAGACATCAAAAAAGGAGGAGGTTCTCAATTTGACTGTATTTTATTTTATGTTTGTTATCTTAGAACTTTTCCGGTCCGATTTTCATGATTCTTTTGTTATATGGAAACTGGTGCGGTGCTTCCCGTGTGGTCCCATAATCTGGTCAATGGGATCCATATAATTGAAGTTGGTTTATAGTTTAGTTTAAAAAAAAACATTTATTGATATTTTAGACTATATCTATAATCGTGTGAAGGTTAATGAAACGACCTGTTAAAATTGAGGTATAATTTTTTGTGTAGGTTTATTAACGACTCCTTTCTGTCGTTATAGAACAATAGGGTATATGCATCGATTTTTTTTATTGTTTTAATCGATTCTTTAGGTCATTATTTAACCGAGGAATGATAAGACGCTCACTGAATTTCGCATTAGCAAGTGTCGCCAAATATTCTATACTCTGAATTATGACGAATATTATATGTAGGTATGTATGTGGTAAACATTAAAAAAGTATTTAAAGAAGTGCTGAAATTAGGTTAAGCAACAACGAGGTGGTTGTTCCACCGGTTCTAAGGTTCTAAGCCATTTGACATGATACTTAGCTGTTCTATCTGGATGTGATGACTAATTCATCGGACTGTGATGGTTGTTCCATCGGACTGTTGTTCATTGAGCTATGATGGCTGTTCCACCTGTGCTCTGGTTCAGCGAGCTATGATGGCTGTTCCACCTGTGCTCTGGTTCAGTGAGCTATGATGGCTGTTCCACCTGTGCTCTGGTTACTGATTCTTACTGTTATGGGGATAATTCCCCTTATGGCCTCCATCCTCCCCTATAGCCATCCCGTTCCTCACACTTTATCTCTGATCTACTTGTCCGCAGACAGACCAACGAATTGGTATACACACAACAATTATAATCTGAAACTGCTTCTAATATCGGTGGCAAAAGATCTCAATTGCATACAATGTAACTCAAAGTCACTCACCGATGTGTCTCGCTTGCTGTCTCGTAACAGAATGAATCGTCGGCCGTTCATCGCCGAAGGACCGCGCTGTGCGCGCGCCCGCTTCGCCTCGACCGGTTATGGCCAGTCCGCTAAAATCTTTATCAACCTACCTACAACCTAGGTAGGTACCTACTCAAAATATTTCTTCGCCTTCGCGACATTCCCCCCCTTCAAGGAAGAATGAGAAATAAAGATATTAATATCAATACTATTTATCAAACAAGGATTTGTATGTCGATCACTTAATCTGCCTTTGAACATTAACTGAATTTACTGGTGAAACAATTAATAAGTAAGTGGTCCACTCCTTGACCTTTTCTCTGACTTTAACCGCTGAAGCCCGAGCTGAAGTATGAGGCCAATCAGGCCTCATACTGATTTCTACTGTATCAGTTTTTGATTCTGGTTGCACCGCAGCATGATGTACTGACTTTATTCTATGTTCCTCAGAACCTTTAGCTCTGATCAGTGGAACTGGGTCTACATTTGAAACTACACTTTGCTCTTTGTTCAATTAATGCGCTTTACGCCAGGTGCTACAGAAGACCTGCGCTCTTCATTTTACTCTTCATCATTCTTTTTCTCTTCTTTGAGTGGCAGTCTTTTGGTCTCATACTGTATTTTATAACTGTGTATTTTCTTCTATTTATCATTATACTTTCTTGTTTTATGAGCCAATAAAAAATATATTTTACCTATTATCATTTGGGACTCAATCTGTTTAAGTAGATCTGTGTCTCTTTCAATGTCTCTTGCAACTTTTACCTCCCAATCCAAAATGTTTTCTAGTTCTGCTATTCGTCCAACCCTCCAGTGCGCCCTATTTGCCTCTGATTTTATCTGTAGATAAACCTTTCTTGTATTGATTAGTTACCATCAATCTATTCTGCAAAATCATCGACACGCAGATAATCTTGACGAGTAAACACGTACCTACTCCAGCTCAGCAACTACCGTCGTCGTAAGCGGTTGTGATCATAGCTTCAAGCTCTTTTATTTTCGTACACAACTGATTGTGTGTGTCCAATACTCTCTTCATAGTATACACCATTCCGGTCCAAACCTCCATTCAGTCCATACCATGGAGCTAATTCTAGTATACATTTCAGCGTCAATTGCTTCCTATGTGTAGCTGTAAGTTTGAATTATTTGACGTTATCCGATACAATCAACTATGGCAATTTGTTACTGCTACATAGTTCTTATGGAAAGAAAACATTCTCCGACATATAGTTCTTTTACTACTCTCTCTATGTGGCAAACCTAGCGTTGCTTCTGAGTAGTTAGCTTAGCATATTTGATTCTAATTTAATTTCATTCTTCGACAATATCTATAGTAATAGTATTCGTAAGACCCTCCTCAACCAAGGATTTAGTCCAAAAATGTTGATGTTTGGACGCTGCAAGATTTTTGACAGAAACTCAACCTGAATTTTAACTTTAATACTTTGACTGCCCTGGGCGCTCACGATACAAGTTCGCTGCAAAGCAACGCAGCGTCGCATACCTTTACCAGTCTATTTATCTGCCTTGGTACTCAATCTATACCAGACAGATATTGTTTTGTTGGTAGGTTATTTGTAGTGACTTAAATCTGTTTCATTTTAGAAATCATTATTCGCGGCACAAATGGCAGAATTACTTTACACCGTCTCGAAACTAGATTGCTATTAGTCAAAGCAATAGTGATTTTATTTAACCGGCACGGGCGTTTAGTCACGAAAGGCTCGATCGGCCCATGCATCATACAGTTGTCTTTACAAAAATAGTAACTCTGTGGGTTACTATACAAAAACTGTGACATAATTTATCAATCTACATCACAATAGAACTGAACTACCAGCAATTCTCGTCTAGGAGCCGGAACGTTATTTTAGTCCCTTAAGGGCACTAATGTAGACTTGCCAATAACAAAATTAACATTAATATTAGCGTGTAAAGAACTGAGCTTATTAACAACTACAGCGTACACTTGCATTGAAGAGTCTGTACAATGCACTTACAATTACAACTTATACACACCTTAATAACTTCATTATTATTTTAGCTTCTGTCTCTGTTGCATGGCATTTTTCATAATTTGTACACCGTAATCGGTAAAACATGTTGATACTTGCATACCTGTTTATAAAATCTTAAATCTACACATGTTTAAGCAAATAAATGATCTTTATCTTTATCTTTATCTTTATCTTTATCTTTATCTTTATCTTTATCTTTATCTTTATCTTTATCTTTATCTTTATCTTTATCTTTATCTTTATCTTTATCTTTATCTTTATCTTTATCTTTATCTTTATCTTTATCTTTATCTTTATCTTTATCTTTATCTTTATCTTTATCTTTATCTTTATCTTTATCTTTATCTTTATCTTTATCTTTATCTTTATCTTTATCTTTATCTTTATCTTTATCTTTATCTTTATCTTTATCTTTATCTTTATCTTTATCTTTATCTTTATCTTTATCTTTATCTTTATCTTTATCTTTATCTTTATCTTTATCTTTATCTTTATCTTTATCTTTATCTTTATCTTTATCTTTATCTTTATCTTTATCATTATTTAAGAGCGGCCAACCCGTCTTACTTTTCATACAAACTCTCTTACGTGATTATGGCGTTGTAATACATCTTTCTTTGAAACTTTTAACTAAAAGGTATATTATATTATATACATAAATTGTATAAGTAAACACAATATTTAGATAGAAACCTTGCAAATCTAATGGAGATTCTAAACGACACAAAGTTTCATTTCACACAAACTTGTAAGGCTTACTAAAAAACTCTTATTTCCCTGTTGCAAGTTTCATGAAATTTCTAAACACTGTTTTTCCTAGGGCCGATTACCTGCGAGTGAACTGCGAAACTAACCAAATGCCGACGAGGGATCAGGCGATTCCTCTCTCTTGTCGCTTTGCCTCTTTCTTTTACATTGCGCTGGTTGAAACAACAAGCTTTTCAATCACGCTCTCGTTGACGATAATAGGACCGGGAAGGGCCCTTAAGTTTTGTGGATGATAGCAATAATTACATTTTAACAACTTTCGTTATTTAATTTTACATCTTTACGAACGCAAGCAGTTCCTTCTGTATGCTTTTGTGGGGTAGTCGGATTGGATACGGATTTTAGGATCCCTTTCCATTGAATGTATTACATCATTCAGGATGTACTTCGTAGATAGTTAATACGCCAGTGTACTAAACTAATTACGACTCTATAATGCCACTGATTTTGCCTGACCAAACAAAAAATAATGAATACCCTTTCCCTCGAGAAAAACGAAGATAAATAATAGTCAATTCATTACTATCAATCTAATCACTGCCTGATTCATTATTTCTGCATATTACAATCTACTCGTAAAAGGCATTCAATTCATTCATTTCAGGTGGTGATTTCGCACCAAAAAGTTTATACTTATAGGTCTATTTAATCAGTAATGAACAAGCATCTTTAGGCTATAGTTATGGCTATAGGTATTTGACTCGGCAATGCTCGAACGCTAACAGCCGTAACTGAGAAATCGTGATCTTTCTCAGATCTTATTTACTATGACTAAGCAAGGTTTTTAAACAGCGTGGTGTTTATAGCCATATTCATAATTATGCTAACTCTCTGTTTTAGCTGACTTCATTTACTATCCTGTGCAATTTTTTTAGGACAAAATATGGCCTGGTTATACGCACCATATTCAGAGCAATACTAACACTTGCGATTATTTCTACAGGTGCTTACCCTGTGACCACAGATATCCGAAACTAAGATTGTGCCTGTGACCTTCTTGAAAGCAGTTAAAGCAACGGTTTCCTAGTTGAGCTTTCCTGTTGTGAACATTTTTGTACCTTGTACATTTGGCATTAAAATAATCTTGCCTACAACATATACATTTCTCGTAAATTTCCTCTTAGGTGGCTCTTCTGAACTTTCTGAGACATCGTTTTGTCTTTTCTTTGATTGTGTTTTACTGAATTGTCTGTTATCATTTTTGTGTTTGTCTTTTCTATTATTATTATTTATACGTGGCCTATTGTTCGTTATTTCTACAGCTTTTATATGTAATGCTCCTATTGTTATTTTTTCTGTGATGTCTTTCTCTTCTATATTTGCCGGTTCTGTAATCTTTACACCTATTGTGTCTGTCTTTAGTCTATTTGAGGTATCTATAGCAGATATTATGTATTCTAGATATTTTCTGATACCGTCTACATTTTCTTCTTCATCTATCATCTTCATTCTTACTTCTTAGATTTGATCTATAGGGAATTTCTCCATTATCATCAATCACTCCGAGATAGTCGTGATTTACGTCTTCGCCTAGGGAGCTCAATACAAGTAGGTGTCTCTCTATTTTATTGCGTACTTATCTGCAATATGTTATTTGATTTGTATTGACTGGTTTTATTCTGTATAATGCCACATAATGTGCGTCACTAATCACTGCAGGTTTACCGAACTTTTCCTTTAGAGTTTGGACAGCTATGCTATTATTTGTGTCTAATCCTTCTACTTCATTGATATTTCTACCGTCAATATTTGATGAGAATTGGTCCTAAATATGGTACCTGTCATTTGACAGTGTCACCATCAAATTTAGTCAATTCCATTCTTGTCAATTTACCAGAAATATTAAGATTTTCGCCATTTATCGTGGCTGCACTACGTTTTTCATCATTGCGCTTGATACAAATATCTAATTCTGTTCCCTTCTCTTCAGCCTAAATTTGTATAAACATGTACTCGGTGATCTTAGCAGTGTCGGTTTCTGTAACTTATATACAATAGATGTGGATTTCTGCCACAAACCTCTGAGTAGCACTCTTAAGTTTAGCTCCGGTCAACTCTAACTCTCTTTAGTTACCTTCACCATCAGATATTTGCTTGAGGGCACACTGGGCAGAGTTTATGCACGATTGTACTGACTCGTACAATAATTTCAAACGGGTTAGGACGATACTTATTTTGTTTATTTTAAGTACAGTTCCTCATTTGAACTGACCATGAGCGAAAGATCTTGTCCTTATGTAAAATCTACAACAACATTGTAATTTATTTAGCAACTTACTTGTATTAAGTTCTTGCCTACCTATGTTTCTTAGGTACAAATAGGTATTAATTATATTATATTCTTAGGTAGCAATTACGAGCTATTCTCAATATCTCACACGCGGTTTTCCCCAACGTCTCATGTGAGACGCCGCCTCTTCCCAACGTCTCCTCTTTTTGCATTAGGACTGTATTTGAAGCTTTCTTTTCATTTCAAGGTTGCAAGATTTTTATTTGTGACTTGCTATCTACTGTCTACGTGGGTACCAAGGAATTAAGTAGGTACATATCAACGTAAGTTTCTACTAAAACCCCACGACATTAGGTTTGTTTAGAAGGTAATTAGTGACTTTTTAACCTACTGCAACCTTATTTAGTTGTATGTCCAGCAGTGGACTAAGGTCCCCTTTCACCTGCTGTAGCAGTAAGGCACTTAATGCAAATTGACTCTCACGATCAATAAATAACACAGCATTTTTTAACAAACAGACTTTACCTGAATTTACAAAAAAATACGTTACTTTGTCTTGTATTAATATACAATGCCCGAACTTATTTGGTAGGCCTATTATATTGTATTTGTAACACATTAGGTACAGGTCAGTCACATTAGGTGTAGGTCTTTTAATAAACTCAAAGTGTCATACAGTGTAAGAACACCCTAGATACCTACTGCGGGTCTAGTGCATAGGTAGATTTATTATCTTGCTCAAAGGTTGCCTGGAACAAATAAGGCCGCCCATTGCGCCAACTTGTTTTAATTCTTTATGAGTGTGCCATAAGCAATTTACTTCAAAATTGCACTTTAAAATCGTTATTTATCTCAGAATCTGTGAAACCTTCATATTTATTGAAATGTTACTTCGATATTTTATCTTGAATTGCGTGTTTTAAAAACACGATTGGTGAAAGTTTTCTCAATAGTTAATTTTTAGGAAAAATATTTGTTTTTCACACATTTTGCTATTTATCTCAGGAACAGCACACATTTCTTCTTCGGTTTTTGTTTTGCTAAAAAACCTAGACTTATTTCTTGAGTTGTGTCTTTTAATTTTTCGATTGGTTGCTTCATCAACCCTTTTTTAAGTAAAAACAGTTTTGGCAAATAGTAAATTCGGTGCACGTATGCACAGAGCATACGTATACTTCTCACTCGCAAGAAAATCATATCTTGTCATCCCGCTGCTCGAAACCCATCTCGTAGTGGCATTATTGCACACTCTTAACTACCTTATGTTTTCCTGTTCGTATTGTATTGTACTATGAACATTAACCCTCCTTGCCGAGTCTAAGGAAAAATTTTGAGAATGTTCCTCAATGGGCGAAACGACACAAGTTATTTTCATCGTATCACCGACCCTTAATGGGTGACACGCACGTCACAACATCTAAATAAAAACCAACTCTTACGCCTGGGTAAAGTGTAAAATCTACACATTTCTTTTAGTGCAAGAAAGCAACGGTCATACAGCATAATATCCTACTTATATAGTAGGTACCTGGTCTACCACAAGGTAGTAAAATGCTTGAAAATTTTGTCTACTTCGCAAATTTGTAGATAAGCAAAGTCGTAAAATATTCTACGATCTAATTATAGAATTTTACTAAGTTACTCCGTCGAACCGGGCGAACACCTTTAGTAAAACTACCCACATGACATTTTACGAAATCATGTACGGACATTGAATTACTACTACTAGCGTACTAGTGTATCTATTATAAATTTATAACTCACTGTGTTCCGATTCTTTTAGACTGTAAGGTTTGAGATATCCCTGCATCTCCACCATGACGCCAAATACCTCTATACTCTGAATTATGACGAATATTATATGTAGGTATGTATGTGGTAAACATTAAAAAAGTATTTAAAGAAGTGCTGAAATTAGGTTAAGCAACAACGAGGTGGTTGTTCCACCGGTTCTAAGGTTCTAAGCCATTTGACATGATACTTAGCTGTTCTATCTGGATGTGATGACTAATTCATCGGACTGTGATGGTTGTTCCATCGGACTGTTGTTCATTGAGCTATGATGGCTGTTCCACCTGTGCTCTGGTTCAGCGAGCTATGATGGCTGTTCCACCTGTGCTCTGGTTCAGTGAGCTATGATGGCTGTTCCACCTGTGCTCTGGTTACTGATTCTTACTGTTATGGGGATAATTCCCCTTATGGCCTCCATCCTCCCCTATAGCCATCCCGTTCCTCACACTTTATCTCTGATCTACTTGTCCGCAGACAGACCAACGAATTGGTATACACACAACAATTATAATCTGAAACTGCTTCTAATATCGGTGGCAAAAGATCTCAATTGCATACAATGTAACTCAAAGTCACTCACCGATGTGTCTCGCTTGCTGTCTCGTAACAGAATGAATCGTCGGCCGTTCATCGCCGAAGGACCGCGCTGTGCGCGCGCCCGCTTCGCCTCGACCGGTTATGGCCAGTCCGCTAAAATCTTTATCAACCTACCTACAACCTAGGTAGGTACCTACTCAAAATATTTCTTCGCCTTCGCGACAGCAAGGTAAAAAAAACAAATCAAAACTACAATCATTTTCGGGTGATAAAAACGCTGCCATATTGGCGCCATGTTTATATGACGTCGACGTACACACTTGATTAAAATCTTTGGTGACGACCTCTGTAGTGATTATCTCAGGAAAGAGGTTTTCCGAAAAAACTGAAAATAATCGACAATACGAAATGTCAAGTGGGCAGAATAGTGTCAAATCATGGTGCAGCAAGCAGAATAAATAAAAAAGAAAAAATGTGCACAGTGATGTCACGTCCGCTCTAGTCAATGGCGTAGCGTTTTGAAATTTTGCGATTGAGATTTAAAATATAAATTTTTCAATGGTTAAATTCTACATTAAAAACATCTCAAAATGCAAAAATAAATATGTAGATATGTTTCTATATCAATAGAGAATACGTATATATTTTTTTAGCCATTTTGAAATTACATGCATATACCCTATTACGTGTTTTTGTAAAAATCTCTTATAAATAGAGTTCAACCCTTACTCTGTGTGTCTGAGGCCCTCTAACTTATCATAAACTTAGCAATAAATGAAGAGAGTAGTTACATTTGACGGTTTCTTAAACTTAATGAAAGACGGTATTAAGTAACTGATGCTTGAAATTAAATTCTCATGGAACATTTCTTATGAATAGTTTGTAAGACTTTATGAGTTTTGGCTTTTAAGTTAAGAAATGGGTAAAGCTGGCTGCTTTGATGATGCCATTCAGAATCTGAAGTGGTTTTTTGTAAAGCTTAATGGTTTTTTCGCGAGTATTCGACGAATGCCATTTTTCTTTTCGTTTGAATAAATTTCCGTAAATGATGGTGGGCTCTGAAAGGTTTGAGCAACCTTTCAAGTCCCTAAGTTCTGAGTGACATGAAGTTATGTCCGTTCTTCCAAAAGTTCCCAGTATGGCCGCCTTCACAAGAAATATAGAAATGGTATTTTTGTGGGTCCGTATTTTATATACCCAGTTATTATAATATTCTTGCAATAAACATACGCTTTTACTGTATTTTTGTTAGAGATTGAATGTGCGTTAAACTCCCATATCCCAAACAAAAATACCGTATGAATCTCTAACGATAAGAATTTGAAAATCTGATTTGAGGCCTAGTTTACTGTTTTATATCGTAGAGGCTCTACGCAGATTCGTAGACCTGCTACGAAAAGCGTAGACGTGCTAAGAAAATGTTACGTTTCAGTGTGTCTACCATGAGTTTTGACAATCTATATTCGCTAGCGACTGTAGTAAAAATAATGTATGGAAACTTCTAAATCGCCTCTAGCGGATAGTTGGGTACTAAAATGCGCTGTGGATAACTATATATTATGCATATTTACGTAACTACTGAAGTAACGTCAGGCGATTTAACTGTGTCAACTCGTGGTAGACACACAGGTCATTATTTGCATAATATCTTTGTAACCTTGTAACTTTGTGTAGTAACTTAAAAGGACTCGCAGTAACTTTTTTACTCAAACTCCAATAGGCCTGACGCCTCAAAAATTCTGATTACTCCGTCATTTTGATTATCAGGAGATTTCGACACGATTTTTTTCTTTAGTCGATTATTCAAAAAATTATGAAGATGTAGCCAGTTAAAGTTCCGCGTGACGTCACGGCTCAGTTAAAAGTGTCACACATTTTACTGAGCCGTGACGTCACTCCCAAACTTTACGAGTTTTATTTTTGGTCAATGTTTGTTTGATTGACAAAAGATAAAATACGTGTCCAATATCTAACTGACGGTCTAACTAGAGTTTTTGAGTCGTCAGGTCTATTATGAATGCGACCATAAGCCCTCGGCCGCACTGCAAAATGGTAGCTTGGATTGTAGATGAGAAAACAAACGTTGGGAAAAAAAAAGTTTGGGACTGTAAGCAGTATTGGAATTGTCAAATCTAAAACCGAGTACTATATAATATACCCTGTCTAAAGAAGTATCCTTTTTTTGGCAAACTGAACCTTTATGAATTTCTCAAAATATTGATAAGTAATTATGAACTGCAGAATTAAATCTTTCATCTCTTTCTGTCAAAATAAACGTTGCAAATCAGTTCTCAATAATTAGATTCTTTGATAGTGTTCATTATGCCAAGAGGGATATTTTTTTTGATAGGGTAGATTACAGGCCTAATGTACCGTTCGCAGAGACCAAGAAACATGAAACTCCGTGTCGTTACTCGTTGCAAGCGCCTTCTCTGTACTAACAACACGAACGTTCGTTCTGTGACATGTTACAATACGCCCTGTAACACCGGTCAATACCAAGCTTGTCACGCGCTTTACCATCGTAACCCGGTAGGTTATCATTGAACCCGGTAGGTTATCATTGAAGCTACCATCCAAATTTTAAACCTACCATTCTGCAGTGCGACCGTGCGACTATCGACTATTCCAACAAATAATTGTGTCCGTTATGGTTTTCGCGCACGGTCATGGGTACGCTAGCTTCATTGTTAAGCTAGCGTACACAGTAAGAAAGTTCATTATTTCTTAAAGCAAAGATGCGCTCTTTATTCTATCTTTGCACTAATTATGCTCTATTTATACACTATTTATTGGCTTAACAATAAACGTAAAAACTATTATCTGTGCTACCATTACGGACACAAAAATATCTATTACTTATCTGTACCTCTTTGTTTTTGAGTCCATAAATTTAGTGTTAAGGCTAAAGCACATTGTGTCAACAGCGGACGAGAACGGCTCTATATCAGAGACGATCCCGGACCGGCCCGTAGAGCTGAAGAGTTTCCCGAAGCTCTGCGAGCAACGGCGCAAGTTTCCGGTCCTCTACAAACTAGAGTTTCAGGTGAGTCACATAATAATAATCATCATTTATTTCAGGTAAGAAAGTTAATTATTGTTTGATTAAAAAGGAACGCCACAACGCAACGAACCTCTGTTTTTCCGGCCAATTACACCCTAGGTCTCTTCAAGACAAGGGTGAATAGGTATTTTCTAGACCTTCGCGATACACCGTCGCCGCATCTTCGCTTTCCGTCAGGTGAGATTGCGGTCAAACAAAGGTCTATTTACCGTAAAAAAATAACGCCAACAGCGTCAAAAATCATTTTTATAGTTAAACTTATTTAAGTAGATTCTAATACATACGACTTCTAGCTGCGCCCCTCGGCTGCGCACGCATATCCCACGGGAAATGATTTAAGGGATAAAAAGAAGATGTGTTATTTCAGACCTAGAACTATCTGTATACAAAATTTCAGCCCGATCCTTTCAGTAGTTTTTGCGTGAAAGAGCAACAAAGATACATACAGACACGTTTACAAACTTTCGCGCTTATAATATTAGTAAATAATAGGCGGACACAAGAATACCCTCCTAAAAATTAAATCAAAGTTAAACATTATGTAGGTAATAGAAAATGTGGACAAAATACGTATGGATAGTACAGATTCAACATTTTTTATTAGGTTTCTTCAATGTGAAAATACAATTGCGAAAAAAATTACGATAAAAATCATGAAAGTGCACTGTTTTGCACATTATTTGATCCAGATCTCAGAAATCATGTGCTTGAAACATCGATCAAAAATTTCGCCGGCCTCAGGCAGCGAAATTATTGATCGATGGCTTGAAATGACTTTTGTTTCGAATTGTAAAATGTTGGGTGTATTCCACTATTGCCATTATAATACGAAATAGAAATAGTGGTGGACTAGCGTTTTTACCAAATTATATCCCAAAATTTCTATTGCGACAAAAAAAAACGCAGTTATTTGAGAATCTGTTTCCACTTTAATTCTCAGCGTTTCAAATTGATTATTCGTTGTTTGGGCTATTATTTAAATTCTCAGAAATAATACATAGTGTACTTATAATAACTATAACTATAATAGCCAATAAAACTTTAGAACGAATTATTTAGTTCCTTGAACAGGTTTCTTCTTAAGGCGCATAGCCGAGCCAATATGACAGCGATATCTATTTTATCATATTTTTACGTTTATCATAGGAACTTTTTAAAACTCACGTTGAGTTTGTGGTATCTATTATAAGCTATTTTTAATACCTCTTTAATAATTTTATCTCATATAGGTTAGGAGGAGATGCGACAATAGAGTTTGGTGGCCAAAAAGCGCAACTTCGTATCTCTGCCTAAGCTTTACAAAATGAAACTATTACAGAGGCATTAATAGCAATAATAACTTATAATAGATACCACAAACTGAACGATGGATTTTTAAAACTTGCTGCGTTTAACGTAATAATAAGATAAAATAGTTGGGGGTGCCACTTTCACTGCACCGCTACCATACCTACAGCACATAAATAAGTATTCAAATATGAATTCATATTTCAATTGAGTAGTTACGGCAGTACTCGAAGTAGGATAGGAAGCTTATCTCTCAGTTTAAGGTGACTTATTCGAGCTTTAATGATATTTTCTTGGCTTTGATCCAAAGCAGGGAGGACGAAATAGATTTAAGTTTGTATGATCGCTACGAAGAGTTGTCTTTAGACAGTGGAAAGGTGTTTTGAAGAGGTTGTCTGGAAGAGATCGCTTTTAGTGATAAGGCCGCCCATTGTGCAACTCTCTTTTCCTGTATTTAATTTTTTGTATTTTATTAATGTGCAATAATTGTATATTGTATTGTATTGTGTTTTTGCCAGTTGTAATTTAATCTTTTGCCCGATATCTTCAAAAAGTGACAAAAATACGCTTTCTTTGTCACGCAAATATACGCTTACACAATCTTATGAAGTTTTCGTTATCGTACTGGGATATAGGTCAACTCCTAGATCAAACACAGCGTTCGTAGTCTAGGGATAAAAATTACATCGATTCCTCATCTAGATAAAGAGATACATAAATTTTACCTAGAACAAGGAATCTACTGCTAACTCTATCTAGAGTGTTACAATCGGCAGCAATCGCTAACAGCGATCTCTTCAAGGCAACCCCGAAACGCCACGACGCTTCTCTTTTTGAACAGACTCTAGCTATCACAACGCTGATCTTCCGTAGGAACCAAAACCAACGTGTAACGTAAACTTATACATTTTTATTAGGTTATAGATTTTTATTAAAAGGGCGCATTATGTGCCATTGTGAAAAGGATAGTCATAGGATTTGGCATTCATAGGAGCGGGACAGAGCATACGTTTTTGGAACAGCGTAAGCGCAAAAATTATGTTTTTATATATTTACAAGAAAACTCCACCACTTATGAAAAAACCCAACCGAGGAACCAAAGAATTGGTAATAACCGACGAATCAAAACAAAAATCTTTAGTATACCGCAGGCATCGAGTTAGAATCCAACTCGATAACCGCGGGGTTCCTGAGATCTAGACCAAATTAAGTGCAACTCTTCTCTCGTTCTTTTATCGCTATTATTTTTTGAATCGTATAAGGAAACTGAAGTTTTTTTTTAATCTTTAAGTAATTCTTGTTTTTTCTAGGCCTAGTTACATTTCAGTCTCCAAAGCCATTACCCAAAGAGCCATAATGAAGATGTTAGGCCTTAATTGCAAAACAAAACAAATAAAATTAGTAATGATTGATTGAATAATAAACATCGACCGTTCAAACTTTTGCTTAACATCTGTAAATACATTATTCGATGAAAATGTTACCAATTTTACGCCAATTTTAAAGTTGATTAATTTCATTAGAGTTGTAATTAATTTTGATATAAAAGCAACAAATAAGTAGGTACGCTTCGCTGAAACGTTGTTAAAATGGAAACATGGAATGTGTTCAGTTAGGAACATGTCAGTGTTTCGGTTCGTAACATTTTATATAAATTTCCTTTTTTATTTATTAAATACTAGCAGTGCCTCGCTGTTTCACCCGCGTAGTTCCCGTTCCCGTGGGAATTCCGGGATAAAATATAGCATATGTCACTTCCTGAAAAGTAAGCTTTTTAATGATGAACCATTTTTTTCAATTGGTCCAGTAATTTCGGAGCCTATACAATACAAACAAACAAATCTTTCTTTTTTATAATAATTATAGTTATAGACAACACAGACCATGGCTATACGTATTATGTATATAAAAAACTTTGATTTCATAAAAACTTGATCTATTTGGCCGTTATGTTAGGTAATACAGGGTGTATACTCGTCGAAACAAAAATTCAAGTTTCTTTTTCGTTATTTAGCAAACGCTAATCTTATGTGAGCGACATAAGAGTTTGTTTTACACGACAACGAAAATGAAAATTCAATTTTGCTTTTTCGAGTAGGCCCCCAGAGTGTCAAAATCACCGTCAAAAAAGTCATTTAAAAAAGCTCAGGTAGTTAAAATTTTAATAAATTTTTTAATGCTTTTACTTACATATAAGAAAATGCCTTTATTACCAGAAAATAACAAAAATCATTAAAATATACAGTCTATATATAAAAGTAAATCGTGTTAGTTACACTATTTATAACTCAAGAACGGCTGAACAGTATTAGCTGAAAATCGGCGGGAAGGTAGCTTAGAACGGAGACGGACATGGGATACTTTTTATGCCGTTCCCGTGGGACGTGACAAAAAAAACCACGGGAACGAAGCCGCGGTCGCAGCTAATTAATAATTGAAACAAATTAGAACTAGTATTTCCAGTAGACAAAATTGAGCTAACTGCTGATTATTTTAAATCTTATATATTGCGTTCATTTACAATATCAAAAAAGTAAATGTTTCGTCATGTATATTCTAAACTTTCAAACGAACATTTCTTTATAAGTTTTATCATAAATTCGTTCAGTCAAAAAGTCAAAAGACAAAAATTCTTTATTTCCATTAATACAATAAATGTACACTTAGAAGGTCAAATTATATTACAAAATTACACTGACACCGAAAAAAAGTGGTATTTTTATTACGGTCCCTTCGGTATGTAGACTAAAGTGAAGAAACGACGAAGAAACCTTGAGCCTGTTACTTGTTAATTTTCGAGTAGAAGCAAAATCCGTAAATAAATCAAAATCGGATCACCCAGTCAAAAGTTCTGAGGTAACAAACATAAAAAACAGAAAAAAAATAAGAAATAAGTCGGTTAAAAAGCCTTTCTGCTTTTTAACCGACTTCAAAAAAGGAGGAGTTTCTCAATTCGACTATATTTTTCCCGTTTTTTATGTTTGTTACCTCAGAACTTTTGACTGGGTGATCCGATTTTGATTTATTTAATAGCTGGTGCTTCCCATGTGGTCCCATTTAGTTTTGTCTAGTTCTGACCATTGCATCCATGAGTAAAGCATAAAATCGTAGTCGGTTTTTTTAAAACAATATCAACTATTTATCATTTAAATAATCTGATACTTTATAGGAAGCCTTCTGAGCCTGATATTTTATAGTTAAGTCCAATATCTGTTTTGTTTTAATAATAATATTTAAAATAGCTCTTCATTGCAGACACAATGATCCATATTTTAAGTGACGAGATACAAAAATTCTACTAAATATACAGAAGTACAAATATTGGTACAAAAAAGTCACTTATCAAATTATATTGTAGTCAATCAAGTTCTGGAAGCTTATTCCTAGTGGTTTGACCCCATTCCGATGTGGTAGAATCCGTGCAGCCGCATCAATGCGATGAATATTCGCGGCGTTATTGGTTTTGATTTTAAACTGAAATCTCGATCGGATTATAGTCATGTAGGTAACTTGACTATAATCCGATCGAGATTAGGATTCGATGCAACAACAATCGCCTAAAACGAATATGACACGTTTAAAATTAAAAGTGTTTCATTTCATTTCATTTCATTTATTCCACCATAGGTACATTCATATATACACTTGATATCGATATAATCTAATTTTAAACATAATAAATAATAATTATTTTATTGTAAGAATACAAAATATAGAAACACCATAAGGGATTTTACGCAGAAGAGAGTATATAGAATAAAATATAAAAACAGACAGACGGTGATTTTTCATACATACATAACATCTAATTATAAATTATAAATGGTTGGCTGTAAAAGGGCCTAAAATAATAATAAAAATGTCAGTTAAACAATAATAATCAAAAATTACATTATTACATATTAAGAATAAGATTTATGTCAACAAATGTCAAACGAGCAGCTGTATATAGGCTTTGTCAAAATAAACTAAAATAAAATATGGTATTATAATAATATTTGCTGCTGTAAAGAGGCATTGTCCAAAACAATAGGTATAAACATTAATAATGTCAATAAGTAGGGTATTAGATACTTATATAATATCAAAAATGTCAGGTAAATAATTGCATGTCAGATTAGATTGAATTTAAGTACTAGTGAAGTAATAATTATAGAATTTGGCACAATAACGATGTAAACAAACAGACCGCTTTTTACATCAGCTGTTTTTCCGCCAAAGCCTCGGTAAGGGTGTAGTAACTCTTTGTCAAGAGTATTTTTTTCAGTTTTCTCTTGAAGAGAGCAAAATTATGGTCTTTTATTTCGTCACTAAGTTTATTGAACATTTTTACACCAATACATAAATAACTTTTGGAAACTTTGGACAGTCGACAAGTGGGATGCCGAATGTTGCCACCATGACGCGTATTATAAGTATGTGTTGCGGACAGTGTAGGTAAATTTTGCCTATTTTTTTTTACATGAACCAAGCACTGCAGTACATATTCTCCAGTGAAGGTTAATATACCTAATTTTGAGAACAGATTTCGACAAGAATCTCTCGTTTTTAGACCTAGAATAGATCTAACGGCTCTTTTTTGTAGTCGAGAAATTCTTGCCGAAGCCGAAGCATTACCCCAAACTAGCAGTCCATATGTCATAAGACTATGAAAGTAGGCAAAATAAACCTTCCTGGCAGCATCCACCCCACAGAGTTCTCTTACTTTTTTTATGGCATAACAGGCGGAACTTAGTCTACCCGCTAAACCGTCAATATGACCTGTCCACGTTAATTTAGCATCTACTTCGATGCCGAGAAATTTTATTCTATTTGTGATTTTAATGCCGACGTTTTTGCCAACATCGTTAATCCCACTGACATCTACTATGTTTGTTGATAATGAAAAATTTGTCAAATTAGTTTTAGTAGTATTAAGTAATAGGTTGTTGCACTCAAACCACTTAGTAACTTTAGCGATAACATTGATTATTTTAGTTTGAATGTCCGTATTTTTATTACAATTGATTAATAAGGAAATGTCATCGGCAAACATGTAAATGTCAATATTTTCGTCAATGGTGCAGGCACTTATGTCATTTATATAAATTAAAAATAGTAGTGGTCCCAAGATGGACCCTTGTGGAACACCTATACGGATATCCTCTTCTATTGAAGTGGTTCCGTTTACGTGTACCACTTGCTTGCGTGATGAAAGATATGATTGGCATAGAAGTAGATCTGTACCCCTGACACCATAGCGTTCGAGCTTGGAGAGGAGGATATCGTGATTTACACAGTCAAAAGCTTTGGATAGATCACAGAAGATACCATAGCTTTTCAGTTTAGAGTCTAAAGCATCTAATATGCTTTTGATTATTTCTGACAAAGCATCAGTAGTTGACCGTGCTTTTCGGAAACCAAATTGCTTTTCACTTAGTATATTATTCTCATTTAAAAATAGTTCAAGTCTATCAAACATTATTCTTTCAAATACTTTGCTAAAAATTGGTAAAAGTGATATTGGTCGATAGTTCTGTGCGTCACGTTTATCCCCCTTTTTGTGGAGCGGAATGACTTTTGCTAGTTTAAGCATATTCGGAAAAGTACCAGATTTTAATGAGTGATTTATCACATCAGTTAAGGGGACAGTTATTTCATCTGCAACTGACATGATCATTTTAGAAGACAAATGCCAATAATCGGTTGAGGTTTTAGATTTCATATTCTTAATTGCTTTATTAACTTCTAAATAGGAAGCATCGTAAAAAACGGTACTTCCTGATTCTATTGGTAGTTTCTAACTTAAGATAAAGGAATCAACATAAGACATGGCTTGTACCAAATTTGGATGTATCATATTTGTTGATTCATCAGCAACGTTGACGAAGAATTTATTAAAAGAGTTTGCAACTTTTACATTTTCTTGAATTAGTTCTCCGTTTGATAGGCACAACTTTATATCGTCTGATTCCAAATTTAGTTTTTTACCCGTATTCTCCTTAATAATGTCCCAAGAGGTTTTAATAATGTTACTTGAGTTAATAATTCTATTTCTGAGGGCATTTCTTTTTGCTACAGTAGACACCTGCTTAAATATTTTGCTGTAGGTTCTAACATACTCTCTGAGTCTTTCATCATTATGTGTTTGTAGTTGAGTATACATAGCAAACAGTTTATTTCTTGATGTAATAATACCTCTTGTGTGCCAAGTTAGAGTTTTATTTGTACAAGTATGTATTTTTTTATGTTCCAAAGGTAAGTTAATATTTATTTGTTCCATAATTTCTTTAAATAAACCTTCAAAGTTTGTATATTCTTGTGGTGCTAATATTTTGTCTAGTGATTGTTTAAGGTTTTCTATTCTGTTATTAGATATTTTCCTACGTTTAATTATTTTATGTGTATTTTTAGGTTTAACATTAGTCTTTAATTTTATAAGTTGGGCTTTGTGGTCAGATTTTATACCGTTAATTACTTTGGATTCGATAGTGATACCATCTGTAAATATGTTGTCAATGCAGGACTTCGTTGTAGCTGTTATTCTAGTATAATCAATTTTTTTTTGTTTTAGCATGTAACTATTCATTAAATCACTAAGTGCATTTGTATTTCCTTTAATAACTGAAAACTGTATATTAAAATCCCCACATACAACTATTGTTTTGTTGTTATTGGCACTAATCTTTGCAAGGCATTCTTCAAGTCTATCGATGAAATCACATTCCTTTACAGACGGAGATCTATAAACAACAAGTATAAGTATGTCATTCAGCTCCACACCACTCACTTCAAATTCCTTATCATTATCCTTATCCTTGGACATTTTGATGACATATTGTTATGTAGTGTTCATCTGCGGGTTTGTCACCATCAGAAATATGGCACGCGTCACGTGCTATGTCAATTGGCTCTGAAAAAAATTATTTAAATGTGCTGCAACGTACTCGCTTACAGTGGACTTGAACTCTTTTGAGGTCATTTGAGAGCTTATTGTACTCTGGTTTATAATATTTATATTATCGTCATATGTACTGTAGTTATGTAGCTTCATGTTAGAATTGTACACGATGTTATTAAATTGTCTGTCTTGTGGAGTCCTTATCTTCTTATATTGAATATTCGGACATATCAGCCTAACACATATTTTCTTGAGGGTCTCGTTTAAGCAGACAATTTCCTCAATGTATTTGCTCATTCCATCACCCATCCTCCTTGTCATCAATAATATGGTTGCGGGTTTCTGCGACTCAGCCATGTCACGAGTAATCTTTACAAGGTAGCTAATTTGCGCACATGGAAACACATGACAGCATACAGTTTTTTTGTATTTAAGATGGTTGCTGAGTTCACTCCCGAGTCCTCTGATGCATTCATCTCCAATAACTAGTATAGAGTAATTTTCTTTCTGCTTTTTATCATCTTTTATTGTGATCATGTCGCTGTTTGTAGGTTTTTTATTTTTATTGATAGCGTCCATACTAATTTCTATGTCTTTATCTTCTTCTTTCAGAACATGTTCGAGTTGTTCAATCGTTTTTAGTAATTCGTAGTTTTCTTGTTCTGTGTTATAGTTTTTAATACTTAGAGTGTCGTACGTATTTCTTATTGTGATGCATGAATTTTCAAGTGCCTGTTCCTGTACCTGTTCTCTTAGTTTATTTTCATTTTCTTTTAGACTTTTGAGAGTCTTATCATTATCATCTAAAAGTTTATCGTATTTTTCTTGAAGTTCTATGATTTCCTTTTGTGTTTCGTTTAACATTTGTAGTCTAGTGTTCTTGTGTTTTTCATCTGCATTATTAAATGTTCTTCTTTTCTTGAGCAGAACCTTAAGTTCTGCGTTTTTGAATTTTAGCTCACGTCTTATTGTGGCTAGTTCTTTAGATATCTCACTTATACTTTCGTTTCCTGTACATACTTTCAATTGTCCTTGCGGATGTTTATTTTCTAATCTTAGTTTTTCTATTATCTGTTGTAGATTTTCTTTTTCTTCCTTCATATTTGTTAGTTGTTGTATGTATTTAGTCCTCTCATCAGTGAGTTTTTGCACAGTATTTGAAAGTTCTTTGTTTTCACTCAAAGTATTTTCATAGTTAGGGTGTTCTTTTTGTAGCATAGAGAGAAGTTTCTCTTTTGATTTGCAGTCTTCCTTTAATGTGTCAATTTGTTCTTTCATCTGAACCATGTCATGTTTTAATTTTGAGTTTGTTTCTAAAATTATTTTGAAGTCATTTTCGCTCTCAGTTTGTTCATCCAGAAGCTGTTTATTAAGCTTAAGCGATTTATTTAAGTCGTTCTGTATTGATTTGATATTATCCGAATATAAGTGTGATACGTTTTGCAGACCAGTGTATTTTAAACTGAAGTAAACGCAATCGGACAAATGTATTTATCTTTGTCACGTTTCCGTCCCATTCAGGTCCAATTCTGCTAACTAATCGCTTCACTGTAGTTTTAGGTTCTTATTTTGTTATGTTTTAAATGCCATAATGAATAAATTCATTTAATCATTCAATGGTATCGTCATATATTTATGTCACATGCCACATATTCCACATGTCGGGTCCGACAGAAAATTGGACATAACATTTTATATAAAGCTGTTAAAAAAACGGTGTCGGTGTGAACATATAAAATATACAACCGATTTTTAAACAAGTCTTTTAAAATTGTTGAATAATTTGACAAGCTTCTTTGGATGATAGAACCTACAGATGTCACGCGTAGGTATATAACATGTGTGAAGATTGAAACCATTTTATCAATCTCTCTACGCAAATGGTACTACCGCCCGCAATACCAGTATTATGAAAGCTTGCTCAGTCATAGAGCTATTCTTAAGTGACGTTTATGCCATAGAAAAGCGTTGCTCAAGCATAGAATGATGACTGAGCAGGCTTTCATAATACGGGCCTTAGAGTTTCTTCCAACAAGCATTCTACGTGACGATTATGCAACTATACCATTGTCATAGTGAAGCAATTAGATAGCAGAAGTAGTACGTAGTACCCCATCACACGCAGACCATAAAGGTAGCACCAAAATATAATGAACAAGGATCTCAATCAGATCAACAATGTCAGTTTCTGAGAACAAAACAAAGCTAGATGTATCGTTATCTCGAACAAAAACGAAATGACATTACATGACACGATATTATTGGTAGAAAAAATTACCGATGATTGTGACACAATACATTAATTATGCTTACTTTATCATTAATGCGAAGTTGGCGAAAACATAAGTCATCAATAAGTGGACACCCGTAAAAAACTTGGCATGTCTAGATGACGAAATAATAAGTGATACAAATTTTTAGTTTAATAAAATGGACAGTGCGTCCCTCACTCCCACAATCCAATGGGACGTCGACCGACACAAATAGGGAGAGGTTAGGCGCAGGACCAACAGTTGGTCCCGAGCCGGGATTTGAACCCTGGACCTTATCAGCGATGGAACTTGCGACCACTAGATAATATGCGTAATAAATTCACGTATACACCTGAACTGACAGAAGTAGACTATTTCTATCTAAAAATATTTCTTACCTCATTTTTCCTTTGTTACGACTTTATTCCATACAACTGCTCAAGTGTGAATATTCGTTCACACTGACTCGGGTTATTGTTTTTATATTTTCTGTTCGACGTTTGTACAAAGAGGGTAGAGGCGACTGAATGAGAATACAAATAGACTCGTTTACCATTTAAACCTTCAGCAAAATACTATTTTTATCTGATGGCGGCGGTAAGCAGTTTATATTCGTACATTGCAAGAATATGAAATCAGAGAAATTATGCAAGGGTCCCCGTGAATGATAATTTCATTGTTTTGGAAAACTAAAACCCGACTTTAATTCCATAATCATGATTAATACTATCATCAGCCTATATTAGTCCACTGTTGGACATATGCTTCTCCTAATGCGCGCCGTAGCACCCTGTCTTCAGCTTGACGCATCCAGCATCTACCTGCACCTTTTCGCAGATCGTCATCCCGCCTTGCCGCAAGGCATCCTACACTACGTTTGTTCTACCTAAGAACTCGTTTATCCCAGCGGTTGTAGGTTCTTCGCGAGATTTGGCCGGCCCACTGCCACTTCAGCTTTCTTTGAGCTATATTGATAACTTTGGTTATCTGTCGGATGTATTCGTTACGAATCCTATCCTTCAGTCAGAGTATAGGTGATTCTTCAAAGGTCATTTTATCTAGCCGGCCCACTGCCATTCAGTTTGCTAATTTTGTCTGTGTTACGAATCCTATCCTTCATAGAGATTTCGAGAATAGTATGGATAACGATAAGACTCGACGTAGTTTTTAAATTCCTTAATTAAACTGATCATTAAGTTATGCGAGACTATACCAATCCCTAAAGTAAAGTTTATTAGATCATCGCGGGATTTAAAAAAAAACGTCAAGTGCAAATGCGAATTTAAAGCAAAACGTCTTGGATTTTTTTCAAAAAACCGGGGTACATCTTCTAATATTAAAGAATCGTAGAACAAACGTTGACCTTATCGATGTCCAGAAACGCCCCTTTCAGCTTAGTACATTTTTTCCGTGATATCCTGTATACATTGAAGTCTGATAGATTCAGATTCAGATTTCTTTATTAACATAAATCATAAAAAGTGTACAATATAAAGGTAAGTACCTTAATTCAATGCTGAGTTTACAACTCAAAACACAATTATAGATATACAAAAAAGATACATATACATGTACATACAATTTATTATACATTAAGAGATGAGATGAGATGCTCGATGATTTTACTACGGATTGTAACTTACGAGTATATTGACTGTAATCGTTTTCCAAAAACTCTTTGATACTATACAGCGTTTTATCAAGTAAAAGATAATTCTAGATTAAACCTATTTTTGTTTTTAATTAGTTTTAACTCTAAAGGGAGCTTATTATATAATTGTTGACCCATTATTTTAGGCAGCTTTTTAAGCATATTCAGTCGCTACTGGATGGGCTCCAGCATCATTTTATTTCGCACGGCGCGTTTATTGCATCCCCTTCTTATAGTGTAGGTAATCACCTAAATTTTGCCTGACGTACTTAATTACTTCCATTATATAAACCGATACTGATGTAAGTATCCGTAGGTTTTTGAAATGGTCGCGGCATTATTCTCTAAATTTAGCTTTTATAAAGATAAGCAACCAATCGTCGTCGATACCTCTTCTTGTCTAATAAGTTAATGTTAGACAAGAAGAGGTATCAATAAGTTAATGCGAGAACTTCAATGATCAAAACAATTCCCTCATTTCATTTCAATTCCATCCAATAGTTTGATAAAGGTCATCGGGGCAATACCGCCTCTCCACCAAATAGGTCACGTCAGCTTAACCCATATAAATTATGTAGCTTCCCCACCTCGCTAACTTGACAATGTAGTGCAAGACTGTCGGATGCAGCTATGCAATTCTCGGTTCGGTTCTTGAATCAAAGATATTTTTTGTAAAGAAAGGTTGTTTCGAAAAGCTGACTCGTGAGCATTTTATAAACACCTATCTTTTTTTACTATAGAAACTTTCGTAGTTTGACGAATTCATTATGAATGTAAGCGGGTTAACTACGAACCTTGTTTGTGTTGGAAGAACACCAACGTTTCATCCCTTAACGAGGGACATCTTTAGGGCGAATGCGGTTCTAGACGCGCGCGTTCCGCATCCCTTCGAGCACTGACCACTCTACCCATCTTCTATTTAGGTGAACTTGATTGCTACAATAAAAACTTTTAAATCCATCATGGTTACTAAAGTACTAAAGTTATTTACGAGATTTTTACCATGATTTGAGTTTTGAGCTTTCCAATATTTCGGCACAGTTTCATGTGCGTGAAACTAATCATGGCGCATGAAACTGTGCCGAAATATTGGAAAGTTCAAAACTCAAATCATGGTAAATATCCCTTTGTAAATACTGTAATACTAAAAAAACTTTTGATTGCTACAAGTTTTGACGTGATAACGTCTATTAAATCGATGAAAATGGGTAGCATGTTCGTAAAAGTGTCACGTTGTTGATGATGTTGTCATGACGACTGAAGCACTGAAGATTAAAGTTCTAATTTCGTCTAATAGATAGCGTTGACAGCTAACACCAGAAAGGCAGTATATAGTAGTAGTATGCAGGTAGTATATAAACTACGATGTAAGATTTTCGATGGATCAAGTAAATAACGTTATCACGTAAAATTATCGCCCCTGAACCCATTTTAGAGACAACCATTTTTTTATTATTTCACAGCACCTAGGCTTTTGAATAGACTGTTTTTTTTCTGTTACCAACCTATAAAGGCTTAATTTTTATCATAACTTAGTTAAAGTCTAAGTTATAGCAGGCCTTTTATCGTTGTTGATCTTGTGTGGTTAGCAGACCGAAAATGCCCTTTAAAATTGTGTGCATTAACGTATCAAAATAAATAAATAAAGGTTACAAAACCTAACAAATATAAGTGAAACAATATTTTACGGCAATAATTTCATCATCGGTGCAAATTGAAAGCTGAAGTTCAAAACAATTTTGGTGTTGACACCTTCCATCCATAATTTCAATTTACTCTTCTCAATTTCGGACGTGTGCAATTATGCGTAAATGAAATTTGTTCTTGGCTATTGTAGTTACCGTGATGTTACTTGAATTTTTCAGTTTTTTTTTTATATTGGTTTCCGTTTTTGTTGAGATTTCATTAATGTCTTTCTTTAAAAGAAATATCTTGGATTCCAGAACCGAGGACTATCACAAGTTTTAGTGCTGTGACGTAATTTACGTATAGGATTTTTTTCATTCGCAGTACGAACTTGTTGCGACTTTTTCGTTACATGTTTGTTGTGTAAAGATGGATGGAGATGGATATATTATTATTTGATCGCTAACTTTTCACATCGCCAACTCTTTTCTAGTTTCTATATTTACTCGCTTCTGGTTCATCGTTGGCGTTGAGAAAACTGCCTTAGGTCTGTGTTCACCAATAAACAATCAGACAATAGGGTATATGCATGAATTTTTTTTTATTTTTTTTATTGATTATTTAGGTTAATACATAACCGAAAAAAATTATAACTAACAATAACAAAAAAATATAAAATATAAAAAAAATGAATAATTGAGGTAAAAAACTGAAAGTAAAACTACACTCAGTATCGGCTGATAAAAACGCTGCTATGTTAGCTCTTGCATTTAAGACGTCACGGATCATCGAGTCCCCTATGTAAACTCAGAGTCAAAACTTCATGCCCATACAAAAATGTTCAAGTATTACGTCACGCTTCACGTGCCAATACCGTTGCGTTTAGAGATTTTGCTTTTGAGACTTAAAATATCTACTTTTCAATGATTAAATTTAACAATAAAAACATCATAAAATACAAAAATAAGTATACAGATATATTTCTATAACACTAGAGAATACGTAAAAAAATATCTTTTTTGAAGTTATATGCATATATATGCTATTAGTAAGGTTCGGTGGTTAACTGTGACGTTTAATGTATGAAAAATTGTGTAAAAACCGTCAAAACAACTGTTTAAAATCTAACCATTTGTTGGTGAATTTGGGTCTTAATCTCAATTTTGACGGCTCTATGGCGCAGTGGGGGAAGGTCCGCCTTAGCAACAATAGTTGCAGGTTTGATTGTGTCATTAATGTTTTTTTTATTTTACAGACGGCAGTAAAAGTGGAAACGCATTCGTGTCGGCACGCTACGAAGAAATCAAACTCACACAAGAACCAAAACCAAAAAGTGATACCTTGTAAGTAACCCTTTTTTATGTTAGTCTTTCATTGTCATCATTTTATAATGTTATTTTCAGGATTTTTTATTATAATACACTCCCCGTAATGTACTAGCTAATATACCATCCCCTGTCCTCGACTTTTCACGCAAACGAATTGATAAAGATTTTGTGCAAACGATAATTTTATGGCAGCGCCTTCAGAGTTGGTTTTGCACGTTAACGAAAAAGAAACTTCGATTTTCCTATTCAAAGTATGCCCCTTGATTAAACCGCAAATTAATCACAATCTCACATAGTGGTAGGTGACGATGTGATGACAGAAATAGAAGACACGCATGGATTTTTAATTATAATTTTAATATAATAAGTTAATTAATACAATCATATCAATTCAAGTTGAGGTACATTAAATTACAAAGGTCACCATATTTTTATAAAATGGAATGAAACTATTTTTACACGTTTGAATTAATCAAAAAAATACAATTATTTTTTTGAGTAATTCAAAAAAATTTGTGATAAATAACATTGTTTCCAAATTATTCAATAATAATTTGGAAACAATATTATTTATCACAAATAGAATCACACAGATCACTTAGTCAAAACATAATATAGATGTAGGTAAATATTGCGTTATAAACATCATATCAAATCGTAACAGTTTTGTAACAGGTACGTTAATTTAGACTAAAACATTTCAACGCACAAAGGAAAAGAAAGTGTGCACATTATTTCTTTGTCTATAGCTGGTTAATGAAGCTAAATGCTTTGCGTAAGGCATGCAAAGGTACCCCGGGGTTAAATTAAAACAACCCAGGAACGTGCCCACAATATTTTCCTTCAAATATATTCGTTGAGTGTAATTCCAGGCTGGGTGGTTAGTATGAGTTTTCACAAAATCAAAATAGAAAAGTTTTCTTTTACTCCCACTGACTGGTCAAAGTTCTTCTACGTTCTACGACATGGCGATCTAACGATGTGGCGCGGCGGGCGAAAGGCCGCCTGCAACGCAGGTTTGACTCGCGCCTCGGGACAAATAAATATATATAT
Source organism: Eupithecia tripunctaria (assembly GCA_955876795.1). Lineage (NCBI taxonomy): Eukaryota > Metazoa > Arthropoda > Insecta > Lepidoptera > Geometridae > Eupithecia > Eupithecia tripunctaria. The sequence goes on along the minus strand of OY041616.1, from coordinate 1,964,434 downwards.
TCAGCACATTATATATATATATATAACAATATATATAACAGCATTATTTAGCCCGAAGCTAAGCAGAGCTTGTGTTATGGGTACTAGATAACATATAGATAAATGTTTGAACGAACTGCAAATATTTTTTTAGGGTGATCTGGGTAAATAAAAATATATCTGTGAAATGTGGATATAAAAATATATCTATCTGTGTAATGTACATATTATCTGATGCGATTATCACTATCAACCATAACACGAGCTCTGCTTGGATTGTGGCTAGATGGTGTTGTGTGGACTTTTGAGCATAATTTAATTATTATTTACTTTTAAAATGGGGTTATTCCAGTTTTGCCTCTTGACAAATCCCCCTTAAGGCGAAAACCTGGAATACGAAAACGAAAATTACATTTTCATATAAAAAAATTCAAGCTGGAAAACTATGCAACAAATCGTAATTATTGGAAAATTCTAACCGAGCTAGTATAAATCTCGTATGAATTTTGACTAAATGAATGTAACTTTTCAAGGAAACGAGTAGTCAACTTTCACGATCTCTAAAACTCCACTATTCCGTTTTGGTATTTTGCAAATTTATGCTAGACGTGTAAATTTATGTGACAAAACTCTTATTGTTACGCGGATAAAAAAAATCTGTGGCAGCATTACCAACCACTTAATCATCAATAACTGCTGACTGAAACTCACCCCAATTGTTCCCGTGGGTGTCGTAAGAGGCGACTAAGGGATATCTTCTGGGGGGCGGGCAGCAGCGCCCCCTGCAGAACAAATCTTCCACCAAACTGCGATCCCCAACCCGCATGCCCAGCGTGGGGATTATGGGCATTACCCCCCCATGAGTTAAACACCAAAAAGGCGTTTATCAGGGGGAGGCCTGCTTCCAGCAGTGGACCGATACAGGCTGTGGATGTGGATGTGGAAACTCATTACCCAATTGCCCCCGGCCAGGGGCGAGCAGTAGTGCTGAACAATTCTACCACTGAACCGCGATTCCCAACCCGAATGCCCAGCGGGGGTATTATGCAGTATTATGGGCATTGCCTTCCATGAGATTAAATCTATTAACGCGCTTGTCAAGGTGACGCCTGCGTCCAGCAGTCGACCAATGTAGGCTGTTGAGGTTAAATTTGTAACTCATTAGTTTAAACCCGAACTTCAGCGAGTTTCCTAACTAAAAGCAGCTGAACATTAAAATTTTTGCTCAAAACAAATATTTGCCAGCTCGCCAACATTCGTCCAGCTGTGGGAATTGGGACTCCTGCGAAATGATCGTCAAATTGTTAAACTCGAACAAACCAATATCGCTTTTACGTGGAAAGTCTCGTCCGCAAATATCGCTAGAATTTCTCTCACGTTGGAATCATACTGGCCAAATGGCTTTACCGACGACGTGTACAGTCAGCGTTATATTTCATTTAGTGCATCCCATAATTATAGGTTTACTAGGTGTACATTATAGGGGTACATGAATATTTTACTATTTTAACACTCTTAGTTGGTAGATCTTATAAATGGTAGCAACTTGAGAAGTTGAGTAGGTAGGTACTAAAGTTAATTTTAAATTATTTACTAAGTCCTGTCATCAAAATGTATATGAAAAAAAATATAAGTAGCATATTCTTAAGTACCTAGCTTATAAAATTAATGTCATGTATCTTTTAATTGTCATCATTTAAATGTAATATTATAAATGACAATTTCCTACCCACGGTTTTGCACGCGTTGTTTCTATGAGATAACTCTTATTTAAACTTGTGTTATAATATCTCTCTGACGCTGAGTGTACAAAAGTATACATACCTTCAAACTTTGAACAGAGCCTTTAAAGTCGTCGTGTAACATTATACCATTTTTGTTAAAAGTTAGATGTACGAATCATTCCCAGTTATGGACGATCAGAAATGTATGTAGTGTTTGTAGATAAATATGGATCTATTATTAACCGACTTCCAAAGAAGAGGAGGAGGTTCTCAATTCAACTGTATTTTTTTAATGTTTGCTACCTCAGAACTTTTGACTGGGTGGTCCGATTTTCACGATTCTTTTTTTATATGAAAGCTGGTGCTACCGTGTGGTCCCATTTTAATGTGGTTTAGTTCTGACAATGGGATCCATGAAAATTCATGAAATAACTATAAAAATTTAAGTCGGTTTATAGTTTTTTAAAACAAAATTAAATATTTTGTACGAAACATAAAGAGAATTCTGTGAGTAGACTTATTTAAAAATGGTAAAATGGGGGAATATTTCAACTCCCTGCCCCCCTTTTCTCATGGAGGGTGGAATCAAGTGAAAAAATATCGGTTTTTACATCACAAAACAGTTTGAAATTTAAATTTCTGCTACCCTTAGTTTTTTCAATACCATCAAATTATATCGGGCTTCCCTTATTATCACTACCACAGTTAATATAATACTCAACGATTCTAGTAGTGTACGTTCCACCCTATCATTCTCTAAATCTCTTATTATATTATTTACTAGATGCGCCTAGCGGCTTTGCACGCGTTGTTCCTATGGAACGTTTAAAGGTGATTTTTATCCCACGGGAACTGATTTATGGGATTAAAAGCATATGTTTGATTTCGGGACTAGAATTACCAGTGTGCAATTCTCAATTTCAGCCAGATCTGTTCAGTAGTTTTGGCGTGAAGAGGTAACAAACATCCATCCATCCATCCATACATACGTCCATAAAAACTTTCGCATTTATAATATGAGTGTGATGTGATTTTAAAACAATAACGCTTCATTTCGAATAATATATTAGGCTACATAATTCTCACTCATTTAATAATCCCGGTCGCTCGCTGCATCATAATGAACTACCAATTGTAAAGCCTCATTTACACTGCGCCAGTTAATCGAAAAGCCTAAGATTTATTTAGCCGCTTGCTTATTTAAAATCCAGTATTTCTTTCTAAATAACTAATGACAATACTGACATTAAAATACCACTATCATATCAATGAATTTTTCACAGACTCTAATATTAAAATTGTATGAGTTTTGACATTTAATTTTATTATTACTTACCTAATTGAAATTCGTCAATATTTTTGTTATTTTGTATGGAGCAATGTTTTCCATTTTTAGTCATGTATGTCGTTTGAATAGTTTGTACATTATTTTTAATATGTTTTCCGATCTGCATGTCTATTAGCCATAATAATATATTTTTTGCACACCAAAGCTGTCTAGTTGGTAAGCCATCGCAAGGGATATTTTAAAATAATCATACCAACTTGTAACCCGTTGTCTGCAAAAAAATTTTTGATTTAATTTGACAATAGAAGTTAACAACGACTAGGTTTCAGTTCACATTTCCCGCAGTCTGGTACGGTCTGGTATGGTATAAACGTAATCGACGTGGGCTAATTGACGCTTGATGATGAACGGACTGAACTGACGGACTTGCCGTGTGGTGCCGGCGGCATATAATTTGCACCACCCCAATTCTTCTCGTGAATGTCGTAAGAGGCGACTAAGGGATATCTTATCGCGCCCCCTGCAGAACAAATCTTCCACCAAACTGCGATCCCCAACCCGCATGCCCAGCGTGGGGGTTATGGGCATTACCCCCCCCCCCCCCCCATGAATTAAGGGGGAGGCCGGCGTCGAGGACCGATACAGGCGTGTGGATGGATGGACATCATCAAGAGAAACGTAATCATTAGTAGTAATTATTGGGCGTCAAGCCATGATGAGCTGCGTTGGCTGGCTTTACTGGGCCACGATCACGGTCTGGTTATTGTAATTACCTATTGGAATTACGGCTTAAGCGTTGACAGTTGAAACTTTAGGAGAAGCATTTACAGACCGGCGTCGGATGTCCACTGACAAGTGCGTCCGGTAATCGGCAATCCAAATGACAGAAAAGTGGCCATTAAGGATCCTCGCCAGCATTGCCGATAGTCCGCTAAGTGAGGATTGTCCGATGCTGACCTGTCAGTACGAACCCTAACATTATAACTGCTAACGGTTCAGCCGTAATATGTAACTACACCTTAATCCCTGAGGGCCTAGCTAACCGACATTCGCTATGAAGCGAATCGAAAACCATCGTGCCTGTCTAATGTCGAATGTCACGTGATCTGTTGCGAATTTTTCCCTACGAATCATTCGATAAAATTATGAATATTTCGATTATTTTCGTTTATTCGCTTCATAGCGAACGCCGGTTTGCTACGCCCTCTGGTCTTGAACTATCGTAGATTTGGGTCGCAACTCGTGGTCTCATTAATTAGACCCACTGGTGGGACAGTGTGTCGATTTAATGGGCTCGTGGTCCCACTGTTTGGTGGGACCATCAGTCAACGTGGTCCCACAGATTTCGCTTATTGTGACAACGGTAAGGGCGAGTTACTGGATCGTGTGAACACGCACTAGTTGATCTCAATGGCAGGCGCAGTGGACGCAAATCCACTTTATCGGCTATTAATTTGATTGCTATAATAATTTCTGTGCGATTATGTGCTGAACTGTTTATGCACTATTCCAGTAGCTTTTGATGGTCCCGAGATATTTGTATCTTTCTTTTCTTCGGGAGAAGCTATGAAAATCCACTCTTGCTCTGTACCAAAATTTTACTTTGATGGTATATTTTATTTTATGTCAGACTTTACAGCTAGGTACCTACTAACCATAACCTTAACCTTTGTTAGTCTTCACATGAAAACCAAGTAAAATCTTTATATTTAACTAGCTGCGTCCCGCGGCTTCGCACGCGTTGTTCCTATGGAAACGTTTAAGGCCAGTGGTGGTGTATGCACCAGCGAAAGTGGCGCCCCCAACTATTTTATCTTATTATTACGTTAAACGCAGCAAGTTTTAAAAATCCTACGTTCAGTTTGTGGTATCTATTATAAGTTATTTATTAATGCCTCTGTAATAGTTTAATTTTGTAAAGCTTAGGTAGAGATACGAAGTTGCGCTTTTTGGCCACCAAACTCTATTTTTGTATCTCCTAGGAGGAATCTGACAGCGATACCTATTTTATCATATTTTTACGTTTATCATAGGAATTTTTAAAAATCCTACGTTCAGTTTGTGGTATCTATTAAAAGCTATTTTTAAATACCTCTTTCATAATTTTATCTCATATAGTTTAGGAGGAGATGCGAAATTAGAGTTTGGTGGCCAAAAAGCGCAAATTCGTATCTCTTCCTAAGCTTTACAAAATGAAACTATTACAGAGACATTAATAAATAGCTTATAATAGATACCACAAACTGAACGTAGGATTTTTAAAAATACCTGCGTTTAACTTAATAATAAGATAAAATAGTTGGGGGCGCAACTTTCGCTGCTGTATGGGCCTTAACAAAGAACCTACATAGACCTGGCCATAACAAAAGGTCAGCTTTACACACTTGGCACTAAATTAGTATATACCATACCAGCAATATTGTTTTAAATAATAACAACCTCGCCTTACCTCAACAGTCTATAATCGGTATCCACAGCTGGAAGCAGGCCTACGCCTTATAAACGCCTTATTGGCTTTTATCTCATGAGGGGTAGTAATCATAATCTAAATCTAATCCCATAATCCCCACGCTGGGCATGCGTGTTGTGTATCGCTGTTCCGTGGTAGAATTTTTCTACAAGCGCGCTGCTGTTCGCCTCGGTGGATATCTCGCGGCTCTTACGATACCCGCGGGAAGAGTTGGAGTGGGGCAAATTCTAAACCGGTGTCAAACAGCCGTTTGTAGTCCGCCAAATTGCGTAAAAAGGACTATATTTTAGTAATTCTAAACCGGTATCAAGCAGCCGTTTGTAGTCCGCTAAACTGCGTACGAAGGACTATATTTTAGTAATTCTAAACCGGTATCAAGCAGCCGTTTGTAGTCCGCAAATTGCGTACAAAGGACTATATTTTAGTAATTCTAAACCGGTATCAAGCAGCCGTTTCTAGTCCGCAAAACTGCGTACAAAGGACTATATTTTAGTAATTCTAAACCGGTATCAAGCAGCCGTTTGTAGTCCGCAAAACTGCGTACGAAGGACTATATTTTAGTAATTCTAAACCGGTATCAAGCAGCCGTTTGTAGTCCGCGAAACTGCGTACAAAGGACTATATTTTAGTAAAACTTCGTTTTGTTTACAGATGACTACAACCGAGTGGTGCTTGAGACAGTGGACCGCGAACCAGACTCCGATTATGTTAATGCTTCCTATATAGATGTAAGTACAAATTAACTATTATTATTTACAGCTGTTTTTGTCCCACTCCTGGGCAGTCAACGACACTAAATATTAACTAGACCTACCTATTTATTTAATGACATCTTCATAAAATAGAAAAGAATAAGATATGTAATAATAATATTTTTTTATATAATAATATAGAATAGAATCATTTTAGTAGTTCAAATGTTTGATGGAAAAAGAAAATTACATTCAAATAATAGAAATTACTTAGAACTAGTCTTTACAATTGAAATTATTGAGCTTACTGCAGACTGTTGCAAACAATCTACAGTAGTTCAATTTTGTAGTCGTTATTCAAGTATTTTTTTTGCTTTCATGTTCCATGATCAAATTGGTCCTAATGGAGTCTAAATACCAAAAAAATAAAACATGTACAATCGAGTTGAGAAACTTCCCCTTTTTCGAAGTCGGTTAAAAGCGGTATTCCGGGCGACAGTTGATAAAACACTGTCGGTATTACCATATTCATACACTGAAATGTCTCTCTTAACCACCCGACTGCGTCGACTTTTTTTTTTTTTTTTAATAACTGGACAATTCACACAGCATTATCTAGCCCCAAGCTAAGCTGAGCTTGTGTTATGGGTACTAGATAACTGATATACATAATACAATACACTAAATAGATCATATTAAACATCCAGAACGCCCTGAACAAATGTCTGCAGATAGTACACACATTTGTCCCGAGGCGGGAATCGAACCCGCAACCTCCTGCGTCACAGGCAGACCTTTGCCCACCGTGCCACAGAGGTCGTCGTACTTTGGTAGTAGACTCCTTATAAATAAGATACCTGCTTTCTATGAGCACCTGCCAGATTTTTAACCGACGAAAAAACGGAGGAGGTTCTCAATTGACATTTTTTTCATATTTTTGTAAATCATCCGTATACAAAATCAGCAAAACTTATTGAAACTAAAAAAGAAGTTTCGTCGAATGGACCTCTTATGTTCTAAACTAACATAGGGGTCTATTCGATGACTTAGATTGGAAGCCTCTATTGTACACCCTGTACTAACGCCTACCCTGAAGCCTTGAGAACTAAAAATCCTGAGTACCTTTGTAGTTTAACAAACTCAGTGATCCAATCTTCAACACTTGAGTAACGCGATTGTTACCAACTTCAGTAGGTACTCGTACCTTTACTTCAGAAACTTTACTCAACCCTTTTCTATTACGCCTATCGTAATACCCTCACAATACGATTTCAGTTACGCGCTGTATAAGCTTTGTATAGGCCTACAGATTTCTAGCCTTGTCACGTACTGTGTTGAAGTTCGGGAATAGGTTGGTACTTAGTACGAATCAAAAGGCCTAAGGCACTGCCGCTACCTTGATTGCTTAATATCGATTTCGAGCGGGATGACAACATATAGTTTTCTCGCGAGTGAGAAGTAAAGAGCAGAGACATGCACCGAATTTCCGAATTTTCTAGGCGCCAAAACTGTTTTTACCTACAAGTTAATGAAACAACCAATAGAAAAATTAAAAGACAGAACTAAAGAAATACTCTTAGGTTTCCTAGCAAAACAAAAACCCGAAGACTACTATATTCCTAAATAATGTATTTGTTTGAGAATAAAGAAACTGAAACTGAAACTGAATAAATAAATAGACTATACTGAGCTATTGTAATGCTAATTACATGTTACCTTACCATTAAGCTACTTACCACCTAAGCCAAAACAATGTATTAATGTATATGTATGCAATAAATGAATGAATAAGAAAAAAAATAAAAAATGTGGGCTGTTCCTGAGATAAATAGCAAAATGTGTGGAAAAGTATCATCTATTTTTTTTTTAAATATAAACTATCGAGTAAACTTTCACCAATCGTGTTTTTTTAAAACACGTAATTTAAGATAAAAGATCTTAGTAATATTTCCCTAAATATGAAGGTGGTAGCTTTCACAGATTCTGAGATAAATAACGATTTCGAAGTACAAAATTGTTAATTGCCAAAATTGCTTATGGCACACTCTTAAGGCCTAGTAAACTGTTATAATAATTATAAAGCTTGAAGAATGGGGCCAAAATTATATAAATAATTTTATTATTATAAGATTTTTGGGTAAAATCAAATACAAAACTACAAGGTAGTTTTTACCCGGATTTGGACGAAATCAGTCGTGCGGCGGGCATAATTCTTCGATTGCCATGTAAATATTTGTTCGGGGTGTTCTGGACGTCTTCAATGAATAATAAAACAATTATCTATGTAAATAACCCGTTGTTAATGACTTTAGTGGTAATAACCATCATGGTCTTGAAATAGTTATCTATGGTGTGTATTTTAGTAAACATAAATAAATAAATAATATTGGACAATTCACACAGCACTATCTAACCCCAAGCTAAGCAGAGCTTGTGTTATGGGTAGGTACTAAATAACTGATATACATAATAGAATACATTACTTAAATATATATTTTTTTATTAGAAAACGACCAGGATCCCTCAAAACAAATATTTGAAGATCGTACATTCGTACATTTGTCTCAAGGCGGGAAACGAACCCGCAACCTCCTCGCGTCGCTGGCAGACCTTCCCCCACTGCGCCACAGAGGTTGTCAATGTTATCTAGTATCCATAACACAAGCTCTGCTTGAGGCTAGATAATGCTAAGTGAATTGTCCAGCATTATTTGGAAAAGTTTTTAAAATAAATAGGAATTACGGTGCTATTTTTTAATTGACTTCAAAAATGGAGGAAATTCTCAATGCGACTGTATTTTTTTGTTTCCTCATAACTTTTGACTGGGTGATATTTTCAATGTTTTGATGATTTTTTTATTATTTGATTGTGCTTTCCGTGTGCCATTGAACTGCATGCAATTGTCAGAACTGAACCAAATTGAAATATCCCATTTCAATGGCTTATAAAGTTATAAGAAATCGCACCCATAAGAAAACCATAATAATTGAAGTCGGTTTATAAAAGTACACAGAAGTTAGTTTTTTAAAACAAAATCAATTATTTTTTCCTCTTGCTTTAGTATGCATCAGGTCAAATGGTCTTTTCTAGTACGTTATGTTTCGAACTTCATCGAGACTTAGTTTTATCATCATCATCATCATCAGCCTATATTAGTCCACTGCGCCCTGTCTTCAGCTTGACGCATCCAGCATCTGCCTACAGTCTTTCGCAGATCGTCATCCGACCTGGCCGGTGAGCGCCCTAGACTACGTTTGCCGAGTCGCGGTCTCCACTCAAGAACTCGTTTACCCCATCGGTTGTCGGTTCTTCGCGAGATATGGCCGGCCCACTGCCAATTCAGCTTGCTAATTCTTTGAGCTATGTCGATAAGTTTTATATTGCCCCTGAATGATATTGTAGTACAAAAATCGTTCAGAACGTTAGAAAAATGTTATGACAACGATAAAAATAAAATGTATCGTAGAAAAGCCCTCTTGCAAATCATAATACATTTTTATGAGACGGTAGATATAAAAATTCCATCCATATTAATCAGGATTCTTTGCTGGCGTTTTACGTCGTCGTATAACGAAAATGAGTAAAGGAGACTTATTATTCAATCTGCGTTATAAAATAGATGACTAAAAAGTGTAGTAAGGTGATGCGAAACATGCTATACATATGTGAGCGAGTCTAGCAAATATATAGTATAGAATATAATATTATTTTATTTGTCATACACGAGCCAATTTATTAATTTAACATAGGAAATTTTAAAAATCCATCGTACAGTTTGTGGTATCTATTATAAGCTATTTTTAATACCTCTGTAATAGTTTTATCTTATATAGTTTAGGAAGAGATGCGATAATAGAGTTTGGTGGCCAAAAAGCGCAACTTCGTATCTCTGCCGAAGCTTACACAATGAAACTACCTATTCAAAGGCATTAATAAATAACTTATAATAGATACCACAAACTGTACTGGATTTTTAAAACTTCCTGTTTTTAACGTAATAATAAGATACAATTGGTGGGGGCGCCATTTTCACTCAAGTATGCGCCTTAATCAACAAAAACTTGGTTTGTCTTCCGACAGAGCTGTTTGGTGACGTCACGGATGATAACACAAATATGCAAAAGAATATGCGAGTCTAGCAATAATAAAAATAAACAACTTCATTCCTATCAATTTAACTATCTGAAAATGTAACACATTTTCTCACAACACACACACACACACATTTCAACACATCTAAAACAAAATTGAGTTTCATAAAAAAAAATGCCCAGCAGAACGAAATACCTAGAAGCAAATAATAATAATGGGCTTCTCAGTAAAATATAAATTAAAAAGATACAGACATCCATACCTTTTCATCTCCTGCATTGCTACATTTTTACGTGAAACGTGATCATAATGTTTTTACGGGTCCGTAACGGAGTTAATAAAATCCAGCTACTGTTACATTTACGGCATTTGCTAGATTGAGGGGGCCTTCCGTCTCCTTACAATAGTCCATCAAACAATTGAATTCTTCCTGAACCAGAAAAATTCTATACAAATAAATCTTAAAATGTGAATAAACTTAGATCCAATTTCTATGTTTTAAAATATCAACAAACTTAATTCAATTGCACCAATCACTGCCAAAAGTTCAACTGAAGTAAGTTCAGCATAATCGAGTTTAAATATTGATTTTGATCTCGGTTAACTTCACGCTGATTTCACCAGCCACATTTTGATCGCGTCTACGAAAACGAAGTATACATTCGATATACCTGCAGTCTGGCTACTGAGACTTCATCTTAAAAAAGTCCAGTTTTTTAATCAATAAATAGTTTCCTATATATCACTTTTATAGTAAGTATGAAATTTTAGATGTGTTGTAAGTATGTTTGTGCGTATGTTATGCACGCCATTACGACTGAACCGATCGGTCTGAGATCACAGTTGTAGCTAAATCAAAAACAAACTTTCTATACCATAAAACAGTTCCCGTAAGATAGCAATAACATTGAAACCTTCCCATAGTAACAAGGTGTACAAAGCCGCAGGCAGAACCTAGTGTTAGGTGTTAGTCTAAATATTTGTTTTGTTAATGATCGCCGTTCAAGCACCATAAGTTTAGAGAATTAAAAATAATAACTTCCTTATAAGTAGGTAGGTACATCTACACTGGGTTCCCATTCGCCATCCTCCCATACGTCATTTAGTTTAGAGCTTATACCAGTATTTGGGTACGCTAAATTTTGTGATTTTTTCTGAACGCTGGATCTGGAATTTTAGAGGTGGTACTTCCAGTGTATACAAGCCGCACAGATTTAGCTAGCTAGAAAGAATGCGGTAAAAGTGAATAGCACGTTCTCTATGTGATCATGTATTTTACTTAGATCTAGCTTATACCTCTGTACTAACAACTCACGCTCGCTGCTTCGCTCGGGTTTTCTAGGGTAAAAAATTGCCTGCTAATTGCATACCTCGGCTGTTGAGGTATGCAATAATTCCTGAACATCCTTTACTGGTCTATTGCTGGAGTCAGCCGGAAAATCGTATTAATGGCTTTTATGTCATGGGGGTAAAGTCCATATTCCCCACGCTGAGCATGCAGGTTGGGATTGCAGTCTGATGGTAGAATGCAATAATATCTAGTATCAAATCAAGGTGCAAATTTTTGCCCACCCGTTCAGTAATTTTTGCATTTGCTCCTAATAATCAATTATTTTGCTTATATCCCTCACAGAATAGGAACAAAATTTACGTATAGCATATATTATGTACATCTGTAAAACTTTTAACAAGTTTAAATTGAAATATTCAAATCGGCTTGTGATTTCTATGCGTCATTGTGTTTGTAATTTGTGTTTTATTACAGTTGTTGCGGCGAGTTTAGCTTGCTTTGTTTAAACTTTTCTGTCACAATTTGTTGTTTGATGATTTAGAACCACATACAAAACACGTGTCGTACCTGTGAGTTGAGTTTTCCACCATAAAATTGCACGGGGATTCACGGCAACGAACTCATTCAATCAAATAGGGTATAAAAAACAATTCGGGTTTTTAGTAAAAACCCGGTTTGATTTGATTTGATAACAAATCAACACGATAGACTACAAAACTACTTAAAAGTTTCTTGTAGCGAAAATTCATAGCTAGGCTTACATATGGGCTTACAATGTGTAAAAAGTTTTTACACTTTGCAACCATTTGCTATGAATTTTTGTTACAAGAAACATTGTAGTAGTGTTGGAATCTAACGTGTCGATTTTAGTAAAAAATCTTTTCATTTTGACTCAAAAACGACCGCGTTTAATGATATCCAATTGTTAACCGACTTAAAAAAAAGGAGGAGGTTTTCAACTCGGCTGTATTTTTTTATATTTGTAACCTTAGAACTTCTGACTGGGTGGTCCGATTTTCATGATTCTTTTTTAATTTGAAAGGTGCTTTCCGTGTGGTCCCCATAAAAACTAAATAATTGAAGTCGGTTTATAGTTGTTTAAAACCAAATGTTTTTTTTGTCGTCTATTGAAGAGTCGAAAGGCGTCACTATTTTTCCAAGCTAAAAGGAGTAAGGCTAAGGGGTCAAGCTCAGGGCGCTATGGCGCTCATTAGGGGAGGTTATGTCCAGTATTTTGATTCAGATTCGTAATGAATACATCCGACAGAGAACCAAAGTTATCGACATAGCTCAGAGAATTAGCAAACTGAAGTGGCATTGGGCCGGCCATATTTCGCGAAGAACTGACAACCGATGGGGTAAACGAGTTCTTGAGTGAAGACCGCGACTCGGCAAACGTAGTGTAGGGCGCCCTCCGGCCAGGTGGGATGACGATCTGCGAAATACTGCAGGCAGATGCTGGATGCGTGAAGCTGAAGACAGGGCGCTATGGCGCTCATTAGGGGAGGCCTATGTCCAGCAGTGGACTAATATAGGCTGATGATGATGTCCAGTAGTGGACTAGTATAGGCTAATGATAATGATGGTGATAATGAAAAGGACTAAAATAATTATTTTGTTACAGAGTATATTAAAACCAAACGCGTACATCGTAACGCAGGGGCCAACGGAAGACACGGTGGTTAGTTTCTGGCGGATGATATGGCAGGAGCGGGCCGCCGCCATCGTGATGCTCACCAAGACTTTCGACTTCATCAAGGTAAACTTCTTCATCATCGTTGGTCTTAGCATCGAGGAAAGAAGATTTTGGTGGCATTAGGCTCCAGAAGAGACGTACCTATGGACTTTTCTACCATCGCTTTCGACATCGATTGTTAGACAATGTAACAATCGATTTCTTTTCTTATTTTCTTCTTTTAATGGCGTCTACGTCTGTGTTGACATAATTTTGTCAATGTACGTAATATCAGAGTATAATAAACAATTGATTTCGAAAGCGATAATAGAAAAGTCGAAAAATGTATGGGTTTGACCTGTGGTTTGACATATGCCTTAGATATGTCACCTGATCTGTTTCGGATTTTTCCTAGGAATTTTTCAATTGTTTTCGATTCGCTTCATAGCGAATGCCGGTTGGCTACGCCCTCAGAAGGCCTAGACAATGTAACAATAGATGTCGAAAGCGATAGTAGAAAATTCTAAAAATGTATAGGTTTGACAAATGCCTTAGATATGTCACGTGATCAGTTTCGATTTTTTTTCCTACGTATCTTGCAATTGTTTTCTATTTGCTTCATGGCGAATGCCATTAGGCTACGCCCTCTGGTCTACTCAGCCATGCAGAAAATTTATCGGCTGACTCATGACACCGAGACAATGATTCTTGTCAACATTGCAATGGTATTGTATTTTATTTCATTCCCAGTCACAGTCGGAGTCAAATCGTTTATTTCTTTAGACTTACAAGCACTTAGACAAGTCAATTTTTTACTGTATACACAGCTTGATCAATAGTAATTACGATTAAATAAGAAATAAGGTTCAATTGACTCTAATTCACTTCAATTGTTTCATTTATTTCTGATTACCGAGCAATCCATATCAAACACGCACAAAATAAAATATATTTCAAAAAATAAAATTAATTCATAATATTGGATACATTCAAATTATTAAAATAAAGTAGATTAAATTACATTTAATTAAAATACGTACCTATGGAATGTTGACAGTTTTATTTTTGTTTTCCATATCCAAATATTATATGCAGTTCACATTCATACACCGACTAAAAACCAGACATGATAGAGTGAACACTGTAGAGATAGGTAAATACCGAAACTTTGTCGAATGCATCTTGGTACCGCTTCGATGCCTCAAGACTATTGATCATCGGAAACTTAGGCTTGGACCATGAACTAACAAGCGAAGCCGACGCTTTAGCTTCAGCTAAATTTGTCGTGGCAAGCTGCTAAACAAACTAACTAGAACTTTGACTGATCAAAGAGTAAACATAATATGTTAATTTGATTTTGTGGAAACATCTCCAACAAATGTAGGCAGTCAACTAGTTCAGTGCACTTTAAAGAGTACATTTTCTTACAAAACAAAATAATTATAATAATGTACTTGTAGAAAAAAATCGGTTCGCTCGATTCGATCGCCTATCCCACGGGAACTGATTTATGGGATAAAGTAACCTACATAATGTGTTATTCCAGGCCTAGAACTACCTGTATGAAAATTTCAGCCCGATCCGTGCAGTATTTTTTAGGTAAAAGAGAAACAATTATACATACACACATGTTTACAAACTTTCGCATTTATAATATTAGTAGGATTATAGAATCACGATGGAATGTAATGGAATGTAAGTTAATATTTTTCTGAAAATAAATACTTCTGTTCTGTTTGTTTGTTTTGTAATAAATAATCGTTCATAAAGGCGGTCTCAAGGTGCTAAAACACTTAAGATCTGAGCATCTATCTCACAGCTCTATTACAACCGAGCTTGGTAATAAAAGTCGACGAGTCCATTCCTTCTAGTCCGAACTAAATTGTCTTACACTGAAGAAAATTAATAGGAAGAGGGTCTCTTTGTACCACTTTCTTGATTAAAAACTGAATGAAAAAGTCAACCGCAGTATCTCGGAAATGGAATTAACTGAGGAGCATTTGTGGAACAATCTGTAGAACGAGCATCATAATCATACTTCTTATCATAGAAGTTTTATGAAAATGTTCAAACATTTGCTTGTATTTCGCAAGATTAGAGTGCACTGAGATTGGACTGGATTTTGTCAGTTTATAAAAATACGCGATTTTTAACGAATTGCATTATTTTAAATTGAATTGTAAATTAAAGTAAAATCTGCCACTCTTCCTTCCCTCTTCCGCTTTTCATTGAAAAGGAAGAACTTATTTTTATATTTCTAGAAATTTCTAAGAAGATAAAAACAAATAATAATATATTTTTTGACGGTATTTGTTTTGGACAAAAAACGTTTTAGACAAGTTGAATTATTGACGGGTAGCGTTTTAGACCCTCTGCCAGTTGCGTTTTAGAGCAATTTGTACTTAGACCACTTGCTAAATACATAGACCAACTGCTGTTTAGACCACTTGCTAATGTGCCAACTGTGCTTTAGACCAGCTGTACATATATCATTTGCTTTTTTTAGACGAGATTATACTAACCCGAAAAAGCTACTTTAGCTACTGTGCCAATAGAAAATTCTCCATTGTAGTGAAGTTAACCCCAAACCCAACATTATTAACAACGACTCTTACAAGAGTTAGAGTGGTCACATAAAGTCCTATTGAACGACTGAAAGCATTGAAAGCCACTTTGTTGAATTTTTCGATACAAAAGCGCAGACAAAAGGACCGTGTTTAATATTTTAAATTCTAGTTTTCGAGCTTCGCTGGGTTTGATCAAAATATAAAGGCGTGTCAATTATATTCAGGGTGATATGTCACCAATGCAACCAGTTATTGGATATTTACTTGGTAACACAACATAATAAGTGAAACATTAACAATGAAATTATGAATTTATTCTAGATTTTAAGAATTACCTGCCTAAACATAAGCTTTTTGTTTCCCAAATAAATAAAATATAACATATAATTCTGGATAAACCCCCTACCCCCTACTCCCGACACAACCTATTACAGGTTGTGTACCGTTCCATTTTCACTTAGGATTTGCGACGTGAACAATTTACAATCGGGTTTGTTTTGTGTTGGGAGAGATCGGGAATAATATTGTATATCCGATCTGGGGTTGTATTTTCATGAAAACACGAGTTATATTTTGAGAATTACCCAATAATCTTTACTGAACTTGCCCGTGGTGAAAATTACGTGCCACGTTTTAGATTTGTTAAGAACCTTGTGACTATTCGAACCATATCTGTCCTTAAGGCGCATACACGAACCAACTAGCGCCCCCACCTTATTTTATATGTAAGTAGATTTTTTTTATTTTTAGATTTTGGTGGCCACAAACCTCAAATTCATATCTCTGTCTAAGTAAACAAAAAAAACTATTACAGAGACATTAATAAATAGTTTATTATAATAGGTATCAAAAACTGTACGATGGATTTTCAACGTTATAAGATAAAATATTTGCGACCAAACTCTATTTTCGCATCTCTGCCTAAACTATACAAGAAAAAACTATTATAGACGTATTCAGAGTCAGAGTCAGAGTCAAATCGTTTATTTTATTAGACTTACAAAATAAGTACTTAGACAAGTCAAATTTTTACAATATAAACAGCTTGATAAATAGTTATTACTATCAAACAAGAAATAAGGTGCAATTGACTCTAATTCACTTCAATTTTTTGTCCACTAACGGAAGAAGTGAAAAAGAAACCACTAGCAAGTTTATCGCTTATCAACTAATACAATCTTAGGATAACTAAGTCTAACTGGTCTTACATACTATTGTCGGTGTGGAACTGGGCGACATCCGGCCAAGCATTAACATCATTGACGTAGTCATCTACGGAGTAATAGGCTTTCTTAATGAAAAATAGCTTATAATAAACTTCTTACAGGTAATGTGTGTACAATACTGGCCGCCTAATAAGGAGAAGGATGAGACGTACGGAAACATCAGCGTTGGAATCGTGCAAGAAGAAGAGCTGGCCAATTTCCACATACGGACCTTCAGGCTTTACAAGAAAGAAAAGGACGTAAGTCTATTATCTATCATATACTTCATTTATTCTTGATTTATTTATTAGCTGCGTTTCGCGTCTCGCGCGTACTTCCTATGGAAACGTTTAAAGGTGGCTGATTACATATACTGTCTTTATTATAAGTACCTATTATATCCTTTTTATAATTAATACATGTGCTGCAAGCATTATGGGCACCTTTGCACCAGGAATGCTCAGGGGCGGGTTATTGACTAATTTATTGAGTATTTTGACTATGTTTCTTTAAATAAACAACTTTATAAATTAAAATGAATACATGGGTGAAGTAAGTAGGTATTTTTCGAATGTCTATTTTTTATAAACAGAGTACTGTTACAGGTTCATATTACAATACCATACCTTTTATCATTGATAATTAAAAAGGGAAGATAGGTTATGTTCTCCGAGCGCTTACCTAAAATATGTGTTACAACTACATGCAAACAAATACGCTCACAGTTATATTTCCAGTCCTGTGCAATACAAAGAATAACAAAGACGGAAAGACGTATCTAAAACCGAAGTGAGACCGAGACAACAATATTTCGCGAATCACGACCGCCCGTGTTGCCGCGCCGCGGCGACGGTGACTGAGGTGGGAGCACACAATTTTACACAATATGAGGTTGCCATTTTCGAGAAACTAGTACCTCATCTTCCCTTTTTAATTAATCAATGCCTTATATGGATGCGTTTCAAGTTCTAAATTGGATACCTATATACCTACTACACTCTGTTTAGCTTGGAGCTAGATCATGCTCTGTGGATTGTCCACATCGATAAAAAATTTCGCGGCCTCGGCAAAATGATCGATGATTGTCCAGCATTGTTTTATATATATACCTCGCTACTCTGTCTCTTTAAATCGCTTTACAAAATGAAATCAGAAATTCAGTTAAGTTTACTCATGCATAGAGAAATTGTATCTGCCAACCTGTTAGTTTGGGGAGCAGCAGCCGCATATTATGCTAATGGATTAAATTATATTATTATCAAATTATGAGAGCATACAAACATAGCTCTGGTATACAGGTAGCGGTGGGTACATAGGTAGAATATTCCTGTGTCAAGTAGAAGAAAATATGGGCTGCAGATGCTGATCTGCGGCAATTAATGTCATTGTGTTTTAATGATCAACATGAAAGCGTAAAAGCGTTTCTGCTATATAATTATTATATAAAAAAAAGACGTGTGGCACTCGGGGATTGCCGCGGTAAAGCTATTGCAATGCCATCTAGAGGCGAGTTGCTGAACTAAAGAGACAAACGTCAAGGTTTTTTCGTTACGGAATTTCTGGATTCGGTCCCCGCGCTCAAGGCCCGCGATAGAAGCTATGCAATAGCTTAATAAATAAATAATTCTGGACAATCGACAATCGACGCAGCATTATCTGGTCTCAAGCTAAGCAGTGCTTGTGTTTTATGTAGCTACATAGTGATAAAAACCCTTAATTGTAATATAAGATATTCTTTTGTCTTATAGAATGTATATGCGGGTTTAAGACACTTCAAAAAATTGAGTCGATGACACCGACTGGATTAGATTCATCGAGAGAATTTTCTCCGGGAACGATTTTACAATGAGCGATCCCTTACTCTTCGGCTGGTATCGGAATAAGAAGTCTGTCAAACAAAAAAGGAATCGGTTCATCTGTCTAGTTCAATATACCCTTATATCACCATGTTTTACGCAATAAATATATCATTGCATTTCATTTCATTTCATCATGCCATATCTAGAAGATCCAAAAGTTAAACAAATGTACTTACTGCCGTCAACGGCCAGAATTCCAAGTTATTATTCTACTTGTCTCTTCTTCTCCACAGGTGATAGTAGAAGAGCGGTTTCTCCTTCAATTCCACTACACGCAGTGGCATTCCCATACGTGTCCATTCAGCAACGCTCTGCTCGAGTTTCGGAGAAGGGTGCGGGCCGTGGTCGGGCGGCGCTTGGCAACCAATCCTGCTGCTGGCCCTATGGTCGTGCATTGCAAGTGAGTGTATAAACCTTTAGGAACGCTCTCCTGAAGTTTAGTTTCGGAGAAGTGCGCGGGCCGTGGTCGACTGGCGGTTGGCGACCAATTCTAATGTTTGGTTTATGGTCGTGCATTGCAACTGCATGAGCAATGAGTAAAACCTTCTTTCCACGTCTAGTCTAGTTTCATGTTGTTGTTTCATTATAATTCATGGGTGACTGGCAACTAAGAAACTGAGCTCCAAAAAGTTGTTTTCAAAAAATTTACTAATGTGTTCATTTCTTGGATGGAAATGGAACGATAGAACTTTAATTGGTGTCTCGCTCAGTTATTCTCAACAGTGCTCTAACTCTTTAGGATTTAACGTAATTATACTCGTAAGTCAAAGTTTCCAACCTGATTAGAATAATTTTATTTCGAGCCAGTTTTCAAGTAATCGAATTATGGTTAAAAGATAAGAAAAAAGTTACCGTGGCCATTTTAAATGAGATTTATTTTTGATGAGCCTTTGCAGTTTTTATTTATTATCTGTTTATAAATATTAACCTAGAGCAAATTTTGTACAAAAAGAAGTGACGTTTGTTATAAATAGGTACTGGTGTCTATTCAGATGTTGCCAAAACTAAACTAAACTAATTTGACAGTACTAAAAATGTCGCTGTCCCTGTCATAACGATCAAAATAATAAGGATGGCATCATATTTAGTCCTGTCAGATTAGTTTAGTCTAGTTTTGGCAGCATTTGAATAGACACCATTGCTTACTGAAATAAAGATAATTGTTTTTTTTTTATTAATTATTTCAAATAATTAATTTTGTTTTAAAAACTATAAACCGACTTCAATTTTTACAGTTTTTTCATGAACTTTCATGGATCCCACTGTCAGAACTGAACAAAATTAAAATGGGACCACACGGGAAGCACCAGCTTTCATATAAAAAAAGAATCATATAAATCGGACCACTCAGTCAAAAGTTCTGAGGTAATAAACATACAACAAAAAAAAACAGACGAATTGAGAACCTCCTCCTTTTTTGAAGTCGGTTAAAAATGGAGGAGGTTCTCAATTCGACTGTATTTTCTTTTATGTTTTATTACGGAACTTTGGACTATAAACAATAAAATTCAGAACTTTGGACTGGTTTTTCTGATTTTCATGATTCTTTTTTTATTTGAAAGCTGGTGCTTCCCGTGTGGTCCCATTTAATACATAATTTGGTCCAGTTTTGACAATGGGATCTATGAAAAACTATAAAATTGAAGTAGGCTTATAGTTTTTAAAACAAAATAAATTATTTTATTTCATTATCTATTTATTTTTAGTGATGGTGGAGGGAGATCCGGCGTATACTTGGCCATTGACGCAAATCTAGAACTGGCTGAAGAAGAAGACTGCTTTGACGTTTTTGGATTCCTGAAGAAACTTCGGCAATCAAGGAAAGGCCTGATTGAGAATGAGGTAAAGTGCCTTTTTAAACCGACTTCATAAAAGGAGGAGGTTCCGTGTTCGGCTGTCTTTGCCGAACATTTCATTTTATTTATTTATCTTCATCTTCATCATCATCATCATCAGCCTATATTAGTCCACTGCTGGACATAGGCCTCCCCTAATGAGCGCCATAGCGCCCTGTCTTCAGCTTGACGCATTTTTCCTTACATGTTTTTTAATACAGCTAACATTGTGAGAGACTGGTGTCTGTTTTAAGTTTACAAGAAAGTAAGAGCTAATACACGGACGGAACGTTAGCGAAGGCAGCCGTCGAGGGTACTTGTATTTGTCATTAGTTTGTATTTGCCGTTAGTTTATATTAGAAGTGTTATTGAGGATGATTTGATATGAAAATTTCCTAAAATTCCATTAGGTTCCATATTATTTTTGAACGTAGCTGTTATTTCCATGTTTTTGATATTTTAGCGCAAGAAGGAACTGGTGACCAGTAATTCAGGTTCTTGTAGACTTAAAATAGGCGCCAGTCTCTCACAATGTCAGCTATATTTTATTCTACTTTTATTTAATACTTGCACTGATGTATATTCACGCAACTAAGCTTCTATTGTAACAGATAAAATATACATGATTTTGAAATTCAAAATGACGTCTCTTCGAACAGGAGCAATACAAATTCGTCTACGACACACTAGAAGAACATATAGTCTGTGGAGTGTCCTGGTTTCCCGTGTCAGAGCTGTCACAAAGACTGAAGCAGAAGTCGCAGAGGGATCCAGTGTCCAAGCTCAACGAGTACCAGAAGGAATACCAGCAGATCTGCAAGCAGACGCCCAGGTTTACGATCGGAGACTGCGCGGGTGGGCATAGGGGTGACAATCGGGAGAAGAACCGAGATGTGCTGGTGGTTCCACGTATGTATCTTATACCATTAAACGAGCAATTCTTGTATATTTATACCTTAAAATGAGCAATTCTTGTATATATTATACTATATATGTATATATTCTGAATCTCGGAAACGGCCCCAACGATTTTCATGAAATTAATGGTGATATTTGGGGATATTTGGGGTGAAAAATCAATCTAGCTATATACAGGATTCATTTTTAGAAAATGTAATTTTATTCGTATTTTCAAAAATCAAATTTATCTTAATCAATTGACTCCTTCTGACATCTATAAGAGAATAATAATAGGTACTAATCTAGATACTGCCTTGTAAAACGTGAACTAATCGTGTTAAAATATAGTTACTGGGAGAAAAGTATCTTCGCGATATAAGAAAAATGCTAAAGTAACACTTTCGCACAAATATCTTAATATTATGTTTTCAAAACATAACCTTACTTGATTGGGTAGTGACGACAGGCATTTCATTCATCTTTCAGTTTCGTGTAACTTTTGTTATTGTTATTTTATAAATAAGGCACGATACTCTTTTTTTATGATTAGTTCAATTATGTTTTTTTTGCTCTATAAGCGGAAACTGTTTTAGCTTAGCGTTTTGGCTATTTTAGCTTAGATTTAGTAACGAGATATGATCGTGACGTCTTTTTGTATGTGATTTGTGTAGTTCCCTGTTCACATGAAAGAGTCGCTGTACCAAATTTTATGAAATAAAACCGACTAAGTGGACTGACCGGTTTTTTCGAAGGGTTTCGTACCGTTATCTATAAAAATAAACAAATACAAATCTTTCCTCGTAAAAAACAAAAACTCAACGTGACGCAGTCACCTATCAGAACCAACCATCGGTACAAGTACATCTGAGACGATCTGTGAAAATTTCAACTGTCTGGCTATCACGGTTCATGAGATACAGCCCGGTGACAGACAGACAGACAGACAGACAGACAGACGGACGGACAACAGAGGCTCAGTAATAGGGTCCCGTATTACCGTTTGGGTATGGAACCCTAACGCCAGATACTAGACTCACCCCTCAGAACTCCCACGTTTTATTATCTGTATTTTTCAACCCTGATTGCATTTCGATTCGATAAAGCTTTTTTATTTTGCAGCTGACAATTTCCGCCCATACCTGACATCTTTCCAGGGGAACAGTTTTACCGATTACATAAATGCAGTGTTCGTAGATGTGAGTACCTTTTCTTATCGCACTAATATTATAAATGCGAAAGTTTGCATGGATGTACGGATGGATGAATGGATAGATGTTTGTTACTACTTCACGCCAAAACTACTGGACGGATCTGGCTGAAATTTTGCATACAGGTAATTCCAATCCTGGAATCAAACATAGGCTACTTTTTATCCCATAAATCGGCCCCGTGGGATAAAAATCACCTTTACACGTTTCCATAGGAACAACGCGTGCGGGGCGCAGCTATATCTTAACATGTGATCTATTTGCAGGGTTACACCAAGCCGCGCGAGTACATCAACACAGAGTGGCCCCTAGTGCGAACGCAGGGAGAGTTCTGGTCTTTAGTTTACGACTATGAGTGTGCCGCTGTAGTCGTGCTTTGTGTTCCACCTAAGAACTCTGTAAGTGGATTTCATCTATCTTTATCCTTTTCCTGTCCTTGTTTTCAAGATAGGCAATGATATATGTTAGAGGAGTATAGCAATGGTTATTTTTAGAGGCTGCGTTCTGCCAGCGTCCGACCACAAGCTCTTTTTTTGTTGTCCTTAGCCAGCATCATGCTGTGATCTAGTGCCTTTTCTTTCAACCGAGTTAAAAGGTGGAGGCTCTCTCGGTTATTTTTGTTTTATGTATGTTTGTTACTTGATATCTCATGGTTAAACGATTTTGCTGATTCTTTTGCTATTGTATAGAGAATGATCCTGAGGTGGGGTGATAAGAATTTTATTCCCGATGTATTTATCCCGTAAAACATAAAAAAATCATTTGTCCATCAATGTTGTCAAATAGCCTAATTGAAGTCAATTTATAGTTTTTTAAAACACGCCAAATTATTATATCAACTTTATGTATGTGGATATATCCAATAAGGTGTGCCTTGTATTTAATTAGTTGTATTTCTGTTATATATAAATGCCTGTTTCTTTCTTTTGTTCATTCTTCTTCCAAATTTAAGGTTTTTCTCAATGGTTCCGTAATTTTCAGCAACAATTCCCTCCATTCTGGCCTGAGAGCCGCCATTCGAAGAAATATGGACCAGTGTTCACGATAGACCACGTATCACATAACCATTACACCAACATCAAGACTTGGATATTCAGGATCAATAAGAAGGTACGCTGCATGCTGTTTTAATCATTCGGTTTATGACCATAAAGTTTACATTTGTTTGATTAATCTTTAGATCTTCTGATTCAAATGGTCTTGAACCTGTTCTAAACTTTAAACGTCTTACGTCGCTCGTGGTTGATTCTCCTGTACATTTCAGATTATTTCACTGACTGAACTGATGGCAGGTGTGAAAGCTCCTACGAAGACAGTCCAGCTCTTCCAGCTGACTTGCTGGCCAATGGGCCATAAAGTGCCTTCTTCTACTAACTCTCTGGTTGAGCTGATGAACATGGTCGAGCGGTGGAGGCAGCGGACTGACTACGGACCAGTTTGCGTCGTCTCACCGTAAGTAGACGAGTTTGATGATTCGGTGAATTAAAGACACAACGGTTTTGGATGTTGCTGTAAAAGGTTTTCTTGTCAGGGATGGTCGGAGTCGAGCTGGAGTGTACTGCGCCGCGAATGCCTGCATCGAGCAAGTGATTCAACACGGGGAGGTGGACGTGTTCCAGGCGGTGAAGACTGTGCGCCGGCACCGGCCGCAACTCGTGGAGAACATGGTGAGGTTCTAGGGCAAGAGTGGATGGTGAGGAGTGGGTAGGACAAAGTTAACGGACAATCTTGTTACAGACCGAGTACAAGTACTGCTACGATCTAGTTCTTCACTACGTCCTGCATTATTTAAATAAGGATATGAACGAAAAGAAGTGAGAGTGCGAACTCAAAGACGAGCTCTGGTTCATCGAGTTCGGTCGCGGCGCGGCGCTGCCAACGACGCCGCCCGAGGAGCTGAGCCCGGCGGTGGCGCGCGCACGGCCCCCGCGGCCCCGGCGTGGCCTGTCGCTGGACCGGCTGCTGCCCGTGGGGCGCGCGCCGCCACCGCACGCCGCCTCCGCGCCCGCACCGCGCCGCGACCGCCCGCCGCTGCGCCGCTCCATCCGCCTCGACGAGGAGGATGCTGCGGCCAACGAGCGACGCCGCGCTTTCGGCCACCGCCCGCGCGCGCCCTCAATCGACGAGGACGACGCGAGCGACGCGCACGAGGCATGCGAGTGCGGCCTTTCACCGCCGTCCCCGCACGCCGACACGCCCTCCGCCGACGAGGACGACCTGGAACCAGAGCTCGTCTCCCCCCCGGTGGCTGCTGCCCCGCGCCGCGCCGCCTCCGCCGAGCGCGCCCCGCCGCCGCGCGCGCTCTCGCAAGGCGTGTTCGAACGCCGCCTGCCGCGCCTCTACCGCTTCGGGCTGGGTGAGCGCTGCAAGCGCGCCAGCTCCAGCGCACTGTACGAGCGCGCCGAGGAACGCTCCCCAACCGAGGCCTTCTACAACGCAACCGGCTCAACGCGGCTCAGCTCGCAGGAGCTCTTCGAGAAGTTCTGCTCGGAAGACTTCACGTCACTGTACGGGCGCTGCGAGCGGCGTCACCGATCGCCACACTCCAAGTCCACGGGCAGCAGCGGGCCCGACGTGCGCGCTGCGTGCTGCCACCGCGCACCCAACGGCTCGCATCCCGCGATGTGCCGCCGCCGCGCGCCGCACACCGCGCCGCAGTCGGACCGCTCCACGGACGACGACGACGCCTCCCCGCAGGCGCGCCCTGAGGACGACTGCTCGCGCTCGGCGCCACCTCTCAGCCCGGACCGCTTCGAGGCGCGCTTCACGTTTGACATCTCGGAGCGCAGCGAGGTAGCCTCCGTGCGCGACGAGACCCCGTCCGACGCGACCGAGACGCGCAACCTGACGCTCTACGAGGAGCCGCACTCGGACCGCACGAGCGTTTGCGAGTTGTACGACGCGGCGTTCGCGTCGCACCGGCCATCGCTGCGGCGAGACGGGTCCCGCCGCCGTCCAGCCGGGACCGTCGACCTCAGCACGCTCGACTTTCGCGCGATCGACGATGAGAGCCCGCGCGCGTCGCGGCGCTCGCTCGACGACACGCTGAGGCAGAGCTCGGAGTCGCGCAGCTGGGCCTCGGACTCGGTGTTCGCGACGCCGAGGCACGCGCCGGCCGTCGCCTCGCCGTGCTCAGGTGCACCGTCAACGGCCGCCAGCACAGCGCTGGAAACCACGCTGGCGGAGGACGAGGCACCCTCGGTGATCGAGCGGCGCGAGTACGCGTTGGCACTGCAACTGGGCCGTATTGAGCTGGACGACGAGCGTAGCACGCCGGGCGGCGCCAGCGCGCGCCTCTCGAGCCGCCCCTCTATGCACAAGCTGGAGCCACTGGAGCCGGAGCTCGAGACAGCCAGCAGCGGTGGGCGTGCGCCCAGCGAGGCGTCGGCGGGCAGCGCGCGGCAGCGACGCGGCGCCAGTGAGCCCCCGCGCCGCTCGACGCGCTGCTTCCCGCTGTGACGACGGCAGCGCGCGCTGCCCGTGCCCCGCCGCCGCCACGCCCTCTCCCCGCGCGTGCACGACGGACGGTCGCCGACGACGGCGCTTAGCCTATCGTGCTGTCTGAACTATTCACCTGTACCTATCTCGTTGAAGTGGACTCGCCCTAGTCTAGTGACGAAGAGATCGAATTTTTCATGTAATTATTCTAGACTAGTATTTTACCAGTGAATAGTAACTGCCAAATTTCAGAATGGATCGTATATTTATCTTGTACCTACTTGTAGATAGGAGCTAGGGTTAGGGAGCGCGCTGCGAGCGTAGAGCGTAGATTCTAAATGACGTAGATAGTTTGTACCCGCGACGACGCAGTCCACGACTGACACAGGGTCAACATAGCTATTGTGATTGCAAAATTATTTAAATTTTTACAACCGCTTTGTTTCAACAAAATGAATGGACGATGGCTATTGTCGCATCGAAAAGTGTTCCAAAAAAAATATTGTATTCTACTCACTTTTCTACTCGAAAATTTAAAGTCCGTTTCAAAAGTAGATCGAAAAACTGCCAATAAACTTTTAGCCCCGATGTAATGCCAATATTCACTTGGACGGGTAAGCTGGCTAAAAATATTTTGGAAAATTATTGAAAATTGTAGTTTTTCGGTTTGTTTTTGCAATGGCCTTCAGCTAAAATAACTAGGTATTATTAGAAAAGTGAATTACGTTATTTTAAATGTTGTAACTTGTGATGTCGATGTATTTTACTTTGATTGTATTGCCTAAGTATTCCTATATTATGTTACAAATTAATATATTTGTGTTGTGTGTTGTTGTAAATTATATTAGCTATTATATTTATATCAAAATATTAGCTTTGAGGTCGTAATTATCGACGGTATTTTATTAGTTAGTTATAAACAGAAAATTGTGCCAAGATTACAAAAATATGCTTCGGTACCTTTTAAATTCTTTGATGTGGTTTACTAAATTATTCATAGATTTTATTTAATTGGTGTTAGTAAAAATAAATGATATAAATATTATTTTATTTACGTGTGAGCTTAAAGCTCGGAAATTTTAGATGTAATTTTAATGGATTTTCCATAAACTTAATTATATTTTAGAAAAAAAATATAGTACTTATTGCTTATGTTATTGATGTTGTTATCCTTCCATTATTATTATTGTTATAAGAAACATATTTTTTCCGGTGTCTGATACAAAGTACAGTCAGTAAAGACAAAAAATTACCTCAAGGAGGTCTTTATCTTCCGTCAAAAAACAAATGACTAGAGTGCATTTCACGAAAGATATCCCCTTAAGGCGTTTATGATACTTTTAACATGAACACTGGCAGAGTTGTGGCAGCAAAGACACAGCAAGCCATGAAATAAGAAGTTGAAGTTAATGCTGTACTGTAGCACAGCCTACATAAATGCATACAGTCGTTCGACGAAGGTTTTGACAGGGAAATCGTGCCAAGGGGAGGGTCGGGGGGTGAGGACGCTCCTGAGTTACAAAGGCGGTGATGTATGCTACTCCCCGTCCCGACCCTTGCCCCCCGCATTATTGCACTGTCACCACGTCAAAATGCCTTCGTTGGACGACTGTATGCATTTCGGTAGGTAGGTATAGGTATAGTGTGACCGAATGAACTTAGTGAATTTAGTGTTGATCCACTAATAGGGTATATTTATGTGACTTCAAAAAACTAATAAATAAACAATCTTTCTTTTTAGAAGAAAGATTGTTTATTTATTATGGTCATGAATCATGATGATGACTGAGTTGACAGAGGTGATCGATGATCCGTGGGGTCACAAAATACAAGGGCCAACATGGCAGCGTTTTTATCACGAGAAATTTAGTGCAATTTTACTTTTTGTGTTTTACCTCAATAATTTAAAATTTTGTGGATGTTATATTTTTTCGGGTATGTATTTACCTAAAAAATCGATGAAAAAAAACTATGCATATACCCTATTGCCGTGAGATTCTTTCGTGAAAAGCACTCCATACGTATGGGGTTTTCAATGTTTAATTGAACTACATATACCCATAGTGGTGCCATAACTAAGTAGGTACCTATGTATTTTACTTTTCTTTGAAACTTCCTAACCAAGTGATTCAAAATATTTTGCCAAATAATAAAACACTACAAATATTGTTTAACGAATTGAACGCACAACCCAAAACCAATATATTTAGCGAAATATATTATTATGTATAAATTATTATGTAAAACTTATAAAATGTTCCCCTAACTTTGTGATTGCCATTTTTGATAGTGCAGATTTTAAAAATGTATACGCTTTTTTATAAAAATAGCGGTGTTATTATATAAAATTATTTAATATAAATATTTTAAGTAACTTTTCCTGTGTCTGTACAGTCGTCAACGTTTGATTTTAGACGCTTATCTATAATTTAGAAACCAGATATATAAAACTAGGAATCAAGTGTTGAGGATTGTATTTTCTATAATTATTTCTTATAAAAAGACATTTTGCAATTTTTAAGGAATTTAATATTGTTTGCCAATTTTGAGTAATTGATCTACATTGAAATAAGCTCGGTACAATTATAACAAAAAAAAATTATGGACAAGCAACACAGGTCAACACAAATCATCTAATCTCAAAAAATGGAAAGTATTTTTTGTAACTTATTTAAATATACATAGATTACTTACTCAGCGGGAAATTGTAAAAATTAGCTGCTTTATCTAACTATATACATATACCTATGTGTATATTATACTATCTTATAAACTTGTTCAGATCTAGGCGTGTTTGCTTCTCGGAGCTGTAGCGTTAAGTCCGCTTGGAATTCGCGCAATAAGCATTTTTCTGCATTTTTTTTGCGGCACCTCAGACATTATAATACTTTACTAGTAGCGAAAGTAGTATAGTGCATACTCGAGTACGCGGGTATGCGGAAAACCGAGTGGATTCCGCACCGCTTTGGTTTGCGAATACCGCGTTTTTCTGAACAGGCTTTGATAAAACAGACAGACTTTTAGATAAGTATTCTGAAAGCTTGCTTTGCTTGAGTAACATTTTCTGTAGCAGAAGCACTAGTCAAGCGTAGACCGATCACTGAGTAAGGTTTCATAATACGGGCCTAACGCCTGAATATTTAAACGCAACTAAGACTTAAGCACATCCAGTGACGCATTTTTGACACATTTTCATAGAAAACTGTCAAATAATCCCGAGTTAAGACGCGCTTAAAAACGAGTTGCTTTTAAGTATCCGGACATAAAGCTTGTCGCATACGGAAAATAGCGCTGGCGCACAGCAAAAAATGTGCATTGGAATATGGGTTAACACGTAACTTGTAGCATTAAGATGCATTTTTAACCGACTTCAAAAAAGGAGGAGGTTCTCTATTCGTCTGTTTTTTTTTATGTTTGTTACCTCAGAACTTTTGCCTGGGTGGTCCGATTTGCATGATTCTTTTTTATATGAAAGCTGGTGCTTCCCGTGTGGTCCCATTTTAATTTTGTTCAGATCTGACAATGGGATCCATGAAAAATCATGAAAAAACTGTAAAAATTGAAGTCGGTTTATAGTTTTTTAAAACAAAATTAATTATATATTGACGACACCATCGACGATTCCATTGCAACACCCTAAGATCCATACTGTGATCTTAACTTAAACTCACCTTGAGCTGATTGTATGAATGCAATAAAAACTGAATTACACATTAGATGGCAAACATCTCGCGGGCCACGTTTGAAGCGATGTTGTCACTGGAAAATGTATCTAAATTTTATGAGTTTAAACCTATATTTGAATGCGCAGTTTTTGCTATGTGGTACTGGATAAATGTGCGCAGAGTTTTATACTTGTGTGAAACCTTGGCTAGGCATTTTTTTTTACAATATTGACCTGAGCAATCGCATTGCTGATGCATGCATGGTTATTTCTTTGTGATTATATTACCTAACTTTGGACTTATTTATGTAAAGCTAGGTGTCGTTTTTCTTAAGTAGAATAAGTACAGTTTAAATGCTTTATTGTAAGTTGAAATTTCACGTGGACCATTAATCAATGTTCGTTTAGTAAATATATGAAACAAAAAATTCCTTAAATACCATCTTTATGTACATAACTTAATGACTAGTGTAGTCACATGTACTTAGATATTGTATACAGTATACATTTAAATAAATTTGAATATAAATTAAATCTTAGATAACTTAAGCATGGAAAACTGTACTAAATAAAATATATAGAGCATTGTGATTTCCAGTTTTCCACTTCTAATACATTTATTGTAAAATAACTTACTGGATATTGTTGTCATAAATGTTATTTAAAGGTAATTTTAAAATTTATACATGGAAATTAATGGAAAATATATATATTTATTTGTTGTATACATTATTTGTTTCATTTTCGTTGATATATTGACCAGGCAGCAGTTCTTAAAAACGTTTAGATAGTTATTTCTTGTGGATTAATTTATGAATACCGCGTATTTAAGAGAGGATTTCCAAGCCTTTACCAACCTTTAAAGTGGATTAAAGTGGAGTAGATTTAGATTTCAAATCATAAGCTTTTATCATAAAGTCGCTATGTCATGTAGGTCATACATACCACTGAGCCCCATTACACTTTTACGCTAGAGGGAATATTTTATACGTATTGAAAGCGACATACTAGACAATTTAAAACAGCGTACCAAAACAACATGACATCTGTAATTTTAGTTCCATAAACTAGACGCTCAGCGAAAAAAGGTAGAAATCCACAGCGATACATCCGAGGTGCGCGGGTCCCTACAAAAATCAAATGATCTCAAACTATCATCGATAATATGACCTCTAGCGTACTTGCGAAATAGCGCTTACTAGTCAAAACCACATATTTATAAGAATAGTACCAAAGAATCAAAGCTGAAAGCACGGATTTTGAAGTATACTCGTAGTACTCCTGAAAGTTTCAATAAGTTACTTGTAATAAATTCAAGCATTTGCGCATGTCAGCGCTATGCTTGGAGTGAAACGGTAATGTAACGTGTAGCACGTGATGAAATTTCGCATCAGATAATCCATAGAAAGACCAAAGGAACTGACAGCTCTAAAATGGCAGTAAGCTCGCAGTGTCGAGAAATATTAGGGATTTTCGAGTAGCGACCGCGATGCAATGTGAAATGGAGTGTGGGATGATTGGTTGTGACGGTCTTAGGGAGACGTTAGATGAAGGCGTCTTAGAGGGCCTTTTTCAATTCTCCACCACGCAACTTCGTGTTTCATTTCGGCCAATTGGTGTACCTTAATCATTGATTAATTAAAAAGGGAAGATAGGTTACGTTCTCCCAGCGCTTACTCAAAAACTGGCATGTGTTACAACTACACGCAAACACATACACGCTCACAGTTATATTTCCAGTCCTGTGCAATAAAAAGAAGAACAAAGACGGAAAGCCGTATCTAAGACCGAAGTGAGACCGAGACAACAACATTTCACGCGAATCACGAACGCCCGTGCCGCCAGTCCGACGGTGTCTGAGGTGTGAGCACACAATTTTACACAATATGAGGTTGCTATTTTCAAGAAACTAGTACCTCATCTTCCCTTTTTAATTAATCAATGACCTTAATACACAAAATTATAGTACCTATTAGCACGAAAAAACGAAACGTCACAATCAGTTACGTATTTTTAAGAATTATAATAGGCCCCCTGAACCGTTTTTGGTGGTGTTAAGGGCAGGCCTGTGTTCAGCATTGACAGAAAAATAGAGAGGAATCTTTAATTTTACCCAAAAACACCTACGAACACCAAATACATATTTTTAGGTAGACATGCATTCAATCACTCTTATTAACTAGGTAGGTACTTTTTTTTTACTTATTTGAAGTGGAACTGGTTATCTACGTGGAAATAATTTAGTTTTTGCTGTCCTCGTGCAAAACAATTATTTGCATTCATACACGAGCGAAAGTGGCGCCGCCATCTATTTTATCTTATTATTACATTTAACACAAGAAATTTTTCAAATCCTTTATACAGTTAGTTGTATCTATTATAAGTTATTTATAAATATCTCTGTAATAGTTTTATTTTGTAAAGCATAAGCTGAGATACGTAGTTCCCGTTTTTGGCCACCAAACTCTATTTTCGCATCTCTGTCCATACTTAAGATAAAACCATTACAGAGGTATTAAAAAAATAGCTTATATAGATACCACAAACTGTACGATGGACTATAAAAATTTCCTGTGCTAAACACGTAATGATATGATAAAATAGGTGGCACTGTCATATTGGTTCGGGTATGCGCCTTAATTTTTACATAAGATTAGAACGTCGAGTCCAGAATTCAGTAAAGATATTGACAAATTTAGCACCTGTTATGAGCTACCGTAATCCACTCCAATACCCAGTCCTCCATAAATTGAATATAGCTCCGTTTCATACATTTAGCAGAAGCATCGTTATTTTATGTACATCGTACATAAACATTTTTGCTCTGTGAGCCGCATGTGAATTAAATTTATAGTGCAACTAGGAATAGATTTAAAGAGGATGCGGTATTTTGGGTGGATATTATAAGTCTGTAATATTCAACGGCTATCCGTTTCACTATTCTTCTTATTCTTCAACTTCTACAGCCTATATTGGTCCACTGCTGGACGCAGGCCTCCCTCTGATCCTCTTGTTTGGTACGGCACATAATCACCGCGCTGGGCACGTGGGTCGTGGATATCAGTTTGGTGACAGAATTGTTGCGCAGAAGGCGCTGCTGCTCGCCCCCAGTAAATATCCTTTAGTCGCAATGTGCTACGCGTCGTAGCAATGTCTTACGCATCGTAGCAATGTGCTACGCGTCGTAGCAATGTGCTACGCGTCGTATATAAATTATATAAATTTTGTGGATGATGGGCCTTGCAATGTACATTCCTTCTTTCGAAACAAAATAATAAGAAAGTGGTGTTTTCTTTTGTTGTTGGGGAAAAGTGGATAATATTTGTTATACTGTTTACTGCAAAATTTGCGTTACATAATTGTCTATGGAAAAGTGAAAGTTATGAAAACTTACCGCTTGGAGCGCTGTCATATTTTTATAGAAAATAAAGTAAAGCAAACTTTGTAGTAAGCAGTATAGCAGTACAAACTCAGGGTTTGGTCACGAACAACCAAAACCTTTTTTTAACATAAGCACAGATTATTTATCATAGGATTCGAGATCGGTGACCCGCTAATCCGTGAATGAGTTTTGAACACGGAAAACGTTTTTACTGTTTGTCGCCTCTCACAGAGCTCACGTAAAATAAATAAATCGGAAAAGCCATGCCGCTATTTAATTTTTTACTCTGGCGTAGTTTTCGGTGGGAACATGGTTTTAGAAAAAAAAAAAAAAAAAACCATCTCTATTTTATTTTGCGAATCAGTAAGATTATAGATAAAAATAAGAGGATGCGTCTAGTAAACTAATTTGTTTAATAAACAAAGGTATTTTACTATAAAAACTTTCGTAATTTGATGTTTCCCTTGTTTTCTTCCTTTCAGCAAAATGAGCTAACTAAAGGATCAAGCTAGTTTCCGTCCAGGGCCCAGAGATTTTTTCCACCCTGTGCGCTATTTCAAAGAACACATCTATCTTGTGTTTTTAGGCATTACAGTGCGTAAGCCTCCAGATAATTTATTTTTCTTTTTTGTTTAACACAGGATATTTTTAAAATCCTTCTTGGCCGCCAAACTCTATTTTCCATCTCTGCCTAAACTATGAAAAACTAGCTGCGCCCCGCGGCTTCGCACGCGTTGGAACGTTATGGAAACGTTTAAAGGTGAAATCTGCTCCCGTGGAATAAAAAAAAAATTATCCCACGGGAGCAGATTTACGGGATAAAGTTTTTATTTTATTCCAATATTAGAATTACCTGTATGCAAAATTTCAGCCAAATCCGTTCAGTAGTTTTGGCGTGAAGAGGTAACAAACATCCATCCATCCATCCATACATCCATGCAAACTTTCGCATTTATAATATTAGGTCCTTACATATGAAATTGGCGTTTTGTATGGGAGGAACAAAAAGTCGAATATTTTTTATTATAATATATTTAATTAATCAAAGTATGAACCATTATTTTCTATGCACTTTTGCCATCTTATAGGTAGTTCATTGATCCCTTTACTAAAAAAACCAGTCGGACGGGAATCAATAAAATCTTTGAAGGCGATTTGGACTGCCCCATCGGAGTTGAATTTTTTCCCTTGCAAGAAGTTATCCAAATTTCGAAAAAAATGGTAATCTGTTGGAGCAAGGTCCGGGGAGTACGGAGGATGTCTTAGACTTTCCAATTGAAGCTCTTCTAATTTAGTAGCCGTCTGTTGCGCAGTGTGTGGTCTAGCGTTGTCGTGAAGCAGCAGTGGCGTGGAGCGATTGACCAGCCTAGGTTGTTTAGCCGCTAGCTTTTCCATCATGGTTTGCAATTGCTGACAATAGACATCAGCCGTAATAGTCTGGCCAGATTTGAGAAAACTGTAATGAACAATACCGGCACTAGTCCACCAAACGCTTACAAGTAACTTTTTTGGGGTTAATTTTCGCTTGGGGCAGGATTTGGCTGGCTGGCCAGGATCCAACCATTGCGCTGAGCGCTTCCGATTATCGTAAAAAACCCATTTTTCATCACAGGTAATGATTCGGTTTAAAATACCTTCATTATTGTGCCGGTTTAGTAATGTAACGCAGCAGTCGACGCGCGTTTGCCGGTTTGCTTCAGTCAATTCGTGACGTACCCACCTTTCAAGCTTTTTAATCTTCCCAATTTGCTTCAAGTGAATTAAAACAGTTTCATCGCAGCCTGCAGCTAACTCGGACGTGGTTTGCGATGGATCCGCTTCTACAATAGCCTTCAACTCTTCATTATCAACTTGAGTCTCAGGCCGTCCACGGGGCTTGTTCTGCAGGTCGAAATTTCCAGAACGAAAACGTTGGAACCAAAAACGAACTGTGTTTTCTTTTGCAACACGACCGCCATACACATCATTCACCCTTCGAGTTGTTTCCGCAGCACTAGTGCCACGGCGGAACTCGTACTCGTAAATAATGCGATATTTTAAGTTTTCCATTTTGTAAAATGAGTGACGCAAACAGAAAAAAACAGAAGAAAAAAAACAAATGAATGACGATCATCGAAGCACAAATACATGAGTCTATAGCTGTACAAATTTGAATTTGGAATTCCTTACCAAAGAGGAGAAATTTGTGATTAAAGTGGCCAGTACGAAAAACGCCAATTTCATATGTAAGGACCTAATATTAGTGTGATATAACTATTACAGAGGTATTAAAAATTAGCTTATACGCGTAATAGATACAAACTGTACGATGGATTTTTAAAATTTTCTATGTTAAACGTAATAATATGATAAAAAAAAGGTGACGTTGGCGTACTGGCTCGTGCATGCGCCTTAACAAAAATCCTTACATTCAAACTTTCGCATTTGTATATTAGAGTAAAGTTGTTATACTCACCCCAGGCAGTGTAAGATGGTTCAACATTACTCCAAGCACCTGTCTAACAGTTTTTTTTAGCAAGAAGTAAGTAAACGAATAATTACATAATTTTCTTGAGAAAGTTGTAGCTACATTTTCTCGAAAAACATCGTTATAGGTAACCGTTGTTTTTTTTGTTGTTGAAAATTAATTCAGAATATTTTAGTGAGTGCTTTGTAATGAGCAAGAACTGGGTAAATGTGCGTAAGAAGATACTGGATTGTTTGCAACAATCTGCAGTTAGCTCAATCATTTCAATTGTACATACCAGTTCTAATTAGCCGACATAATCGTAAAAAAGAAGAAGTTTATATGTTCGGCTGTATGTATGTTTTATTTTTTTATGTATGTTCATCGATTTCTTCATCACAACTATTTAGAAGATAGATTTTGTAAATTCTTTCGATATATTATAGAGAAATAATCTTGAAATGGTCCCATAAACATTTTGAAATGACATGAGTTGAAATACTTTATAAAAAAAGAACAACAGCATTAATACAAACATTACCTAGTCGAATAAGATTTCTTGTCAAAAATAAATATAGTATTAAACTTGCAACTTCAAGTGTAACATACCTTATCGTGTAAATAAATAAATGCAATAAATACTACTACATGAGACAGACAGATGGACAGACAGCAGCGGAGGCTTAGTAACAAGGTTTCATTTGCACCCTTCGCGTAAAAAACCCTAAAAAATGTAGAGAAAACTAACTGCATAACTGATACGTACCATGTCAAGCAGCAATTTGTTAAAATTGCTCTGCCAGACCACGCAATGCATACCAGAAGAGGAGAAAAGCGTCCAGTATACCTAAAACCCTGTCATAGTCAACAAATGCATAGCCAGTGCCAAAAGGAGAGCTCTGGGTAATTTGGCTGATTAAATAGGGGTGATTTG
Organism: Eupithecia tripunctaria; assembly: GCA_955876795.1. Taxonomy (NCBI): domain Eukaryota; kingdom Metazoa; phylum Arthropoda; class Insecta; order Lepidoptera; family Geometridae; genus Eupithecia; species Eupithecia tripunctaria. The sequence continues at coordinate 1,927,785 of OY041616.1, read as the reverse complement.
TGTATTCGTGCATAGGACAGGACTTAGTTCATACGAGATGGTGACAGGGATCTTTGTATGAATTGTAAGCGCTTGGGACTTCGCTCTTGAACTGGGAACTCAAGTACTGTGAAATTGGCAAGCAGTTGGCAAGATTTATTTTTTTCAAAAATTCTATTGTTTATAATCATCAGCTGACCATTACAAAGACATTTAAAAGTTTATGTTGCTGATAAAGTTCCACGACGTAAAAAATGTGACACTTAGTTCGTATGAGATAGTGACAGGGATCTTTGTATGAATAGTAAACGCTTGGGACATCGCGAGGGAACTCAAGTAATGCATAGCGTGTAAGTTCACAGAATGAAATTGGCAAGCAGTTGTACATGTGGTGTGTTGTATTATGTATATCATTTATCTAGTACCCATAACACAAGCTCTGCTTAGCTTTGGGCTAGATAATTCTGTGTGAATTGTCCAACATTATTTATTTATTTAACTAAATACTGGTTTATTTTGTTATTTTGATAAAAGCTTCATTGTGAGAAAAATCCAGGGAAACCTTGGAAAAACCTGTCAAATCTCTAACCGTTCTGAGAGACGCGAGCTTCCACTAAGCTCTCAAGATGGATGGAGCGTCGACTGAGAACAGAGTTGTCTACTGAAATGAAATGAAATGAAATTTATTTATTTATACAGAAACACAGACAAAAACAAATCCAATAAACAATCATATGTGTAATTTTTAAATTACACTTAGCTTATAGTTTAAATCTACATCAATATCAATATATATCAATAATGTTGGACAATTCACACAGCATTATCTAGCCCCAAGCTAAGCAGAGCTTGTGTTATGGGTACTAGATAACTGATATATATAATACAATACACTACATAAATATATATTTTTTTATTATGCATAGAAAACATCCAGAACGCCATGAACAAATGTAAACTGAAAACATACAAATTACAAATTGAATTACTATTTATCAAGCTGTTTATAATAGTAAAAATTTGAATTGTCTAAGTGCTTATTTTGTAAGTCTAAAGAAATAAACGATTTGACTCTGACTCTGACTCATGGCGTCATAAGCCAGCTCATTTGGGTGATTTGAAGTACAAAAACGCATTTAGCGCAAATTCTAAAATGGGAAATGTACTCGAATTTTGTAAATTCGAGTATTAACGCTGTCACCTCAGCTTCACGAGTGGCTGTGCGCTTAACATCGTTAGTGCAATCAATCATGCGTACAGTGGACGTACTCAGGACATTCATTTATTGGGCACACTGGGAATACTAGGTACTACGCTGCTGGATTTTTAGGGTTCTGTGCCCAAAAGGTGATATCATTTTAAATTAAATGAGTAATAACTACAAAGGGTTTTCCCTTTACTAACTGGGTAGGGTAATAATGGAAATATCTTTTGTGGTTTATAAACCTTTGATTTTGATACTTTATCGGCTCGACGTTGAAGCTTAAAAATACACTGACACGTTCATAAAGTGGTATATTTTATTTCGGTAGTTTAGACTATAGTAAAGAAACGACAAAGAAACCTTTAGTCTGTTAGTTGTTAATATTTGAGTTGGAGCAAAATCTTTCCCAAGCTTTTTATCCTCTAGATAATCTTATATTTTATAGTAAACGTTTTTGCCCAGCTAGGTTTTGACAGTTTGTTTGAATTTATTTACTGATAATTTTTGCAGCTCAGTCAGCCCACCCCAAAAGTTTTAGTCGCCCACCCCGAAATAAATTATAATCCTTAGTACGTCCACGTACAGTCCATATCGATATCCGATAAGCTATCAATAGCTCGTTGTGGTCGTATTTAGGCGCTTGTTTCGTCAAAATAACCCATTTGGGACCAACCGGGAACGCAGCTCGGTAAAACAATGACCGAATGATGGACGATAACTGAATAATAATAATAATGCTGGACATTCATTCACACAGCATCAACCTCAACCTCAATCTCAACAGTCTGTATTGGTCCACTGCTGGACGCAGGCCTCCCCCTGATAAGCGCCTTATTGTTGTTTATCAAATGGAGGATGGCCCATAATACCCACGCTCGGCATGCAGATTGGGGATCGCAGTTTGGGGGTATAATTGTACTGCAGGGGGCGCTGCTGCCCGATCCCCAGTGGATATCCCTTAGTCGCCTCTTATGACACCCGCGGGAAGTGTTGAGCTGGTGCAAATTCTAAACCAGCACCACACAGCATCATCTAGCCCCAATCTAAGCAAAGCTTATGTTATGAGTACTAGATGTGAGAGATAATGTTTTTGTTTTTATTTAGGAGCAATTTACTTGTTATTGAACTAGGTCGATGGGTAGACATCAGTGGTCTAGAGGGTCCACCAGGAGATTGCGAATTCGATTCCCGCCTCGAGACAAATATTTGTAAAGTCGGGTTATAGGTTATCTAAAAATATATATTTACTAGATGCGCCCCGCGGCTTGGCACGCCTATTCCACGGGAACTGATTTATGGGATAAAAATTAGCCTATGTGTGAATTCTATCGCACGGAAACTGATTTATGGGATAAAAAGTAGCCTATGTGTGAATTATATCGCACGGAAACTGATTTATGGGATAAAAAGTATCCTATGTGTGAATTCTATCGCACGGAAACTGATTTATGGGATAAAAAGTAGCCTATGTGTGAATTCTATCGCACGGAAACTGATTTATGGGATAAAAAGTAGCCTATGTGTGAATTCTATCGCACGGAAACTGATTTATGGGATAAAAACCCACTGATTTCATCGCTAAAACATTGCAAAATGTTTTTTTACACTTTTAGTTCCACCGTAAATGTAGATACAAATCCACATAGCATCATTGAGGCCAAAGGTAAACAGCGCTTGGTTTATGGGTGCTAGATAACTTTTATATTTATTAATATTTAATCCTACTAACATTATAAACGCAAAAGTTTGTAATCATGTAAACATGTATGTATGTTTGTTGCTTTTTAACGCAAAAACTACTGAATGGTTAAAGCTGAAATTTTGCATACATCTAGTTCTAATCCTGGAATCAAACATACGCTACTTTTTATCCCATAAATCAGTTCCCGTGCGATAGAAATCATCTTTAAACGTTTCCATAATAACAACGCGTGCGAGGCCGTGGGGCGCAGCTAGTACGTTTATAAAATAATGCACTGTTTGTTTGGCTTGTCTTCGTTGAGACGCCATCCTTGCCAAAAATTCGTCTAGGATGACATCACATCAGTATACGTAGACAAAAGTCGAAAAACTCCCAAACTTTGCTAAAAAGGCTACTTAGCAAAACGCCATTAATAGTAAACTGTGTGGTTAGGCAAGAGTCACGAATGAAGGGGAGGGGGGTGGCTTTATTACTACACGAGCGCAAATGAATCTGAGAGCCTAGACAATGTAACAATCGATGTCGAAAGCGATAGTAAAAAAGTCCAAAAATGTATGGGTTTGACATATGATTTAGATATGTCACGTGATCTGTTTCGATTTTTATCCAACGAATCTTTCAATAGTTTTCGATTCGCTTTATAGCGAATGCCGGTTGGCTACGCCCTCTGTTCTTTTTAAATTTAGTTTTAAGTTACCGCTAGCTGATAAATCAAGCTGCAACAGACAGCCGCCATCCCGTGGCAGCGAAAGATTCAGTTATTAAAACCTTTTCATTCCATTTATTCCTTTCATTTGAAATCTTTTCCTAGCTCAAGTGGTCTCATCTTCTTTGATTTGTTCGTTTATCAGCTAAGGCTACAGTTTCGGTAAGCTGAAGCGGGGAAGATTCTTACAGTTTCCTCGACATATCTGTCAAAAGTCCACCTCCGGATTTGCTGCCCATCGAAAATGCACCCTAAAGCCTAGTAGGTACTGACTATTGCATACCCGAGCCAATATGACAGCTATTTATTATGTATAACTAACTATTTATCATATTTTTACGTTTATCATAGGATTTTTTATAAATCCAAGGTTCAGTTTGTCGTATCTATTAAAAGCTTTTTTTAATACCGCTGTAATAATTTTATCTCATATAGTTTAGGAGGAGATGCGAAAATAGAGTTTGGTGGCCAAAAAGCGCAACTACGTATCTCTGCCTAAGTTTTACAAAATGAAACTATTACAGAGACATTAATAAATAACTTATAATAGACCACAAACTGAACGATGGATTTTTAAAACTTGCTTCGTTTAACGTAATAATAAGATAAAATAGTTGGGGGCGCCACTTTCACTGGTGTATGTTTATTGAAAAACGTACCCTAGTCCGCGGGTGTCGTAAGAGGCGACTAAGGGATATTCACCGGAGGGGAGGCAGCAGAGCCCCCTGCAGATCGATTTTACCACTAAACTGCGATCCCCAACCCGCCCAGCGTGGGGATTATGGGCATTACCCTCCATAAGATAAACGCCAATAAGGCGCTTATCAGGGGGAGGCCTGCGTCCAGCAGTGGACCTATACAGGCTTTTGAGGTGGGGTTGAGGTACCCTACCCTGAAGTGTATCCGACAATGATGTGGGTGGACCTAATTCGATCATTCCATCTTCGAGAAGTTAGTACCCAATGTCTGGAAATTTACTCCTATCGATGGCCGCGATGCCTTAACTACACGACTTTCTATCGTCACGACACAGTGGGCACAGTAAATTCAATTAACTAGAGAAGGGAAGAAAGCAATGGGTTTCTGCAGAGACGTAAAGTGGCGGAGTGAATTGGTTTGTCATGCTCATGAGTGAGAGGTGAATGCAATGCAGTCTGTGTGGAATGGGGTTATTCCCAACGTCTCACGTGAGAAGTTCTCATCGTATGTATGGTGCAAGTGTAAGGCCCTGTGGTAGGCAAAACTTTATAATAATAAGATTTATGTACTTTATTTGTGGCTCAAAAACATTATTATGTACTAAATTCATTAAATTACTAACACTTTTTAAGCGACTTCAAAAAAAGGAGGAGGTTCTTAATTCGACTGTTTTATTTTATGTTTGTTACCCCGAACTTTTGACTGGGTAATCCGATTTGCATGATTCTTTTTTATATGAAAGCTGGTGCTTCCCGTGGGGTCCCATTTTAATTTTGTTCAGTTCTGACAATGGGATCTATGAAAATTCAGGAAAAACTACAAAAAATTAAGTCGGTTTATAGTTTTTTATAAGAAAATTAATTATGATTCAATCATGAACAAATCACACTCAAAACTTTCTCTAATTTCATACTTAAGTTGGTTTTTAAAGGTTCATATAACTTTGCCTATACATGTGTATCAAAATTACAGTAACGCTCCGCTTGTGCCAATCGAGAACCCATAGAGCTCTGGTATTCACACCCTTATAACAGGGACCCAATTCTGCTAACCAATATCTTCACTATGACTTTGGTATCTTCGCAGAATCGCCACTCAGATTTAGAAGAAAATAACTCCAGTATGAGCGGTTTTTTTTTGCACGGGAAGTTTGATTAAACAGCCGTTTCACTTAAATTCACGCAAAAACAAAGTGTTATAATAATGTCCGACAATTTACAAAACATTATGTATAGCCCTAAACTAAGCAGAGCTTGTGCTATGGGTACCAGATATACATAACCCCCCTAACCTAGGTCTAGGAAAGTGTAGTAAAGTTGGTAACACTTTTGTCCAAGTCATGGTTATCGAAGTTAGTTTACTCAACTTACTTATCTGGGTGTGAATTTGAAGTGTATCTTGTTCTTGTTGTCCATAAAATCCCGATGATTCATTTATTTATTTAGATACATAGAATTTAGTGAATGTAAAATTACTTAAGAATATTCCATATAAAATTTTCTACTATGTTCTACCATTTCAAAACAGTCTCCGTAAATTCATATTTTCTACCAACCCGCGGATTCGTTTCGGAATCATTCGATCATCAATCGGAGGCGAAATCAAAATAGCGTTTATAGATTCGTCGGAATAGAATTCGAAGCCGACGTTTTTATTTCGGAAACGAATCGAATAAATTAAATTAAAATACCCCTGCTGAACTCGGTACAAAATATCTATTTATGTAGTGTATTGTATTACGTATATTAGTTTCCTATTACCTATAACACAAGCTCTGCTTTGCTTACGGCTAGATAATGCTATGTGAATTGTCCTAAATTATTATTATTATAATCCTGTTTAGAGTGAAGCGGTTAGTTTAGCGGAATAGGGTCCTATCTTGCAAGAAATCGTCCTGAGCTGAAACCTCTTTAATGTATCTTTAATTATAACACAAGCTCTGCTTTGCTTGCGGCTATATAATGCTGTGTGAATTGTCCTATATTATTATTATTTTCTGTTTAGAGTGAAGCTGTTAGTTTAGCGGAATAGGGCCCCCATCTTGCAATAAATCGTCCTGAGCTGAAACCTCTTTAATGTCTGATTGGACTGCCTTTTGCTCAATCAGATTCTGTCCGAGTAACGAGATGAATTTAATACTCGAGTGCTTTTATCTGCTAGAAGTTCACTGGTTGCGAAAGTAAAGAATTGCAAATAATGATCGAATTTCAATTTGGTAGGCTACTAACTAGATCGTTTTTAGTTTTATGCAACATTATAAAGTATGTTTCAGATAACAAAATAATATCCTGTGCTTAACACATTGCTGGACACTACCGCCCACAGACGTAAAGAGCTAAAAAGCAATACGACAGTACGCCTCTCGGACGTCAGAGTTTAGGTCAAGGCAAAGTCAGTAGGCCCTAAGAATATCGATTGAGATGCTGTAGTGTTACCGTAGAGGTAACTTAGACTTTTATACTGTCACCATGAAATAAATTATAAACGTTCAAAACACCCACATTCACGCACACGTCGACATTTTTCCGCTCCCCCTCCGCTACGCCTATATAGTCCGCGCCAGTTAAATTGAGAATGTAGTTCGTCGACCTTTTGTTCGTTCAGTCAGAGGTGACAAACATTTGGAATCGAATTTAATACTTAAATTTTATTATATATTTGCTAATAATCTAAAAAATAAAATCTAAATTCCGGTTATGAAATTATTATTTAATTTCATGAAATGTACTGATACGTAATACCTTAAATAGAAGATACAAAATTATCCTGGGCCAAGTATTTTAAACAAACTTATATATTATTTATAATTATTTCTTGTTCCTAACCTTTTTTTTTGTAACCTTTAGGTTGGTGGGGGTCTTCTTTTCTTTCTCGGAGATGTAAGTGGTGGTGCTTCGCCAGAGGAACCTAAAAATCATTATCATAATATATGTAGTATCCCGTACGTACGGAGAGCAATATTGCATTATAGCATTATTTTTTTAAATAATTCTGGAAAGGTTAACCCGGAATCATCTTCCTTTACGAACTAAAATAGATATAATATATATAATCAAGTTCTCTACATAAATTAAACGTACTGCATTTTTGTATAAATCTGTGACTAACCTGCCACAGCCGCGGGTGGTAGGTAGTATATGTCGGCAGCGGCGCGTGCGCCCACGATAACCGACGACGGAACAGCTTGTTCCGAATCCATAGCGTAACCAATATCTCCCTTTCTTATAAATAACCACAAATCAATACCAAAAAAAAACAGATATACTAATTACAAAAAACGTAACAGATCTAACAACAAAAGTTCGACAAAAACGTTATCAAGTTTTCATAATTCATAATTCATTTATTTACTTCACAAATGGACTTACAGCTAAAACCAAAACGTCCAAGAGTCAGGTACCTACATAATAATAAAATAAGACAAAGTAAGTCAAATCTTTAACAAGAAGCACAATACAAAAACAATGAATACAAATAATTATAAATCATAATGTCAAATATTATTATTAATAGATTTTTTTTTGTAAAAAATTAATAATTTCAAATAATGTCAAATAAAAAGTTATACCAAAATCAAATAAGTACCTACTTACATAAAACTGTATCCCTAAATAATAGAAAAGAACAGCGTTAGATTGCATTATTTATGGAATACTCGAGGACGTATACATAATATGTACACGCAAGCGCTATCCGAACACGAATGATTGAACAAGCGACCAAATAGCGATACAAAGATGGCGAGTCCCTGGCGTGTGAAGTAAGAAAGCAGTTTTGGTCATTTTTACGGACTTAATTTGAAAGTGTGAAATGTATTGCTATGATATGTTTTAAGCACATCTATTTGAAATAGAACTTTGAAAAATCAAAAATAATTCTTATAAAGTCAAAACTTGGCAAAAAAATCATATGAATTGCTCTATAAAGTGCATTTGATACAGTTGTTTCCTTTACAAAAGTTTGAAACGAAAAAACTAAGCGTATTGAATCTCATTATGAACTAAAATATGGTTAAAATATAGTTCAAAAATACATCTAAATTTATTAATTTTTCCTCAAAATTGATAATTTTTGGGTTAGACCTCTTCTTTTGTAATGCCAAATTGAGGTCAATGAACTTTATTCTCAATTTAAATGGTCAAAATCAGTTACAATGAGTTTAATAGTAGTGTCCATCAACGTGTTAAAAGTGCTTATTGGCGACGACTGCCGTTGTCTGCAGTTTACTGCAGTCGAACTGCAGTTGCAGTCCATGTATATGAGGCCTAAGCCAAAAAGGGGGTGAATTCGGACGGGATGGCGAATTTCGAAGGCAGCGGTATATATTTTGATGTTCTAATGTAGAAGAAAATAAATTGAACTATAGTATCCCAGAATCAGGAAATAGGCGGTGTTACACACGCCACGGAAAGTACTTTTGCGCCTGACCTCTCTCTTGTAGATCTGGCGTCTCATTATGATAATGAGGGAATAGAGAGTGCACCTGTGTTTGCACACACACACTTGTACACTATAATGAAATTCCTAGAGAGATGATTTCAAGACTGATATCTCTGCCTATCTAGCCGGAATTCGGCGCATGGGCATGTGACTTCAAAAAAACTATTATTTTTTTAACGTATTTTCTTTGATATAGAAATATATCTTTATATTTATTTTTGTATTTATTGATGTTTTTATTGTGAAATTTAATTATTGAAAAATGGATATTTTAAATCGCAATCGCAGAATTTCTAAACACAACGCTATTGGCAGCTGAAACGTGACGTCACACTTGTACATTTTTGTATTATTATGAAGCTTTGATTTTGAGTAGACAAAGGTGATCCGGTGATCCGTGACGTCACAGAATGCAAGCGCCAGCATGGCGGTGTTTTTATCACCTGAAAACGAGTCCAGTTTCTTTCTATTTTTGAGCTCAATAACTAAAACTTGTATGGGTGTGATATATATTTTGATTATGTATTAACCTAAACAATCGGATAAAAAAAAATCTGATTTTGAGTAGGGGAACTAAGATATGCTCGGACATTTAATTTTTCAATTCAATTTGTTTATTTCAATTGCACTTTATTTATTATTTGATTGTAATTACTATTTATCAAGCTGTTTATATAGTATAAAATTGACTTGTCTTAGTGCTTATTTTGTAAGTCTAAAGAAATAAACGATTTGACTCTGACGCTATTAAAAATGAGACCTAACATTACAGAGTTGCTCCAATGCGTTACATCTAGGATCGTGTCTAGGACATTATGTATTGTGCATTATCCACATGCATGCATAAAAAGGCTTTTTATGCCAAGATCTGCCCCGTAGTAGGGGAACTAAAATCTCCACGGACGTCTCGCATAGGAGTGTATTGTGCATTATCCCCCTGCCTAAGCAGGCCCTAACCAGCCCAGCTCCTTGAAGTATCGGGGCAGGACTTTTGGTGACTAACAGCTCCGTTCCAGCTTTTCTGTGGGTGTGGATGGGGTTGATGTCGCAGTGAGACACTTCAGCCCCGTTTTGTGTCTGGCCTCCTCTGTGGCCGTGCAGTGTATGACGACGTGTTCCAGTCTCTTCTTCTTGGAAGAAGTCACGACATGTACTGCTGTCTGTGGCTCCAGTCTTAAAAAGATTATAGTTCAATTGACAGTGACGATGATTAAAAAAATCTATGCTACTGTACTCAGCCTAAAAAATTCGCAAGCATATATTCTAAAAATAAGTAGAAAAAAAGTATGCCTTTCTTTTATAAACCATAAAAGGAAAAGCACTGAATGTCAAGGTATTCTCCACTTGGAATAGCTGCGTAAAGTATTTGAATATTTGTCAGGATTTTAAAAGCCTTTCGCTGATTGAATAAACAAAGCATGGGTTGGAATGTGGCCCGTTCGGAGCGGAATGCCTCAAAGGGCGGCGGAAATTAGATAAAAAACTGCCTGTTGTGCTGATGCGGCTTTAAAAAGGAATTCGAAATGTAATCCTCATCATCATCATCAGCCCACTGACACTTACTGCTGGGTATAAGCGTCTCTTTTACACGCCAGCTTACTCGGTCCTGTGCGAGCCTTATCCACAGTTTTCCGGTTACTTTCTTAAGACCTCAACCTCAAACTCAACAGCCTATATTGGTCCACTGCTGGACGCATGCCTTCCGCTGACTCACTTTCTTATGAAAGTGAGTACAATTGTGAAGAAAAAATTACAATCTACGAAAATTATATTCGAAATTTACGACGACGGGTAAAAGGATATTTGACTTAACCGCCATTTTGGTAACTTTACAGAAGCCAATTAAAATTTTACTTTTCGAAAAAAAATCATTACCTACTCCTAAAGTAGGTACTGGTTGAAAAAATATAGAACTGGATATCATTTATACTATATTAAGCCTGCAACAATTCTAGATGTTTTACTTTTAATTTTATATTTACTAAATTAGGTTTCGTTTAAGTCATATTGCAATATGTTCTGATCAAGGCTAATTAATTTTAAATACTAAAAAGTCAGGAATAGATTTAGGCTAAAATATTTATGGACCACAATCCATAAATACAGATCAGGGCAAACTGGCTTAAATGTGAGGTAGGTACACTAGTGTAAAGTCATTTTTAAAGTGAGTTGAACGCCTCGTTCAAAAAAAAGGTCAATCTGATGTCGCTTGACTTCTGGCACCGCAAAATGACCCCTAATTATTACAATGACTCGAGCGACAAAAATATGCTCTGATTAAGGCCCATACACCAGTGAAAGTGGCGCCCCCAACTATTTTATCTTATTATTACGTTAAACGCAGCAAGTTTTAAAAATCCATCGTACAGTTTGTGGTATCTAATATAAGTTATTTATTAATGCCTCTGTAATTGTTTCATTTTGTAAAGCTTAGGCAGAGATACCAAGTTGCGCTTTTTGGCTACCAAACTCTTTTTTCGCATCTCTTCCTAAACTATATAAGGTAAAATTATTAAAGAGGCATTAAAAATAGCTTATAATAGAAACCACAAACTGAACGTATGATTTTTAAAAAATCCTATGATAAACGTAAAAATATGATAAAATAGATATCGCTGTCATATTGGCTCGGGTATGCGCCTTAACCCGAAACCCTCAATATCGCCTAGAGTGGCGTTTGAGTCAAATACCCGTCGATATCAATACCAGTCGGAAGCATACCTACACAAGACGGTGGCTGCATTGTCCTGCTGTATGGCAATGCTGATGCGCTGCACCATATATTCACTAGCTCTTGAGTTACGCGTCGCTTCCACCAGACAACCAGATAATTCTTTGACCTGGACCTAGGGTCTCGAATCCAAGGGGAGCAAATGTAAGCTTTGTCAAGACCTGTATATTTGCGCCGCACCGGGTAGGTGCGGCGCAAATATACAGGTCTTGACATCACGGATGTCTTCGGGAGATGGTAAGACGCCAGTGTGTCAACGCATGTAGAGTCCCACACAATTGTCAGGATACGAGTACATTAGTTTAGTTGCAATAAGTATCAGTCAAATTGCATCACTTCCGAAACTTATAAGGAATAAGGGAGGGTAGGATTATCGTAAGTATGTAATTAATCAATTTGTTAGAGCACTTCTATCCCGCGGACAGGGAACTTCGTAAATACCGTAAAAACAGACGTCACGATCACGTTACTAACTCTAAATAGACTTCTCCGAACGACCCCTCAGAACTTGATACTACAGGTACAAAAAACAGAGTGCACTTTCTTTTATCAACACAGTGAGGTGTGAGTATTGGATTCCTATAAAAGCTTCCATAAAGTGTTGCTTTCCGTCAGAGTGGTGTCACGGGCCAGTTTCAAGGATGTCTCGCTGCTGTACTTTGATTTAGTATGCTATAGGTGTATTTAAATATCCTACTAATATTATAAACACGAAGGTTTGGATGTTTGTTACTCATTTACGCAAAAACTACTGAACCGATCGGGCTGAAATTTTGCATACAGGTTAATCTAATCCTGTAATCAAACATAGGATATATCGCTTAAATCAGTTCCTATGCTATAAAAACACCTTAAAACCATTTTATAGAAATGAGGCAAGCGAAGCCGTGGCCAGAAAATAGCCTAACATATATATATTTATGGTTATCGGTATTTGTTGACGTAAAGTTTACCTAAATATTATCTACTCTAATATTATAAAGAGGATTCGATTGTTTGTTTGATTAATTCGCCGATTAAAAAAAGAAACATCATATTAAAAAGCTTACTTTTCAGGAAGTGACCAAAACTGGGAATTCCGGGATGAAATATATTTCATTCCGGAATTCCCACGGGATTCCAGTCATCATGATGGCGTGTACATAGCTTTTGACCACGTGGCTGATGCATCAGCCACATAGTCAAAAGCTATTTTCAATAGATTACGAAATAACCTATCGGATGCAAAATTTAAAATAAAATAAAAGTGAGTAATGTAATACGAAGGTGTAGAAATCACACACATTTTTTGTGCGGAGTGTTTGGCCGCCAGACGTCGATGGGATTTATGGGCGAGCGTGGTGTGGAATTGCCTTAGCTTGTTGGCTGTCAAGAAAAACGGTGCAGGTTGATTTATACACGTAAACTTGGTGAACTTATTACTTATACAGTCTGTTTTGGTGAAGGTTTTTTTGTGTCTGTGAAAATATCACGTGATCTAAAGATAATAAATATGAAATCTTATTTCTTTTATTAACGGTATTTAGGTGTCTATTCATATGTCGCCAAAACTAAACTAAACTAATTTGACAAAACTAAAACTATCACCACGATATATAAAATATATATGACGCATATTATGTACCTGGTATTCAAGGCCGCAGGTAAGGTTCCAGCATCAGTCCCAAGCTTGAGACTCAACGGTCTTGAGCTAAATAGAGTATATAGCTTCAAGTATCTGGGACATTTCCTTACCGACGACCTTGACGACCAGGTAGATATAGAGCGAGAACGTAGAGCGCTGGCGGTCCGGAGTAATATGCTGGCGCGAAGGTTTGCCCGTTGCAGTAGGCAAGTGAAAATCACGCTGTTCAAAGCCTACTGCCAATCGTTCTATACGGGTAGCCTCTGGTCTATATATCGGTCGTATCTGCCACCATTTTCTTATAATAAGTACTTATTATAAGAAAATGGTGATATAATTAGCCGTTAGTTACCAACGGCTAATTATAAGTTGCCACAAAAGAAAATCGTCCTTGATGTTGTATTACAAAAAGATAAAAAGTAAGGATCCTGAAAAATAAAAAAATGTGCCCAAACTTGCATTGAACCTGTCAGATGCTTCATCTAATTGGGTAGACCCATGTCTTGTTTAGCTGGTTCCACATCCATCCACATCCACAGCCTGTATCGGTCCACTGCTGGACGCAGGCCTCCCCCTGATAAACGCCTTATTGGCGTTTAACTCATGGGTAATGCCCATAATCCCCACGACTTACGACACCCGCGTGAAGAATTGGGGTGGTGCAAATTCTATGCCGCCGGCACCACACGGCATTTAACGACGATTTAGCTGGTTATCATAAACATATCCCTTTACAGCACGGATCCCTAAAAATTATGAAGCTCAGAGATGCCTTTGTGTTTCATATTTGTAGCTTCCTCAACCTCGCCCTCAACAGCCTATATTGGTCCACTGCTGGACACAGGTCTCCTCCTGATAAGCGCCTTATTGGCTGTTATCTCATGGGAGGTAATGCCCATAATCTTCACGCTGGGCATGGGATCGCAGTTTATGGTAGAATTGTTGGCGAGCAGAGGCTCTGCTGCCCGCCCCCGGTAGATATCCCTTAGTCGCCTCTTCGAAACCCGCGGGAAGATTTGGGGTGGTGCATATTCTAAGCTGGTACACAGGGAATTGGTAGCTTATTTATCATCAATTCAATTTGTACATGCAAAGTTTCACGTATGAACTCGAATCTCAATTGAGTTGGCTTAAATCTAAAAGTTTCACAATTTTACACTTCCTCTATTTGATATTCTGGAACTTTATGAATACGCCATTTGAATACGTAATATTTAAAGTTTAATCATTTTGTCGCTGTAGGGTGTAGGGTTCCGAAACCAAAGAGCGAACTCTATAGGGAAAACGGGACCCTATTGTCCATTTTATCCAATTATAAGCAATATTTATTGAAGAAAGGAACTAAGAGCGATCTGTTATAAATTTTGTGTGTAAAGACGCGTTATCAAAGTGGTATGGAAGGTGAGTTTTGTACAACAAATATTTCTTAGTTATTTGTTTTGGTCGCTTACTCCCTAGAGTAGGAATGACAAAAACCGTAGGCGTTACAAAGTTAAAGGAAAATTCCCTAACTGGCAATACTTAAGTCCTAAAATACGTTAATATAATATGACATTACGTTTTATCGGCACATAAAGCTGGCAACAATCTGCGTGGTCTTAATAAAGTGGTGACGTCACAACTAGGTGATAACGCCCGCCCATAATCCCTAACTGGTAATAACTTGTTTATGAGATCTGCTGGACACGTAGCGTTAATATTCCAGTACTGTAAACTTACTTATTACCTGGGCTAAGGCAAAGCCTACCATTAATATGGATAAGTTAAATTGAAGTATGAGTTTGTAATAAATGTATTATAATGAATGGAAAGCGTCTCATAGACACTGCTACACGAGCTAACTCTCCATTGCTCCGTATTGTGTTTACTGGAACAGTCTGCAGTAAGCTTAATTGTTTCAATTTTTAAGTTCTTATTTGTTTATAACTTTCCCAAAATTGAATGCATATACTCGAAACTTTATACAAAACACCAATAGGTACCTTATAGTTCTTATCCTTATTAACAGATAATTTTCTTAACCCGATACATATACCACAGCATACCTATATTTGTTAGTTTAGTATGCAAAATAGGGAGGCTGTGGTATAAGTAACGGGTTACGAATTTTTTTTTATTTACTACCCATAACATAAGCTTTGCTTAGCTTGGGGCTAGGTAATACTGTGTGAATTGTCCAGAATTATTTTTTCTAATTTTTCTTTTTTTTTCTAAGTATAATGAGGAATAATGAAGAGTTAGACCCTTCCCATTTAATACAATGTAGGTGACCCTACATTTAATATATATGTATATCATAACAATACACACCTACAGTTACACACTATATTTATTTAAGTATCTAATAAATTATTTACACGAAAACATTCACGCACAAACCAAGCCGCGCGATACCGGTAGTATCGGATACTATACTGCTACCGCAGCCCACGCGCAGCAGTGGTTCACCGGCCGCCGCGCCAGTCACTTACCCAACGCAACGCAAAACGCATGCTACTCGAGCCGGCAACATTCCATTGTTCTTGCCCTCGCGATCTATTTCATTTTTTATATTTAAATCTCCTTCTGTGTATGTTTTTTCTCTGTAAAGCTCAATATACGTCTTGTGGAGTTATAAAGTGTTTCTCTCAACATATCCAACCCAACCGAGCTTCTAAATACAATGCATTTATTATAAACTCATACTTCAATTTAATTTATTTGCTTGTAACCCAATTTCGTTACAGACCGATCGGTCCTTTCGAGTCACCGTAGACGCGCTACGGCGTAGATGTGCTACGACGTAGACGTGCTACGGCGTAGATGTGCTACGACGTTTTTTGGGGGACAGTATCGCTCACGTCCGTAGGTGTTGACCCTCTGATACCCTACACGTGTCCTCTGGGTGGTGCTAAGAGCGGTACTCTGGTGGTAGGCTTCGGCCGTGGCTTGTCACCACCCTCCGGACTGGGCCAGTCCGTGAAGCAACTCTGTTGAGTTTCGGAATGTGGTCCGGAGTAGCCATCTTCTAGACCTTCGTGATACATCGTCGGCCGCATCTTCGCTTTCCACCATGTGAGAATTGTGAGATTGCGGTCAAACGAAGGACTATTTCTGATAAAAAAAAAAAAAAAAAAAAAACGTAGACGTGCTACGGCGTAGATGTGCTACGACGTAGACGTGCCACGCGTCGTAGCTTTATTGTAAGTGTTACTCATCGATTAGTACGCGGAAACTATTTGATATATATTTCATCAAACTTATTGCATTTTTTTAAATTTATTTTACTTTTTTGTGTGTACGATAAAATGTTCATTCATTCAACTAACTATAGTGATGTGAGAGGTTTTTTCTTTCAATTTAAGGTTTGGAACTTAATATAAATAAAATATGACGCTGTAAAAGTACTGATCATAGAGCTAGCTTTACGCTACACCGTGCCAGGTCCGAACCGAGCACTTTACTCGAGCACTTTTTACAGAGAAAGCACAATAAAAGGAAAGAAAATTATAAGTATGACTAGCGCCCCGCAACGGCTTCGCACGGGTGTAATCCTAATGTAATAAACATATAAACCCTCCTCTTGAATTATTCTACCCACAAAAAACCGCATCGAAATCCGTTGCGTAGATTTAAAGATCTAAGCATACATAAGGACAGACAAACAGCGGGAAGCTACTTTGTTTTATACCAATGTATTGATTAATGATAGTACTTACTAATTGTTTTTTCATTTGTAATTGAATTGAATTGTAAAACAAAAAATTCTACAAGGGATTGTTATTATTAAATTGACATAGTTAAATGTAACTGATCTTTTTACATCTTTTTTTGTCAAATTTTTACACATCTTTTTTAATTCAATTATAATATAACCTATGACTCCTCAACCTCAACCTCAACAACTATATTGGTCCAGTGCTGGACTCAGGCCTCCCTATATACTATGGGGGGTAATTCCCATAATCCCTACGCTGGGCATGCGGGTTGGGGATCGCAGTTCGATGGTAGAATTGTTTTGCAGAGGGCGCTGCTGCCCGCCCTCGGGGTGGATAAGGTGGTGCAAATTCTAAGCCAGCAACACTTAGCTATCATCAAAACCTATGACTAGTGTAATTAGAATACAAATTTTTCTACTAGTTCAATAAAATAAAACCATAAACAATTTTAGTTACCATGTAATAAGTTAAAAGCCTTTCTCGCAACAGCGTTTCAAATTGGATCACCGTTTTACGGAATTGCGTTGAATTTTATTGAAAATAAAACCTAATAGCTTTTCCAATTACACTCATGAATATCCAACCATCTACATACAGATATTAAGCATAGAAGTTTGTAGTTATTGATTGAAATGGCTATCGTACAGAGTGTCTAGTATGAGTTTTCAAAATACCAAAATATCGGGGACGTAGTTTCCAAATGAAGCTGAAAGTACATACGTTTGTTTGGGGCTAAGGTATCCGCACCGTTCTTAATAACTTTGGCGTAGATTTAATGAAATTATTTTACTATGACGTGGCCTAAATGACAGAAATCAGCGAAGACTGGCGAGTCGTGACGTTTTAGGATTAAATGTTGGGAGTCGCGACGTTTATCAAATTATATGTCTGCTAAAACTTAAACTATTGGATTTCTTGTAACTGAATTTCGCATAGATTTCGTTCTAGGCCTGGAATTTCTTATAATAGTGATACATAACCATATGTATGTACTTAAAAATATTTTCGTAATTTCATTACCTACTCGCAGTGCCTCACGGTTTTACCCGTATAGTTCCCGTTCCCGTGGGATTTCCGGGATTAAATATAGCCTATGTCACTTCCTGCAAAGTGAGCTTTTGAATGATGAAAGATTTTTTTATCGGCCCAGTAGTTTTGGAGCCTATTCCATGCAAACAAACAATCAAAATCTTTCCTCTTTATAATAAATATTTACACATCAAGAGGTTTTCCATAACTATATAACTAAGGTATGTACGTGCCTGCAATACAAAATACTTACAGTAGTATCATAGATATAAGTAAAATTTAGTAGATATGGCAAATATTTAAATCTCTAGATAGGCCCTACCGTAGTGAGACCGCATCGTGTTGGTGTCAAGTGAAATAAGGTAGTTCGCTCATTTAGATTCAGTTTATTCTGTATTTTTTTCACAAAAGTTCGGGCAATATGATTGCGCAATTAATGGTAGTACCTTGTATAAACACTGTTTTAAATACCCATAGTGTGCGTGCGTCGATTTGTTAACCCACGCATTCAAAGATGATGCCACTGTGTTCAGTGTTAGTTAGGGCTTCTTCATCTAACGATTTCAATATTTGAGGTATAGTACGGTCTAACAGCGGTAACTCAACAAATGGCTTATGTTGTGTTACAACTTAACGCAAAGACACGCTATTTTAAATCTTTAGCAAAATAGATGAACCACAATATGTACAGACGTACCTAAGTCGAAGTGCGATAGAGACCATAATACGCACGCTAAACACGAACACTGGCGCCGGTCCGACTATGAGATCGAGGTGAGCGGACCTAATTGGACCTAATTTGAGCGTTCAACTTTCAGAAAGCTAGAGCTCATTCTCCCAGATTTTATGATGTTAAGATGAGTACCAATCTAATGATCCTTTAAACAAATTACGGTCATTGTCTTCAAAGCGGATTGTGTACGAAGACAATAGCTGGGGAAATGAGCCGTAATGGACATATTAATAAGGACTAAGCTTGGATTAGGTGTAATGAAGTCCTATAATTCGTACTTGGCTAGATCTCTTGACATTCGCAAGAAGGATCAAACTGCTCATCGATATATGTACCTAAAGGTCTGTTCAGCTCAAAGCGGTATTCGCTACCAAGGGCGAATGCACTACCTTGCTGGGTAGCGAATGTTAAAAATCTCGGAAACTAAAAATGATAGGTTAATGCAATAAATTGTATTTAATAGACAATGTAATACTCCTTAAATGAAAGTAAAAAAAATATGAGTCACCATACATTTTATTAACACAAAATTACATAAAGAAAAAAACTGCTGATCTCTCCTTAAAACAAAAATAGGAAACATGAAATTTTTGAACTTTATTACGATTTTCTTGAATTTTAATACTTCGTATTGCCTCCTCGTGCTTCCATTACTGCGTTTACGCGGTTTGGCATGCTGTACACCAAGTTCCTTATACGATTTTGGGGAATATTCTCCCATTCCTCTGTGAGAGCAATTTTGAGCTCACGTGATTGGGGGAGGGTTTCGTTGTTTTACGCATCTGCCTAGCTCGTCTCAAGCATGCTCGATCGGGTTGATATCCGGGCTGCGCGCTGGCCACTCCATACGAGTAATGTTCATCTCTTGAAGGTAGTCATTCAGAATCCTACCTGTATGAGGTCGGGCATTGTCATGCATAAATATAGCATCCTCACCTAAATTGACCATAAATGGACCAACGTGATCATTGAGGATTTCTTCCACATATCTTACGCTAGTTAAAGAGCCGTTTTCTATGATCACCAGCTCTGTGCGACTTTCAGAAGAAATTCCGGCCCACACAAGTACAGACCCACCACCGTAGGCTACTTTTTCTTCGATGCATGCTTGCTTGAATCTTTCCCCTGGTCTTCGATACACTCTGTGTCTTCCATCGTGCTTGTAGAGCATAAATTTTGATTCGTCGGAGAACATAACTTTTGACCAATCTTCAATACTCCAATTTACGATTTTTAGGATTCTTTAAGTGACCCGGATTCATTGCTCTCGAGTGTATATAGATAGATAAAATAGTTCGATAATTTAACTTAAGGAGGTACCCCGAGGCACACTAGCACCGCCGTCTATTTTATGTAATAATTACGTAATAGGCCTGTTTATGATACTACTGTTTTAGTTTTTTTTTTATAGTTTAGAAGGAAATGCGAAAACAGAGTTTAGTGGCCACCAAGTGCAACTTGGCATTTTCTCCTAAACTATACAAAACAAACTATTACAGACGTATTAAAAGAAAGCTTATGGTAGGTATAATAAAGTGGCCAATCATTTTTTGAAAATTCCTTTCTTCAACGTAATAATAAGATAAAATAGGTGACGGCGCAAGATGTTGGACAATCCGCACAGCATCCAGCCCCAAGCTAAGCAGAACTTGTGCTATATGGGTAATAGTTGACTGATGATGCTCTTCCCCTGGACAGCAGATGTGTAAAATCACTCTGTATTGTTAATCGAAAACCTATAGTCTCAGGAAGTATTGAAACCATATAATTAAAGTTGGTTTATAGTTTTTTATAGTTTTCAATTATCAAAAACTGCTTCATCAACATTATTTATCCGTGTACAATTTATTAGTTTCTATTTTTTTTATCCGTGTTAAGTTTCATCATTATGTAAATAGGAAGTATATGGCAAGTTAGGTATATTATGTAGTATGTACCTAGTGTAGGTATATTTATATTGCTTTCAGTTCCTTAAGTTTTTTTTCTAAATTCCACCGTCAATATTGTTCTCTCATCTCCAGTCCATCCCAAAGTTGCCTGGAAGAGATCGCTCAAAGCGATAAGGCCGCTCTTTGTACTTCCTTGATTCTCTACATTTCCTTCTGATTGTATGTTTGTGCGGTACAATAAAGAGTTATCTGACTATCTATTACTATTTGGCTGACTATTATTTGAACAAGACTGACAAGATATTATAAATAAAAATATTATACTAATTATGTAAACTTTTGTCTGATGTCCCTACCACTTCGGTGTTTCACCGTGTCATTTATTTGAATTTAAACAATAGAAATTTGAAATAAGTAGGTGTGGGTAGAAAGGAGAACTTATCAAATGTTTTGGGTCAAACGGAGCAAAAAGTAATATACCTTTTTGCTTTGTATTTATTATTTTTTAATATATTGTGTGCACTGTTTTTTAGTGTGATTATAGTTGTTTTTGTGCCTGCAATAAACTGATTTATGTTATTTATTTTTTATTTTATTGCGTAGAAATATCTCGTGTTGAACAAGTAAGCACTCCTTCACCAACCTGCGCCACAAAGGTCTTCATTATGCAATTAATTTATGATGATACATGCCCCATATTCATGCATATCAGCTGAAATCACCTCCCGGGGGAGTGAAACCAGAGCTCCTATCCGATATGACTGAGGACTTACGATGAGTTTCGCAAAGTTTACGAAAACTATAGAAGAGATTTTTCGTTTCCTTTCTATGCATATAACGACGGAAGATGCGTCGAGCGTATCATCGGTCGCGCCTATTCGGTCAATTAGGGTGTTTTCACATCTGACGGAAGATGCGTCGGGCGTAACTTCGTTTTGCCACATTATTTATTTATTTATTTATTTATTTATTTATTTATTTATTTATTAAAGAAGACAGAAGTTCACAGTTTAAAAACCAAAGCACTCACTATCTTATACTTTTACATACTATTACATTTATATTACTTATAACTTAAATATATTGAAAGACTTTTGAATATTACACATATCTTGTCGTGGAATATGTCGACATGCTGGAACTCATGCACGAACTCATTCAGAAGTTGGAGTGCCCGAACCGTTGGTGCGTTGTTTCCGTGTTTGGTTCGGAGGGTGGTGCCACTGAACAAACGGTGCCGCCGACGAGTACCCGCACGCACATAGTTATTTGGTACAAAGATATTGATTCTGCTTAATACACCTGGATTATTAACTTTATTGTGTAATATAAGATAATAGTGAATCCCAAGTTGTAGCTTACGTCTTAGCTCCAACGTATCCAGACCAACCATTCCAGATACAAATAGAGATGGATAGAGATAAGGATAATAACCATGTTGCCTTTTATACACGTACCTACAGAATTTACGCTGTATTCTTTCCAGCATCAATGTATATTTTGCTTCGCACGGGTCCCACACTATGGCGCTATACTCTACCTTACTGCGGACAAAAGCATTATATAGCATGATGGGCACGTTAGGGTCTACAAATTGCGCAGCAGTTCTCATGATGAACCCCAAAATTTTGTGAGCATTCTTGCACAGGGAAATTACGTGCTTGCGAAAGTCAAGATGTGAGTCCATAATGAGCCCTAGATCACGAATCTCGCCAACTCTATCCAAGATCTCCCCGTCTAATGTATATGGCGGTGCTAAAGGTTCTTGTTGTCTAGAAAAGGTGATGACCTTACATTTTGAGACGTTAAAAGCTAGCCTGTTAGATCGACTCCACCTTACGACCGAATCTATGTCCTTCTGCATCGCCATACACTCAGAGGCCTGAGCAATCGAGAGATAGAGCTTTAGATCGTCGGCGAACATGAGACAGTCACATGCGTTCAGTACCTCAGGCAAGTCGTTTATCATAGCTAAAAAAAGAGTAGGTCCAAGCGTACTTCCTTGGCTCACCCCAGATCTTGTGTAGAACTCATCCGACTGGTAGCTACTCAGCTGCACATATTGCCTTCGATCTTTAAGGTAATCAGCGAAGAATTTTATCAGGTGAGGCGTGCAACCGAGAATAGACAGTTTCTCTAACAGAATGTCGTTATCAACAACATCGAATGCACGCCGGAAATCAAGAAAAACAGCATCAACTTGCCTTCCCGCATCCATTTGCGTCGCAACATAGTCCACAAAGGTGATATGGTTAGTGGTAGTCGAGCGAGCGCTACGGAAGCCATGCTGTTTGTCACTCAGACTGATTTCCAGCTGGCGGGTTAGGTGGTAATTTATGACTGATTCGAAGACTTTACCAAATACAGTCAAGACTGCTATCGGTCTAAAGTTTGCTACGTCAACTGACGAGCTTATTTTAGGCACAGGGGTAACTCTTGAAATTTTCCATCTCTTTGGATAACGGCATGAGCATAGAGAAAGATTGAAGAGGTGGTGTAGAGGGCTTTCCAAGTTTGAGATGCAGTCTTTAACTAGAAAAGGCGGAATTGCATCTGGACCGGCAGCTGCTGATGGTTTTAGCCGACGTACAGCTCGGCGGACATCAGCTAAGGAGACGTAGTCCACAGCAATAGTTCGTGCAACTCCGGTATCGGTACATTGTGCTTTCCCCGCATCGAGCACAGGAGCATCGCTAAGGAAAACGGAGCTGAAGTATTCAGCAAACGCATCAGCTGCGCCTTGATCCGCCACCGTCTTTCCGTTGAGTACATATTCGCTTATCTGAGCCCTCTGCTTTCTTCTATCTCTTACATGTTTCCAAAATTGCTTGGGATCACGGCGGATATTGGATCCTATCGACCTCATATAAAGTTGGTACGCGTCATCTATGAGATATTTAGTAAGAGTCCGGTAGTATCTAAATACTTCTCGGTTAAATTGTAATCCTTTTTCTTTGTATTTACATAGATGAAAGTGCTTTATTTTAAGTTTGTTGATTATCTCTGCCGTGAACCATGGCGGGTACTGTCGGCGCAATTTAGAGGGACCTGTCTTTTTTGTAGGCACATTCTTTGATACTGTTTCGTTCAGTTTCAAGTAAAACAAATCCACTGCAGAGTCAATATCTTGGTTGTCTAAGACATCCTCCCAATTAATAGTTGAGATGTTGAAGTAAAGCTCACAGAAGTCAGCTTTGCGAAAGTCCCAATTAGGCGCGTAGGTATGTTTTTTATTATTATCTACGCGAGGGCATGACTGTGCAATAGCAGTCCGGGGCTGCGACAAAGTAACTTCGAACGGTGGGTGGTATGCGTCAGCAGGAACCAAAGGTTCAACGTCACTATCGGAAACCAACACATTACCGATTACGAGATTAGTAAGCACAAGATCCAGCATGCCGCCGAATGAATTGAATACATTGCAATGCTGCTCAAGATTACAGAACTGTACAAAAAAGTCAAACTGCATTTTAACATTGGCACTACATGAGTTTAAATTAAAATCTCCTACTATTACTACGTCAAATTTTGATGAATATTCGCAGACAAAGTTTTCTAAACAGCTTAAAACATCAAGGTATTTCATGTCAGTGTAGCTAGGAGGTATATAAACAACGCTGATGACAAAGGTCTTATTTTTCCAAGTTATCTTGGCGAACAGTATCTCTTTATCGTCTGTAAGTTCGTCGACATCCATGATTTGCCGGACGGAATAATGGTCTCTCACGGCCAGAAGGACTCCTCCCCAGCCAATGTCTGCAGCGCGATCTTTACGTAGCACCACATACCCCGGGGGAAACAACTCCGCTTCCAAGACTGAGCTCGTCAAAAAGGTCTCGGTAAGGGCTAATACATCGCTGGAACAGCTTGACAAAACATTTTTATAAAAAACTTCAGTTTTGCTCCTTAGACCTCTGACGTTTTGGTAGTAGATACCAATGTTCTTAGTCTGCTTGCTGTTTCCCATTTTTGCCTCGAAAAAGCTGCTTCCAGGGCTTGATACAAATGTCCTCTGCCCAACACTCAGGGGAAAGGACAAGCTCCGATGATTTGGAGGGGACTCCTACTTTGAACGAAGCATACAATCCACGTGACTTCAGCACTTCTACAGTGCAAATATCTTCCCTACATATGCTCTTCAGATGCTCTTTCACTTTGTCGGGGCTTGTTCCCAGCTTCACGTAGTAGAGGTGCAGATATTTGATCCTCTCAGATGCCTCCAGGATGGTAGAGCCCGGAGTAGCAGTTCCACGCTGCACATTGGAAAGAGACACACGAGATTGCAATTGCTTGCCTTCAGATCGTCCGCTATCCAAACCTTCCTTGGTGTTCCTAGGAGCCACAGACGCGCCACGCGTTTTTGCTTTTTTACCAGCAATCAGAGTCCAGTTGTCAGACTGTTCATCTCCAGGTGCCGCTGAGTTATTTTGAGGTTCGGTGAGTGTGACTGCTGGGATTTTATGGCATTGGCTCTCTCTCCCGTAGCAAACGCTGGTGGGCTTTTCAGCAGTGTCGACATGTTCAGATGGAGCTGGTACCCGTGAATTAAAGCCTCCTTCACAACCGCTCACAGCACCAGGGGAAGTAAGATGCCCTGATAGACGGTACTTAGTGCTGTTGGAAGGTATTTCTGTAGACTCGTTGGTAGCAGCTGCAACAGGTACAACCTTCACAGAGGCTCCATCTCCAGCACCCACATTGGGCTTAATGAGATCATCAAACAGGATCTTAAGATTTTCGGTCATCACGGTGTTAATGCGCTCAGCTATTAACTCCCCCAGACCTCTGTACAATCGCGCCTCCAAGGCCTCCATAGCTTTCTGGAGCTGCTCTTTCACAACAGATTTGACAGCCGCTGCCAAGTGGTCAGCTAGGAGTGATGATGTACCAACGCTGTCCATAGAGATCTGTAGGCTGTCTGGAACAGAGGTTATCGGAGTGTCTGGGTACTTGGAAGGGTGACACTCTGGCAGGGGCAAAGAGTCCTCGGCGGCAGTATTATCAGTACCCAGTTGAGTCTCACCTGTACCAGCTGCATGATCCTGCGTTGACTGGTGATCCAATAGCAATTGTGGCTCAAGGCTTCGTGTCTTCTTGGCACGCAGGGTAACATTTTGGTATGCCCCCGGCGTGAAGCTGTAGGAAGCGAACGGTGGTGGCGTGGAGAAAGTTCTTGTGGTCCCAGTTTGCACTGTTACTCTTACTGGTGTGTGTCGGTTGTCGGTCTTCGGGAGGTTGCAATAGCATTCAACACATATCCAGGAAGCCAAGAAGTCAGTGGATAGAGTCTCAAAATTAAGTTCGCCGATGTTGGCGCATAGTGGGTCATAACAGCCTTTACATTTGCTGCACATCATTTGTTTCCCATCGGCTATAATATTCAGGCATCCTGAACACACTAAGGATGACATGATGCCAGAACCTTACTGCTCGTTGTATTGCAAATTTACTAGCTTAAGTAGTTAGTTACTTCCGTGGTTGTTTGTATGTAGGCAACGCCAATCAGTAGTACCCGTATAAGATAGGTTTAGGGCTAGTAGTGTGTGCTATTTAAAGTTATAGCAGGCGTCGTCTAACGAACTAAATTATTTAGTTTAGTTTTGTAGGTAAGCAGTCCAGCCGCACGCGTTGTCTCGGCCTTGAGCCTTCTTCAAGTGCTTATGTCACTGTCTAATTTCTTGGCACTCAAACTTGACAGTTGACACACGTCAGGTTGGTGTCAACATCTAGACGTCAAAACAAAAGTGAATATGGTGGTGGTGAATGATGGATGAAGATTGCCGGAAGTTTCTTGTTTTTCTGCGTTTGTTGCAAAATTGCGGGTCGAATTCTTCGAAAGAAAGCAAAAGCCGAAATGTCCACAGGGACTTTGATGGTTTCACGATGTAAATTATGCCAAAAACTCCGTTCTGTGGAATTGTGATGGTGTTCTATTAGACGAAAGTGTTTTACCAGCAATGGACGGTCGGCGGACTCTCTTCGAGGGTTTGTTTCTTCAGGTATTATGCTTCGTTGACAATTTATAACGGGACACGAGATACAACACGTCTGCTCGATTTAGGGACCGATTTAGGGATTATTACTCGTCGATTTAGGGATTATTACTCGTCTATTCAGTTTCTGCAATCGGCATCTACAGAAGAGTCAGAGTCAAATCGTTTATTTCTTTAGACTTACAAAATAAGCACTGAGATAAGTGTTTTTTTTTACTATATAAACAGCTTGATAAATAGTAATTACTATCAAATAAGAAATAAGGTGCAATTGACTCTAATTCACTTCAATTTTTTGTCCACTAGCGGAAGAAGTGAAATAGAAACCACTAGCAAGTTTATCGCTTATCAACTAATACAATCTTTGCATGTCTAAGTCTAACACAACTCATTTATTTTCTTACATACTACTGTCGGTGCGGAACTGGGCGATATCCGGTCAAGCATTAACATCATTATTGATACAAGATACAATTGTTATCTTACATATTGTCCATTATTGTTAACTTACATATATTCAAATTACATTATTTTATTAATTAATATTATTATTTCATTTAAATAAATTATTATTTTGCCTTATTTAATCTGATCCGCTATAACCCTACCCATGTTTTGCACCTGACATGTTTTGGATCATTAAATCAGGCACGGGGATTGTATTCTACAGTTCGGGTAGCTCTAGTAACTCATCGAAACTGTAGAACACTCTCTCCAGTAGCCATGACTGTGCTTGTCACCATCTATGGAGTAACAGGCTTTCTTGATAAGATTGTCCACTGGGGGCAGGCAGCAGCGCCTCCTGCAGAACTGTTCTACCACCGAACTGCGATCCCCAACGCGCACGCCCAGCGTTGGATTTATGGGTGAGATGAGATAAAAGGCAATGAGGCACTTATCAGGGGGAGGTCTGCGTCCAGCAGTGAACCAGGCTGGTTAGGTGAGGAGGTGAGTACCTGTACCGGATACTGAGAACATTGATGAGATAGGTTACTTTCTCCCAGCGCTTACTCAAAAATTGGCATGTGTTACAACTACACGCAAACACATACGCTCACAGTTATATTCCCAGTGCTGTGCAATACAAAGACGGAAAGACGTATCTAAGATCGAAGTGAGACCGAGACAACAATATTTCACGCGAATCACGACCGTCCGTGCCGCCGGTCAGACGGTGACTGAGGTGGGAGACCACACAATTTTACACAATTTGAGTTTGCCACTTTCGAGAAACCAGTACCCTAATCTTCCCTTTTTAATAAATCAATGACTGAGAAGAAATGAACTACTTTTTATAGTGTGACAGGGATCCAATAGTTTTAAAAGCTTTAAACGACTTAGGCTTACCCCACACTGCGAAATATCGCCACGTGATTATTAACGCAGGATTCTACAACATGTGAAAATTCGATGCAGCTTGCGAAATAAAACCACGTGGTTCATAAATAGCGAAACGATTTAGTTAGTCCAGTCACTTAAGCATAAAAAGGATGACTCAGACACCAGATATTTTTGACACTTTTGAAACAACATTTATAACGCTAAAATTAAGGTATATACGAAAATTTTGCTTTATATCTTTCAATTCCGAGGTGGATCATAAAAAAATCACCCGGCAAGATTCCGCCTCACAGTTATTTGTTGCATTTTGGTAGTACTACTTTTACAACTCAGAAGTAAAAGAAAACTTTTCTGTTTTGGTATTGTGTAAACTCATGCTAGCCGCCCATGTAGAACTGTTCCCCAATGCCCATAAATATCTCACAGCGAATCTAGATATGATTGTGACGGTGATGCTTTGTAACGAAAATATGGAACGTGTGGAGAAAACCGAGCTGATAATCTAGGTTAGTTTATGTCGGCCCTACATAACATACTAAGACTATTGTTTCTTGTATCTTTTTAGATTCTTAGCATAGATCTGAATATTAGTAATAGCCTCCTGTTTCGATGATTTATTTTTAATTAGTATGTATGTGCTGCTGGTTTTCCTTAAAATAAATAAATAAATTAGTCTTATGTTTTTGTTAAAAAGTGGGTGTATGAACTAACCATATTATTAACCTTATAAACTTAGTATCGATACTGAACGCGACACAGTTGTAAACTTTTAGCGTCAGTATCGTTGCATTAGGTTATAGTTTTATAAAATGTCCTTAATACCATAGATTTAAATCGTTAGTTACGCCCCGACCACCAAAAACTGTAGCAATGTGTGTGAGACATGTCGCATCATGTCTAAAACATGTGCAATCTACACAAACAAAACAAGCGTACTGAGAAAATAGTGTCATCTCTTTTTCTCACACGTTAGTTGCAAACACTACTTTCTCTTTCATGCACTCGCCAAATAGTGTCATCTCTTTTTCTCACACCTTAGTTGCAAACACTACTTTCTCTTTCACGCACTCGCCATTTAAATTTGTTATAACCTATAGTCATTTTTGACAATGCGGACGATAAAATAAAAGTTATTTCATTAACTCTTAATACCTACGAGTGAAATGTTACACCTCTGGCTTTGTTTGTATTTCTAGAATTGTTGTTGCGCTTTCGAAAGGCACACGTCATTTTGTGACGCTATAAACTGCTCGCAAACGTCCTTCACAGCACGTCCGGCTAACACTGTACTTTAGATGTACATGTACACTGAGTCCAGGTTTATGCATGCATAAGGTTCGACTTGGACACAACACGGGGCGGCGGCGCGGTCTCACTGCGGTAAGGGCATATCTAACGATTTAAATCTATGCATGGTATCAATAAACGATTTGTATTCGTATTTGTATTTTGTATCTAAGTAAAATCAAAGGGAGTTGGTAGGCCTATTGTGTGGGACGCTACATGCATTGACACACTTGTGCCTTGCTATTCCGAGGATATCCGTGAGACGATGTGGCCGAGGATCGAGCCGCAAATATGCAGGTCTCGACAAAACCTACACATTTGCTGCTCCCCTTCAAGTCGAGACCGTCCGTGGGGCACCGAGGCTCTTGGGTTTTTCAAAACACTATCTGAGTGTCTTGTCTGGTCAAAACGACGCGTGCCCCGAGAGCTGGTGAGTATCTGGCGCAGCGCATCAGCATTGCCATACAGCGGGGCAGCGCAGCCAGCGTAGCGGGTACGCTTCCGACTGGTATTAATAAAGACATCTATACACATAGACATCATATATTACTAAAGACATATCTATGTAGTGTATTGTATGTATATCAGTTATCTAGTACCCATAACACAAGCTCTGCTTAGCTTGGGGATAGATAATGCAGTGTGAATTGTCAGAACTATTATTATTATTATTATTTTTGATATGGATCAGTTGAGCTACCTGTAGACTGTTTCCAACAGTCTGCGCTGAATTGTTTCAAAAAGTTAATTTATACCAGTTTTAAAATGTTTCTATTATTTGATTAAAAGTTTCTTTTTCAATGAAGATTTTTGTGTTGACAATACTAACCTAAAGTCTTGATTTTACACTTGAATCTAATATAGATACCGATGATCCCCATATGCCAAGGATCCCATCCTTATCAAGCCTGAGTAACTTAATCCCGTGATAAATGGCCCTGCTGATAAGCCTCTTGCAAATTGCTGCCATTTTTATCTTTTAGCTATTCGAGATAAGATAAAAGGGATCGTTACTAAAAGGCTAATTACCTACAAGCTGGTAAAAAGAAAGAAGAGAGAAAAATAAAATATTTAGAATTTAGTGTAGAAAGTGGCTTTAAGGTAGCTGAATATTTTGGTGCGAACAGTGGAATATCTTTGCAATTTGCATCTTATTTTGTAAAATGTTTTGGTTTTTCCCATTTTTTTAATCTAATAAAAACTTGTTAATAAAAGTTAAATCTACATACCAAAGCGACAGAAATCAAAAAATCACTTTATTTCTGTGTCGGTGTTTTATTTTATAATTCGACCATTTCGAAGTGTATGTACATTTATTGTATTTATGGAAATAATGAGTTTTTGTTTTGTTTACAAAACTACTCAACAGATCAAGATGAAATTGTGTCCATTTAGAATATTGCCTCACTTAGTCTGTTTATTTTGTAGGCCCAATGAAATAAAAGGTCATAATTTCTGATTGAAACTGACAGTGATTGATGGCTATACACAATAGTGGTTATTATTATATTATCATTGTTTTCCATCAGGTCAGGTGGGATGAAAAAATATTACCACCGAATTATGTGACCAATTTCGGGTTAAGTATACCTTTTCCAATAAAAAAGATATATTAAAATCAGACTACTGTCTACTAAAAGTTATGCATAGTATGTAATTTTGATTTAAAAAACGATAAACCGACTTCAATTTTTATAGTTTTTTCATGAATTTTCATGGATCCCATTCTCAGAACTGAACAAAATTACCAAAGTTTGGTAAACAAAATGGGACCACACGGGAACCACCAGCTTTCATATAAAAAAAGAATAATGAAAATCGGACAACCCAGTCAAAAGTTCCGAGGTAACAAACATTAAAAAAACAGTCGAATTGATAACCTCCTCCTTTTTTACAGTCGGTTAAAAAATACGCGTAGAGTTTAGAGAACCTCCTCCGTTTTGTCGTCGGTTGAAAACACAAAAGCGGGAAAAGTAAACAATTTTATTGCACCCAGCCATCCATCAAAAACATCGAGGTTTTCGCCGGTACAGCGGGGGAGGCCGCGTAATACCTGATCGAAGCGCCAACCAAAATAAACAATGTCGGTATTGAAAAACGCGAAGCCCCTGAAAATTTCGCGAGCGGGTGCTCTGTCCTTCCACTCATTGGTCAAAGAATGCCTGGCTCACATCTAGGGTTGGCACTCGAGTACGCCTCAATGATTTTCATCCTTATAAACATTTGTTGTCATTTTCTGTCACATAAATCCGACATTTTTCATCCAACTTTTTTAATAAACATTATCTTACAACATTTTCTAATTTTTCTATTCTTTTTAAGCAACTTGAGGTGACGAAAACGGAACAAAATAAGTTCGATAAAGTCCTATTACTCAATTTGCTAAACTGAGTTGCGGAATTCAGTTGCAAAAAAGGAAACTCGCCCAATAGGTAATGGCTATATAAACTAACAAATACAGTAACAAGCCTGAAGGAAAAACGAGCACTATTTTAATACGGCGTTTTCGTTTAGTTAAGTAAATAGTAGTAATATAATGAGTAGGTAGAGGTTATCGTGTGACACGGCGGGTGTCTTACGATGGGTACCAATGGGTACATCAAGCGAGCGACAGTAAGCGAATACAAGCGAGTCGGATTCGAAGATTGGTACGTTCGCTCAATTTCTCTTTGATGTGGCCTCAGCCGCCGCTCCGGTGTAGGGCCGAGGGCGAACGAAGGCCCTCGTTTGGGCTCGCTAGCATTCACAATGACGTAAACACTGGTTCGATCGCGTTCGTTAGTTAGCATTTGCTTGTTCTGTACTCGGCATTAGGAAGGTGATGTTAACGCCGATCCATTTCCGAACGCGTCAACCTTTGTGAGTTTTGAACGAAGACTATTCCACCAATAGAAGGGTCACCAATAGTAAACACCAATCATCGAGCCACACCTCAGCGGCGTCTGCGGCGGCGGAAGCCTGACATACGGTCGATACATCACGTCACCTTTAGCCAATAGGACGCCGTAAAAATGACGCGACGTCTCGGAAGCAACCAATCGCAGTGGCGAAATATCACGTTATGCTCCAAGTTTAGCCACACCTAAAGAGCACTCCACACAGCACAGAAATCTGCATTAAAATATGGGCTTTAATTCGTTATATTTAGATGAATTTTGTATTGACGGCAGCAGATGGAGAACAGCTCGCTTTTGAAGCCTGTCAAAAGTCAACACTAACATGTTTTTAAGGCGCATACCCGAGCCAATCTGACAGCAATTCCTATTTTATCATATTTATACGTTTATCATAGGAATTTTTAAAAATCCTACGTTCAGTTTGTGGTATCTATTATAAGCTATTGTTTAATACCTCTTTTATAATTTTATCTCATATAGTTTAGGAGGAGATGCAAAAATAGAGTTTGGTGGCCAAAAAGCGCAACTTCGTATTTCTTCCTAAGCTTTACAAAATGAAACTATTACAGAGGCATTAATAAATAGCTTATAATACATAGATACCACAAACTGAACGTAGGATTTTTAAAAATTCCTGCGTTAAACGTAATAATAAGATATAATAGTTGGGGGCGCCACTTTCGCTGGTGTATGGGCCTTAAGGAGAACAAGTGTAAAGTTACGTATGCACGACGACACACCAGACACCAGACACTCTGTGTATACATCGAATGTCTGCGTGTGTTCACTGCCGCGACACTTAGTTGCAGGTGTAGGGACGGTGTCGCTCTAGTGTCGGCTCTCGACTCGGTGTCGCCGCCGCCGTGGAGACAGGAAGTGCGCGCTTTCCGACACAAGTGTCGCTTATTTCGAACGTGAGCGAAATTCTAGCTAGAGTAATGGTGTCACGCGCGTGGTCTTCGGATGAAATAAAGTGTTTGTTTTGCAGGTGAAATCTTGTTAGATAAATAAATAGGTATTGAAAGTCTTCGTGTTTCATCTTCGTCTTCTTCTTCTTCTTCTTCTTCTTCGGCACTACCCCCCATGAGTTAAACGCCAATAAGGCGTTTTTTTCGGGGGGAGGCCTGCGTCCAGCAGTGGACCGATACAGGCTGTGGATGTGGAATGTACCACACTGAATTGCAGTCTGTGTCAGATAGTTGATTCGTGGAGACGGCACATACACTGGAACCGGTACACTAGATGTCTACACCTATGTCGACACAAAAAATTGCTTACCGTGTGGCCGCGATCGACACTAGTGTCGACATTTCTGTCGAATGTCAGTGTCGTCGTGTATACTAAGCTTAAGCTCGTATTTGAATGCAAGTTTTTGTACGGTGTAGTGTGTACCACACATTATATCAGAGTCAGAGTCAGAGTCAAATCGTTTATTTCTTTAGATTTACAAAATATAGCTTGATAAATAGTAATTACTATCAACTATGAATAAAGGTGTAATTGACTAACCTAATTTTTTTTGTCTTCTAGCGGAAGAAGTGAAAAAGAAACTACTAGCAAGTTACCAACAAGTAACCACTGCTTATTACAATCTTTGCATATCTAAATATAATGCGACTAGATAGTTCTAACACAACTAATTTATGTTCTTACATACTATTGTCGGTGCGGAACTGGGCGACACCAGCCAAGCATTAACGCATTCACTGCCCAGCTCTGCGGTGCGACCCGCAGGGGCGCGCCGCAGCTCCACGCAGATAGAGACTGGCACCTGCGTCTTGGGCCATGAAGGTGTTAGTGTATAACGCATTCACTGCCCAGCTCTGCGGTGCGACCCGCAGGGGCGCGCCGCAGCTCCACGCAGATAGAGACTGGCACCTGCGTCTTGGGCCATGAAGGTGTTAGTGTATAACGCATTCACTGCCCAGCTCTGCGGTGCGACCCGCAGGGGCGCGCCGCAGCTCCACGCAGATAGAGACTGGCACCTGCGTCTTGGGCCATGAAGGTGTTAGTGTAACGCATTCACTGCCCAGCTCTGCGGTGCGACCCGCAGGGGCGCGCCGCAGCTCCACGCAGATAGAGACTGGCACCTGCGTCTTGGGCCATGAAGGTGTTAGTGTAACGCATTCACTGCCCAGCTCTGCGGTGCGACCCGCAGGGGCGCGCCGCAGCTCCACGCAGATAGAGACTGGCACCTGCGTCTTGGGCCATGAAGGTGTTAGTGTATAACGCATTCACTGCCCAGCTCTGCGGTGCGACCCGCAGGGGCGCGCCGCAGCTCCACGCAGATAGAGACTGGCACCTGCGTCTTGGGCCATGAAGGTGTTAGTGTAACGCATTCACTGCCCAGCTCTGCGGTGCGACCCGCAGGGGCGCGCCGCAGCTCCACGCAGATAGAGACTGGCACCTGCGTCTTGGGCCATGAAGGTGTTAGTGTAACGCATTCACTGCCCAGCTCTGCGGTGCGACCCGCAGGGGCGCGCCGCAGCTCCACGCAGATAGAGACTGGCACCTGCGTCTTGGGCCATGAAGGTGTTAGTGTATAACGCATTCACTGCCCAGCTCTGCGGTGCGACCCGCAGGGGCGCGCCGCAGCTCCACGCAGATAGAGACTGGCACCTGCGTCTTGGGCCATGAAGGTGTTAGTGTAACGCATTCACTGCCCAGCTCTGCGGTGCGACCCGCAGGGGCGCGCCGCAGCTCCACGCAGATAGAGACTGGCACCTGCGTCTTGGGCCATGAAGGTGTTAGTGTATAACGCATTCACTGCCCAGCTCTGCGGTGCGACCCGCAGGGGCGCGCCGCAGCTCCACGCAGATAGAGACTGGCACCTGCGTCTTGGGCCATGAAGGTGTTAGTGTATAACGCATTCACTGCCCAGCTCTGCGGTGCGACCCGCAGGGGCGCGCCGCAGCTCCACGCAGATAGAGACTGGCACCTGCGTCTTGGGCCATGA
This sequence comes from Eupithecia tripunctaria, assembly GCA_955876795.1. Taxonomy (NCBI): domain Eukaryota; kingdom Metazoa; phylum Arthropoda; class Insecta; order Lepidoptera; family Geometridae; genus Eupithecia; species Eupithecia tripunctaria. The sequence continues at coordinate 1,892,877 of OY041616.1, read as the reverse complement.
AGGTGTTAGTGTATAACGCATTCACTGCCCAGCTCTGCGGTGCGACCCGCAGGGGCGCGCCGCAGCTCCACGCAGATAGAGACTGGCACCTGCGTCTTGGGCCATGAAGGTGTTAGTGTAACGCATTCACTGCCCAGCTCTGCGGTGCGACCCGCAGGGGCGCGCCGCAGCTCCACGCAGATAGAGACTGGCACCTGCGTCTTGGGCCATGAAGGTGTTAGTGTATAACGCATTCACTGCCCAGCTCTGCGGTGCGACCCGCAGGGGCGCGCCGCAGCTCCACTGTAAGAAGCTTTCATCTGAAGCAACTGAGCTCCCTTTTCATAAATTTAAACTATACATAAATAGAAATCTTATGAAGAAAGCCTATTACTCCATAGATGATTACATTAATGATGTTAACACCTTCATGGCCCAAGACGCAGGTGCCAGTCTCTATCTGCGTGGAGCTGCGGCGCGCCCCTGCGGGTCGCACCGCAGAGCTGGGCAGTGAATGCGTTATACACTAACACCTTCATGGCCCAAGACGCAGGTGCCAGTCTCTATCTGCGTGGAGCTGCGGCGCGCCCCTGCGGGTCGCACCGCAGAGCTGGGCAGTGAATGCGTTATACACTAACACCTTCATGGCCCAAGACGCAGGTTCCAGTCTCTATCTGCGTGGAGCTGCGGCGCGCCCCTGCGGGTCGCACCGCAGAGCTGGGCAGTGAATGCGTTATACACTAACACCTTCATGGCCCAAGACGCAGGTGCCAGTCTCTATCTGCGTGGAGCTGCGGCGCGCCCCTGCGGGTCGCACCGCAGAGCTGGGCAGTGAATGCGTTATACACTAACACCTTCATGGCCCAAGACGCAGGTGCCAGTCTCTATCTGCGTGGAGCTGCGGCGCGCCCCTGCGGGTCGCACCGCAGAGCTGGGCAGTGAATGCGTTATACACTAACACCTTCATGGCCCAAGACGCAGGTGCCAGTCTCTATCTGCGTGGAGCTGCGGCGCGCCCCTGCGGGTCGCACCGCAGAGCTGGGCAGTGAATGCGTTATACACTAACACCTTCATGGCCCAAGACGCAGGTGCCAGTCTCTATCTGCGTGGAGCTGCGGCGCGCCCCTGCGGGTCGCACCGCAGAGCTGGGCAGTGAATGCGTTATACACTAACACCTTCATGGCCCAAGACGCAGGTGCCAGTCTCTATCTGCGTGGAGCTGCGGCGCGCCCCTGCGGGTCGCACCGCAGAGCTGGGCAGTGAATGCGTTATACACTAACACCTTCATGGCCCAAGACGCAGGTGCCAGTCTCTATCTGCGTGGAGCTGCGGCGCGCCCCTGCGGGTCGCACCGCAGAGCTGGGCAGTGAATGCGTTATACACTAACACCTTCATGGCCCAAGACGCAGGTGCCAGTCTCTATCTGCGTGGAGCTGCGGCGCGCCCCTGCGGGTCGCACCGCAGAGCTGGGCAGTGAATGCGTTATACACTAACACCTTCATGGCCCAAGACGCAGGTGCCAGTCTCTATCTGCGTGGAGCTGCGGCGCGCCCCTGCGGGTCGCACCGCAGAGCTGGGCAGTGAATGCGTTACACTAACACCTTCATGGCCCAAGACGCAGGTGCCAGTCTCTATCTGCGTGGAGCTACGGCGCGCCCCTGCGGGTCGCACCGCAGAGCTGGGCAGTGAATGCGTTATACACTAACACCTTCATGGCCCAAGACGCAGGTGCCAGTCTCTATCTGCGTGGAGCTGCGGCGCGCCCCTGCGGGTCGCACCGCAGAGCTGGGCAGTGAATGCGTTATACACTAACACCTTCATGGCCCAAGACGCAGGTGCCAGTCTCTATCTGCGTGGAGCTGCGGCGCGCCCCTGCGGGTCGCACCGCAGAGCTGGGCAGTGAATGCGTTATACACTAACACCTTCATGGCCCAAGACGCAGGTGCCAGTCTCTATCTGCGTGGAGCTGCGGCGCGCCCCTGCGGGTCGCACCGCAGAGCTGGGCAGTGAATGCGTTACACTAACACCTTCATGGCCCAAGACGCAGGTGCCAGTCTCTATCTGCGTGGAGCTGCGGCGCGCCCCTGCGGGTCGCACCGCAGAGCTGGGCAGTGAATGCGTTATACACTAACACCTTCATGGCCCAAGACGCAGGTGCCAGTCTCTATCTGCGTGGAGCTGCGGCGCGCCCCTGCGGGTCGCACCGCAGAGCTGGGCAGTGAATGCGTTATACACTAACACCTTCATGGCCCAAGACGCAGGTGCCAGTCTCTATCTGCGTGGAGCTGCGGCGCGCCCCTGCGGGTCGCACCGCAGAGCTGGGCAGTGAATGCGTTACACTAACACCTTCATGGCCCAAGACGCAGGTGCCAGTCTCTATCTGCGTGGAGCTGCGGCGCGCCCCTGCGGGTCGCACCGCAGAGCTGGGCAGTGAATGCGTTATACACTAACACCTTCATGGCCCAAGACGCAGGTGCCAGTCTCTATCTGCGTGGAGCTGCGGCGCGCCCCTGCGGGTCGCACCGCAGAGCTGGGCAGTGAATGCGTTACACTAACACCTTCATGGCCCAAGACGCAGGTGCCAGTCTCTATCTGCGTGGAGCTGCGGCGCGCCCCTGCGGGTCGCACCGCAGAGCTGGGCAGTGAATGCGTTACACTAACACCTTCATGGCCCAAGACGCAGGTGCCAGTCTCTATCTGCGTGGAGCTGCGGCGCGCCCCTGCGGGTCGCACCGCAGAGCTGGGCAGTGAATGCGTTATACACTAACACCTTCATGGCCCAAGACGCAGGTGCCAGTCTCTATCTGCGTGGAGCTGCGGCGCGCCCCTGCGGGTCGCACCGCAGAGCTGGGCAGTGAATGCGTTACACTAACACCTTCATGGCCCAAGACGCAGGTGCCAGTCTCTATCTGCGTGGAGCTGCGGCGCGCCCCTGCGGGTCGCACCGCAGAGCTGGGCAGTGAATGCGTTATACACTAACACCTTCATGGCCCAAGACGCAGGTGCCAGTCTCTATCTGCGTGGAGCTGCGGCGCGCCCCTGCGGGTCGCACCGCAGAGCTGGGCAGTGAATGCGTTATACACTAACACCTTCATGGCCCAAGACGCAGGTGCCAGTCTCTATCTGCGTGGAGCTGCGGCGCGCCCCTGCGGGTCGCACCGCAGAGCTGGGCAGTGAATGCGTTAATGCTTGGCTGGTGTCGCCCAGTTCCGCACCGACAATAGTATGTAAGAACATAAATTAGTTGTGTTAGAACTATCTAGTCGCATTATATTTAGATATGCAAAGATTGTAATAAGCAGTGGTTACTTGTTGGTAACTTGCTAGTAGTTTCTTTTTCACTTCTTCCGCTAGAAGACAAAAAAAATTAGGTTAGTCAATTACACCTTTATTCATAGTTGATAGTAATTACTATTTATCAAGCTATATTTTGTAAATCTAAAGAAATAAACGATTTGACTCTGACTCTGACTCTGATATAATGTGTGGTACACACTACACCGTACAAAAACTTGCATTCAAATACGAGCTTAAGCTTAGTATACACGACGACACTGACATTCGACAGAAATGTCGACACTAGTGTCGATCGCGGCCACACGGTAAGCAATTTTTTGTGTCGACATAGGTGTAGACATCTAGTGTACCGGTTCCAGTGTATGTGCCGTCTCCACGAATCAACTATCTGACACAGACTGCAATTCAGTGTGGTACATTCCACATCCACAGCCTGTATCGGTCCACTGCTGGACGCAGGCCTCCCCCCGAAAAAAACGCCTTATTGGCGTTTAACTCATGGGGGGTAGTGCCGAAGAAGAAGAAGAAGAAGAAGAAGACGAAGATGAAACACGAAGACTTTCAATACCTATTTATTTATCTAACAAGATTTCACCTGCAAAACAAACACTTTATTTCATCCGAAGACCACGCGCGTGACACCATTACTCTAGCTAGAATTTCGCTCACGTTCGAAATAAGCGACACTTGTGTCGGAAAGCGCGCACTTCCTGTCTCCACGGCGGCGGCGACACCGAGTCGAGAGCCGACACTAGAGCGACACCGTCCCTACACCTGCAACTAAGTGTCGCGGCAGTGAACACACGCAGACATTCGATGTATACACAGAGTGTCTGGTGTCTGGTGTGTCGTCGTGCATACGTAACTTTACACTTGTTCTCCTTAAGGCCCATACACCAGCGAAAGTGGCGCCCCCAACTATTATATCTTATTATTACGTTTAACGCAGGAATTTTTAAAAATCCTACGTTCAGTTTGTGGTATCTATGTATTATAAGCTATTTATTAATGCCTCTGTAATAGTTTCATTTTGTAAAGCTTAGGAAGAAATACGAAGTTGCGCTTTTTGGCCACCAAACTCTATTTTTGCATCTCCTCCTAAACTATATGAGATAAAATTATAAAAGAGGTATTAAACAATAGCTTATAATAGATACCACAAACTGAACGTAGGATTTTTAAAAATTCCTATGATAAACGTATAAATATGATAAAATAGGAATTGCTGTCAGATTGGCTCGGGTATGCGCCTTAAAAACATGTTAGTGTTGACTTTTGACAGGCTTCAAAAGCGAGCTGTTCTCCATCTGCTGCCGTCAATACAAAATTCATCTAAATATAACGAATTAAAGCCCATATTTTAATGCAGATTTCTGTGCTGTGTGGAGTGCTCTTTAGGTGTGCGGCGTGCTAAGCGTGCATAAGCTCTATTGTCTCGATCGTTGTGCGTTGTGGCAATATTTTCTATTAAGTACCACGACGAGACGCTTGCTGATGAATGTGGCAAGTGGTTCCCACTCGCAGTAAACGGTTTTCCTCCACCTTTATTATTCGCACCGCAAAGAAATGGAACTCGCTCCCTGCCTCTGTTTTTCCGGCCAATTACAACCTGGGTCTCTTCATGTTCAAGACGAGGGTGAATAGATATCTTCTAGACGTTCGTGATTCACCGTCGGCCGCATCTTCGCTTTCCATCAGGTGAGATTGCGGTCAAACAAAGGTCTATTTACCGTAAAAAAACAGATAAGGGCACATGCACACAGCGTGCATGTAATCTACGCTGACTTTACTTCAGCAGTTCGTTAGGAAACTTGAATAATTAGCTTGAAAAATTTGCATTGCATAGATTCGAATTCGCGATGTAACGTCTCGCTTCGCTGCGTAACGGGAATAATTCGTCTCATTGTACATAGGTATGTTTTTGGTTAGGTTTTTTTAGCTCTTTCCATGTATATTTATGCCTTAGATCATCTTACCTTGAAATAAAATAGGTCCAATATTTGTATTTAGCGTAGTAAGTGCGTTGGTGTAAACTGTTAGCTAACTACTGTTTTCTAAAATAAATAAATAGACCGCTGAGCGACTTGGACTTGATGGATTATGTCTCCAGAGGTGACGTAAATGTGAATACTTTATCTGTGAATGTGCTCGGTAAAATGCAAGTGTGCAAGTTTTCGCTAAAGAAATCCCTCCAAGCTTGCTCCAAAATGCAGCGATTCACCATAAGGTCATAAATCCCATTTACCCGCTTGACCGAGTCTACACAGTGTTCCTACGATTTATGAGCGATTTCTATCATCGCAAAGAAAGGAAAACCAGTCTTACTGGGACTTTGGAGCTATTTTTATACCATTTACCTAAACTAGCCCCCATATTTTCAGACGTTCCTCAAAACTTTCTCAATGTCTCGTTCGACGACCTCTGTAGCGCGGTGGGCGAAGGTCCGCCTGCGACGCAGGAGGTTGCGGGTTCGATTCCCGTCTCCGGACAAATGTGTGTACGATCTGCAGATTTTTTAAGTTTTCTATGTATAATAAAAAGTATCTATCTATGTAGTGTATTGTATTATGTATATCAGTTATCTAGTACCCATAACACAAGCTCTGCTTAGCTTGGGGCTAGATAATGCTGTGTGATTTTGTCCAGCATTATTTATTTATTTAATTTCTCAGTTGTACCTTAAACAATGGAGGATACAGCTCGTTAGAAAAGTGTTTATAATGAATACTCTTTACGCTAGCCTCATCAATCATCATCATCAGGCTATACTTGTCCACTGCTGGACGCTGGCTAGCTTTAAGCTAGCCTGGGCCTACATAATTTAAGGGAAAAGATTTCAAGGTAAACAAACCTATTCACGTTTTTGACCAAGTTTGTATTGGGATGGAAGCCTAAAACGGGTACCCTTCCTAAATCGGGTACCTAGGTCTTTGAATTTTCGCGCCTCTAGTGAGAATGTGTGCGTGCAACATGATAGCTTATCCGCTCGCCAATCACAGGCAGTCGGCCCGCTTCCCAGGCCCACGCGGTTGCAAGGTAAGACAATCTCAAACATTTTTGCTCTTTTACTAAATATTTTCAAGTTACATTACATTCGATTACTCGAAAATGGTTTATGATATTATGCTCGTGCTAATTGTATGTTATTATTTTGCAATAATGTGGTCCCCTTATCGAATCATCGTCCTTAGCTTACCCGTTTTGTGCTACCCTCCCCTACACTCCTTCTCCTCACCAGCCATTGGTCCACTGCTGGACGACCTCTCTCTGATAAGCGCCTCATAAGCTTGTATTGTACACATTATGCGTCAAATTAACAATACTTTACTGCACACCAAAAAAATACAAAATAAATATATAAAAGAAAAGAGAGATAGCACAGTTGCGAAATTGTCTTCCAGACAACCTTGAGATGGACACGAAGCAGTTGTACACGTATAGAAGTAGGCGTCTCAATACAATAAATCCATATACGAGTCAAACATACTATAAAATACATAATATACTATAATAATACATACCCAGTTACATAAAAAGATACTAAATAAAAACTAAATTATTAACTTATGATTAATAAGATTTCTTCAGATTTTTACAGAATCTTACAGAAAACACCATTTCCACCTTCAAAAAACCTGGAATCTGCACGAACATCTGACATGTGAGTTTTGTCTCCCAGACCAGACCCTGACCAGCCTAACTCCCTGAGGTATCGGAGCAGGTCTTCTGTAAAATCTCAACCTCAACCTCAACAGGGGGGTTATGGTCTATGACCAATTCAACATCTTACACAGATACGACAAAATATCGGCGGGGAATCGATATCTTGACGTATCTGTGCAAGACGTTGAATTGGTCATAGAGCATAACCCCCCAGCCTATTATTGGTCCACTGCTAGAAGCTGGCCTTCCTCTGATAAGCGTCTTATTGGGTGTTATATCATGGGGGTATTGAACATAATCCCCATGCTGGGCATGCTAGTTGGAGATCGCAGTTCGGTGGTAGAATTGTTCTGCGTCTTATTGGCTGTTATATCATGGGGGTATTGCCCATAATCTCCACGCTGGGCATGCTAGTTGGAGATCGCAGTTCGGTGGTAGAATTGATCTGCAGGGGGCACTGCTGCCCGCCCTCGGTAGATATTCCTTAGTCACCTCTTACGTCACCCATGGGAAGTGTTGCGGTGGTGCAATTCTGGACCGCCACCACACGACCAAAACCTCAATGAAACTCTTCAATACCGTCTTTTGTCTGGCCTTCAGTATTCAGTATTTATTGCATTCATACAATCAGGTCTTAGTGAAAAGGTGAGTTTAAGTTAAGATCACAGTATGTACTCATTGTGAGTGTTGCAATGGAGAACAGGCAGGACATCTGTGTCCGTGCAGTTTACCAAGATATAGGTCACCGTCTCCTTCCAAGAAGCAGCCACGACATAAGCTGCTGTCTGTGGCATCTTGAGAAATAATGATTCAGTTCGTAGTGACTTGTGATGATACCCACCATTGTTCTGCGTTCCTGGCGGCTCATCTCTCTACCTACCTATTTATCAAAGTTTAATTAGCTGTACATCGTAAACAACCGTAATTTAGAGCAACTTTGTAACTAAGACAAAGAGCCCAGTTGTGGTCGCAATGGGGCATTTCAGATGATATTTGAAACTAGCGACAAAAGCATAGTTTGTCAGATACAGATACAGATACAGATGCAGATACAGATACAGATACAGATACAGATACAGATACAGATACAGATACAGATACAGATACAGATACAGATACAGATACAGATACAGATACAGATACAGATACAGATACAGATACAGATACAGATACAGATACAGATACAGATACAGATACAGATACAGATACAGATACAGATACAGATACAGATACAGATACAGATACAGATACAGATACAGATACAGATACAGATACAGATACAGATACAGATACAGATACAGATACAGATACAGATACAGATACAGATACAGATACAGATACAGATACAGATACAGATACAGATACAGATACAGATACAGATACAGATACAGATACAGATACAGATACAGATACAGATACAGATACAGATACAGATACAGATACAGATACAGATACAGATACAGATACAGATACAGATACAGATACAGATACAGATACAGATACAGATACAGATACAGATACAGATACAGATACAGATACAGATACAGATACAGATACAGATACAGATACAGATACAGATACAGATACAGATACAGATACAGATACAGATACAGATACAGATACAGATACAGATACAGATACAGATACAGATACAGATACAGATACAGATACAGATACAGATACAGATACAGATACAGATACAGATACAGATACAGATACAGATTTTATTCATAATACCATTATTACATGTCAATTAAATTAAATATAAAATAATAATTACTATCGCTATGATAGTGGCAACTTATAAAATTCATTTATGTCATACAAAACTAATTCAATAAGCCACTTTCTTAATTTTGTCTTAAAAATAGATATGGAAGCTGCATCCCGGATCCGGTCAGGCAGCCGATTGTCTACGGTACCTATCGTATTATAACTTTTGCTTTTACTATTGTTTTTACGTAACTGCCTTGGGTATTTATTTTAAGTTTATTGCCTTACTTGTTACGGATGTAAGCGGATTAACTTCGAACCTTATTTGTGATAAAAAAAAACACCAACGTTTCATCTCTAACGAGGGACGAGTCGGGTTCATCGCGCGTTCATTAAGTAATGAATAATTTAATTCATTTATTTTATCATGGACACATAACAGAGAACTATTTCAGGTAACATCAGACATAATTAATTACCTATCCTTGTCGTTTAAAAGTAGGTACCAACTATAAAAGTATTTGATAAAACTACAAAAGGTAGCAAAAATGTTTTGCCATAAGGTTACAAAACACAGAAACAATACGCCTAAATACTAAAGCCATATTAAATATACAGCAGACAACACAAAACAGAGATAAAACACACTTAGCCAGTGTCCCGTCGGCACCAACCGTCTGGAAGCCACCTTCCTCGTTGAAGATCTGAACTTTACCTCCCAGTTGTAATTAAAATTCAAGAATTCTTTGCCGTCCTTTAATAAAACTTTGTTAACTTTCCGATCTCTTATAACTTTAGTTTAGAGGACTTTCACAATCTAGCAGCTTCTATTTGTTTATTTATTAACCGACTTCAAAAAGGAGGAGTTTCTCAATTCGTCTGCATTTTTTTTTTTTTATGTTTGTTACCTCAGAACTTTTGACTGGGTGGTCCGATCTTCATGATTCTTTTTTTAATATGATAGCTGGTGCTTCTCATGTGGTCCCATTTTAATTTTGTTCAGTTCTGACACTGGGATCCATGAAAATTCATGAAAAAACCGTAAAAATTGAAGACGGTTTATAGTTTTTTAAAACGTGCCGTGCGGGCTTTAAATTTGCACCACCTTTTCCCGTGGGTGATGCGACTACGGGATATCGACTGGGGGCGGGCAGCAGCGCCTCCTGCTAATTCTATTCAATTCAACCACCATACTGCCCTAACCCGTATGCCCAGATTGGGGATTATGAAATGAAAATACATAAGGAAATTAGTAGAAAAGGTAGATAAAATAGCTTGAACACAAACCTGAATTTTCCAAACCAGGCAAGGCTCCAGCTTCCAGAACACAACAAAATTCACTCGCGAGTGTATAATAGGTTTTAGGCACTTATGGACACTTCACGGCAATACAAATAACAGAAAGAAGTAATTTGTTATTCAACTATCCAAAATGTAACGTGAATTATGCCAAACTTGAACGACGCACTGTTGAAATCGAACAGTCTGAAACGGAGCTCGCACGTTCGTTTTCGGCAGAAGATGGAACTGTGTTCACTAGTTTTTCATGTGTAAATTTATTTATAGTGGAGGTCTAAGTAAATCCTTATTGTACCTATCTCTTTATTAATTTATATAAGTATTTCTTATGCCTTCTAATTTTTTTTGTTTTTAAATTTTGCGAGAAAGCGATAACATTTATACCCTAAGACCATTCTATACCTAAAAGCCACACTCAGTATTACATTCTGCACAAATCCTGACGGGTTAAGAGAATGGTTAAATTTTATATTAGAATAAGATGCGGCATAAGACAGACATAGATTAATAAAGAGATCGGTACATCTCTTTATTAATCTATGTCTTTCTTATGCCTTCCATTTTTTTTTTTGTTTTTTTTTGCGAGAAAGCGATAACATTTATACCCTAAGACCATTCTATACCTAAAAGCCACACTCAGTATTACATTCTGCACAAATCGTAACGGGTTTAGAGAATGCTTAAATTTTTATATAAGAATAAGATTTTACATAAAAATAAATAAGATAACTTAAACTATCACTGAGTATTTAGTTTTTAATTTATACTAAACTATTTTAAAGTAATTTATAGAGTATTTTGTTTTTAAATCTTTACTAATATTGTCATCTCAGAATGCGGCTGATAAGTCTTGCATTGACGGATCAAGCAGTCTTTTGTTCATAATAACTCCGTTTAATTTCCATAGTTCTCTAATCCCCAGTGACCTAGACTTTAGGCGATCATCAACAGTATCAATAAAACCATCAATGGCAAACAACTGTATTAATGGCGTCACTAGCCCATCAGCGCTAATTACCGTTCTCTACAGGGCATTGATGGGATATTTGCAAATTGTTATGAGCGGCCATTAACACCAGTGGCGCCCTATATTTTACGCTATAATAGCTGCCTAGTTCTCCGTCGTTAACGAGTTTTATTCGCTGAATATCATAGAGTAAATACTAGTGAACAGAAGATTTAGAAATAAGTTTAGACTAGACCATTTAAGAACCTCAACCTCAACAGCCTGTATCGGTCCACTGCTGGACGCATGCCTCCCCCTGGTAAACGCCTTTTGGCGTTTAACTTATGGGGGGTAATGCCCATAAAGCTGTTTGGTGCTGGCCAGCTATGTGGCCACTCCCAAACTTTGACGCGTTTTTTTTCTGTAATTTTTTGTTTGATTGACAAAAGAACAAATACGTGTGCACTAATATCTTCTGATAATCTGAATGGCGAACTTATTAGATTTTTTTGCGAACTTATAAATTTATCGATTTTTATTTGAGACTCTATGCATCGTGACTGTTTTTTTATGAATGGGTGAATCCTTTTGGATCCATTCTTTCATAAGGGGCGAAATAATGGTTTTGACGGACTTATACCAACTAAACCCACAGGCTTTACCTTCTTCTACAGGTACCTACACTTGCAAATTTTATTGGCCCGACGACGCAGCTTACGAAGGCCTGACATGAGCCTGAGTTGCGGAACCACGCTGCATCATAGGTGCTTTTTACAAATAAATGCTTCACATCACACAAATAAGATACTTACGACACACGCACAGGACTATTCCTGATAAAATACGTAAGTACAATAATCTGATTTTATTCCCAAAATAATAATATGCAATAATTGACGAGTATATGTCTGATTCAATAAAAGACATATTACAATCATATGTTTGGCTGTAACTGTACTTACATATTATGTCTGTGTCCGCCAAATTGTGGTCTATTACAATAGTATAGAGAAAACATATTATCACGGGATTTCCAAAACTTATAAAACAGTGCAAATTATTAAAGAAATTTAGTCGGTTTTTAGGTTATTAAAATTATTAATGTACACTAAAAATCAATATAAATCTTATAAACCTTTATCTCATAACTCGTCTCTCACTAGTTCATCTCTACCAAAATAATACTTTCTCCGTAATTCATCCCAAAACTCAAACCTTTTGACCTCCGGCACCGTGACCATCTTAAACATTTTCCCCAAATTCATTCCCCTGAATCTCCCATAATCCAAAGGTTCCCATCGCAGATCTCCCAAAATTCCATTGTCGTCTTTCGGTGTCGGATTCCTGAAAAACAAAAGATTAATTTACCTGAAAAGTCTTGATTTCCGACAAACAATTAGCTAATCCGCGATTAAAGGTACCCCTGTTTTAAATTCCATGAGCACCTCTCAGCCAAAATCTCACCGCTAGTACTCGAGATAATCAACCTACCCGTATTTAGCGAAATTCGCCAATAACCCCGCAATTTTCTTAATGAAGTGTCTTTCATCCGACTCCTTGTAGTTACTGGATTTGCATTTGAATTGGTAGCAGATTTCGTCGCCCGCCGTCGCGCCGCTGAGCTCCAAATCATCCAATACAGAATTCCAAATGATGTTTAGAGATCCCTTATACGAGAATCTGTATAAGTAAACATGATTGCGTGATTCTCGCGCGTGTAATCTGGCCTGACGGAGGATGGGATAAATCACTTGATCGGATAAGTATTTGCCGTAACGTCTCAAACTGCGTTCCCCGATTGTCCCATTAACGAAGTAGAAATCCATTATTTTCCTCTTAATCTTTTTGTATTGCTTTGATCCGTATTCTTCTTGTTTTCCCTTGAAAGGAAGTAAATATTGAAAGTTGTGGTTTATGTACTTTAAGAGCTTCCTATTGTGTACGAAACCTTCCAACTTGTACAAAGCCTCTAAGCTGGTGTAGCCTATCATAACATCGACATCATTGACCTTTCCATCTTCGTACAAATCTATAGGCTTTTCATTTATAAAAGCTCTCTTACTGAAAACTTCTATTGAAGGTCCAAAATCGTTAATGAGTCTCTGTCTATCTCTTACTTCAGTGCTGTCAAATAGATCTTCAGAAACTATAGCGAGCTTTTTCCCTGTAGCATTTTGAAGTAGATCGTAGAGTCTTGTACGGTCAAACTTGTCATCCCATCCCCACAGATTTGAATACAGCTTATTTAAAATTTCAAAGTTGTTTGAGTTGTATATCGCAGGATCTAACGCACTTCCACTTTGTATGACGACCCTGTCCAATAAGTCTTCAGCTAAAGGCGACAGTGGGAAGGACGCCACAATACCAGCAGCTACGCCTGATCCAGTCACCGTCACTCTATTTGGATCTCCATTGAAGTAAATAATATTGTCCCTTATCCATTTCAGACCCAGAAGAATATCCTTAGCTGCCATGTTTCCTCTAGCAAAATAATCTTCTGTGTTTAGAAAGCCAAAGATAGAAGTTCTGAAGGAAATAGTGACTACAATCACATCTTCATCGATGAGGAAGTCCGGGCCATGATAACTGGATTGTTCGTGAAGCCAGACCACTACAGCGTAGTTTCCCTCCCTCCATTCATCATCAGGCATGTAGACGGTCAGGTAAAGGACATCTTCGTTGTATTCTAGACCACATGTATCGGCTGGAGGTTTGCTGTAGTTGTATACTTGTTTGGTAAGCCACTCACAGGGTTTTGGAGGCTGAAAACAAAACAAACAGTACTTCAGAATTCAGAAATGATGATCATAAAGTTCTGCTTTAAATTAACAAAAGAATAAATTGATTGATGATTAATAATAGCTAAAACTACTCAATTTACAATATAATTTTCCACACCGCCGTACTGTCATCGTTACTGTCGCACTGCTGGGCAAAACCCTCTTTTTTTATCCAACCACTCCTCTACAATGAATTTACAATATATATAAAAATACTATTTTATGTCATCTAGGACGCTTCGTTCAAGTGTTCCTATGGACAAATTCTGTCTGCATCTACCCACCCAGATATTACCTTAATATTGCATTGTCACCAACTTTACATAAAGTACTTATATGCCAAATTTCAAATCGATCAGTTGATGAGGATAACATGTCTAAAATTCCGTTACAAGATTTATCGCACACAGGGCAAGCTAAATAAAAGCTTGTAAAATTGTTGACGTTGTATAAATCAAAATGCAAAATCATTTTTACCTGAAACCTTAATTGCCCGACTGGCGGCTCTGCATACGGAACGTCATAAAATGCAATAAACGGTCTGTTATCAAAAACAGTGTACAATTTCCTCCCTAAAATTAAAGTCCCATTCGTTTCCAGCCCAACAATTGGGCTACAACTCGTTTTAACTAACAGCAACTCGAATATCACGAAACATAAAGTTTCACGCGACATAATTATATCCATTTCGACAAACAACACGAGAACTGTGAACGGAATCTGAATCCTATGTATACTTTACTGCTTTTCTACAGACATTTGTGAAGCGGCATGGCCTGATTTCCACCATTAGGTTCGTTTCATTTTTATAGTTTTCATGTATCTAGCCAATAGTGTAACTGGATTTAGTCTGATTTCAATGGAAATTAAAAACACGTCAGTTTTATTGATATCCGTGAAAATGTTTTGAAAACAACGAATTTGCGAGGCGTATCTGCCACCATTATTCCTGCGACTATTTAAATGACCCTTGTATGAGTAGATACTAGTTGGATACAAACTCAATTTCTTTCTGATCAATTCGATTTATTTATTTTTATAAAGCAAGCTTCTCACCGCAGCTCTTTGTGAAAATGTTTGACCGAAAACAATAACTGTAGGATTAACCTCCGGTTAGGGAAGCTGGCCTACGGGAACTGGGCTGGGTAGCCCCGCTGATTTCGAGATGGTGCCGGTGGGACGGGGAGAGGTCCTATGGTGGTCCTACTTCTTCCTAGGGGATGTTGATGGGAGTAGAAAGACTTCTTGAGGTTTCCAGCTATTTATTCTTCCTTGTTTCGACTTGTTCCGAGTGATTTCCAGTGTGTCAGTACCCACATTCTGGATACCTTACCTACCTCCGAGCTATACCGTGTAGAGGACGGCATATAATCGTTACAATTTACGCTTTGACTTTCACTATCATTTCTGAGGTTTTTCGATTACAATTTCAATATCTTACGGCCTATCTGCTAACATTTGGTATCAAAATGTAGGTCATGAAGTAGGTTACCTAACTACCTACTTCCTATAGCTCTAAGTCTCGTACTTTTCCTAATATAATGAAGTTAATATCAACATTCTTAAATTCTCACATAATCTTATAGCTAAGCGGCTTTATGCCCATCTTATCTTACTTATATATACATAGAAAGATAATATCACGATATTTACATAAAATGTGCCTTATTCTACGTCTTAATGTCATCTAGGTCTTCTGCGTTGTCAACAGTCTCCCCCCGAGTGCCTGGTGCTCCAGGGACTCCTCCTCTTGGGGACAACGCGATCAGCCTGGATACTGGGCGCCTGATGACACCGCCTCTGGTCCTTACGTCGACGATCCTTGTTCTGCCATCTGGTCCCGGGTACGCTCGTTCGACGATTCCGCGTGGCCAGGTGTTACGCGGGAAAGTGGCATCCGCGATGATCACGACGTCGCCTTGTCTTAGTCCTGCTGCGTCCGGTCTCTTTCTCATGACCCTCGGCATGAGGGTGGGCAGGTACTCCCTCAGCCAGCGCGCCCAGAAGTGGTCTGCCAGGCGCTGAGCGGTCTTCCAGTTTGGTGTGCCGACGAGCGTCCGGTCATCGAACTCCCCCAGTACTGCTGCCCCACAAGATCTGCCGATAAGAAAGTGATTAGGTGTGAGGCTCTCTTCATCGCTGGGGTCGGCGCTGAGATGGGTCAGCGGCCGAGAGTTGATGGTGTGCTCTGCTTCCGCGAGGTAGGTGTGCAGAACTTCTTCCGGCGGACTTCTTTCTCCAAGGACGGCGATGAGCGCGGTCTTCACTGACCTTACCAGGCGCTCCCATGCTCCCCCCATGTGCGGCGCACCTGGGGGTATAAACTTCCACAGAAATCCTTCCTTTTCTGCCGCTGCGATGTACTCGCTTGGGTTGATCCTCTTCAATTCGTGGCGTAGCTCTCGATTGGCTCCGACGAAATTAGTCCCATTGTCGCTGAAGAGGACCCTCGGGCTGCCACGTCGCGCAGCCATTCTTCTTAACGCCATGATCATTGAGCTGGTGCTCAGCGAGCTCGCTAGCTCCAGGTGCACTGCCCGCGTTGTCAGGCAGGTGAAAAGCGCTCCCCAGCGCTTCTCTCGACGGCGACCGATGGTTACCTGCATGGGGCCAAAGTAGTCGACTCCGGTGCAGGTGAATGGTGGCTGATGGTGCGCCAGTCGTTCCGTTGGTAAGTCTCCGGGCGGCGGGATCCCCGGCTTGGCTCGCTTCATGATGCACCACTGGCATTGGCGCACGACTTTCCTCACTGCGTTTCTGAGAGACACGATCCAGAACCTCTGCCGTAGCTCGTTGATCACCGTAGCGCTGTTCCCATGGTGGAGCTTCCGATGGTAGTGATCTATCAAAAGAGTGGACAATCTGTTCTTACCATCGAGGATCGGCGGCTTAGGTTCTTCCGAGATGAGTTTCGATGTCCTCACGTTCAGTCGCAGGATGTCGTCCTTGTCTAGTTCTACGTCGATCTTCTTCAAGCGGCTGGACGTTTCCATGGGTTTTCCTTTCTTCAAATTTTCTATTTCGCTCTTGAAGGCTTCCTGCTGGCTTTGGTGGACGAGAGCTCGCTGCGCTCTTCGTAGGTGGCCCTCGTCGATAGGTAGTACTGCTGCTACTTCTCCCTTCGTGCGTTCTCGTGAGATCCTGCGGCGGCACAAATCTACGAACATAAATATTCTTGCAGTGGCACGAAGCAATCTCGTCCAGCTGCTAAACTTACAGGGGTTCGGCAAGCTCGGCAGCGGGATTATTCTAGCAGTACAGCATGTTTCCTTTTTCATTTCTTCACAGGAGTCTTCGTTTTTCTTTAGTTTCTTCATCGGCCATTCCTCCTCAGGCTGGTAGAGGAACGGTGGCCCGATGAACCATCTCGATGTGCTTGTGAAGTCCGTGGGTCCATCTCTGGTGGCGTCGTCCGCTGGGTTCTCCTTGGTAGGTACCCACCTCCATTCGCTCGGCTTGGACAGCTCTTCTATTCCAGCCAGTCTGTGCGCGACGAACGTCTTGAAGCGTCGTGGATCCGCCTTCAGCCATTGCAGTACTGTCGTGGAGTCCGACCAATAAGTTTTAGATTTTACCTCAAAGTTTGTTTCCCTGCAGACGCAGTCTGCTAGTCGGGCTCCCAGTAGTGCGGCTTGGACCTCCATCCGTGGGATTGAAGTGATCTTCACTGGCGCCACTCTTGCTTTTCCTGCCAAGAGGGCGATGCGGGTGCCCTCGGCCGTCGTTGACCTCCAGTACACGGCGGCTGCATACGCCGACTCGCTGGCGTCCACGAACGTGTGGAGCTCGCCGGTCCTCGTTCCGTCCGGCGTCAGGCATCGTGGCACCTCCAGCTCTCGCAGTGCTTCTATCTTCTCCAGATAGCCGCGCCAGGTGGTGTTGTGCTGGTCGTTGGCTTCCTCGTCCCATTGTACGCCAGCCCGCCACAGTTCCTGCACCAATCTCTTACCTTGCAGTAGTATCGGCGCGATGAGTCCCATAGGGTCAAAAGTGGACATCACCGCGGCGGTCACTTCTCTCTTGGTGGGGAAGCGGCTTCCTTTTGTCACTTCTGGCGGCGTGGTTCTCAACCCGATGTTGTAGGCGAGGACGTCCTTTTCTACCAGCCACCGCATGCCCAGCGTTTTCTCCTCGCCGAGCGTTTTCTCTCCCAGTGCGGTGTGTCCGAGCTCGGCCAGTACTTCGTTCCGGTTGCTGGCCCACTGTCGTAGCTCGAACCCTGCTGCCATATGGATCCTGGAGACTTGTGCTGCGACCTCTGCTGCCTCCTCGACACTGTTGAAACTCTGTAAATAATCATCCATATAATGGTGTCGCAGGATCGCTTCGGTCGCTTTGGGAAAGGTCTCTGCATGTTCTTTCGCGTTCCTGTTCTTCACGAAGATCGCTGTAGAAGGCGACGATGCGGCTCCGAATATCACAGACTTCATCCTCAATTGTTTCGGTTGTGCTACCGTCTCGTCGCGCCACAGGAACCGTAGACTGTCTCGATCTTCTTCACGTATTCTGATCTGCAGGAACATTTCTTTAATATCTGCGACGACCGCCACCGGGCCCTCTCGAAACCTCAGCAGTACTCCAAAGAGGGATTGGAGTAGGTCGGGTCCCGGCAGCAGCGCGTCGTTGAGACTCTTCCCCTCGAACTTAGCTGCGGCGTCAAACACAAGTCGTACCTTCTTTTTCACGGGGTGCACAACTGCAAAGTGCGGCAAGTAGAAGGTTCTGTTCGGGGTGGAGGTGGCTGGAGCTTCTTCTGCGTACCCGCTGTCCAGCAGGTTCTTTATCTGTCTCTGGTACTCCATCTTGAGCGTTGCGTCCTTTTGTAACTTCTTCTCGATGCCCATCAATCGGTTGTAGGCATGTCTATAATTATGAGGCAACGACTCACCATCAGTTTTCCATAGGAGTCCAGACTCGAAGCGTCCCTCGGGTAGCCGCTTCATCGTTCTCTCCAGCACCTCCAGGGCTCTTCTGTCGGCATCGTTGCTCGGTCGTTCGGGCAGGATACCGATAGCTTCTAGGTCGAAGTGCTGCTTCATCATCTCGTCCATCTTCTCATCTTCTGTGAGCCGGCAATGGTACATGAAGTTCACCGCCTCGGCTGCCATTGTGGCCCTTCCGTGGAGCACCCATCCTAGACTGGTGAGGGAAGCAACAGGTTCGTTAGTCTTACCCTTCAGTATTTTCCTTGAGATGATGAGGTCCCAATTGTCCTGTCCGATGAGAAGAGCTGGACGTTCGCTGCTATAGAGCAGCTCCTTCTTGATTTCTCTGAGGTGAATGCAGCTTTCAAGTGTGTCCTCGTCGATGTGCTGCGCCGCCAATTTCAAGTTCTCCACCGTGCGTGCGCCGCGTAGAGAGTACGTGTTTCTTCGGTGAGCCCCTTTCAACTGTAAGTCCATTCTCTGCGAATTATACGTAGTGGCCTTACCTCCAACCGTCTGCAGGACCAGCTTCTCTTCCTTCCCGGTAGCGCCGATCTTCGCTGCTACGCGGGCTTCCAGGAGAGTCACCGTGGAGCCTTCATCCAGGAGGGCGAGGACTCGGGTCGATCCTTCCGGTCCGTACACGTCGACCGGTACCATCTTTAAGTAAGCTCTCGTTCCGATGGTCGCTGCGTAGACGTTGGTGACCACGTCTTTGGCTCTTGCGGGCTCGTACTTCTCCGCAACCTCCTTCGGTTGCTGCGGCGCGGCTTGCCTCTCTCTATGAAGCAGCACGTGGTGCGGTCGCCTGCACTTCGGACACGGTCGCGCTCTGCAAGTAAACCCAGTGTGCTTACCTCTTAAGCATTTAAAGCATAGCTTATTGTCCTTCGCCACCTCCCAGCGCGCGTCGAGTGCCGTCTTCTTGAACTTCTCACAATCTTGAATGTAGTGCGTTCCATTGCACATGCGGCAGCTCGGCGTGGTGGTGTTGGCGGCGTCTTCACATTTTTCCTCTTGGCCGGCGTTCACCATCTGCTTTCCCCTCCTTTGGGGCTTCTCGGGTAGCGCTGCGGACCCGCAGATGTCGGCCTCTCTGTTCATGAAGCGCTCCAACCTTGTAAGGATCGGCTCGTCTTCGGAGGTGGACGCGCTGAAGTCGTACCACCTGTACCTTTGCAGTGGGGAAAGTTTTTCAATTATTATCTTACCCACTTCCGGAGAGTGCAACAGGAACGGCTTCTTGAGCGCCTGGATCGTGGCAACTGCATTGCTGAGACGACTCGCCAAGATGATTACGTCCCTCGGGTTGTCGTCCAGCCTCGGAAGCGCCTTCAGCTTCTGCAGCTCCACGTCCACAATGTCGTCTGGGCGGCCGAATCTTCTCTCGAGCGTCTTCATGATAAGACCTGGATCGTCTGCTGCGTAGAGAAGGCTCCGGACCGCCTCCCTGGCGACTCCTTTCAACGCCTTCCTCAGGCGCGCCGTGTTCTGTACGTCGGTGTGGGCCGCTGCACTCTCCTCATACGTTCTCATGAACGGTAGCCACTCCTCCGCAGTCCCGTCGAAATCTGTAAGAGGCCAAACGTTACGTGATGTGTCAATTTGCGTGCGTAGCGTGATGGCGTCAGCTAGCGCCCTAATTTGGCTTAGGGCGTCCTCTTCTTTCTTCACTGGTGGGGGCTGCGGCGGGCATCTCAGGGGCTCCGGCGGTGGCCGGACCTCTTCATCAACAGGTGGGCAAGGGGCTTCGATCATCGTTGCTTCATTCAACCAATGCTCCACCTGGGCGGACCTGTCAAAGTCCTCTTCTGAGTGCGATGCGCACTCCAGTGCCATTTCGTACTCGGACTGCGCCAGTGCAGTCGCGAGTCGGGCTTCTTCCAATTTCCTCCGCTGTAGTTCAACAAGCGCCATCCTTTCCATCCTCCTTGAATGCGACCTCGTTTCCACAGGGCGTAGCGCGGCGGGTGCGGCCGGCGTCGCGGTCGTGTTGCGCACAGCGGGCGCGCGAACAGTCGCGGCGGCGGGCACGGGTACCGCGGGGTACGCGGCGGGCGCGGGGTACGCGGGGTACGCGGGGTACGCGAGGGGCGCGGGCTCGGGCGCGGGCGGCGCGCGGTGCGCGGCGGGCGCGGGGCGCGCGGGGTACGCGGGGTACGCGAGGGGCGCGGGCTCGGGCGCGGGCGGCGCGGGGTGCGCGGCGGGCGCGAGCGTCGCGGGCCCGGTCGCGTGCGGGGCGCGTACTGTGCTTGTTGATGGCGTCGATCTTGTCCCAGAAGCGGTGGTGACCATGGCGGCAGTGGCCGCTGCGGCGGCGGCGGCAGCGGTGGCAGCTCTGGTCGTCTTCCTTGGCGCGGTTGCGCTCCTTGCGGCTGGCGTCGATGCGGCGCGAGGCGTCTGTCCCGATGTTGAACCGGGCGCAGGGTTCGCGACCGCCAACCCGCGAGTCGCCTGACCCGGTGGTGTACCGGGCGCAGGGTTCGCGGGAGCCGCTGGTGACACGGGGGGCTCCATCCCCTCACTCGTAGCCGTACTTGTAGCTGGAGTCTCCAGAGACCAATCCGTTGTCTCCTCTTCTGAACTCCCGTCTTCATCCCGTTCGGAGCGTGATGATCTTGACTTCGTGTCCTCCGGCATCTTCTTCTATCCGCGCTGCGAAGGACCAAAAAGACTGTAGGATTAACCTCCGGTTAGGGAAGCTGGCCTACGGGAACTGGGCTGGGTAGCCCCGCTGATTTCGAGATGGTGCCGGTGGGACGGGGAGAGGTCCTATGGTGGTCCTACTTCTTCCTAGGGGATGTTGATGGGAGTAGAAAGACTTCTTGAGGTTTCCAGCTATTTATTCTTCCTTGTTTCGACTTGTTCCGAGTGATTTCCAGTGTGTCAGTACCCACATTCTGGATACCTTACCTACCTCCGAGCTATACCGTGTAGAGGACGGCATATAATCGTTACAATTTACGCTTTGACTTTCACTATCATTTCTGAGGTTTTTCGATTACAATTTCAATATCTTACGGCCTATCTGCTAACATTTGGTATCAAAATGTAGGTCATGAAGTAGGTTACCTAACTACCTACTTCCTATAGCTCTAAGTCTCGTACTTTTCCTAATATAATGAAGTTAATATCAACATTCTTAAATTCTCACATAATCTTATAGCTAAGCGGCTTTATGCCCATCTTATCTTACTTATATATACATAGAAAGATAATATCACGATATTTACATAAAATGTGCCTTATTCTACGTCTTAATGTCATCTAGGTCTTCTGCGTTGTCAACAATAACAAAACTACTGAATGGATCGAGCTGAAATTTTGCACACAAAAAGATCTAGATCTGGAATTATATTATTCCAGATCTAGATCTGTTTGAGGGAATTTTTAGTCCGTAAACACGCGTGTGAAGCCGCGGGCAGAAGCTATTAGTTATTTTAAGTTGTGTATTGGAAATAAGTCTCTCAGAATAGGCGCAGTAGAAAGTAACTCGATCACTTTGACTTTTTTTATTTTTTTACCTTTTTTTGTATTTCTTTTATTTATTTAAATAGGACATCCAAGATGAGTTTACACAACGTATTTAGTAGCAAATAATACCAATAGTTCTTAAATCTATGTGAATCTATAATTTAGGATGTGTCAATTTACAGATTTTTGAAAACTTTTTAATGATATGTACTCTATTGCATTGGGTACGCCTGTAAAAAAGTGGTACATGTTTGATGAATACATTACAAATACCAATAAAACTCTTAGCAATAAAACATAAAAAATTTACCTTATTTAATTATTGTCAATATTACATCATCAACATCATCTTCTCTTATTTCTCACCCATAAAATGATAAACTGTAACAGCCGGTACACAAAGTATCAGGTGTTATATTAAATTTATAGAGCAATAAAGATTAAAATTGATAAATGATAGGAATGATTCAGTAACAATCTATTATTCAAACAGATTGTTACGTTTAGCCATGCTTGATATAAAATACGTCTGTATTTTTGCGATATTAAACAGTTTGGTAGTTTGTGGTAAGAATGTAGTGGAGACGAGTCATGGTAAAATTGCAGGGAAGGTATTCACAAGCATATACAAACATGAGGAATATTTGGGCTTCATAGGCGTACCATATGCCGCTCCGCCGGTTAAAGAATTTAAGTTCTTGGTAAGTATTGCACCGGATATTTTATATTTTAAGTTTCTACAATTTTTCTTTGGCATTAAGAACATGCATAATGTATTGCATTGTTTCTGAGATATATTCTTATTCTCTCAAAACGTCAAGGAATTTATTCCGATTCCAGATATATGGGTAGACTCATTACGGCCATTAAACAAAATCTGCATACCTTGGCTCAATCGACTAGATGATGCGGGCATCCTACAGATGATAATATGCCCAATATTAGATATTTATTTTCACGAACATAGGTCAAAAATGGGTCAAAATACGTTAAAATTTGTTAGACTTTACCAACACTATGAATAATGTCAGACTTGACATTACCATGTGCATTACCTTTGGATACTTTGGAACGCTCTGAGTTGCCTAATTTTTATTTGGCTGACTCTGCAATTTTTGTCGTTATCAACTGTTGATTGATGAATCTTACAACAATATTATTCTTTCAATTTCAGCCTCCGCAACCGCTTGAGCCCTGGAACCATGTCCTCAACGCAACAAAAGAGAAGCATGCCTGCATCCAATCCAACCACAACATCAAAAAGCATCAACCTCTAGGAGTCTATGGTACGGAGAACTGTCTTTACCTAGACATATTCACTCCTACACCAGACAGTTCTAGACGCGCAGTCGTCATGTTCATCTACAATGATAATTTCATAAACTCATACAATAAAACTAAGGACTACCAACCAGATTTCTTTATAGAAGAGGACGTAGTTGTAGTGACTATAAGCCACCGACTTTCCACTTTCGGGTTCCTATCGCTAGAAGATGAAAAACTCTGGGGTAACTCTGGAATGAAGGATATTGTCGCTGGGTTAGAATGGGTCAAGAAGAACATAGAGAAGTTTGGAGGAGATCCAGAGAAAATCACTCTGATGGGACTGCAAGGGGGTGCCGCAGCAATAGACCTACTTATCCATTCCAAGAAGAAACATCTATTCAAGTCAGCTATCTTGCAAAGCGGAAACGCATGGACATCAGCAATTCTACAAGAAGGCGTTAGAGACAGAGCCTTTGCACTAGCAAAACTATTTGATAAGTACCCCGTTACAAGCAAAGACGTAATAAAAGAGCTGAATGATATCGCTGTTTCTGAATTAGCAGCAAGAGAGATCCATGCAAGCCCTGACGATTATTTCAAAGAGAATCAAAGAAGCGTAATTTCGTTCGGACCTATCGTTGAAAAGGATCGAGACGGTCTCATTGTAGACTATCCTGAAAACAGTGAAGAGATAACAACGCCTATAATGATAGGTTTTAACTCCCAAGAAGGCTTAGAGGGATCGCTCCAGTATTTGTTGGAGCCAAGATACATTTATTTTCTAAAAAAAGACTTCCCGTTCCTTCTGCCCAGAAGAGTAAACTTTACGTTCGATCCTACTCGACCACCGTTCTATGACGCTGTTGAAGAAATAAAGAACTTCTACTTTGGTGGGAAAATAAATCTGAAAAGCGTAAAAGATTTCGCGTCTTACATTGGAGACGTAACCATAGCTTATTCTACAGATTACGCAGCAAAAACTTATGCAAAGATATCAAAAGCACCAGTGTATTACTATCATTTCGATTATACCAGTGATCTTAACGAAAACAGCAATAGTTTAAAGAATCTTTCGACCGTCGATAATGTATTCTTGGGCGCGGCAACAGGAGATGAAATGTGCTACTTATTTAAATGCCCAGATTTAGAGGACACGTATTTGAAATACGCAGAGGGGTCGGAGGAGAGGAACGTGCAAATAAAATTAGTGAAGCTGTGGACCAACTTCGCGAAATATGGGTAAGGAAAAGATTTTATCTCGACAAAGTTGGGAATTAGGAACCTTGAAATTTATTAACGCTGTTGGCTGGATGTCACACGGCAAGTAAATATTTTATCGCGTATTCAGGGCAGACATTTTGGTAGATATCATTTTTTTGTACCTAGGAATAACATTTATATTCATACTCTGAGGTTTCACAGTTCTACCAATTTATGGCCGTCGCTTTATTACGTTTAACCCATTATAAGAAATAAGTTACACTCCTGAGGGCGTAGCCAACCGGGGCGTTCGCTATGAATGAAGAATCGAAAACAATTGAACGATTCGTAGGGAAAATTTCGAAACACATCAAGTGACATATCTAAAGCTAATGTCAAACCCATACATTGTTAGACTTTTCTACTATCGCTTTGAGGTTAAAGAAACTTTATTTTCTCATAAAAACTATACAAGTTCACTTAAAATGAGAATAAGTAATTCGTAACAAATATTGTATACATTACATATTACCTCTAGGGCTTACTTATAAATACGCTGTATAAATCCAAGCTCTTATATAATAGCGCTACTTCCTTGCACCTTTCGACATCGATGTGTGATTGTTTCGTTCTAAAAAGACTTATAAATAAATTTTGTACTATTATAAAAAATATTTCTTATAATGATGTATGAAAGTTTATAATTATAGGTTCTATCTATCCTGTGATATGCGAGGTTTAGATATATATGTATGCAAATTTTCAGCCATCTATTTAGTAAGTTTTGTCCTGAAGAAATAAAAATACCCATCCATTAAAATTTCCATTCCGCGTTCAAATATTAGTCTAATGGGCGGCAAATCATTAAAGTGTCGTACCCTGCGCCTATGTCCAGCAGTGGACGGAGTATTTGTCACCAGAAACGCAATCACCACAGGGGGACCAAAAGTTCGCCAATCGAACCTAAATTTTAAAAATGTTCACTAATTAATTCTGGTATTATTTGCAGCAACCCAACACCAGAACTCGAGGATTCCCTAGACGGCTTAAGCTGGCCCAATTACGCGGACACCAAACAATATCTCCACTTCCAAAAGAGTATGCAAATAAAAGAGGAATTATACAAAAATAAATTTCAATTCTGGGACGAGTTTCTCGAGAAATGGGGCAAGCGGGCTGTCAGCGGCATTATCAGTGAATCAATGAATACGAGAGATGAATTATGATAATGGGAGTTTTATTTTCTCTCTACTCTTTTTTATTTGATATAGTGTTTTACTATGAATAACAGCAGGGATTATTAGCGACACCCCAGGGATTATTAGGAAAACGTATTCATGATTATTGAAATACGGAACAAATGCTGTTAGAATCTTAGGTTCAATCTAGAAATTATTACTATTATTATTATTTTACCAAACGCACGGTGCTTTTTTTTCAACTGATATTAACAATTTCATTCAGTATTTTTTGTGGAAACTTTTAATAAGTCGTTAGTTAGTAGTTATAGTATTACCATTTTTATAATTATAGTAATCTAGCTTCTAAATTTATAAAAAACCTATACAATTTGATAATATTCGATTGTTTATAGTTACAAATAAAACTATGAAGAATATGTGTTTGAAGTAAGTTCATTTGTTTTTATTATTGATTTTTTATTAAAAAAAAGAACGTTTTGTTCTCATATAAAAGGTTTATTGTATCAGAAAGTAGATAACGAAAAAAAGAGTTATGTGGATTAGATAATTTACCGTAAAATTAAAATTTTCAGAAGCACCATTTAATTCCGGTGCGATAATAAACCGATAGTAAAAACCCAGATTAGTAAATTATCTGAACGACACGTCAGTGTAAACTAAATCGATAACTTGAAGCATATCGTAGATTATTGTATAAACAATCATCAAGCCATGGCCGGCAAAGTGTGTCTAGTTTTATGTTTAGTATTTTGTATAAAACTAGTTGAAGGAAATGTTATAGTTGAAACTGCTACAGGTAAAGTGTCGGGTGTAGAAGTGAAGTCTATTATTAAAGATGAAAAGTATTATTCGTTTATGGGAATTCCTTATGGAGAAGCACCTATTGGGGACTTGAGGTTCAAAGTAAGTGTTTAGAAAGTATGTAATTATAATATCGTTAATAATGGCAGGCAGATACTGGATGCGTCAAGCTGAAGACAGGGCGCTATGGCGCTCATTAGGGGAGGCCTATGTCCAGCAGTAGACTAGTATAGACTGATGATGATGATGAAAATCCTTTTTTTTCTACTTTTTATGTGACGTGATCATTGGTTAGGTGAGTAGTCGCCATTTTTGGCGGAGACTTCCCCCAGCTCCTTCCACATTTTCCTATTTATGGCTTTTGTGATCCAGTTTGGACCAGCTCTCTCCACAAATATGCCTAGCCATCTCTTCTCCGGTCGACCTCTTAATGTTTCTTGGGATCCAGTCTGTGATTCCTTAATTAATTATGATGATAGTAATTTAAAACACAAGATCTAATTCATTGAATATAATCACTTCATAGTGAACCATACAATCATAAATGTAAGATAAAAAAGATGTACTAAAGTAAGTATTATGTAATACTAGCTGCGCCCCGCGGCTTCGCACGCGTTGTTCCCATGGAAATGTTAAAAGGTGATTTTCATCCCACGGGAACTGATTTATGGGATCAAAAGTAGCCTATGTTTGATTCTAGGATTAGAATTACCTATATGCAAAATTTTAGGCAGATCCGTCCAGTAGTTTTGGCGTGAAGAAGTAACAAACATCCATCCATCCATCCATACAAACTTTCGCATTTATAATATTAGTGTGATTATTATCTTTCAGGCACCACAACCTCATCCAAAATGGGATGGGGTCTTGGACGCAACGAAAGAAAAAAGTCATTGCAGTCAATTCAACCTCCCAGGGAGAAGCATAAAAAAGTACGGATACTGCGGCCAAGAGGACTGTCTTCATCTCAGCATCCATACTCCAAAGCTTCCTCAACAGCAAAATCCAAACCTTCCTGTCATAGTCTTTCTGTATAACGAGCACTTTAGATTAACGCACAACGGTACCAAAAACTGGGGACCTGACTTCTTCATGAAAGAAGACGTAATTATCATCACAATAAGCCACAGAATCGGTTCCATTGGCTTCTTAACAACTGCAGATGAGGTGATCCCTGCAAATAATGGTATAAGGGATGTTATACTAGCTCTTAAATGGATTCAGACAAACGTACACAAATTCGGAGGCAACAATTTCAAGATAACCCTCATGGGCAACGACGGCGGTGCTGCCATGGTAGACTTACTTCTCCATTCCCCAAAAGCAAAGGGATTATTTAGTGGAGCAATACTTCAAAGCGGAACTTCCTGGGCCTCTTCATATTTTAACTCAAAAGAAAAACCTAAAGAAAGAATACAATCTTTTGCAGAAACCTTAGAAATCCTGCATGAATCAAGCCGTCTACTGCTCAAAGAATTAAACAGGTTTGATGCACAAAAAATAGCTGAGGCTGAGTTACCATCTCTGCATGCTGATGAATCAAGATTCGTTCAGATGTTAGTATTACCGTTTGGTCCTGTTAAAGAACATAATCATCCAGAGGCTGTCATAACTAAATTGCCAGAAGAAGGACCCATTGATATAAGTGTACCTGTGATGATTGGGTACAACACCAATGAAGGCATAGAATCAAGTGAGAGACTGCTAAGAAAGCCGCAATACCTCACGTTTGCTGACAGAGATTTTAATATACTACTACCAATTAGAGTTGATTATCGTTTTGAATTAAATAATCCAGCCATAAATCGTGCTGTCAAAGATATCAAAGACTTCTACTTTGAGGAAGGGTACGTTAAAGTTAGTAAGCCAGGAGAGTATATAAAATATATGGGTGATATAATGTCATTCTATGGTATTGATTATACAGTAAGAAAATATGCAAGCGAATCGTTTTTACCGGTTTATTACTACGCGTTTGACTTCAGTGGAGAATTAAACTTAAGGAAGAAGAAGATTCTGGAAGATGCGGTAACTATGGAAGGTACATGGGGAGCTTCACTAGGAGATGAGCTTTGCTATCTATTTGTCTGCAAGCAAATCAAGAAAGAATATATCAAAGCATTGGACGATCCAGATTCTGATGAAATTAAGGTTATGAAGAGGATGGTCAAATTATGGGCAGACTTTGCTAGAACCGGGTAAGTTAAACTGTTTTTTTAAAGATAAGTTGATCAACAAATATAACTACTAATAAAACACAAAATCACAAATACGGAAAATGTGTAATAAAATATAATATGTTTCCGTTCCCGTCCCGCATTTCGGGAGAAAATATAGCCTATTTCACTCCCTGAAAAGTAAGTTAGTTAATGATGAACGACTTTATTAAATCGGCCCAGTAGTTTTGGAGCTTATTCAATTCAAACAAACAATCAAATTCTTCATCTTTATAATATTATTAGTATAGATACTGGCGCAAAACCGTATGAAGTGACACAAGAAGACAGGTTTCAGATGATGATGATGTATACATCGTACACATTTCGTATGATATAAACTTATAAGACTTATAAACTTTATAGAAGTCAAACCAACCAGTCTAGCAAAAACATTAATTTATGATAATATTTTCAGAAATCCAACACCAACTGGCAACGACTTCAAGTGGCTTCCAGCGACGAAAGAGAACAAAGAGTGCCTGGTGATCAGCGACGAGTTACAAATGAAGACAAATTTGAATAAAGACAGGGTTCAGTTCTGGGACGATTTCCTCGAGAAGTACCAGAAGCAGGCAGTGGATGGGGTGGTCATGGACGTGAAAGATGAATTATAGATGTGTAGATTAAAGATAATAAATAAAGATGTACATACTTATACTAGAAGGTACAAGAAAGAGACAGTTATTTAGCACATTGAAAATAATTACAAATTAAACAATTATAATAGTTTTAACGTTTTTTTTAATCTAAGCCTGCATCAGGGTCTTTTTGACGTTCGTAAAGATAGCTAGAAATAGATGGAAGTAGGGTAAGATTGGGGTATCTGGTTCAACAGTTTTCAAGCATTCAGTTTTCACACTTGGAAAACTGAATGCTATGAACTGTTGATCCAGATCCCCCAATCTTACCATCGATCTATTCAAGTCAAAACTGAATACTAAATAAAACTATTGATCTAGGCATTGAGGTTTTCATTTATTCATTAATTCAACGACCTACCTATTTAATTATTCCTAATCTATGATACATAATGTCTACTCATTCATTCAAGTTTGTCTACTAGTATTTATGTTTTTGAAGTCAAACTCTACTCTCAATTGGTATCTACTACTATATATATTCAATATAATTAAAAATAAAACAATGGTTTTTAAGAAATTCTTTATTTAAATAACACAGTTTTCCCTAGTTACAAATTTATGTATATTTTGTTATCCATACATTTAAGTATTTCTCTTACTCGAGGGTATATTTGATCTAAATGCATGTTGCTAACGACGTGCTGTGCACATATTACAGCATCACATTTGCAGGTCGATTCATCCGTAGATGTAAATTGATCAGCATTATAAATCTCGATGCGAATGACTTTCTTTCCAATAACTGCAGTCTTCATACTTGAGGTCAACCTCTTTGCCTTGATAACATCAAAATCAAGCTGCTGAGTGCTGTCATCACCATTATTGTTTTGGTTTTCACAAAGATTGACCATTTGCTGATAATCGGGAGTTATCGGTGGAGACAATATCCAGTTGGAGTACTGAAAGCATTAAACGATATTATTAGTAACATCCTAAATGTGATTACAATAATATATTAAGTAGGTACCTATTTAGTGATCGTGTAGAGTAACTGAATGAAGGGGGCATTCAATAAGTTACCTTACTACTCAGTGTTATAAGAAAAAAAAAATACTTACCGACATGTTTGCAGGACGAAGATGGTCGTCTAAGTGGCTCAAATGAAAATATTATTCCTGATTTTTATAGACAACAAACAATGCTATTACAGTTCAATTTAGCATGAATCTGCGTCGTCAATGAAAGTTTAATTTACATTGCTTGTTTTAATGAATGTTCTTCAATCGATGTAAAACATGCAATGTATGTTAGATTTATACTAGGTACATCTGCATACATAGTAAGTAACTAATTCACGGACGAACGCTCTGGCGGCGTATCAGGTAGAGGTCTGCCCGCAAAGCACGATTGTGAGTTCGATTCCTGCTTGCTAGATGTGTTCGATTCATTGTATACTTGTGCAAAGCGAAATACTTATCAAAATCGGTTAAAACTTCAGTGATTTACCTATAAAAAAGATACAAATACAACCACCTCCTTTTGAATTCGGTTAATAAAAAGACACATTCAATTACATCTAAGCCTGAAACCTTACCTACAGA
The DNA here is from genome assembly GCA_955876795.1 of Eupithecia tripunctaria. Classification (NCBI taxonomy): domain Eukaryota; kingdom Metazoa; phylum Arthropoda; class Insecta; order Lepidoptera; family Geometridae; genus Eupithecia; species Eupithecia tripunctaria. Next base: position 1,861,931 of record OY041616.1, on the reverse strand, counting down.
ATTTTTGACTCGACAAGGTTCTAACGCATAAGTAAGTAGTGTCGGCTAATATTACAACGACGCAGTATCAACCACTTAAGTAAAACAACTTTAGCGAAAACATAAAATAAGTATTAATAACTACCATGATAACCATGATTTAATTGAATAGACAGTAAGGTTTTCCATCTAAACTACTAGATAACGGATATACTTAATTATAATACACTACATAATTTTTTTATACATCGACAACATACAGAACACTGTGAACAAATATTTGTAGGTCATGCACTCATTTGTCCGGAGGGAATAAAATCAAGGCGGGAATCGAACCCACACCCTTCCGCGTCGCAGGCGGACCTTCGTCCGCCGTGCCACAGCGGTCATCGATTGTTATACGTTAAAAAAGTACTTTCCTAGATGATAAAAATAATGCGTTCATTTACCAATTTTATACAGCGAGAGAAGAAAGGTGATTCAATTAGTCGTTTGCCTAATTTGATGAATATGATGTTTGATCTTGATGCAGTGCTGACATTGCAGTAACCGTATCCTAGTGCTACCATATTTAGAAAACGGGATGCGTATTTAAGCCGAAATGGGGCCCCATTCTAGATCAATTGTGTCCAGATTTTTGAAGCCGTTGTTTGCAGCAGAAAAAAAATAAAAATTTTGAAAAATGTAAGTGCAATTTGAACATTATTTTCACTGTACTCAATTTATTCGTATGATTAGATCTATTCAATCATTTCAATTTATTGACTTAATATTCGACCTTGTTTTCATTTTTTTTTTCACTGTACTCAATTTATTCGTATGATTACATTTATTCTATCATTTCAATCTATTTGACTAAATATTCGACATTGTTTTCATGTGTTGATTATATTAATTAATGAACTGGTATTAATCTAGATCAGTTAAGTTACCTTTAGATTGTTTGCAAGAATCAGCAGTTAGCTCAATTGCTTCAATTGTAAATACTTGTTCTAATTTATTTCTAATATTTGATTGTAGTTTTTATTGAAGTATTTAATAATAAACTTTCTCTATATGTTTACAGGTCCAAGAACTCTGCTGCGTCACTCCCTATTGCATCTGATGATGAGATTGTAAGGAGCTCAAAGAGAACTGTCGAACGTCCTCGTCATCAACACGCTTCGACTTCGAGGAAGCGAAAGCTTCCTGCTGTTACCCCACATCGGAGCTGCACTACCTATGAGCTGTTCGGCACGGACAGTGAGGAGGAGGAGGACCATCGCCGTGCAAAGAGATACGGTAATAATATAGAACAATCTATATTCACCATTAGATGTTCACAGTACGCATATTGTCGATTCATATGAACATATTTCATAGTTTTAAAAACATATAATGCTGATCAGATAACCCCATCAAAAGAGAAAAAGTTATTGCAGAGCGAAACAATAATAAGAAATCGAACCAACACTGACACTGAGGCATGGTTTCATCTCCAAAAAATTATAAAAGCAACACAAATAGTACTTCAGCACTGTTTCATATTCAATAGAGCACACGAGGACCGCTGTTTCACAAGACCATTTAATCCTGCAGAACCCGCACACAAAACAAGGAAAGGATACACGCCGTCACCGCCACCACCACCACCACCACCATCACCGCAACCGCTCGCACCAACACCCGCACCACCGCCACCACCGCCGCCATCAACAGCAGCGTCAAAGAAATATCAAATGGAGCCTCGCCCCAACACCTCTACAAAAACATCAGCTCGTGATATGTTTGGATCTGACAGCGATGATGACGACACCGTCATCCCGACAGCAAGAAAAGGTCTCGACATACTGTCCTACTACTCGAAAAGAGTAGCAAACGGGGTTGCTCGTCAAATGAACTTGCAAAAAACGGGGTCACACTTTGTCGAGCTGAAGGTTTATAATTGTAATGAGATCCAAAATGTCCAACCCGTGAATAGATGGCGCCATGCCGTCATAACGATTAAAAATCGTACAGATGACAATACGCCGGCATGGGGTCATCTATCGCAATTCATTAAAGAAACAAGGAAAGAGTTCAAAGGTTGTCGCGCTGATATTTTGAATGGGTAATGCGTTATATTATAAACCTTGTGCTCAACGAAGTGTGAGCCTGTTTTTTATACATTCATTATACATCATGCATATCAGCATTACTCCGATTGCTACTCTTTAGGTTAAACTTTTTAAGAATATTTACTCGGTAGTATTTAAGTAGGTACTTCATGTTTATGTAGAGGTAAGTTTATATTAATAAAGAATAATCATTGTATTATCATGTTATTTTTTTCAAAGCTGTGTCGTATCCTGATCAAGTAGCTGAAATGATTGAATGTCAGAAATGTCGAATTGAGATACCAGAGAATAAATACAGATATCATTTGAGAACAAAATTACATAAATCAAATTGTTTGATAATGACTGAGTTCAATAATATTGACATAGTTGCAACAGCTTTTAAAAATAGAATTGTTACTTATCGTTTGAATCCTGCTAAGGATGTCGAGTACCTCACAATAGAGGCGATCCTGAGTAGTAATCAAAATGAGATCATTAAATTGATAAAAATGTCATTATAGAAGCAACAGTGTTTAAAATTGAACTTTGAACTCTATGCTTATTTTACCTTACCCAAGTCAGATGGGGAACAATTGAAGTCGTTTAACATGAAATATCAAATAATATATCAATGCACTGAGTTAAATAAAGTTATTTCAAACTTGATTGATTATTTTATTGAGAGACTATCAGAATTTGAACATTGTGAGTCTGGTTGGAGTTATTCGAGAATGAGTCATTTAGAGATAAACACAAATAAGTATTTTCCGATGAAAGGTGGCACTTACATTGAGCTACCCTCGTCTATAAGAAACACTAAAAGCTGTATCAACATACGGAATAATGATAATCATTGTTTTTATGGGGTATAATGGCAGGGTTGTTCCCTGCAAAGAATAATGTATGTAGATTGAACTCATATCCACATTTTGCTAATAGGTATATTGAATATAAAGGGAATGTCGTTCCCACCGACTAATTCAGACATTCGATTATTTGAAAGGAACAATCCTGATATCAGTATCAACGTTTACGGCTTAGATAACAAAAATTCTGTGACTGGACCATTGTATTTTACCAAAAAAAGAAAGATTGATCACTTTAATTTGCTATACATAGAAAATGGAGGCAAAGGTCATTATTGTTTGATAAAAGATCTAATCCGATTAGTACGACGTCAAATCACTCATCATAAGGGACACTGTTTTTTATGTGAATACTGCTTACAATTATTTAGTACTGAGAATAAGTACAGATCACATAATTGCAACGGCATTATAAGTGTTCTGCCTGAAAAGTCATCTATCATACAATTTAAAAATTATAATAGACAGCAAAAGATAAACTTTATTATTTATGCTGATTTGAATGTCTTTTGTTGAATACTGACGAAATAAATACTGAAAACACGAAATCGCTTAAGTTACATCAACCCTCATGTTTTGGATATTATATTTGTTGTTCACGTGATCAAAACATAAACAAATATGTTTCTTACAGAGGCCAAGATTGTGTTCAAGTGTTTGTAAAACGTCTCATTCAAGATGTTCGCAAAATTCAAACTATTCTGTCAGATAAGAAACCAATGGCGGTATTAACACCTGCTCAAGAATCGGAATATCTTAACGCTTAACTGTATGTCACACATCGACTTTATACCCAACTTTATATTAGGGTATAAAGTCGATGATGTCACATATGTAATGAGGTGTTATTTGATGACAAAGTGCGAGATCATGATCATATAACATCTGAGTTCAGAGGCGCGGCTCATTCTTATTGTAACTTGATTTATAAACAATGCTCATTTATTCCGGTGGTGTTTCATAATCTCAGTGGGTATGATTCACATTTGTTTATTGAAAAGTTGACCAAACATATAGGAAATATTAAAATAATTCCAAAAACTTAAGAAAAGTATTTGTCTATATCCAAAGAAATTGAATGTAAGGAAGGAGTGATTCGATAAAATTTATTGATTCTTTTCAATTCTTAAGTACGAGTCTTGATTTGTTGAGTAAAAGTCTATCTGACAGTGATTTCCAGCATTTATTGAAAAGCTTTAAAGGTAAACAATTTGATTTAATACGAAAAAGGGTATCTATCCTTATGATTACATGAATAACTGGTCAAAATTTGAGGAAACACAGTTGCCTGCAAAACATTGTTTTTATAACTCAATAAGCGATGAACATATAAGCGAAAGTGAGTAAGTACAAACATGCAACTGAGGTGTGGAATCATTTTAACATTAACAATCTGGGGGAATATACTGGTCTTTATTTAAAAACAGATGTGTTGCTGCTGTGCGATGTATTTGAAAATTTTAGGAGGGCAAGTTTATTATATTATAAGCTTGATCCTGCTTACTACATAACCTCGCCTAGCCTAAGCTGGGACGCAATGCTTTTTCACACTAAAGTAAAATTGGATAAGTGACTTAGAAATGTATCAAATGCTGGAAAAAGGTATAAGAGGAGGTTTAGCGCAATGTTCGCTACGACATGCAGTAGCTTCTAACAAATATATGCCGCAATATGACAAATTTAAACCATCTTCTTATCTAGTGTACTTAGACTGCAACAATCTCTATGGTTATTATCCCGACAACCGAAGGGTTATGCGATGACAAAAATGTATCCTATATCAGAATTTAGATTCCTATCAAACGGAGAAATTAAATATTTTGATGTGATGAATATTTCTGATGACAATGATTTTGGTTACTTTTTAGAGGTTGATTTAGCATATCCAGATCATTTACATGAATTACACAAGGATCTACCTTTTGCACCTGAAAAATATATTCCACCAGGAAGCAAATCTGAAAAATTAATTGCAAATCTGCATGATAAATTCAATTACGTAATACATTACGTCCATTTAAAAGAATGCTTGAATCAAGGTTTGACTTTGCTAAACATCCATCGAATTATAGGATTTAGACAAGACGATTATTTGAAACAATACATAGATCTTAATACTACTCTCCGTTAGTCATCAAAAACGAAATTTGAAAAAGACTTTTTTAAATTGCTCAATAATTCTATTTTTGGTAAAACTATAGAAAACAAAAGGAAACAAGTTGATGTGAAATTAGCAACGAAATGGAAAGACACTCAAAACTCAACATGAATAAACACCTTACAGCTGAAAAGTTGGTAACGAAACCAAACTTAAAAAGTATTCATGTTTTCTCTGAAAACTTTGCTGCTATTCAGTTGGAGAAAGAGAAAGTTGTATTAGATAGACCTATTTACATAGGATTCTCTGTTTTAGAGTACGCTAAACAACATATGTATCAATTTCATTATAATGTTATTAAAAAGAAATATCCATAGAAAGATCAGGCACAGCTCTGTTACACTGATACCGATAGCTTGTTGTATTTAATATTTACCGAAGATTTTTATAAAGATATGTTATGGAATATAGAACAATTTGATACAAGCAATTTCATATCAGACAATGTTTATCATATTCCGAGAGTAAACAAAAAATTCCTGGATTGTTGAAAGATGAAATGGGTGGTGATATCATAAACGAATTTATTGGCTTAAGAGCTAAACTAAATTGTATTAAAAGCATGAAATCTCAAATTAAAAAAGCTAAAGGAAGAACTAAGACAATTACAAGTCGATTGAATATTGATGATTATCATGACACCCTGTATAGTAACATTAATACCAGATGTAGAATGAAACTTATTAGATCTATTAAGCATATATTATATACTCAGCAAGTAGATAAAAAACTTCTAAGTGGCAATGATGATAAAAGACAGATACAGAATGAAAACACACACTACCCTGGGGTCACTGTGACACAATATTTTAAATATGTAGTTGTATTTAATAGAATAAGCTTAAAGTAAATGTACCTATTGCTTAGAATATATTTTGTATTATTTAGACTAGCATAGTTTTGTGTATTCAATAAATAATACGAATGATAATGTTTATTTATTTTTTTACCTCTTGTACTGGTCGGCTTAGTTACATCTGATAAGTAACCAATAAGTTTAATGTAACTGTTATCCGATTTGTATAATCAGTTAAATAAAACTATATTGACTTTATGTAACTTAAGTTAGCTCATTAGACAAGTGTAATTTTTTATAACTAAGAATTTGACATTATTTTCTTCACATTGCATGATATTTTGATGTACTACTGTTCAAACACAATTGTATGGTTGTTTCTGAATAAATGATTTATGATTTTTTAACAGAATATAATAGGCTGTTTAACCAAATAATACTCAGTTGATGATCTGCACCAGTTACAAACTCAGTTCATTTGAGATAGGTACCTGTTTTCACCTGTTATCACTGTAAACTTACTAATGTCACGCTGTATCTGAATTCACAATATTTTCCTTATGAGGCAGCGAATTTGAAATTTGATGACAACAAATACAGTATATTATACGAAATGTACACAAAATTCCGTCAGTCCTATTACAACCATTCTGTTGATCCGTTGTTTGGCCTAGAACAATTTAAAGAAAAAGCACCGTTGTTTGTCATCGATTGTTCAAGACAAAACGATACTATTAAGACAGGACCTGTTGATGTACGCTTGGAAATTGAAACTTCATCTGACATCCCGGACAATACATCAGCGTATTGTCTTATTTTTAATGAACGGGTGATAGAATATAAACCACTCAGTAATATTGTTCGGAAGTTATCATGAGCATCATTGTGGATGTGCAAGGTTTCAAAACAGATGAAAATAAATTTATCTTTAAAGAAATTGCTGTACAATTCGGGAGACATCATGCAGTGGTTTTATTATTCAAACCACCATCTCCATTTTATAGCTTAAGTAAATCAGAAAGAAGACATATTGGTTGAATAGAAAGAAACAGAGGTATATTTTGGGATGAAGGATTCATTCATTATAAAGATCACAAACAGATCATTGCAAACCTTTTAAAAGGAAAACATCGAATCTTTACGAAAGGAAAAGAAAAAGTAACGTGGATAAGAGATATCTTGAATGCATCACCTAATGTGGTTGTTTATGATTTAGAAGATATTAATTGCCCCAGTCTTCCAGGCTTGTATAAAACATATGAAGACTTGAAAGATGTTTATTGCTGTGCATGTCATGATAAAATTTGTGCTCTGAAGAATGTACTTTGTTTAAGAAAATGGTGTGATCAAAATAAAATGTTTTTAACTTTGTATTAATTTCACTGATTTGAATAGATACCTTACCCATTGAAATCATAGGTAGAAAATTGAATTGATCGCAGGTAACTTGAGCAGTTCAATGATAGATTTAATAGGTGAATAATTGAAGAATACTTGAACTGATAAATATTAGAAATTGTATAAATATACATTATATGTAACTAGGGAAAACTGTGTTACTGTTATAAAGAATTTCTTAATAACCATTGTTTTATTTTTAATTATATTGAATGATATCAACATCAATTTCTGAGTTCCCTAGGTAGGGTTGAGTTAGGATAGGCGCATAGAAGAGAGAAATTAATTGAGAGTAGAGTTTGACTTCAAAGACATAAATACTTGTAGACAAACTTGAATGAATGAGTAGACATTATGTATCATAGATTAGGAATAATTAAATAGGTGGTCGTTGAATTAAATGAAAACCTCAATGCCTAGATCAATAGTTTTATTTAGTATTCAGTTTTGACTTGAATAGATCGATGGTAAGATTGGGGGATCTGGATCAACAGTTCATAGCATTCAGTTTTCCAAGTGTGAAAACTGAATGCTTGAGAACTGTTGAGCCAGGTACCCCAATCTTACCCTACTGATGGATAATACTTTATTGCACACTTAAATCTAAAAGGAACTATTTACAACCAGAAAAGTTAAAACTAAGCGACAATTGGCGGTCTTATCGCTCAAGAGCGATCTCGACCAGACAACCATGGATGGATAGGATCAAGTAAAGTAGTAGTAGAGAGTCGTAACTTCTCATTACTATGGGATTTTCTTAGTTCCCTGTCTGCACGATAGAGGGAGGTGCTGCACCAAATCGTATGGAAATTATAATATTATATAATTATAATAATAAAAGGAGACATCGCGCCCCTATGTTAACCTCAAATAGAATCACCCCTCAGAGTGCCCAGAATGCTGGCAGCATTACCACTTTAAATGGCAATGCTAATTTGTTGACAGAAATAGAAGCCAGTATTAAGTTATACTTAGATTATTATTTGTGACTTGTCTTTGAGTTTAACTTACTTAAATCCACCAAAAAATAAAATAACAAGGCTAATACAAATCATTACCAGTCATTACTACTATTTATCAAGCTGTTTATATAGTAAAAATTTGACTTGTCTAAGTGCTTATTTTGCAAGTCTAAAGAAATAAACGATTTGACTCTGACTCTTCCTAAGTAAGTACTGTTGTTTACAGTTTCACCACCCTTACGACCACACGGTTGAATCGCATGTGGGCTATTTTCGAACCAACATTTGCCATTCCAAATATTATTGTAAGTATAGAAATGTTCTATGCTCTGAAGGCAGTGGTCTTACCATCTATGATAATTATGGAAGGTGGATACTGCTAAGAACAATGTCTAACATAATATTCCTAAATACCCATATTAAATACATCCCACTGATACTTTGGGTATGCTTCCGATAGGTATTAATATGTAATTAATATGGATCAGTTGAGCTACCTGTAGATTGTCTGCAGTTAGCGCAATTGTAAATACTACATTTAAATTAGTTCTATTATTTGATTGTAATTTTCTTTTTCAATAAAAAATTTCTCCCACCTGATAATAAAATTGCGAAAGTTAGGATTTTTAGATGTTTAGATAGATAATTGTTACCACTTCACACCATTACGACTGAACCGCTCGTGTTGATATGGAATCAAACATGGGCTTTTTATCCCATAAAACAGTTCCCATGAGAAAGATTTAAATTTTAAACGTTTACATAGAAAAAAACCGTGGAAAGCCACGGGCCGCAACTAGTAAGGCCATAAATAGATAACCGTTTTAATTAGAGAAGTTGGTTCCATAGAGGAATTACCAAATTGTGATAATCCACTGATTCTCAAAACCCGAGTTTGATAAGGCTCAATGATTACCTGATAACAAACAATAGTACACGTAATACTTCAACACATCTTTAGTATTATAAACTTATTTAATTATGACACACATTAATTTGTAGTTGTAAAGAAATTTTTATTTACAATGGCCAAAGTATCGAATTTTTTATCAAATATTCTTCTCTTAGTAATAATAAAAGAAAGTTTGAGTGATGAAACAGTGGAAGTTAAAATAAAACAAGGGATTGTTCGTGGTAAAGTGGAACAAAGTTGGTTGGAAGAAAAAGATTACTATACCTTTAGAGGAATACCTTATGCAGCTGCTCCGGTGAAGGAACTACGATTTCAGGTATATTTATGGTTTTAAAACACTACAAATCACATTGTTACTGGTTTAAGAACTCATAAAAGTGAAGTAATATCGAGACCAAATCATTAAAGCAAAACAAACATTCACAACAAAACACTTGACTAAGATTCATTTATTGTATTTTTTCATTAACATTAAACAAATGACATAAATACTGAATAAATTTTGTACTTACAGCCACCTATCTCTCAAAATGGTTGGAATGGCACCCTAGAAGCATTTGAACAAAAACCTACTTGCATGCAGTTCAGCGCAAGGAGACGAATGGACGAGCCTTTTGGCATATCAGGTTCTGAAGACTGCCTATTTATCAATATATTTACCCCTGATATCAAAGCAAAGCTTCCAGTTATAATATTTGACCACAATGATAGTTTTAAAACTGGTTGCAATGGAACTAAAACGTACTCTCCGGACAATTTCATGGATGAAGACATTATTGTAGTAACAATCAGTCATCGCTTGGGTCTGTTCGGATATCTTACTACTGAAGATGATGTTATACCTGGCAATAATGGCTTAAGGGATTTCATTTTTGGCCTTGAATGGGTCAGAGAGAATATAAAGCACTTTGGAGGAGATGCTGACAAAGTCACGCTGATGGGAAGCGTGGGAGGCGGTGCCCTTGTAAATATTCTTCTTTATTCTGAAAAAGCTAAGGGATTATTTTCAGCTGCTATTATTCAGAGTGGGTCCGCACATGAAACTTCGTTTTTCTATGAAGATTCGAGGGCTAAAGCATTTTTGCTCGGAGAAAAGGTAGATATAAATACTAATGACAGCGCCACACTACTTGAAGAACTACAGACCGTTGACGCAGATACACTACTGAGAAAAGTTGTTTACGTTTACGAAAACAGTAGAACTGCACAAAATAAGCAAATTAGTGTAGAACCATTTACACCAATCGTAGAGAAAAACGTAGCTGACGCAGTTCTGTCATTTTTACCTGAAAATGGTATGATTGTAAATGATGTGCCGGTTATAATTGGATTCAATTCTCGCGAAGGCTTAGACTTTGGATCACATTTCCTGTTCCAACCACATCTTCTGACATACACTGTCCAAGAAAACATGTTCCAGTTTCCAATAAGATCTGGATACAGATTTGAACAAGACACAGATATTTTCAAAGAAGCAACGCAGGAGCTGGCCCGTTTCTATTTAGGCGACAAGATATTAGATCACAACACTGCTATTGAGTTCACAACCTACCATGGTGATGTCATTTCAGGCTATGCTTTAAACGATGCCGTAAGATACCTATCAAAGAGAATAGAGTCCCGTGTTTACTTCTATATGTTTGACTTTAGAGGACAGCTAAATGAGAACAGCCAGTGCATAAGTCGCTACTCTTCGTATAAAAGCCAGCTATTTGGAGCAACTGTGCTGGATGAGGTTTGCTACTTGCATGTCTGCAGCCGGATCAAGAAGTATTATGACCAGATGAAGGGGCTTGCCAGCGAACAACCTGAGCAGAAGGTTCTAAAGCGGATGGTGAGAATGTGGACGAATTTCGCCAAAACTGGGTGAGATTATTTGCAAAATATTTTTGTTTGAACCAAGAATCCATAAAATTATACACAAATGGTGAGTCACCATTTGTGTATAATTTTAACCGTTAAAGAGGACTAACAGAGTCAGAGTCAAATCGTTTATTTCTTTAGACTTACAAAATAAGCACTCACAGCAAGTCAATTTTTTACTATATAAACAGCTTGATAAATAGTAATTACTATCAAACAAGGAATAAGGTGCAATTGACTCTAATTCACTTAAATGTTTTGTCCACTAGCGGAAGAAGTAAAAAAGAAACCACTAGCAAATTTATTGCTTATCAACTAATACCATCTTTGCATAACTAAGTCTAACTGTTCTTTCATACTATTGTCAGAGGTATCAATATTATTTTTAAGTAATTCTGTCTCTTCGTTTTAAAAATGTGTATTATTCACCTTGGTCCATCTACAGTCAAGGTAGCAGAAAATTTTCAACTGGTATAGACAAGGTTTTGGAGGATTGTACAGCTAGAGCGCTTTTCAAAGAAGTTCCGTGGCAATAAATAAACTAAATTTCTTAAACGCTATATTTTCTATTTTTACGTTATTTTTTCGGTCGCACCTAAAGCGCTGCGTTTAAGGGACTTTTTTTCTGAAAAGCACTCTTAATAGTATACGCTAACATATATTGTAATAAGTCAATATATAATTGGTATACCAATTAAATTACCATATTCAAAAATATTCTGATTCAAATAGAGCTTACAAGCAAACCTTACAAGCTGATCATACCCGATATTAAAAATTAAATGAAGCCTAGCTTGGGATTAAGTACATATAAGTAGATAACTCCTCGAAACTGCAATCCGATATGAAAAAGCCAGTGAAAATCAAAGGAAAGTCAAGCCAGTCTTGTTAAAAGTTGAATTAAATAAACTTAATAACTAGGAGCCCGGTGGAATCGTGTAATTTAATCCTCCCAACATTAACTCCCTTCAACGTTTACTTTCAGAAACCCGACGCTGCCCGGGGATAAAATATTAAAAGGCTTCTCTTGGGAACCAGTGAGTAAAGCCGGAGACTTGAACTATCTTCATATAACTAAAAAGCTACAGATGAAGACAAACCCGCTTGGTGAACGCGCTGAATTTTGGGACAACTTCTTGAAGAAATATGCGAAGTTGGTTGTTGATGGTGTGGTGAAGGGGAACGAAAAACGTGATGAACTATGAAATTTACTTGCAGATTCGATGATTTTGGTACTTATTCCGTGTATTGTATTGTTTTTACAAAACCATCAATATACCTGCTGTAATAAGTAAAGATTTTAATACAGTGCCATCTAGCGTTAAAGGTTGAAACTTGTTAGCACTGCTATCGGAGCAACCAACAGTTGCTCCGTTAGTAACACTTGTCTTGTGAATTGCTAACGTAGTTGATTGTAATAATGCTTTGTTTCACTAGATGGCGCGCTAAGGCAGTACACGGAACTACACAGAATGTAGAGTATAATGTTAATGATGAAATATTTTTTTAATCGAACAAACATTAAATCTTTCCTCTTTATAATATAAGTAAAGATATCTATCTATTATTTATATAAGTAATTTTTTGCCTAGCACCATACAAGATTTTATTTGATTTTCTTTTCTTTTCAATGGTTACTAATGGATGAAAGGGTCAAATAAAAAAAGAATCATCAAAATTGATTCGATTTGATTCTATTTTATTTGAAAGCTGGTGCTTCCCGTGTCCCCATTTCAATTTGGTCTAGTTCTTATAATGGCATCTTTGAGGAACCATATCATTGAAGTTGGTTTATACAATAATGTACTCTACCCAGGTAGAGTTATTCTGTTCTTTCCTAAGGTCGCTGGTTCTTTTTTATTCATTTTTAGCACACATTATCCCAATGTCTCAGACAAAGGAATATAAAGACAGCTTACGGTGAAATAAAAAACGAAGCCGTAGAAAACCGTGCTCACCTTGTAAACACACGCGCTCACGCACACAAATATCAACCAAACCGTGCGCAGTGCTCGTCAGTACCCGTCGAGGCACGAGCCAGGACACTTCGACGTGTAAATAGATAACTTTGGTTTCCTGTGCAGTGAAGAACTGTAAAAATAGCAGCAGAAAGGTCAAGAAGTCGGAAGGAATAACGTTTCACTGAAATAACACCGTAAAACTTTCTAATAAACACTTGTTTTTGTTTTACTTGGAACACAAAACCTCAACACTATGTTGATATCAAAGACAATGACAATGACAGTGACATAGAGCACGAATGTTACCAGCGTATGATTTCAGATTTCCCCAAGCTATTTGTTATTTTTCGCTTCAAGGGTTCACATAATTGGTAGCAATTTAGACTAATCGAGGATTTCGATAATTGGACCGACAACGATATAGCTAGATTACCACGGACTCACTGACTCACTGACATAATTATTGTTCTCCCAGATGGTGGAGGGTGAGGTATTGTTTTTTTTTGCGATAATGTATTTCTCATGTTGGACCGAGGGAAAATTCCTCGGTCCCCCTCGGTTTTTGAGATTTGCTCCCCCTCCCGGAGCCCCCCGGCCCGCTCTAACCTTCTTGCACACGGACCAACTTGGATCAAAACGTTTATGGTGTTTGTATAGAGGGGGACAAGTGATTTAAACTGATTTTTAACCCCCCCCCCCCCCCCCCCCTTGTCCCAGACCCCCTCCCCCTTTGTAAGTGCTACCAGATAGCGACGTGATAGAAGAAATTTGATTGCAGGGTCGTATAGAGGGTATCTTCTTGAATCAAAGGAAAAAATTAATAACCCCCCCTCTCGCCCCTTTTTTAGCCCCCGTTGTATATCTCCCAAACGGAGTGACTTGAATAAAAAAAAAATAACAGCCGTGTAGACGAATACAAGTCACTTTTTTAAGACAATTTTTTTACACCCCATGCCCCCCAAACTCCTCCCCCTTTTTTGAGTACTACCAAATAGAGGAGATATCGAGGGGTTCTGATTGCAGGATCGTATAAAGGGTATCTTCTTGAATCTAAAAACAATACACCCCACCCTTCCCCCATTTTTAGCCCCCGTTGAGATCTCCCAAACGGAGTGACTTTACAGATTTTTTTTTCACAGTCATGTAGAGGAGGATAAATAATTCTAAATGCAGAAAAATGTTTCCCCCTTTGGACCCTAGACCCCCTTTTTAACTAAAAAACATAAAAAACCGAAAGTTGGCCTGTTTTTAGTCTTTTTATTCGGGTGGAGCATTAGCGACTACGGGGCACAGAGAAGCGAGCCATGCCGTCACCCTTCACACCCCCAGCCAACAACCCACTTCCCGGGTCCCGGGGGGGCTGGAGGCGTGAAGATCCAAGAATTTGATATGGGTATCATGTTTGAGTAATAAGGATTACGAATTTGATGACGGCGGGCGTGGTTCGCAATCCGACACACTCACACTGCAAGGCGAGCGCAGCGAGTCTTGCTGTGCCCAGCCTCTCCTGAACCCCCTCCTTATCCAAGAATATGATATGGGTATCGTTTTCGACTAACATTGGGGTGGAGATTACGAATTTGATTACGGCAGGCGTGGGTCAGATCGTTTTTGGCTCAAACTTGGACAGTACGAAAAAGATGTCCATTTCAAAATCCAATTTGGCTGACATTTTTAAATCGTGGTCTCCTCTCTTGGTTATCGATTTCGATCAAATCGAGGGTGTAGGTTAGGTAAAAGGGGAACACAATTAAATAATAAACAACATACACAATTATTACATAACCACCAGGTAGCCCTAGTTAGTAATATTAAAATTCAAGATGGTGGACATTCTTTTTATTTGCCGTTTTACATTATGGGTAAGTATCGATCGTCTCCAACTGAATCGAAGGTGTAGATTTCGAAAATGAGTTTGCTTTAGAATTCAAGATGGCTGAATTTTTTTACCCAATGAGTATCGTTTTAAACAAAAATTTCATCGAGAGTGCTTATCACGAATATTTTTTTTATATTTCGTCTCTCATTTCATTCCTAAAAATAAACAAATCCACACATCATTTATTATACCATTTGTTTATAAACATACCCGACTTCTCCTGATCGCCATCTATCTTTAACCTAACTAATAATACTACTTCCCAAATTATAGGGAGTTTTTCTTTCAGATGGAAACACTTTCACGCACTCAACTATAAAAAAGTGGCTACATTTTTTAGTTCACCGTAAGATGTCTTTATATTCCTTTGTCTGAGCCCAATGTAGAGCAAAAGCAGCCCCGTATCCCTGATTTCTGTCCTTCGATTAAAAAAGTCAGTCTGCAAAACCTTTCGAAAATCGTTTATCCTTTTTTTATTGGGATTTAAGCATTAAACCATCATCAAACTAGAAAACGAAGATACGAACTTAAATAGAGCACGTTTTCCCAAAGAACTTATTCAGTACTTTTGCGTGTACGTAAGTACCTACCTAGTTTTATGCTACTAAATTAAAACAAACTTTATACGCCACAGTTTACCTTAACTACGTTTTTATTACCGTACAAACAAGAAGGCAAACAAGTCTACTCATAAACCGGTTTTACCAGTCTAGAGACTCGTACTTAATCTGCCAAGTGCATAACAAACTTATGTAATTTGCCGGCTAATAGCACATCGACTGGTTTTTTTCCATTATTTGTATAGGTAGAGCCTATTTAATTATTTGAGTTTACTAACCGTATCATTAACATCATACATTCACCCTATATTTTCAGCCTTCTGCAAGGAATAAAACCATCAGAAAAGTAGTTTACGACCAATCTTAGACTATTTTCTATGAAACACGACCAAAGGACCATCAAACGCACAAAAAAAATCCTTTTTTGTTTTGTAAAATAACACTGCGGTCCTTCAGACAGTAACAAAAACAAAACAAAAACATGTGCTCTTCTTTCATAATAATGCACAGTGGAGTAAGCTTACATGCGTCTGTTTTCCCATTAGAGTACAATCTTGAAGTCTTCAAATCCAGGGTAAATAAGTTCCTTCCGAAAAAGCATGCTCGTCTTAGGCCACATCTTCACTTACTTAAAATGAGTTAGTGGTCACGCTTGACCATCATCAAATAACCCATGTTACAGTAAGGTATGCTACTCGTATAATGGAGCTAGGGTAAATTATGTCAGTTTTAGTAGGCAATCATTAAAAGCTAAGGAAAAAATATTACGATGTCGGCTTACTACATTAGTCAAACTAATAATAAATTTATAAGTACTTTGGTTCGAGATCAAGGCAGTTCAGAAGGTTTACTAGATACCTCTAGCTAGATTCATATGTAGATCTAGGTAGATTTTTTGCCGACTTGGAAAAATGAGGAGGTTTTCTATGTTTGGCTGTATGTACTTTTTTTTACTTTTTTATGTTATTTTTACTATTTCACCGTCAACGGCGTCAACTATGGACCGATTTTAAAAATTCTTTAGTTATTGGATAGAAATAAACCCGAGGTGGCCCTATAAAAAATATCCCTGAGGGGTAAGTATATGGCCCGCAAAACTATGTAAAATTAAGGGACTCAACATCGGGTTTTCGATTATTAAGTACTTACTAGCTGCGCCCCACGGCTTCGCAGGCGTTGTTCCTATGAAAACGTTTAAAGGTAATTTTTATCCCACGGGAACTGATTTATGGGATAAAAAGTAGCCTACGTTTGATTCCAGGATAAGAACTACCTGTATCTAAATTTTCAGCCCGATCCGTTCAGTAGTTTTGGCGTAAAGAGGTAACAAACATCCATCCATCCGTAGTGTGATTATAAATTGTAAAGTCGAAAAGACACGATATAATACGTCACGAACACTCTTATCTCAGGAAGAACTGGGAGACGGACAACCGCTGGGAGACCACGATTCGGCAAACGTAGTTTAGGCGCCCTCCGATAGGTGCGATGGCGACCAGCAATAGACTGCTGGATGTGGCTGGCACGTTGAAGACAGGTTTCTATAGCGCTCTTAACGGGAGGCCTATGCCCAGCAGTGGACATAGGCCTCCCGTAGATACGTAACATCGGTAACTTCCCTCAATGTTATAGAATGATGATGATAAACTCGCTATAATTTCTTTCTTTTATGTCTAAGTACCTACCGTAATTGGCGATAATGGTTTAATAGCTATCACACTATAAATTTATATTAATTTCTTCATTCAAGGCTTAAAATGTAGAATTATGACTTTCCATTTCTATCGAAGCTGTCGATAACTGATGCTATGCCTGACGCATTCCCACATTAATTATGAACGACGCATTGTCCCGATATCTGATATAAAATAAAATAAGTCTTCATGATAAAGTTTTCTAAGTTTTGTTAAAAACCTAGAAAGTAATAAATAGTTCCTAGAAAAACTTTTATTGTAAAGCTTAGAGCATACAAGACGATCTTATCTTGAAATTCTTAGATATACACTTTTTTATTAGAGTTTGTTCAAAAAGAGTCGTGGGAATTGAGGGCGCTCGTGTTCCAATTGACAACTTTTGTTGCGTTGACAACACTGCTCTGTCATTGCAGTACAGTACGACTAAAATGATCTCCTCCTAAAACTTAAGCTTCTTATTGACCACAAATCTCTATTATCGGTATATTACGCTTACGTACACTCAATAATAAGCTATGCCGTTACTACATGGGGAAATAGCTCTGATATAAAAAAAGTTTTAATATGTCAAAAAAGATCAATAAGAATAATTTGTGGCCTGAGGAAAAGAGAATCTGCAAAACCATGTCTCGCAAAATACAAGATAATGACGGTTGTATCACTTTTCATATACAAAAGCCTCGTAGAAATATACAAAAATACAGATAAATACATACAACGAAAAAACATGCACAGATACAACCTAAGAAACATCAATAAACTATATACACCACAAGTAAGGCTAGAGAAAGCTAAAAAACAAAGACAGACTGTTAATATAAAGATGTTTAATATACTACCTACAAAGATTACTGAATTTGATAATTTTAATCTCGTTAAGCGTAAAATAAAAATATTTTTCGGAAACAATGCATTTGACAGCCTAAACGAATTCTTTAATATGGTTATATTGGAATACTCATTTTTGGATCAGGAATAAGTAAAATTTTGAGTCTCAGATTGCTTACAATAACTTATTAATTCAATAACTTATAAGAAATAAACTATTCGTTTATTTCTTATGTATTGCCATTGTAGGTAGCCAACTAAGTTATGGAATGAAAATGTGTAAAATGTAACAAATGTATTAAGTGAATGACTAATCTAGTATAACACATATGATATAAGATAGTGAATAAATAAAAATCTGAAATCTAAAAATCTAAAAGTATGTGAACTAACTTTTAGATTTTCAGATTTCAGATTTAAAAAACGTAAAGCCACGACTCTTTTCCTAGAGGCATTGTTTGGTTTTTGTTTTGTAATTATATTTTTATGTTTTTCCTCTACTTAAGTTTATGACTCTTTTGACATGGACACTGGCAGAGTTGTGGCAGCAAAGACACAGCAAGCCATGAAATACCTTTTGAACAGACTCTACTTATTAAATTTACTTGCAACAAAGCTAAACTTTTGACTTCTCTTGATCTTGAACATGTTTGTTTGCATACCAAACCAGTGATGTATACACACGTAGTTATGCAAACAAATTCGATAGTTTACCATACTCGCAATGCAATAACCGAGAGGGGACAATGCAATGTCAAGATGTCCGAATCAAACGCGCAAGAGAGTGCGTTAAACTTCCTTGTGTTATGATTTTGTGGGATTTTTTTATCGTAGGTACTAATCTAGAAAGAAAGGCAGTAAATTAATTGAGTTTTAACCGACTTCAAAGAAGGTTCTAAATTCGACTGTTTTTTATCTTTGTTAACCTCAGAACTTTTGACTGTAGTCCGATTTTCATGATTTAAAAAACGCATGCAATGCTGCGTGACTAAATAATAAAATAAATAAAAAATTCTGGGCAAATGCAGCAAAGACAGATATTTTTTAGACAACACTATGGGCTACAAAAGAAACTTTCGATGTGGATTCACCATTAGTAACATTAATAAATAATACATAATCTTTTTCAAACTCCGGCTCGTGAATCCTATCTAATTATTTTATAACAAGCTGCGCCCCGCGGCTTCGCAAACCTATCCCACAGGATAAAAAGTAGCCTATTTGTTATTCCAGGCCTAGAACTACCTGTATCTATGCAAAATGTTGCGTGAAAGAACAACAAACATGTTTACATACATGTTTACAAACATTCACGTTTACAATATTAGTAAGATAGTAGATCTACATGCCTATAGCTAACCCATTCAAATAAAATAATATCTTGGAACTAAGTCTAGGTAAAGATTAATGTTATAGGTATCATTTTAATATGTAGTAAGTTTCAGTATTAGTGTTCATTCGGAAACCGACCGGCGCGGTTGCACGGCGAAGATTTTTACCTCAAAGTCGAATTAGTCAATCGTTCGTAAGTTAGACTGAAATTAATTTAAAAGTTCAGTGATAAGGTACTCATATAGTCCAGTCATTTTAGCGATACACATCGGAACCCTCATTTTGACGTTCTGAACGTTGTTGTCTCAAAAATTAAAAAAAAAGTGTTTGAGTCGTAAGTCGGTTTTTCGGGAATATCTCGGTGTCTATTGATCCCTTCTTATATTATGTTCTATCAAAAATATTATGATTTTGTGGAGCATAAAATTTGTCGAAAATTTTCATTTTTTTTCAATAGTAGTGCAAGGTCAACCGTGAAATTTAGGTTGCGTCTCAAACAAAAGGCAAATAGACATGTTACAAATCAGTATATTTCTGTGAAGCCAGCAATTGTTTATTTTGTCCCTTACCCACAGATTACAATGCGATAGTTCGAGATTTTGGTGAAATCGGAAATAGTATTTTGGCTTAGGCAATATAAACAATTGGATGTACGATACAAAATGATTTACTCATAGCTAAGCTAAAAAAAGTGTCCCCATAAATTTTCTGCCAGCTTAGAATTTGCACCACTCCAACTCTTTCCGTGGGTGTCGTAAGAGGCGACTAAAGGATTAGATATCCTTAAGTCGCCTCTTACGTAGGCCGGGCAGCACCTTCAGAACAATTCTACCACCGAACTCACAGCATTTTTGAGTTTGAGTTTGAGTTTGAACTGTGATCCCCAACCCGCATGCCCAACGTGGGGATTATGGGCATCACCCCATGAGACAAATGCCAATAAGTCGCTTATCATGGGGAGGTCTGTGTCCAACAGTGGACCAATACAGTCTGTTGAAGTTAAGGTTGAGGCAAATTTTAATTTTCTCTGTCTGTTCTCCCGGTAGAGTGCAAACTCGGTGTCTTCAAATCCAAATATAAATAAATAAATAATTCTGGACAATTCACACAGCATTATCTAGCCCCAAGCTAAGCAGAGCTTGTGTTATGGTTACTAGATAACTATAAATGAATAAGTTCCATCTCGGTCAAACAATTAAACATCATCAGCAACTAACTAATCTATCCATGGTTAAATAAAACAACCAAAAAAACAAAGAATCGACCAAAACATGATAACAAAATTACAGTATTCTTAAAATGCAACCTTTAATCTAGACTTCCGCGTATATGTATATTATGAATATGCATTGTACCTACTAATAAGTATCTAAATGATTAGTAAATAAATATATATCTCGCTTGCCTCGTAAACAGTTTTCGCGCTTCCGTATTTTTTATAACTTTATTACGAACTTTTTGTAGGAACTTTGGTCAAGGTTTTCACATTTGCAAGTACTTCATACAACCCATTAGGTGTAGGCACTTAGGCCCGTATTACGAGAGCTTGCTCCGTCATAGATTTATGCTTGAGTGACGTTTATGCCAAAGAAAAGCGTTACTCAAGCATCGATGACTGAGTAAGCTTTCATTATACGGGCCTTCACATAATATGCTTTTCTAAGTGTTAATTGATTGTATTGATAAGATTTGTTTTTTTATTGGACCCTCAGTTCTCTGTTATGTAAGTACCTATACATTGTGATCTACATAGCTTGGAAATAATGATTTGTTTTTTTAACTGAACCCTCAGTTCCGGAATAAGTAACTACATGTGATCTACATAGCTGATCACGTGATCACCTTTCCAACGGACTTCACTAAGGAGGTTTTCAATTCGACTGCAAGATTTTTATTGCTTTTATGTCGGTACTTATGATTTTTACCTGCTTGATATTTGCGCGAAGATATTAATTAACCAAAGATTTAAATGCTTAGATAGACCCTTTCCGTAGTGAGACCGCACCGTGTTTGTTGCCAAGCGAAGTTTGTGAGCTCACAAACTTGTCTTTCTCGTCTTGTTGAATCAGTGAATTGAGTGTATTTATGGTGTGCTTGTTCACAAAAGTCCGTGCTATAAAATTGCACAGTAAAATGGAATCATTATCATTGATCGTTTTTAAATCTATATTCACTATCAGTTAAATAAATTACTTACATGGTGGTACCTAGGGAAATCTAATCAAGTGAGCATTTATAATGTGATTTAGTTAATGATAGAGCAGAGTTTATGTCTACACCTACAATTATAGTATACAATCAGTTTAATGTTTTTAGAATAAATATTAATCGGAACAAGATTACTTTAATGAGTCATAAAAACGATACAAGTATCATATAACGAGGCCATGTACAATTTAATTATTTACAATGTATATTATTTTTAGTTGTACACAAAAAAAAAAACAACCCAAGCTGTGTATTTTTGTGCTTTATTTCTTTTGTTTCTTTATGAGTTATTTGTCAACCTTTATTGTTTTTTGTTTTTGTATGTTTTTATTAGTTGATTGTTATGTGTCTTAGTAGATGTGTTATCGTCCGTGACGTCACCAAATGGCTCTGTCGGAAGACCAGCGTTGATTGTAACGTGTTTACAACCAGCTCATGCTGAGACAGAGACCGTTTTGTGACTCTAATCAACAGATGCTTTGTCTTTTATTTTAAGCCATATAATGTTTTCTTTTGTTGATTAAGTTACAAATAAAATAATATTCTATTCTATTCTATTCTATTCTAATTTAAGGTAAGTTCCAATCTAATTACTAACCTTAATTACCTTTACGTAGCGTGTCATCTCAAAGTTCAAAATTGATTTTCCTTTTAAATCCAATATGGTTTATTTAAACTACAGTTATTTACAACTTAACAACGGAATAAATTAATTGCATGGCGCATGAAACAGCGCTGAAATATTGGAGAGCTCGAAACTCCAATCATGGTAAATATCCCGTTGTAAACAACTTTAGAATTTTATTCCAAACAAATTATTAATCGAATCATTCCCGTCTCGTACCAATCTACCAAAGTACATGGCACCTTACTAAGGAATTCACATATACCAAGGCCAATTTGTTATTCATATTTTTTGTTCGTTGTTTGTAACTTGTTTTAAAACCCAATGAAAGGTAAAGAAGGGTTAGTAGCCGGTTTTTAGGGTTCCTTATCCAAAGAGGCTAAGCCTCCGCTGTCTGCCTGTCTGTGAGCGTGTCGATTTGAAGCGACTGTAGACTTAAACAATTTTTTTTTCCGGGAGACTGTCATTTCAATAATAATAATAATAAAATAAAATCACTTTATTCCAAATAACCATGCATATTGGGTTCGTAAGCACACAAATATATAACCGCTTTAATAACACTAAAAACATAGTAATATCATAAATTAACGTAAAATTCCCAGAAAAACGTTGTATTAATAATAAGAAGCGATTTTTTGGTTTTTTGGTCGACGTTAACAATCGTTGTATCTCTTGAACCGTAATAGGTGGATATGAAATTTATATATATTGGGTAGGTCGACTGCGGGTGTCGTGAGAGGCAACTAAGGGATATCCACCGGGGGGTAGGCAGCAGCGCCCCCTGCAGAACAATTATACCACCAAACTGCGATCCCCAACCCGCATGGCCGGCGTGGGAATTATGGGCTTCATAAGATAAACGCCAATTAGGCGCTTATCATGGGGAAGCCTGTGTCCAGCAGTGGACCAATATAGGCTATTGAGGTGGAGGGTGTAGGACATCTTAGACAGTGTAGATAAAAAAAATGGGAATTTAGTCCTGGCGTCTTCACAAACGTACAAACGCAGAACCTTCAGCGCATTGTCAGTGAATACCAATAACACATTATAAAAATGAAATGAAATGAATGAAAATAACATAAATAAAAATGTAGTTATCTGGTAAAACCATCCTGCGGTTCCTGGCATACAAAAGAGCTTCAAATGTCAAATATCTTGCGACTGGTTTTTTTTTTGAGTTAACGTTTTATCGATGCTATTTATAAGCACAGAACCTGGCAGTTTCATTTTATTTTTGTTTTTTCTCTGTTGGTTGTTGAACCGTAGCGTTTGTGTACTTTTTAACCGACTTTTAAAAAAGAAGGAAGTTCTAATTTGTCTATAATTATGAGTAACGATTTAAAAAATCTTTCGTTGTTGTATGGAGAATTATTCCGAGGTGATCCCATAAAAATGTTATTCCGAAACAATGTAAAAATACTATGTATTTAAAATTCTATGAGACTTTTTAATTACTTCCCGATTTTTTAAATTTATGAATGCCATGGTCATAATTTGAATAACTGCATCATTCAATTCTAAGCAATTTCTTAGAATTTAATGCAGTTATTCAAATTATGACCATGGCATTCATAATTTTTTATATTCAAATTATGACTTCAAGTTAATTAACTCCCTATTGCAATTTAATGGAAACCTATTAGTAAACAAAAATAATATATTTTTATTATTCCTGGCGATTAAAAAGATATATAAGTTGTATCTTAGTCATTAATTACAAAGATACAATCATACATTGTCTGCATGCCTATAGTACGAAAAGTCCACTTTTGGACATTGGTCTTTTTGGCTCTAATTTTTAGGGGTCATCAACCTATATTGGTCCACAGCTGGACGCAGGGCTCCAGATATAGGCCCTGATATGGGTCTTTTTAGCTTTGATCTCATGATAATGCCCATGATCCCCACGCTGGGCATGCGGGTTGGGGATCGCAGTTCCATGGTAGAAATGGTTGTATGTATCTAGTGGTATGTTACGCAGAGTTACTGCCCGCTCGGGGATATCCCTTAGTCGCCTCATACGACACCCGCGGGAAAATTTATGGTGGTGCAAATTCTGAGCCGGCAAGATACCGCGGTGGATGGTAGGTATTAAGGTACCTGCGTTTAATACTGCCTAGCTAAGGGATTACTTAATTAAATGTAAAATATCCAGTTTACTCAATAAGTTTTAATGTTAATCACTATTAAATAAATATGTACTCGTATTATCTAATATAAACAAAATATTCTAACTTTACAATAAACAAAAAAATATTAAATAAACACTAAAGTCATTTAAGTACTTACCATGTTTTGAGTTTACGGGCATTTTCTTATAAATCACCTACTAGAACCGTTTTTTAATACTACTAAATCGATTATGGTAATTACCATTTACATTTTTTGGGAATTTTCTATAAAATACCTTCGACCGGTTATTATAACTAATGTAAATAACTTAAGTTTTAATAACCATGATATTAGTTGGTATTTAATACCATTTATAGTTCAAATTAGTTACCATTTTTAACCGACTTAAAAAAAAGGTTATCAATTCGACTGTATTTTTTTATGTTTATACCTCAGAACTTTTTACTGGGTGGTCCGATTCTCATGATTATTTTTTTATATGAAAGCTGGTGCTTCCCGTGTGGTCCCATTTTGATTTTGTTCAGTTCTGACAACGGGATCCATGAAAATTCATGAAAAATTAAAGGTTTAAAGTTTTTTAAAACAAAATTAATTATATCACAAATATTTCTTAGCTTGGCATTTTACCCGACAGGCCCTATTACCAGGTACCTTGTACAATTACCGCCCGGAAACTTAGCCACCGTGACATTTTCCTCGGTCGTATGCACTAGGCTTATCTATCTAGGTATACGTTACGTTAACGCCACAGCAGTCACGTATTCACGTACCGAAGCGTACAGGAAGTTTTTACTGTGTTCTAGAATCCAAAATATTTTATATTAACAAATACAATTCATAATGGTGACATAATTATTTAAAACCCTGTATTTAAATATTACGAGACGAATCTGGTTAGCTGCCTGTAAACTGTTAGCAACAGATTGCATTCTTTTCATTCTTTTTCTACATTTGCTTCTTTTAAGTATTTGATAATGTAATTTTCTTTGATAAGTAATAAAAAATTCAACAACGACATTTAATGTATGCAAACTTTACGAAAATTATAATTGATTTGGAAACAATAAACCTAACAACGGGTTATTCACTCGCACCAACGAAAATAAGAATAGAGAAACCAAGTTATACCTAATTAAATATAACAAAAATGCATTCATCAGGTAAAAGCTTTTACCAAAACTTGTTTCCAGCTTTTGCGATTTGCTTCGATCATACAAGTGTCGTAAAATAGTTTCCTCCAATATTTATTTGATTTGAAACCACTTTGCTTACAAAACATATCTAGGATTCTAGAACGGACGGTCACCTAACTATCCTGTAGTTAGGTGATAGGAAACCCCAGGTCTGATTACGCAGGAAGGTGGTAACTCAGGTGGGTGGGTGGTAAACGCAACGCAGTTATGTTGTTATGTCATGTCGTAATTAAAATCATATCCTTTCTATCGTTTATCCATCCAGCATGGAGCATGTTAGTAAATAAACCACGATACAAATAACAAAAACTCACTTGCTTGGCGTCGAGTTTCAGATATAATTGTAAGCAATTTTATTGAAGGGAGGATCTAAAATTGACAAGTTATGTAAATTACGTATAAAAGGACGCGCCAACAAAGTGAATTTTAGGTTAAGTATGGGCGGTTTGTTTACGTTTATGCCTCATTCAAAATGGACACGGTATAGTGCAGGATATACTTATTATGATTAGGTTACAATTTTACCGCTGCTTTTTGGAAGCGTTCACAATAACGAAGTTTACATCCTATTTCCTCCTCCCTCAACAGCCTGTATTGGTCCACTGCTGGACAAAGGCCTCCTCCTGATAAGCGCCTTATTGGCGTTTATCTCATCCCCAGCGTGGGGATTATGGTCATTACCCTCCATGAGATAAACATCCAACAATGAATGGTAATTTGAGCCTTACAATTTGCTTAAATCAATGAACAACCTTGAAACAAAAAATAAACGCGAAATTAACCTACATTTCGTATTTATTTATAAATATGTTTGCGTGAATATTTATGAAAGTAGAAATAAACAACCAATTTATAATTCAGTTCAAGTGTGTCGAGTAAGTCGAGTTTGTCTTAAACAAACACCAGAAAAACCTACCTAATTATGTGAATTCTTGAATGTAAAATATCGTTGACTTTGTTTTTGTCCTTCAAAACCAGAAAATTTGAACATGATCTTATTTGGATGTTTTAATTAGAACGTCCAAAAAGATCTGCCAATGGATCTTTGCAAAGGAATTCTGTGGACCAAGGGTTCTAAAAAATCATGAATAAAGGAATAAACTGGACATAAACGTCCTAAAAGATCCAGCAATGGATTTTAGTGTACGTACCTCCTCAACCACAACAGCCTAAAATGGTCCACAGCTTGACGCAGGCCTCCCTCTGATAAGAGCCTTATTAATTGGCGGTTATCTAATGGAGGTAATGCCCATAATCCTTATGGGCATGCGGGTTGGGGATCGCAGTTTAGTGGTAAAAGTGTTATGCAGGAAGCACTGCTGCCCGCCCCCGGCACATAACCCTTAGTCGCCTCCTCCGACACCCGCGGGAAGAGTTGGGCTGGTGCAAATTCTAAGCCGACACACGCACCAAGCGCCGAGCGGCTGTAGTATTTCTTATACAGCCATCGTACTATCGTACTACAGCCGTTTGGTAGTGTGGTTAACAATAAGTTATTCCAAACAAAACGAACATTGACCTTAACTTAACTACCCCGTGACTAAGTCAAACAAAATACAATACCCGTTACAGAACCGTGCCACAGTACACAGTAGTGCAGTTGAAATGTCCTCGCCAATCGGTCCACACGTGCACAATAGTGATGTTCTCGTTATCGACATCGAGACGGATATCGAGAACATAATAAACATCGTGGACGACGTGCAAGTGGTCGAGAAAGTGCCGGACAGCCCTATTAGTGTTGCCATGAATGGAAATGGTGAGTGATTTATTTTTATTGAACTGTATTTATTGTAGGTGTTTACATAACGAAGTGAAATCAAAAATAACAGTACTTAGGTATAATTATATCAAATAAAATTTTAAGAATTTGATTTTATGTAAGTTGTTTTGTAATTTTATTCTTTATTGACAATGAAAATTACAACCAAATAAAAGAAATAAATTAGAACTAGAACTTAAAATTTGATCTATAAAATTTAGAGTTTTGTAGATTGTGTCTACGCAAATAGTTTTTTATTTTGTTTTGATCAGATCATATTTGAATTTATGCCTTAAAATAATTAACTTAATTTATTTATTGAGAAAGAAAATGACAATCTAATAATTGAAACTAGTAATTATAATTGATGAGCAAAAATACGTTAGATAAAGTTAAAAAAACATGAACATAAAAATCGTATAATGGACACAATTACATAACATAACACAAGCTCTGCTTATCTTGCTAGCCCCAAGCGGATATTGCGGTGTGGATTGTCCAACAAAAAAAAATTATTTTGTTTTAAAAAACTATAAACCGACTGAAATTTTATAGTTTTTTTTGTATATTTTATGAATCCCACTGTCAGAACTAAACAAAATTAAAATGGGACCACATAAGAAGCACCAGCTTTCATATAATAAAAGAATCATGAAAATCGGACCACCCAATCAAAAGTTCTGGGGCCTAATTCCACTATTTATTAAACAAAATGCCATAATGGCGCCATACGATTGAGATAGAGATTTAGCCGTAAATTTATTTGGTATTCTCTTACCATAAGATTACAATCTCTATGACTTATAATAGCGTGTCAATAATGTGGTGGGGCATATAATCATAATCGTAATAGTCATAGATATGGCATAAACGAAAAAAGATCGTGTTAGTAGAATACCAAAAGGTGTCAATGGCAGTGATTGTTACGCGATTATGAAGCGATAATAGTGTCATAGTGAGGCGATTGTGTTAGTGGAATCGGGGCCTGAGGTAAAAAAACATAAAAATAACAGTCGAATTGATAACCTCTTCCGTTTTTAAAGTCGGTTAAAAAATTAAAAATTTCAGTACGATAATAAATCCGAAGGATCCCGAACTAGCCTAGGCTGTATTACAGGATCTTCTTATTTAAAGTTTTACAATGTGCCTTCAAGTACAAAATTTGTTTGATATCATCAAAGTTTTCGCCGGCCCCCTGCGATATACCAGATCCAAGTCATTTTGATAAAAATCAAAATGACTTAGCTCTGTAAGTCTACCTAAGCCTCGAGGTATGTTTGATTTGCCCATTATTATTATTTATTTATTTATTTAAGGAAAACCAGCAGCACATACAAAAAAAATCTAAATTCAAAAGATAGAAACAGAAGGCTATTAAGAGGTTTTCACGACTAATTGCTGCCAATTAACCAACATAATATTTTATCTACGTGTTAATTTTATTTCTTCGACTTAGCAAGTATTAAGTTTGATTAGTACCTACTGTACCTAGGTAACAAATATTAGCAAGCTCAATACAGAAGGATATGCATTTACCAGCAATTTATTTTACCCGTGGTACCACCAGTTATCTCATTTGGACTACAGGTAAAACTCTTTATTGCGATGTCTTGAATTTATCGCTAAGCAACGGTCGGTTGACCAGCACAAATTGATTTAAAATAATAATCAATTAATCGCCTGTTTTTGCGAACTTTACCTTTTTCTCTTTCAATAAATTGAAGTTATGTAAACAAACGTAAATGGCCTACATTCACTTAGTCAGCCGATTGTACGTACAGTCAGCTGCACAAATTTGAATAGGTACACTGCCTAAATATCACATAAAACTTAGGCCGAGCGCAGACTTATGTCACGGCAGTCTTTCCTCCTTTAAAAGACTGTCTTTCTCTATCGTCTTCATCATTTTTGTAAAGGAATAGTCTAAAAAACTATCGCGACTCAAGTCTGCGCTCAACCTTACTTTTTTATGTCTTCCGATTTTAATGATTCTTTTTTTATTGTAAAGTTGTTGCTTCCAGTGTGTTCCCAGTCTAATTTGGTCGTTCTGACAATGGGATTAAAACTATTTGAAGTCGCTTTATAGGTACTTTTTTAAAACAAAATCAATTATTTTCTATAAGTAGATAAGATTTTTAGATAATTACTCCAACTACAAACACACATTTCAAATGAACGCCATTGTTTTCGTCAGGAATCGGTATACTAGGTCTATATTGTTACTATTCGTTAATTGTAGTTTTCTTTGATAAACTAAATCTACATATTGTTTTTTAATAATATTACACGCAAGGAAGTTACTTCTGAATAACACTATTATTTCTGTGAAAGCGTTTACCAGTAAGCTATAATTTTGTACCGTGAAACTGGCAGGCCAAGGTAGGATCCGATAATGAAACTGTTAATACTTAATTTGTTTTGTGCTTCATTTTCAATAATATTTCGAAGTATTTGTTTATTTTGTGAAGGTACTACATACCTAGTATTACGTGACCTCAACCTCAACCTCAACAGCCTGTATTGGTCCACTGCTGGACGCAGGCCTCCCTCTGATGAGCGCCTTATTGGCGTTTATCGTATGGAGGGTAATGCCCATAATCCCCACGCTTGGCATGCGGGTTGGGGATCGCAGTTTGGAGGTTGTTCTGCAGGGGACGCTGCTGCCCACCCCCCGGTGAATATCCCTCAGTCGCCTCTTACGACACCCGCGGGAAGAGTTGGGGTGGTGCAAATTCTAAGCCAGCACCACACAGCTATATATAGTATTACGTGAGAAGGCCTCTTAATTTTCATAGATTCTTATTTTAAACTAGCTCCGCCCCGCGGCTTCGCATGCCTATCCCACGGGATCTAATTTACGGGATCAAAAGTAATGTGCTTATGTGTTATTCCAGGCTTAGAACTACCTGTATGCAAAATTTGATCCCGATCCGTCCAGTAGTTTTTGCATGAAAAAGCAACAAACATATAAACAAGTTTACAAACTTTCGCATTTATAATATTAGTAGGATAGTAAGATTGTCAACTTACCTAATATTAATTTTTGTAATTATGTGAATGAAAATTAAAATTTCTCTAAAAATTATGGACTCTTTCTTTTTTTTCTATAAAACTATTTTCTTATAGCTATGACGTTTATGGTATCGCCTTTTTTTTTTATTTATCCAGTTTAGTGTTGTACTAAGGAAGGCAGGTTTTTAGAAAAATCCAAAAAAACTGTTTGTATTTTTATAGAATTATTTCAAGGTGAGTGTTATTAAGGTATATTTTATTTGTATATTTTCCTCTACAACTTACAATTTCGCAGCTATGAACACAACAAATCAGGTTCATTAAGTTTTATCGCATGTTATGAATCTGTAAAACTAGTTTATTAAATACTAGCTACGCCACGCGGTTTCACCCGCGTAGTTCCCATTCCTGTGGGAGTTCCAAAATAAATCCTTTGTCACTTCCTGAAAAGTAAGCTTTTTAATGATGAAAGAATTTTTTTAATCGGTCTAGTAGTTTCAGAGCCTATTCAATACAAACAAACACAAAACCAATTATTTCCTCTGTATAATATAAGTATAGAAATAGGTAGTATTAACTAATTAACTTTAAGATCACTAAGTGTATATACATCTATAATTTATTTATTTGTTGTGTCAAGGAGGCGGGCGATGCGACCTTCACAGTTTTAAACTTTTGCTGTCTCATCTTTCATTTGTAACTTATTGTATCATGTACATTGAGAGAGTATGTACTGTAGATCGTATTTTTATTCTTGTTTTTATCTATCTTTAATTCTATTTGTGCACCAAATAAGTTCCATTTTATTTAAATTTGTGTGTTTGAATACCTATTTGATTTGTATTTTATTGTTTCTTTTATAAGTGTTTTTTGGTTTTATTTTTAGTAATGTGAGTATTTTATCCGTAACGCCAACAAGTGGCTCTGCCGGAAGACCAGCGTTGGATGCTAGCTTGCCAGCCATTCAACTCATGCTGAGTCAGAGCCAATTTTGTAGACGGATCTAAGTACACTTTTTTCTTTTTCCTTGCTCTAAAATGTATACCTACTTATGTTCTGTCTATAAAATAAATATATTTTATTCTTATTCTTATTCATTGTTCTAAATAAATTATTTTGTATTTGTATTGTATTTTGTATTTACTTAGAAAATTAGTATAATAAATAAACGTTTAGTACCTCTACTTTGTTAGTCAAGTCATCCTTATCACATAATTGTAGTTTGTTACAAGATTGTATACAATAGTTTGCGATTCTCAACCGTGGTACTTGAACCAGGAAATATCTATTTAAATACAGCTGTTCTACAACCACATTACAGCTTAAGGCGGTACCCTGAGGCACACTAGCGCCGCCACTTATTTTATCTTATTATTACGTTGAAGAAAGGAATTTACAAACATTGATTGGCCTGTTTATGAAACCCACCATAAGCTTTATTTTAATACTTATGTTATAGTTATTTTTGTATAGTTAAAAAGGAGATGCAAAAACAGAGTTTGTTGGCCA
Organism: Eupithecia tripunctaria; assembly: GCA_955876795.1. Lineage (NCBI taxonomy): Eukaryota > Metazoa > Arthropoda > Insecta > Lepidoptera > Geometridae > Eupithecia > Eupithecia tripunctaria. Next base: position 1,830,219 of record OY041616.1, on the reverse strand, counting down.
CCAAATGCAATTTCGCATCTCCTTTTAAACTGCTTATACAAAAAAAAACTATTACAGAGCTATCAAAAAAAGCTTATGATGATAGGTATCACAAACTGGCCTTGCATTTTTTGAAAAATCGATTGTTCAACTTAATAATACGATAAATAGTTGGCAGCGCTAGTTTTAGTCGGGGTACCGCCTTAAATAGCTACCACTAAATATAGTATTTACAGAGTTGAATAGAGCAGAATGCCACTCTAATATTATAAATACAAATGTTTGGATGGATGTGGTTATCTCTTCACGCCAAATCCACTGAACAGATTGAACTTAAATTCTGTATGCAGGTTATTTTAATCCTGGAATCAAACATAGGCTACTTATTACTATAAATCAGTCCCCTTGGGATAGAACTCACCTTTAAACGTTTTTATAGCAACCACGAAGCCGTGGCCAGAAACTAGTTTATGATACTTTAATAGCACATATCCGGTTTGTTGCTACTTTTAAGTATAGGTCAAAGAAAGTTACTGAAGTCTATTAATTATTCAGCTACTTACAAAGAATAGAGTGAAGGAAAAGCCAAACGAATGATTAATACACCTAGCAGTTTCTATTTATATTGAATTTTGGCTTTTCTTTTTAAGATTTACTAGTTGCGCCCCGCGGCTTCGCACGCATACGCATTGTTTCTATGGAAACGTTTAAAGGTGATTTCTATCCACGGTAACTGATTTATGGGATAAAATGTAGCCTATGTTCGGTTCCAGGATTAGAATTACCTGTATGTAAAACTTCAGCCCGATCCGTTCAGTAGTTTTGGCGTGAAGAGGTATTTCTTCATTGTGTTCAATGACAGTAGATATAAACCATTCTTGAACGCGTCTCCACAGAGTTTTACCAGTTTTTTCTCTTGTGTGAGCAAAAAGCAGACTTTTTCTTTTTCGTCGTGGTAGTATTTTACCAGTAAGCAGTAAGCAAGTAGACTTTTTAAAAGTTATATTTCAATAGAAATACATATATTTCTAAAGAGTAATGAATAATCACGCGTTCATTTTAAGAATGGTTTATCTACCTACGAAAAAATTTCTGCATGTATATAGGTAGGTACTCCAAATTATAACACCTATAGTAAGCAATTTAGGTAAGTTGTATCTATATCTACTGACTAATGACTATTCGAGGCATGTCAGATAACAGTAAGCTAATGGCATTTTTCATTTGGTAGGTAATGGCTATTTTTTTCCTCATTAGGTTTTGAGGAAGCTTTGGCCAACTTCACGTATTCGTTCACGGATCGATACAGAACAAAATGAGGATAATCTCGTGTGGGTTTTATCAGTGAGCTATGAATATTATAAAATGTACAAAACCAAGACTATTAATACACAAAAAACAACGGGTTGCAGAAGTGAAAACTATACACGCACACTCTTCCGAGGCACCACAAGTGGCCATTTTGCTCTTTGCTTTTTTTACAAAAAATACTTTTGACAGCGCAGCGCCATCTGTTAGCCTGCGGCAGCTTCAACCGACGCTGTGGGTTCTGTGTTGCTCCCGGAATCAGCAACATCTTCTTTCAACTTAGTGAACTATTTACTCAGGTAGCTGTAATTTTTGAACTTTTGAAAGCTCATCAAGTAGGCTGCTAGCTTACAATGTAGTAGGTACCAATTTAAAATTACAGTAATGCAATCGTGTTACGTCACCTCGGTCACGTGAGGCTGATCTAATATGTTAGATCAGCATGACGTGACCCTGCCAAACAAGTACTCAACGCCGCTAAATAAGTTTTCACTTCAAAGGGACAAAACAAAGAAATAAATTAAAATTATGTTAATATAATGCACTACACGCTACAGCTTAATTTCTTGAAAAGACAAATATTCATTTTGTTTGTTATTAGGACACAGAATGCATAGTAAATTGACTGCAAAGCAAATCAGTGAGCTTCCTGTAGATTATTTGCAACACTCGGCAGTTAGCTCAATTGCTTAAAGATAAAAGATAAACATCATTTATTTACTTAAGGCGCATACCCGAGCCAATCTGACAGCAATTCCTATTTTATCATATTTTTACGTTTATCATAGGAATTTTTAAAAATCCTACGTTCAGTTTGTGGTATCTATTATAAGCTATTTTTTAATACCTCTTTTATAATTTTATCTCATATACACTCGAGAGCAATGAATCCGGGTCACTTAAAGAATCCTAAAAATCGTAAATTGGAGTATTGAAGATTGGTCAAAAGTTATGTTCTCCGACGAATCAAAATTTATGCTCTACAAGCACGATGGAAGACACAGAGTGTATCGAAGACCAGGGGAAAGATTCAAGCAAGCATGCATCGAAGAAAAAGTAGCCTACGGTGGTGGGTCTGTACTTGTGTGGGCCGGAATTTCTTCTGAAAGTCGCACAGAGCTGGTGATCATAGAAAACGGCTCTTTAACTAGCGTAAGATATGTGGAAGAAATCCTCAATGATCACGTTGGTCCATTTATGGTCAATTTAGGTGAGGATGCTATATTTATGCATGACAATGCCCGACCTCATACAGGTAGGATTGTGAATGACTACCTTCAAGAGATGAACATTACTCGTATGGAGTGGCCAGCGCGCAGCCCGGATATCAACCCGATCGAGCATGCTTGGGACGAGCTAGGCAGATGCGTAAAACAACGAAACCCTCCCCCAATCACGCTTCGTGAGCTCAAAATTGCTCTCACAGAGGAATGGGAGAATATTCCCCAAAATCGTATAAGGAACTTGGTGTACAGCATGCCAAACCGCGTAAACGCAGTAATGGAAGCACGAGGAGGCAATACGAAGTATTAAAATTCAAGAAAATCGTAATAAAGTTCAAAAATTTCATGTTTCCTATTTTTGTTTTAAGGAGAGATCAGCAGTTTTTTTCTTTATGTAATTTTGTGTTAATAAAATGTATGGTGACTCATATTTTTTTACTTTCATTTAAGGAGTATTACATTGTCTATTAAATACAATTTATTGCATTAACCTATCATTTTTAGTTTCCGAGATTTTTAACATTCTTTAAGTGACCCGGATTCATTGCTCTCGAGTGTAGTTTAGGAGGAGATGCAAAAATAGAGTTTGGTGGCCAAAAAGCGCAACTTCGTATCTCTTCCAAGCTTTACAAAATGAAACTATTACAGAGGCATTAATAAATAGCTTATAATAGATACCACAAACTGAACGAAGGATTTTTAAAAATTCCTGCGTTCAACGTAATAAGATATAATAGTTGGGGGCGCCACTTTCGCTGGTGTATGGGCCTTAAGCAGTTGCTTCAATAGTAAATACTCGATCTGTTATTTGATTTTATGTTTATTTCTATTATTTGATTCAAAGTAAACTATCATTTGAAATACAAATTAAGTATAGAATTTAGATAAATATAATGATAATGATCTGTTCATCTCCCAGAAAAAATGCGTCCGTACCATAGCTAATATAAGAGTGCCAGAAACATGTAGACCCCACTTTATTCAATTGAAAATCCTAACCTTAGTCAGTATATATATCTTAGAAATAAGCAAATTCGTGAGAAACTACCCAATTTTTTTCCAAAAAATTAATGACCAGCCCCGCCGATACCAAACTAGATATAAACATAACCTGGTGAAGCCGGAATCAAAACTAAAAATCCACCAATCCTCCCCCAACTCTATGGCGGTAAAAATTTACAATAAAATCCCAGAAAACTTAAAATGTCTAGATAAAAATAACACTTTCGAAAGCAAACTGAAAGAGATGCTCATAAAAAAATGCTATTACAAACTTGACGATTTCTTGAATGATCCTTTTAGCGACTCGCAAATTAAATTATAAATTAGTATAATATTAAGTTCACTATTATTAATTTTAAGATACTGCGCTATACCTGCCTGTTCCCCATTGCAACACCCAAAATGGGTACATCCTGTGATCTTAACTTAAACTCACCTTATCACTAAGACCTGATTGTATGAATGCAATAAATACTGAATACTGAATACTAAAAACCAAAAATGGAGTCCTATGACCAGCAGTGGACATGGACGTATACGTGCTGATGATGATGAAGGCAACACTAAGCTCCATGTTATACATATATTTTGTAGTAGTGTGTAATTTTTTTTGTATTTTTTATACAAATAGATAAATCTCTTTCTTTAGTAAATAACTCAATATTATATCACAATAATGCTTGGAGATGCGAAAACAAAGTTTGGTGGTCATCAAGTGCAACTTCGCATTTCCTTCAGAAATATCACACTAATATTATAAAGGCGAAAGTTTGTATGGTTGGATGTTTGTTACTTCTTTACGCCAAAACTACTGGACGGATCTGGCTGAAATTTTGCAGGTAATTATAATCCTGGAATAAAACACATTCTACTTTTTATCCCATAAATCTGTTCCCGTGGGATGAAAATGACCTTTTAATGTTTCCATAGGAACAACGCGCGCGAAGCCGCGGGGCGCATCTATTACAAAATAAAACTGAAAATTCCTTTGTTCAATAGTTTTTTTACAACTATCATCAACTATAAGCCGACTTCAATGTTATGGTTTTCTCGTGGATGCCATAGTCAGAACTAGACCAAATTGAAATGGACCACACGGAAGCACTAGCATTAAGGCCCATACACCACCGAAAGTGGCGCCCCCAACTATTATATCTTATTATTACGTTGAACGCAGGAATTTTTAAAAAGCCTACGTTCAGTTTGTGGTATCTATTATAAGCTATTTATTAATGCCTTTGTAATAGTTTCATTTTGTAAAGCTTAGGAAGAGATACGAAGTTGCGCTTTTTGGCCACCAAACTCTATTTTTGCATCTCCTCCTAAACTATATGAGATAAAATTATAAAAGAGGTATTAAAAAATAGCTTATAATAGATACCACAAACTGAACGTAGGATTTTTAAAAATTCCTATGATAAACGTAAAAATATGATAAAATAGAAATTGCTGTCAGGTTGGCTCGGGTATGCGCCTTAAAATAAAAAAACATCAAAATCGGATCACCCATTCAAAAGTTCTGATGTAACAAAAAAAACAAAACAGTCGAATTGAGAACGTCCTCGTTTTTTGAAGTCGGTTGAAAATAGGTGGCAGCGCTAGTTTAAATCGGGTTAGCGCCTTAAAATCTAATAAATGTAGTTTTACAATGACGTCACGATAACCTGATTCTGATCGCGGCATTCTACCGTGCAAAAAATGATTTGCTGACGTATTCAGTTCAAAATAACTTAACAAACAACCTAGTGGTAGAATTCTCAGAACTAAAGCCTTTTTTATACGTGGTTTTCTTTTTTGGTTTCAGTCAGCAACATAGGAAATAGCATCAGATAAAGTAAGAAAAATAGAACCGTTTTCCCCCCAAAGGGAAGAATACGATTATTTAGGTTTCAAGCCGAAGCTTGACCCACATTGAGATTAACACCATTGAATATCGTGCTAGTTACTGTCAATGTCATGTAATTTCCCAAGAAACCACCAGATGTCACTGTCATTCGCATCCGTCTCGACCGCGTCTGTTACGTCAGCACCGGCTACCCTGCGAAGCTTTGGGTAAGAGCCAGTACGCGCTTTACAAGTCTAATAGAAACCGTCAAGAGTTATAATTGTGTGGGTCAAGCTTCGGCTTGAAACCTAAATAATCGTTTTCTTCCCTTTGGGGGGAAAACGGTTCTATTTAGGTGTTCGAAGCCTCCGCTTGACCCACATTGAGACGTGTTTACATTCTGACGGTGCTGATGAAGTGTACTGTGATTAGGTAAGAATAGGTACTAGATCCCGGTAACAGGGAAGATAAAGATAAAGTTTAGTTTAACTACGTATAATTAAGCAAATCAGCTAAATACGTACCAAGTTGTACTTGTTTATTAATAACATAATCAGTCTTATTTAATAATTCTAAACAGCCACAAAATATTAATATTAATCAACCTTAATACTTTAGTATGTACCTAACTAATATGAAGGTAACACCATACCTATTTAAATTGCTTCAAAAGATTGAAGTATTGGATTAGGAGTTCTGATAGGATTTGCCCTTATTTCTCTAAAATAGTGATTAAAAACAGTTTTTTGAGATTTCCAGTTCCCACGTTTAAGAATCTGATCGATGGTTTCGCATTTACTAAATAGGCTATGTGATGCTACAGCTGCTCTGATACTTCCTGCTGGGCTAGCTATTCCAGCTTCAACTAGAAGTGTATGTATCCATCCCGCTATTACTGTTCGAGATGCTTGTCTTACTTTGCCTCTTGTGGTAATAAATTCAATTCAATTCAATTCAATTCAATTCATTTATTTCGGTTGTTCACCATAAATGTTAGTAGTACAATAACTTAAAATACTATGTTAATTACCATAAAAACTGATTTTAATTATTCATGTCACACATTCAATAAATTATCATTCCAAAATTACATAAGTTATCATATTCTGACTAGGTACTACTATAACTTATATCTCTTCTCTAACTAGATTAAAATTAAAACATGAAGATGTCATTTAATACCTATTGATAGCAGATCAGTTAAGCTACCTGCAGATTGTTTGCAACAGTCCGCAGTCTGCTCGGTTGTTTAAATTGTAAATACTAGTTCTAATTTATTTTTATCACCTATTTGATTGTAATTCTATTTATTGCATTATTATTAATGTCATTAAAGTATTTAAAAGTCAACAATTATATTAAATAGTAACCTACTGGATGATAATAAATTATAACTTGCTTTTATTTAGCACAACGCATGGAGTTGCAGGGCAGCACATGCATCTCGGTCCAGTGTCTGAGTATGGGGCCATCAACCCGCTCAGCTACCGTGGCCATAAATAAATTACTGAGATCATTTTGGCTTTGCCTTCTCTTGAGTGATATTTCAATAAGTTTTCGAATCCACCAAATTAAGTTAAATTTTGCATTCGTGTTTTCTATTATTTTCCATCCAGACTGAATGTGAGTAGCAGAGTCTGTTTTAGAACCATATTTTGGCCAAAGGATCATTTCTGAGCCCATATCGACCATAGAGTCGTGTTTTATTTCTAATAGAGTTAGGTCGTGTACTCTCCTTCCAGAAGCGAGAAGTAAAAGTACTGCTACATGCCTAGATACTTGAAATAAGCTCCCATTGTTGACATCGTAACAGGTCAGGTAGTCAATCAGTTTATCTAAGTTCCAGATAGGTGGTCGTCTCACCTTCGGCGTAGTTATTTGTATGCCTTTGAGGACGTGTTTAACAAGAGGATGATTATTTATAGAATCTGCCTTCAATGGGCAGGCAAACGTTATTACGACAGACTTGTGGACATTTATAGTTCTTGGTGCTACCTTAACTACAGAGTGTAAGTAGCATAGAAACTGAGCTACGTTTTCTGGAGCTGGATCACAAGTCTGTAATTTATTCTTAGAACACCATTCTTGCCATCTTGACCACGCTGACCTGTAGGTTTTTTGGGTAGATAATCGCCATGAAGATTCTAAAATCTCTAAATTGCTGGGTGGCCATTCTTTTATGAGTGGGGTCCAGCCTGTATTAGCCAGACCTGCAATTGTAGGTTCTTTACTGCAGGTGGTGCTTTGTTCGTTCGAAGGTCGATCAGATGTCTCTCCAAGTTCTTTATTATGATTAGTTTTACTTTTGCCCTCCGTTGCAGGTCCGCTAGCCAGAAAGTTTTCTGCCAGTTTGGAGCAACTAGGATGTAAGTGCCCGTACAAGTGTCCAGATGGTGTAATACACGGGGTATCAGTCCAGGAGGTGGGAAGGCGTAGCCCAGATCGAACGTCCATGTTTTGCTGAATGCATCTGTGAACAGGGCTTTTTGATCCCGTGCATCCTCGGATACATACGTTTTTAGTATCGCTGATCGTTCTGAGGCAAATAGGTCCACTTGTGGGACTCCGAAGGTACTGAATATTAGCTGTATCAGTTCGTTGCTGATCCTCCATTCTGGTAAGTGATTGAACCTTGACAGACTGTTGCTATTCCGTTGTACCGACCTGGCAGATAACGAGCTGTTAGATGAATATTGTGCTTGTTCAGCAGGGTAAAGATTTTGAACGTCATGTTCAGTAGTTTCATTGATTTCGTTCCTCCCCGTGGTGACATCTGGTGGTTTCTTGGGAAATTACATGACATTGACAGTAACTAGCACGATATTCAATGGTGTTAATCTCAATGTGGGTCAAGCGGAGGCTTCGAACACCTAAATAACAAGCTAAATGATGTTTAACTGTATAGTAAATACCATGTTTTTTCAACTTTCTTAACATAATATGTAACTTACATAACATACTAACAACTTACTTAAAATACTAACCTACTTACTTAACATAAATCTATATAATACTAACTTACTTAACATATATTTTGATTACCTATACTACTATGTTAACACAATAACACCAGCCCTCTCTACTATAACTTGCGGATAACGGGGTTAGTCATACTTCTTTTTAGTATTTAGTGACTTTAATAATAACTGTTAATATTTAAGTATTATTTTTTGTTATCCCTTACAGATAAAAAAATATATAACAAAAAAACATAATGTTTCAAATGATGAAGATATAGATAGATACGTCTACCCGCTTCTCTTCGTACGCATGTTTTTAGGAATAAAAATAGCTTAACGGTACGTTAGTCCAAATCAGATTATTTTTAATCAACTATAAAAAAGGAGCAGGTTCTCAATTGGACTGTATTTTTTATGTTTGTTACGAGTACCTCAGAACTTTTGACTGGATGATCCGATTTTGATGATTATTTTTATTTGAAAGCTGGTGCTTCCCGTGTGGTTCCATTTTAGTCTATGGTTTATCCATTTTGAATGAAGCATGTTAGTAAACAAAGTACGACACAAATAACAAAATCTCACTTGCTTGGCGTCGAGTTTCAGATATTTTTTACATATTTAATTTTTATTGAAGGGAGGATCTAAAATCGACATTGTTATGTAAATTACGTATAAAAGGACGCGCCAACAAAGTGAATTTTAGGTTAAGGCCCATACACCAGCGAAAGTGGCGCCCCCAACTATTATATCTTATTATAAACGTAAAAATATGATAAAATAGGAATTGCTGTCAGATTGGCTCGGGTATGCGCCTTAAGTATGGGCGGTTTGTTTACGTTTATGCTCCATTCAAAATGGATACGATATAGTCCTGACAATGGCATCCATGAGAGCACCATATACATATATAACTGAAGTCGGTTTATAGTTCTTAAATTGTTTATTGCACACCAGTGATTTAAAAAGGGAAGATAGGTTACGTTCTCCCAGCGCTTACTCAAAAATTGGCATGTGTTACAACTACACGCAAACACATACGCTCACGGTTATATTTCCAGTTCTGTGCAATACAAAGAAGAACAAAGACGGAAAGACGTATCTAGGACCGAAGTGAGACTGAGACAACAATATTTCACGCGAATCACGACCGCCCGTGCCGCCGTCAGACGGTGACTGATGTGAGAGAACACAATTTAACACAATTTGAGGTTGCCACTTTCGAGCAACCAGTGCCTCATCTTCGTTTTTAATAAATCAATGTTGCACACACACAAAATCGTACATAAAGGTTAATAAATATGTACAAAGGCGAGCTTAACCCTAAAAGAGTTTTCTTACAGCAAACCTATGATTACTATAGAGATTCGTTTTTTAAACAAACCCAATTTATTGTTCACTTCCTAGTACCTGTGGTTTGTAAGAGCAATCCTGTAATGCATATTCTATACTACAGTTTTCATTGTGTTTCTATATAAATGTCTTATTATGTGTTATGATAGCATTAAATAAATAAAAAAAAATATTCAGTGATTTTCTACTCCGGAAAAATTTTGCTTCCTGCTTTAACAATGCGATCTTGAATCTTGCTAAATTGCATGCTTAGAGGTCAATATTATATTACCACAATATTATAAGGCTAGGTGGACATTGCATATCCGCAGAAATTATTCTAATTTTTTGGCCCTGTGGTAGCCGGCTTAAAATTTGCACCACCATAACTCTTCCTGCGGGTGTCGTAAGAGGCGACTTAGAGATATTCACCGGGAGCGGGCAGCAGCGCCTCCTACAAAACAATATTACCACCATACTGCGATCGCCAACCCGCATGGCCAGCGATAGAATATCCACCCATGTTACAAAGGCCAATGAAGCGTTAATCAGGAGCTACGTCCAGCAGTGGACCTATATAGGCTGGTATATGTATGATTGTCACCAATTTATGTATACATACTAAAAGTGTCGATCAGCCGTCGCATTGAAAAGCTCAGCTCATATTTGTGAGTTTGGGAATAGACAGTGCACCTGTGTTTGCGAACACACTTGTGCACTACAAATGTCCTGAGTACATGACTAGTCCCTTTTGAGACTGGCCTTGGCCGAAAAATTTACAAGGACATCTTTAGCACTAATGTCAACATACAAAAAGCTGACAAAAACACGGTTGTATCACTTTTTCAAAATTGCATCTATATGTTACCTGGAATATGGAATAAAGAAACTCATACATATGTACATACATACATTTGCCCGGAAAACATTACCCACAGCATAGATATTATAATACTTATACTCTTATTCATAGAAGTCTATCTGCTGACTTAGCACACTGCTAAATCCCACTCTGTCTTCTGCTATTGACTGACATCAGTTAGACTGAAAAATAACACTACTTAGCAGCCGTTTTATATCAGCAGACGATTATAAATAAGGGGGCTAGTATATAAAATACTAGCTGCGCCTCGCGGCTTCGCACGCGTTGTTCCTATGGAAACATTAAAAGTTGTTTTTCATCCCACGGGAACAGATTTATGGAATAAAAAGAAGCCTATGTTTTATTCCAGGATAAGAGTTACCTGTATGCAAAATTTCAGCCAGATCCGTCCAATAGTTTTAGCGTGAAGAAGTAACAAACATCCATCCATACATCCATACATCCATACAACATCGCCTTTATAATATTAGTGTGATGTGATAATTTTTGAGTAGTTATCGAGTAGAAAGCGCACGCGTTGAAATCTTTTGTATCCGTCGTAGAGCGTCTACGAAACTCGCTACGTTAGCAAGTCAATTGATTTAAAAAAAAAAACGTTGCTCTCCTTGACACAGCTAAGGGCCGACCTACAAAATACAAAAACACGTTATTGTACACAAAAACATTAATATTAAACAACAAAAGTACATGGACTTAAGTAACGGACTGGCTTATATATCTAAGAAGCTACAAAGAAAATAGTGTTGGACAATTATTATGTTATCCTGGGTCTATCACTCACACTATTTCTGCCGCTCAGTGCTTGATTTTGATAACGAGTAAAAAGCAATATTAAATAAGCGGCAAAAATGGTGTTCTTAGTCATTGATTTATTAAAAACGAAGATGAGGCACTGGTTGCTCAAAAGTGGCAACCTCAAATTGTGTAAAATTGTGTTCTCCCACATCAGTCACCGTCTGACCGGCGGCACGGGCGGTCGTGATTCGCGTGAAATATTGTTGTCTCAGTCTCACTTCGGTCCTAGATACCTCTTTCCGTCTTTGTTCTTCTTTGTATTGCACAGGACTGGAAATATAACTGAGAATATGTGTTTGCGTGTAGTTGTAACACATGCCAATTTTTGAGTAAGCGCTGGGAGCGTGCTAATATTCACACGCGTTTTTCTCGTCGTCAAAATCTACGGTAAATTTGCTGTGTAGGCAGGAAAGCACGATCGTGTTTTTTTATGTGTTTTCGCCCTAAAAACTACGATAAGTTCTAAAAAAAAAGCGTGTTTCCAAGAGCACTAACATTTACGAATAATCTGAATAAACTAATTATAGGTACATTATCGACAAGTCGTGTCGTGCTGTTTTGTTATTTAGATAAACAATGAAACTTTATCATTATAATCACATTTTAATCAATCAATTGTTTTTTCAGGTAGCTAATAATGTACTTAAGCAAATAAAAGTGCCAAATATAAGACGGCAAAAAAGCAAGAGAACTAGGTGAAGGAAAATTGCAAGTTTTATTTTCGTTTTACCTAATGCAAAAGCAACTCATAAGTCGCTTGCATAAAATTAGCGTTTTATTTATTTGAAAACTAATTCTTAGTTATCTCTACAGAAATCTTAATAATAAGCTACGTTCTCTGGTTATCTCTTAGAGATAAAATAACCAATTCAAGTTCGTAGCGATCGCCTGAAAACGAATCAGAAACTTCGATTTCGTTTAGTACGGGCCCAGTTCCGTTTAATGATTTTAGCATAAAGAAATAATTATATATTATCAAACAGGCTCTATAGGTTCTTTTAAGCTAACAAGCAGTCGATTCGCATAGTGTTATGTGTTCGCTACATTATTTTACGTAATCAAGTCATTGATCTGATCCAAGGGTATCGATTTGATCAGTCAATCATTCGCGATGAGTCCGCCGGCGGCGGTTCAGCACGAGAGATCCACGTTCAGTGACGTGCGTGTCGATATAGAGGGGGTCGGTAGTGTTGTGTTGGATATCGATCAATCGGAAGATATGGATAAAGGTAGGGTTATATGAAACTGCTCGGGGACTCTTTTTTTTGTTTTTATTTTTGTTGTATTTATGATTTGTTTTTTATGGATAGATTGTTTATAATTCTGTTAATTATATTTATATTTAAGTATCACACTAATATTATAAATGCGAAAGTTGGTATGGATGTTTGTTACCTCTTCACGCCAAAACTACTGAACGTATCTGGCTGAAATTTTGCATACAGGTTATTCTAATACTGGAATAAAACATAGGCTACTTTTGATCCCATAAATCAGTTCCCATGGGACAAAAATCACCTTTTTACGTTTCCATAGGAACAACGCGTGCGAAGCCGCGAGGCGCAGCTAGTTATTTATATTAATTGTATTTGACGAACTCTTTCGGTCCGCCTACTATGCAGGAGGTTGCGGGTTCGATCGTAAACACATTTGTCGAGCCTCGGGATATAACGTATCACGAAAGTCAGAGTGTCTCGTTTACAATCTACATCGAATATTTATCTTTTTCAATATTGCAATTTTTTTCATATTTCATTTATTTTTCATATTTTATGTACAATTAATTCTTATGTCTAAGTGAATGGTTAGTTGTAATTGGGTGCACCCTGGAAGGACACTGCAAAGTTGAGTTCGAATTTACACAATACATAAAGAAAACTTACATAGTAAAAATATTAAAATAAATTTATAAAACATTATAAATTAAGTTTCAAGCTCAAATAAAAGTAATAAATTGGATTTAGAATTAGAACTAAGAAGCCAGAATTTTTGTCAGTTATTTAATAAGTACCTATAGGTTACCTAATAGGTATCATTTTTGTTTCTCTGTGGCAAATTGGTTAAGGCCCATACAGCAGCGAAAGTGGCGCCCCCAACTATTTTATCTTATTATTACGTTAAACGCAGGTATTTTTAAAAATCCTACGTTCAGTTTGTGGTATCTATTATAAGCTATTTATTAATGTCTCTGTAATAGTTTCATTTTGTAAAGCTTAGGAAGAGATACGAAGTTGCGCTTTTTGGCCACCAAACTCTAATTTCGCATCTCCTCCTAAACTATATGAGATAAAATTATGAAAGAGGCACTTAAAAATAGCTTATAATAGATACCACAAACTGAACGTAGGATTTTTAAAAATTCTTATGATAAACGTAAAAATATGATAAAATAGGTATCGCTGTCAGATTGGCTCGGGTATGCGCCTTAAGCACAGTAGCATTGCTACTGTCGGCTGCCTTCGAAATTCATTCACTGAAGTGTCACACCAACTCGCGACTCTGGGTCGCCAATATTTTTAGGTTGAACTGTCTAGAAATAGGGGCATTCGATTTTCTCGAAACAAATAAATAAACAAAAGCATTTCTAACAGTATTAAGGTACCATTATTAATCATGATTACCTAATTATAACCACGAATTTAGGTACCTTAGAATTTGCACCTCCCCAACTCTTTCCGTAGGTGTCGTAAGAGGCGACTAAGGGATATCTATCCATCAGGGAACTTGCCTTAGAATTTGCACCTCCACAACTCTTCCAATGGGTGTCGACGAGGGAATATCCATCTGGGTACAGCAGCGTCCCCTGCAGAACCATACTACCACCAGACTTCGATCCCCAACCCTCATGTCCAGCGTGGGGTTCATGAGATAAAAGCCAATAAGGCGCTTATCAGGGGGAGGCCTGAGTCCAGCAGACCATTATAGGCTGTTGAGGTTGAGGTTCAGCTTGACGTTGATTTTTATTTTTAATTTTTCTACCTCCTCAACCTGAACTTCAACAGTCTCTATTAGTCCACTGCTGGACGCAGGCCTCCCCCTGATAACAACCGTATTGGCATTTATCTAATAGGGGGATGCCCATAATCCCCACGCTGGGCACGCGGGTTGGGGATCGCAGTTCGGTGGTAGAATTGTTCTGCAGGGGGCGCTGCTGCGCACCCCCCGGCGGATATCCCAATTTTTCTATCTACTTAATTTAAAAATAGGTATGCGTCATCTAAAGTTACTTTTACCCTAATCTTTGTAACACCTCTCTTAAATTCCTATTTGTATATTGTTCGTCAAAATCGTTTTTTTTATATCCAAGGTACCTACATTATGTAGTTATACTCGTACCTATAGGTACCTACTAATAAAAAAATTACTTCCATAACGTCCTCCGATATCTTCACGGTAAGTTACTTTACTTATATTGTACCTACCTAGTAGGTAAGGCGACAGTCGTACGTATTAACCCAGTTTCTCGTAATGAATAGACCTCCAATGTTAATGTTATACCCATACTAAAGTAAACGGTCGCTAGGTAAAGGTGAACATGATTTTCAATGGCCTTACGCCGAGCCGTGGTCAATCAACGTGTAACGTTAAACGCTGTTACATATGTCATTTGCGCCTGACCTCTCCCCGGTCTTGTTGGTCTGTCGTCCCAACGAATAAGGCGAATTGTACTCGAATCGTAATGACTCTCTCAGAGACGAAACTAGTTGACGACTTACTTTGATAAATGTTCTTTCATTTTGTATAATTTGTTAGATTTTATCGCAGGTTTTTTCGCGGAATTGTTACTAAATATTTTCATTCTTATATTTATAAACGTATTTTTTTAATTTTGTTATGAACAATGCTAGCACATTCCTTGATGTCATTTTAACTCATGTTATTGGCTAGGTACTGGATTCTAGAATCTGTAGGTACCTATTTCTCCTCCTTATCTTCTACACAATGCGTTGCGACACTTGCGACACTTACCGAGTTAGTTAAAAACAACCTTGCTTCTAAAATTTTATAATTCAGGCTTATAAAATAAACACTCAAATTTTTCAGGAAACTTACAGCGACATCTGTATAATCTACTTAGAAACATTTAAGTACACAAATTATTTAAAAAACTGCCATCTATGATATTTATGAGAATTAACAGGAAAGCAATGAAGTTAGGCAGAATTCACAATGAGCGTATTCATTCATTCTTTTACAGTGTCAAAAAGGTGTCAAACTGTCATTCGAACGTCAAACCAGTCCGTCAATTCAATCAATCATTCATTCATGTCAATACGACACAGCTGTTGAGACGTGTTTTGTGTTTTCAACAATTTCCGAATAAAATAAATAAAAATCAAACTTATTAAAATAAATACGTTTTCCTCCTAGTTTATATAAAGTTGTGTTTTCCGCTAAGGTATACTCTATAAAAGGAGCTCTCAAGTTACTGTCAATCATAGTTACTCAAGATTCAAAGTCCGATCAGGACCTGTTTTTAAACTTTTTGCGTAATCCTGCGTTCTTTGGGCGATCACGATGTCTCTAGGTGAGTTGCTTGCTATACATTTAATATCCGCCGATCTTTTGTAATTCGACATAAAACCCGTAAACCTGTTATAAAACTTTCCTCTTACCGGCCTTTTATTGGTTCTCGAGTGGCTAAATATTACAATAATGTACGAATGCTTACCACCAACATAAATTTAATCCTTTTACCATGTACACACTTACCACGCAAACGCTTTTTCCGGATAAAATGGTAGTGCATACTAAGACAAAAGTTTGTATGACAAAAGTATGATGTAATATATTCTATTCTAGGCAATCAAATATTTAAATCGTTGGATAAACCCTTACGCTCAAAAACTGCGGCATTTTCTTTGAATGTGTGTGTTAACACACTATGAGTGGATAAAATTAGTGTTTTTGTCAATAAACCTAACTGTTATTATGGCTTTTTATGGTGGTTTCTGAGTGAGGTGGCTTTAATATACAGAACAATCTAGGCTTCTGCTAAACCAAAAGTAACACTGCACTATAACAGATTAGAACAATGTATCTAATCACTTTAGGAGGCTCATAATAGTTTTATAAATCTAATTTCCACTTTAGAAAGGGCAAGCAGTGTGAAAGTGAACTTAATGAACTTCACCCAAACTCATTTTACATTTACATAAAGTATCTGTTATACAAGATCAGCATAACAAAAGCATCTACTGGTTTAAACTTTGTGTTTATGAAAGCATAACGATCTGATATAATCATAAATAGGTACTTAACTGCTAAATGGAGTTTATGTACCTATTTTTCCCAATGCTTTTAAAAACAGTTTTTAGTTATTATTATAATGTGTAAGTGTAGAAACTTTTTTACTCTGAATTTTGTCATGATTACATACTACATATATATAAGACTATATCTGCTGGTGGCCACCCATTGCTCAGTGTAGGTAGGCCTCTTCCATTAAGTGCGACTCATAACTGTCTTTAGCCCATCACATCCACATTTAGTCGACAATCTTTTTAGTATCATTGACCAATTGAGCAGGTTGTGGACTGCCAGATCTGTGTCTACTTATATTTTCGTAGGTACTTAACCAAAATAGTATAACTAAACCTGTACACCTATAAAGGATTTAAAATTAAGGTACAAATAAACCTAAAATAAATAAATAAACATCTGGAGAGCTATATGCAGCATCAGGTAAAACCGTTTTTTCTCTGTCTCCAGTGGGTTATACTAGGGCTCCATTTCAGCTGAGAATTTGTATTTATTTATAGATATTTTCAATCATCTATAGTAATATTATAAAGATGAAAGAATTGATTATTTGTTTGTATTGAATAAACTTAGAAACTACTAGACCGATTTAAAAAAATCTTTCACCATTTGAAAGCTTATATATAGCAAATCTTTCCTCTTTTTATTATTAGTACCTATAGAAGAACACCAATGTTTCATCCCTTACCGAGGTACATCTTCAGGGTGAGTGCAGTTCTAGTTAACCAGCTTACCATTCATAATGAATTTGTCAAACTACGAACGTTTTTATAGTAAAATATTCTGAAATTCTTTATTCTATTCACTTATTGAATGGCAGGTCAAAAGGTTGGTGTTCTTCCAACACAAAAGGTTTGTAGCTTACCCACTTACATTCATAATGAAACCTATGGATATGAAGGGAATTTGTAAAACAAGTGTGGATAGATAATGTGTTAAACATACTTCATAATAATCCCTTCAGATAACACTAATTATGTAGATTAGATGCAGGTTCAAATTAATCTCCTAATTTTTATTGTTAACATAATAATTTCTAGTGTTAAAAGTGGTTTACATGGTAACTAGCTAACCTTGAATTGTGCAAATGTTACAGATATTTTATATCTAAAGAGCAATGCACCCACTGTTTTGTTTTACAATACAAATAAGTTCCTCTTAAGCCTATATAGTGTACTGTACCCAAGCGCGGTCTTGGGTCCCACCTCTCTCTCTCTCTCTCTCCTCCATTTCTATCTCTCTCTCTTCGTCTCTTTCTCTTGTTCTTGTATAAATTTGAGATAGAAAATATTTTAACTGAAATCAACTCTGCTTTGTAACCAGCTTGTAAGCTCTTCTAACGAATTTTTTTGTTTGGTTACAGGAACTACCATGAAGCCCAAGCCTACAAATGTAGGGGAGGTAAGTACATCTAGTTTATGACCTAGATTTACTGATGAATTATATTTATTTATTTATTTTGCTCATTTACATGGTATAAGTTATTATTATTATTATAAAAAAGTACAGTTTACGTCTTAATATAGGCTTAGGTCAATAGTACCAGGTGTTTTCTATGTTAAAATTAAAAATTAAATATTAGTATATTAATTACGTAGTACCCATAACACACGCTCTGAGTACTTTTAGGCTAGATGCTGCTATGTGGTTTGTCCGGCATTATTTATTTAATTTAAATATAATTTACACAACTACTGGATAATTGTTAATTGAACAAGCACTTTAATGACGCCTCGCTTGTTCAGCTTGAATAATGGACAATTGAAATACTTTTTTTAAAACGTTATACAATACTAAAGAGTCTACTTTGATAAAAAAAAATAACGATATAAAGATAAGATCCTTTCTACCATACTCAAAATCACGGTCGCACTAAGGATGGTAGCTTAGATGAGATAATTTGTTAGTTTTGAAAAAACTAGAAACCTTTCGTAAAGAAAAAAACCGCGGAGAAATAATGAAACATTAATATAAAAAATGTATACGGTACCTACAGCCGAAAAAAGAACCAACTGAAAAAACGGTGGAGAAATAAAGAAAAATAAATATAAAAATTCAATGGTACAGCCTAAAAAAGAACCTCCTTTTTTAAGTCGATTAAAACAAGAGTATGAAAATGTCATAAATGAATGTGTTATTCATGAAATCTATTAAATAAATGATATGATTATATATACATTACATATATGATTATTCCTTTGATTAATTGTACGTGGAACCGGTAGACTCGAAAGAAATCGCTAAGCTACCATAGAAGCAGCTGAGTCAGGGTTTGAAGTCTTAAAAAGAGAGTAATTATAATATATAATTAATAAAAAAAAATATTGAAACTTATACATAATTGCTTACTTAAAAGTCTTAAAATTACAACTTTGACGGTGAACTTGAAGGTATACAAAAGAGAAAACGAGAATGTAACAACTAATAGAACTAATAGTTAACAACTAATAGAGGTACCTTGACCGACACACTGGGATTCCCTGTGTATGCAGACTAATTCAACAGCCAGGATAGATATCCGCCTACTTATTTGAACAATAAAACCAAATATTCAAAGTGGACGAGTGGATAAGTAAAACCTAATGATGATTTTAAAACCTTGCTAACCACAAGAAAAAAAGCAATAACAAAGAGCTTAATACATATAATTTATAGATTATACTTGTTTATATACGCGAAAGTTTGTAAACATGTTTGTTGCTTTTTCACGCAAAAACAACAACGGATCGGGCTGAAGTTTTGCATACAGGTAGTTCTAGGCCTGGAATAACACATAGGCTACTTTTGATCCTATAAATTAGTTTCCGTGTGACGGGCGTGCAGAGTCAGAGTCAAATCGTTTATTTTTTTAGACTTACAAAATAAGGACTTAGACAAGTCAAATTTTTACTATATAAACAGCTGGATAAATAGTTATTACTATCAAACAAGAAATAAGGTGCAATTGACTCCAATTTACTTAATTTTTTTGTCCATTTTTATTGTGAACATCACACCTTTTCATAAAGTTATCTCTGTTTTTGTAAGTATACATTAGATTTTCATAGATGTATTGCGATTTACTGTTAAAATATTTATTTCTTTAAATAATTCCCTCAACGAGTCGCGTGGATTTAATTTATAAATAGCGCGTACCGCTCTTTTCTGAAGAACAAAGATAGTCTGGATGTCAGCTGCCTGTCCCCAAAGCAAAATACCATAAGACATAACACTATGGAAGTAACTGAAGTAACCTAGCTGATCTTCATCGGTAATATATCTAATGGTTCGAACCGCATACGCTGCTGAACTAAGTCTGCCTGCGCGAGCATCAATTTGCGGTCTCCATTGAAGAGAGGAATCAATATGTAACCCTAGGAAAACAGTTGAGAGAGAGTCTACAAGGTGAACAATCTCATCCTTTAGCATTATCTTAGTTGGGAGCTCTCTTACATTTGGTAACATGAATTTGGTTTTTGGTTTTTGAAGCACTGAGTAAGAGGTTATTGGCGGTGAACCAATCTATTATGTGCGAAGCCGCGTGGCGCAGCCAGCATTTTATAAATCAACTAAGATGGTAGCTCCTATAGATACCGTTTAGTTATTGCATTATTCATTATTCTCTATTGAATTGTCATAAAATCCAATTTAATTAATCTATCTATCTATATATATAAAAATGAAACCCGTTTTCCGTTGTCACGACATAACATGAAAACGGCTTGACCGATTTGGCTGATTTTTTTTGTAGTTTTCTAATACTCTGTACAAGGTTCTTACGGAAAAAATATAAAGAAAATCTCCCAGAAATATTGAAAAAAATACATACAAAAATTACCTTGTAACGTTTCCATGGGACCAACGCGTGCGAAGCCGCGGGGCGCAGCTAGTAGAAAATAAAAATAGTAAAAATAATAATTACGTAGTTAAAGCCTTGAAAATACTATAAGTATCTACCTACCTATGGAGAAAATAGTTCGATCCGTTCGCGTCGCCGTCGGTTAAGATTTAGAAAATGCTGCGCTGCGCCAATCCTTAAAGGAAAGTCAGTTTCCCTCTCGTTATATCGCATTAGTTACGCTAAACAAAGCTTTGTCGTTCCTCTTTCACTTTCTATTTCTACTTCGATGTAGCTGAATTCATGAATAATAGTTCCCAAGGAAAACTCCAGCTTATAGTTCACAAGGAAAACTCCAGCTTAGGTCACAGAACTTCAAGGAAAACTCCAGCTTAGGTCACAGAACTTCAAGGAAAAGAGGTAGATCAAGGCGGATTTCATTGCAATTTCTACCTAAAATATCATTATTTCTATTTCATTGAGCTCTTTTTCTTATTAGCAGCGCCTCGCGGTTTCACCCGCGTAGTTCCCGTTCCCGTGGGAATTCCGGGATAAAATATAGCCGATGTCCAGTAGTTTCGGAGCCTATTCAATACAAACAAACAATCAAATATTTGCTCTTTATAATATTAGTATTATAGATAGGTAATCAACACAAACCTAGACACTACGAAAACCTACGGATCTGGCAGGATACATCCTGCCATAGGATTTGCTGAGTGTTTTCCATTTTTGTAACCGATATCTTGTGTACCTATGTATTTTGTATGTCATAATTATGTGTATTGGTTGGAAAATACTTACTTTTACCATATAATATATCTTTTGAACAAACATAAACTTTCGATATGAAAAGTCTCGTAGTACTTACTACACCTATGGCTTCAAATTTCAAATATTCATGACTTTTTACATAATAATTAATTTTATTTTAAAAAACTATAAACCGAATTATAGTTTTTTCATGAATTTTCATGGATCCCGCTGTCAGAACTGATCAAAATTAAAATGGGACAGTTTATCGCTTATCAACTAATACAATCTTAGCATAACTAAGGCTAACTGTTCCTACATACTATTGTCGGTGTGGAACTGGGCGACATCCGGCCAAATTGAGAACCTCCTCCTTTTTTTGAAGTCGGTTAAAAAGACATGCATATCCAGCGAGAGTATCTAGGCCCATACTACATGTGGGGCGTGAATGGTAGGCTTTTCCAAACTTGGTTGATATTACCATACATTACTTTGATACTACTGGACCAATATATTTTAAGCCGTATTGTAATTTGTAAGTATAAAATAATCCCTAAACATGAATAAAGCTGGCAAAAACAAAAAAAAACATAGGTAAGTACTTATAACAACCCGCAATTTCTGCAAGCAGTGAGCTGCCTGTACATAAAACAGAAATAAACTATTGCTAAAAATAAACGAAGTTCTGGGTTTACAAGTAATCAACATGGTACAGGTTTTAGGATGATTTCATCCTATAGATGTTATTTTTAGAAAGGTGATGCAATCTTTAAATCTCGATGCAATAAAACTGTGATGTGTTACTTTTAATAAAGGGAGTTTTGTTGGTTATATTTTCATTGGGTTTCTTTTGTTAGCTAACCGATAAAACTATAAGTGAAATGTGTACCGATTATTAAGATTTTAGATATAGTATATAATATGCCTTCTACATTCAGTAGAAGGCATATTAGTAAAAATATTGAAAACGGTATTATTAATTAGTTACAAAACAGTGTTGCCCGCTTCTCAAGAACATTATTGTTACCAAGCGTTTTTTCCTGTATAAAAGGTAGTAAGTAAAAGTGAAAGTCATCATATGATTCAATATCAATAAATAAAGGGATTTGGAGCATGGAGGGAGGGTTAATTGTAAACTTAAAGAAAACACATTG
This sequence comes from Eupithecia tripunctaria, assembly GCA_955876795.1. Classification (NCBI taxonomy): domain Eukaryota; kingdom Metazoa; phylum Arthropoda; class Insecta; order Lepidoptera; family Geometridae; genus Eupithecia; species Eupithecia tripunctaria. Next base: position 1,807,929 of record OY041616.1, on the reverse strand, counting down.
TAATAGCTCATAGATTACGCTCCAGGCACATTCCCTTAATAAATTCAAACATTTGATGAGAATCACAAACTCGCCCAATTGTGAAACATGTGGCGTCCTAGAAGATGTGCAGCATTTTCTAGCGGAGTGCGAGCGAAGCGAGTCCGACTAGTCTGTGAGCGAGTCTACAGTTAAGTCAGAGTCAAATCGTTTATTTCTTTAGACTTACAAATAGGACAAGTCAAATTTTTACTATATAAACAGCCTTGATAAATAGTAATTACTATCAAATAAGAAATAAGGTGCAATGGTCTCTAATTTACTTTAAAAGTGACCTGTACAGTGTCTACCAGATACTGGTGTTTTCCAAATAATTTTTGCCGCTCCACTGAGTAAAGCGGCATTTAAATTATCTGGGTTAGTTTTAGATATTAGTACTCGTAGTAGGTAAGTAGTTCGTTTTTTTTAAATACCGCATTGACATAGTCAGCAATAACTCAACGTCCCATATAAATAATAATAAAATAAATAAGAAGAGGTAAGGAGTTCTAGATCTGATCAAAATTTAGGTTTGATAAAAAAAGGTGGTTAAATTAATAAATAGCGCTGGACAATCGCTAGATAACCACACAGCATCATCTAGCCAAGCTAAGCAGAGCTTGTGTTATGGGTAGGTACTAGATAACTGACATACTTAATACAATAATTAATAAGTTTTCGACATAGTTGAGGTAAATATACATTATCGTCGCCTACATGACAAACACAATCCAACCGATTGGACTTCGCTCAGGCAGCTCGGCGCTCGGCTGCTTTGTTATTCTCACATAATATTATAATACTATACGTTCTGTGATACAGTCAGCGTTATAATTATGTAGGTAAACGCAGGTAGCATAGTATTATTGCTGGTGCTGAAAAATTCTTAAGAATGTGCAATAACGCCGCTACGAGATAGTTTTTTTTTTGCACCGATTTTTTTGTGCGCCTTCTGTTTTTGCCTATTTACAAGTTAGTGAAACAACCAATCGAAAAATTAAAATACTTATCTGAAGAAATAACTCTAGGTGTCTTAGCAAAATAAAAACTGATGAAAAAGGGTGCTGTTCCTGAGATAAATTGCATAATGTGTGCAAACTATCACCAATCGTATTTTAATAACACGTAATTCAAGATAAGAGACCGAAGTAACATTTCCCTGAATATAAAGGTTTGTGCTTTCACAGATTCTGAGATAAATAACGACTTTTAAGTAGGTATATTTTGAAGTAAATTGCTTATGGCACACTCTTAATCCTTTTATTTTAACCATAGCAACTCATGTTTTTTTATACATTTATAACTAGTTTCTGCCCGCGGCTTCGCATCCAATGTTTCTATGGAAACGTTGAAAAGTGATTTCTATCCCATGAGAACTGATTTATAGGATAAAAAGCCTATATTAGATTCCTGGATAATAATTACTTACCGGTTCCTGTTTTACTATAGAAACTTTCGTAGTTTGACGAAATCATTATGAATGTAAGCGGGTTAGCTACGAACCTTGTTTGTTTTGGAAGAACACCAACGTTTCATCCCTTAACAAGGGACATCATCAGGGCGAGTGCGGTTCTAGACGCGCGCGTTCCGCATCCCTTCGAGCACTGAACATTGGTGTTTTTCCAACACAAACAAGGTTCGTAGTTAACCCGCTTACATTCATAATGAATTACCGGTACCTATTTATTTATATATCAGCCCGATCCGTTCAGTTGTTTTGGCGTGATGAGGTAACAAACATCCATTTCATCCAAACTTTCTTTCTGCGGCTTTTTTTGTTGTTGCGATGTTGCGGACAGAAACAGGTGTAAATTTTGAAAAGTGAATATATACAGAAACAATTACCTATATCCTATCTCAAATGGTGTATGTACTTTAAATAGAATAAGTAACTTAAGCTATAATTAGAACTTAGCGACCGACATATTTGCAGTAAATAAATGAAAAGAAATAACATGGTCACAAGGTCGAGGCAAAGTGATTTGCATACAGTTCGTATGAAGTTTAAAGGTACTTCTTGCTCACGGTAGAGTCAATGAGTCAACATTATTAGTCAATAGAACATTAGTAATCGAGTCATATTTATCGGTTAGTTTTTTTGTCTCGATCGCTTTCGTCCCACACCTGAGCAAAGGTCGCCTATACAGACTTTTGATCTTTCTTGTTAGCGTTTAATATGTTTTAGTACGTAACTTGTTCTTAAGTGAAGACCGCGACTCGGCAAACTTAGAACAAGACGCTCTCCGGCCAGGTGGGATGACGAACTGCGAAAGACTACAGGCTAGATGCATTTAGCTGAAGACAGGGCGCTGTGTCTCTCATTAGGGGAGGCCTATGTCGAGCAGTGGGCTAATATAGGTCGATGATAATGATGATGAATAAATAGGTCTAAGCCTTAGACCTATTAAATACATAGATAAGCTGTTTATTTTTTAGGAGAGGCGTATTCGGTTTTTCTAGTGATTTTATGTGGTTATCTGATACTCTTTATTGCCTCGAAGCATCCACACGGCTAAATCGATTTTAAAAATGACGTATCAAAATACTCGTCCTTTCTGGGTTCATATATTGTCCTTAGCTTTATTTTGTAGGTTATTTTTAAGCGATAAAATGTAAAAACGGCGTTCAGTTTTTTTATAGTTATAAACACACAACACGAAATTAAATAAATAATGCGCTGAACAATAATCATCATCTAGCCCCAATCTAAGCAGAGCTTGTTATGGGTTGATTGGATAACTAATATCTACTATTTTATAATGATTACCTATACAATACGATACCTAAATGTTTTTTATTTCACTTAGAAAACACAACAAATATCTGCAGATCGTAGGTACAATCATTTATCCCGAGGCGGGAATCAAATCCTCACGTCGCGTCGTATAAGTTTTTAACTGATATTATGTACATACATAACATATATAATGTATACATGAATATTGTTTTATCATACATAGAAAACACACAAGAGACGGCAACACATTTTGTCTTATCAAATTAGTTGAGATAATTCAAGCAAATATATTACGGCAATATCTGAATTCATACCATCTGTGATGAAGATTTAGGGGAGGCCTATGTCCATGATGATGATGTGATGATGGTGTGAATTCAGATGTTAAAAACATTTTCACTCTCGCGATTTATTAACATAATTAATGAATGATGCACGTATCTTTTGTTATTATTTTTCCCACGTTACTACAGTGTACAGCGATCTGATGGTATACTGGATCGCACGTAACGCGGTAGAAACGTGGACGAAATAAATACGCGATAACATTCATTTTATATATATTATTATCACATATTTTAAAACATTATCACATATTTTAAAACTCTTATATCCCTAGGTAGTAGAACGCGCCCGTGAAACCTTCAACAGAGGCACCACCAAGCCAATAGAATGGCGTCGCAAGCAGCTGCAGAGCCTCTTGCGCATGTATGAAGAGAACCAGGGAGCTATGATCGAAGCCCTCAACAAGGATCTGAGGAGGAGCAAGATGGAAGCTATTCTGTTGGAGACAGATTACCTGATCAATGACTTGAAGAGCGCGCTGCATAGTCTCGATGATTGGGTGAAACCTGAGAGGGTGAGTTATTTTAGCTGAATTGAAACTATAAAAGGGTTACCTAACGATGAACGCCACTGTACCAATCTATTCTAAATTGAGCATAGTTTCGTAATATAATACATGTGGATATAGGTATTTCTCGAAATTACATTATTTTTGGTTTTATAATATTAAAGTTCTGCATTTTATCTAGAACCAAATCAAATCAAATCAAACCGTTTATTTGCAAGAATACAAAATTATACAATGTCAGATCTTATAACTAATTTGAGTAAATGTATTCAGCCTGCATGCAGGCGTGCAAATGTTATGCGAGTCATATTATTATAAGTAATTTTATATTAAATTAAACTCAATTTACCGCACGTTACGAATTCAATTATGAAATATTTATGTTTTATAGAAATCGACTTTAAACTTAAGAGAAGGGTTTTCTTAGAGTCTGTTCAAAAATCGAAGAGTCGTGGCGTTACGGTGAACTAACACTTTTAGTCGTCATGCAATGACAGAGCAGTGTTGTCAACGCAATAAAAGTTGTCAATTGGCAATCGAGCGCCCTCAATTCCCACGACTCATCTCTTTTTGAACATACTGTAATAAACACCCCTCTCTTATATGTAAAGTCTACCAAACACATAACATTAAAATAACAAAGTGCCTATCATATAACAACCGCAGAATCTAATAGGTAAATTGGCAAACAACATAATTGGCCGTTAGGGAGGTCAAGTCATCTTGTTCAACAATACTTAATGATAAGATAATTGTTTCCGCGTTGCATTCAATTCCTAGCTCGCAATTTGCAAATAATACTTCTTTCAGTCTGTCGAAATTTAAGGAACATTATATTTAAACCATATTGAGCAGAAACACCTACGTTGTAGTCTGTTCAAAAAGGGAAGAGTCGTGGGAATTGAGGGCGCTCGTGTGCCAATTGACAACTTTTGTTAGGATGACAACACTGCTCTGTCATTGCTGTACGACTAAAAGTTCACCATCTAGTCATCTAGTTCACCGTAACGCCACGACTCTTCTCTTTTTGATTATTTCCTCCACAATAGGTTTTTCTTAAAATTTAGTTATCATAAGTACAGTCTTAATTGAACCTGTATTGTGAGAGGCTGAAGCCTAATATATGTTTTAGAAAATACCTGTAACTACAAGTCTCCAGGACCCCCCACTCTACGGATTACATACAAACCTCAACACTCCATCCCGAGTGTTCGCAGAAAAAAACATTTGTTGACCCTAATTCGACGTTTTATTCTTCTAAACGGGCCGAGTGGGCACTAACCCAAAAAACTTAAGCAAATGACAACGGAACATCTAACTAACTATGTCTTTCCTCCACAGCCAGCCAAAGGCTTTGTAAACATCCTCGATGACGTCGTTATCTACAACGATCCTTTCGGAGTTGTCCTCATCATCGGCGCTTGGAACTACCCACTCCAACTGCTGTTGCTGCCAATGGCAGGCGCCATAGCTGCCGGCAATGCTGTCATTGTCAAACCCAGCGAGCTGTCAGAAGCCTGCGCTAAATTCATTGTTGACACGCTGCCTAAATACGTGGACAATGTAAGTAGACACTTACGCCATTTATTTACGAATCTTAATCGCAAGTCTCTAACTGCTGTTGCTGCCAATGGCAGGTGCCATAGCTGCCGGTAATGCTGTCATTGTCAAACCCAGCGAGCTGTCAGAAGCTTGCGCTAAATTCATTGTCGACACGCTGCCTAAATACGTGGACAGTGTAAGTAAACGAGAGACTTATGCCATTTATTAAAAACGCATAATCAAGTCTTTAACTGCTGATGCTGCCTATGGCAGGTGACATAGCTGCCAGCAATGCTGTCATTGTCAAACCTAGCGAGCTGTCAGAAGCCTGCCCCAAATTCATTGTTGAAATGCTCCCTAAATAGTAAATACGTGGACAGTGTAAGATTTTTGACGGATGTTGCTGCTACCATAGTTTAAACAAAAAACACATAACTACAATGTTCTCTTTTAAGAGAAAACAAACTTAAACGTACGCCTCCCCAAAATTATTTCTTATTCAACAGAACACAAAATCATCGAACTCTCTTTTTCAAGTTCTCATAATTTAAGTCTTAAATAAGAATACCTTATCTTCTTAGGACGCTATCATCGTGGTAGAAGGTGGACCACAAGAGACCACAGAACTTCTCAAGCAGAAGTTCGACTACATTTTCTACACGGGAGGGACCAACGTCGGCAGGATCGTGTACGAGGCTGCGACCAAGAATCTAACACCTGTCACTTTGGAACTTGGAGGAAAGAGGTTAGTTATCACACTTCACACTATCACACTTAGCTTAAGCTTCCATCTGAAGCAACTGAAGCTCCCTATTCGTAAATTTAAACTGTACTTAAAACTAAATCTTATCAAGAAAGCCTATTACTCCGTAGATGACTACGTCAATGATGTTAATGCTTGGCCGGATGTAGCCCAGCTCCACACAGACAATAGTATGTAAGACCAGTTAGACTTAGTGAGCCTAAGATTGTATTCGTTGATAAGCGATAAACTTGCTAGTGGTTCCTTTGATCACGCTATATCATAGCATAAGAATAATCATCGAATTTAGTCTGTTCCAAATGAGAAGAGTCGTGGCGTTTCGATGAACTAACACTTTTAATCGTACTGCAATGACAGAGCAGTGTTGTCAACGTAACAAAAGTTGTCAATTGGCACATCGCCCTCCATTCCCACGACTCTTCTTTTTTGAACAGACTAACCCCCAGTTTCTCGAACGCTTGTCACATTGAATGGATAGTCAACGGCTTGTTATATACGCACTGCGGAATCTCACAGCGTGAATTTTAATCTCGCGGAATATAACCTGCGTGCTTAACGTAACTTACACGTACGACGAATAAAATTCCTTGCTATTTTAGCTACCTACAACTTTATAGTGCTCCAAACATTCATATTTTTCCGCTAGTGAACTTCCATTAAGTTACAGAATTCTGCAAAAAAACCACGCGAGTAATAAAAGCAGTGCGTGTACAGCCTGACAAATTGTCAACAATTTGTCAAAATAATAAGCGTTCGAGAAACCGGGGGTGTAAGGGGCCTGATGCCCTTGATGAATCTATTGAATATTGAGAATAAGTTTCAAAACAATAAAAAACAAATAATAATAAACAATAAGTTTCAAAACTTATATAAGTTTCAATGTAAAATCATGAGGGGCACATACAGATACATATAAAAGGGGTTTTCAATAGCTTGCAAAATTCGCTTGAACATGATAATGCTCATTAATCACTTTTACTTGATAAACAATCCTTGAATAATACAAAGGTCAATGCATCCTGATATATTATCATTATAATGTATATCTCTGGGTACATTAATCACTGTCGTACTGAAGACACTTATCGAACTTACTCGCATATAACGCAACACGTATGTTTATAATTACTTGATAACGTGTGTTGTGGTGTAAGATTCGTTTATACATCGTAATAAACAGGATTTTGCACTCTACGCTCACCCATTGAAATTACTGTTTTACATAATATTCTATAAAAAACTGGTAAGTGTGAGTTTGACTCGCGCACGAAGGGCCCCGTACTATTATCTATAAAAATCAAAAAATACAAATCTTTTTTCGTAAAAAAACTAAAAGTCAACGTGACGTGGTCACCCATCCAAGTACTGACCGCGCCCGACGTTGCTTAACCTCGGTTTATCGGTTCTCAAGGTGATAAGGACGTTGACCCCCTTAATAATTAAAATTATTTGACTTTTATATATGTTTTTATGGCGGCAACGGAAATACATCATCTGTGAAAATTTCAACTGTCTAGCTATCACCGTTCATGAGATACAGCCCGGTGACAGACGGATAGACAGACCGCCTGACCGGTCCCGAACGGTCCCGTTTTACCCTTTGGGTACAGAACCCTAAAAACGGCAAAAAAACACGGGGAGTCCATTGAAATTTTTTATTTTTTTAGTAGGTATTTGTTATTAGTTTTCTTAAGATAGTTATAACTTATATTTTTTAGTCTTTAATTTAGGACACCCACAATATTATATTTTGCACACTTTATACTGTAAACTTTGTAAGAGTATCGCAAACCATGTATTAATTAATTTAAATAATTAGAACAATGTTTATGCGCTATTGATCAAACCCGAAAGATTCTGAAATAAGAGCCTTACCCCCGGTTTCTCGAACGCTTGTCACATTGAATGGTTATGTCAACGGCGGCTATATACGCACTGCGGAATCTCACAGCGTGAATTTTAATCTCGCGGAATATAACCTGCGTGCTTAACTACCTACAACTTTATAGTACTCCAAACATTCATATTTTTCCGCTATTGAACTTCCATTAAGTTACAGAATTCTGCAAAAAAAACCACGCGAGTAATAAAAGCAGTGCGTGTACAGCCTGACAAATTGTCAAAATAATATGCGTCCGAGAAACCGGGGGTAACATCTTCATACAAGTGTATCTTAGTAAGAGCTAGGTGACATTATCGTCTGAACTCAAAGGTTAACCCGATGTACATACACAACCGAAATACTGTATCCTACCACCTTACATACTACCCTATGATGGAATGATGTGCTAAATTTAATTAATTCTATACTTAAGTACTTTGTTAACCTTTTTCTGAAATAAACATATTAACGTCGTGTGGTGCCGGCGGCATAGAATTTGCACCACCCCAATTCTTCCCCTGGGTGTCGTAAGAGGCGACTAAGGGATATCTTCTGGGGGCGGGCAGCAGCGCCCCCCGCAGAACAAATCTTCCACCAAACTGCGATCCCCAACCCGCATGCCCAGCGTGGGGATTATGGGCATTACCCCCCATGAGTTAAACGCCAATAAGGCGTTTATCAGGGGGAGGCCTGCGTCCAGCAGTGGACCGATACAGGCTGTGGATGGATATTAAATTTTTTGATTACCTGCCCAAAAGATAAACAAACCCGCAGTACTTAACCTCAAATTCACTTTCTTGTTGAAATAATGTTACAATTATTCCGTTATCTCGACTCCAAGCAATGGATTTTAATTTATGTTATGAGGATTTGTTGACATAATTTGCAGCTAAATTACAAATAGATCATACCAGGATAAACCTACAAGGCAAAGTAAGTTCCACCCTGTGCAAAAACCTGCATTATGGGTCTTTATCGTGCATGCACCATAACAATAAGGAAGGACAAACAAGTTCTTTATAATGTTAACCTGTAAACGGGTTTTTACGATGGATTTCCACAAAGTAAGGAAAAATATATAAAATGTTAATTAGTCTCGTGAAATTCCTTATTGCAATTTACAAAACAAGAGCAAAATATAAAAAATAATTAAATGCAATGTATTGTATCTATGTATATTGTATTTGTGTTGATGACCTCTGTGGTGCGGTGGGCGAAGGTCTCTCTGCGACGCAGGAGGTTGCGGGTTCGATTCCCGCCTCGGGATAAATATTTGTACGATCTGCTAATATTTGTTCAGGGTGTTCTAGTCTTTTTTTTATCTAGGTATAATACAAATATCTATTTATGTTATGTATTCTATTATGTATATGAATTATCGAGTACACATAACACAAGCTCTGCTTAGCTTCAAATGAAATTATAATATTCATATATGTACTTACATTTCATATAATATTTATTATATTAAACATGGTATATAAGTAATGTTGTCAGTTTTGAGGTCATATTTAACTATCCTATGGCATGCAATTAATCATATTTTGTGTATGGCTTCAAATGATAAAAATCATTGATGTCATATAGTTTCTCTTAGAATAAGAAATTAGAATATTCTATTCAGAGCTCTATTGCCTAGGATTTTAGCCACATGTTTTGCGAAACAAATATCTATGATTGTTCCTTGATAATGCTGTATAGATTATCCAGCACTTTTAATTAAATTAAATGTATGTCCTTCCAGCCCCGTTTACATCGACAACACAGCCAACCTCGAAGTAACAGCCAAGCGAATCCTCTGGGGGAAGTACATCAACGCCGGTCAGACTTGCATCGCACCCGACTATGTGCTCTGTACCAAGGAGATACAGAACAAATTCCTGGAGGTCTCCAAGAAGGTGCTTAAGGAGTGGTATGGCGTTGATACGCAGAAGTCACCGGATCTCTGCAGGATTGTTAATAGCAGGCATTTTGGGTGAGTAATAGACATATTTGGCATATGGAGAAGAGATGGCAAGACATGTTTGTGAAGAGAGCTCGTCCAAACTGAATGACAAAGGTCGGAAATAGGAAAATTTGGAAGGAGAAGGAATACGCCAAAAATGGCGACTACTAACTTAACTAATATTTGTTAATATACCGTGTCCATTTTGAATGAAGCATGTTAGTAAACAAACCGCCCATACTTAACCTAAAATTCACTTTGTTGACGCGTCCTTTTACACGTAATTTACATTACATGTCTATTTTAAATCATCCCTTCAATAAAAATTGCTTACAATTATATCTGAAACTCGACGCCAAGCAAGTGAGATTTTGTTATTTGTGTCGTAGTTTGTTTACTAACATGCTTCATTCAAAATGGATAAACCATAGATACATTATTACACTATTACACACACGTACACACACGAGTTATACAAGTAGTTACATCCAAAGTAGAAATAAAGGCTATTTTTTTTAACCATTTGTACAACATACCAAACTGCGATCCCTCTTCTAATCCTGGAATCAAACATAGGCTTTATAACCCATAAATCAGTTCCCGTAGGATGATAATCATTTGTAAACGTTTCCATAGGAAAGCTGGGCAAAGCTAGTTTGTATAAAAATATGTTACACTACATGCTAAACACTGTTTAGGATAGGACATCCTTTTAAGTATGAAATATACTTGTACCAGATGTCCTGCCGTTCCATTTAATTACATTATTTATATTTTTTTTTTATTTAACCCTTTCCAGCCGCCTTCAAGCACTAATAGACGCAAGCAAAGACAAAATCGCCGTTGGCGGTCGCTACGACGCTTCAGAGAAGTTCATCGAACCGACTATAATCACTAACGTGACAGGCAATGACAAAATAATGGAGGACGAGATCTTTGGGCCGATTCTACCGATAGTGCCCGTTGAGAACGCTTATGAAGCGATCAAGTTTATTAATGCCAGGTGAGTTTTGTTTAAGACCTGTATAATACCATATTTCATGAGTCTGTTCAATAAGAGAAGAGTCGTGGCGTTACGGTGAACTAACACTTTTAGTCGTACTGCAATGACAGAGCAGTGTTGTCAACTCAACAAAAGTTGTCAATTGGCACACGAGCGCCCTCAATTCCCATGACTCTTGTCTTTTTGAACAGACTCTACAGTGATTATGGATAAATTCTGTCTGATTGAAGAATACATATTATTACATACAATACATAAACATTACGAATCTTCATTACGGATGTAAGTGGGTTAACTACGAGCCTTGTTTGTGTTAAAAGAACACCAACTCAACTCACCTTGAAGATGTCCCTATACTCCGATTCAAAAACCTGGATATTTTTTGTATACAAAGTCGTTACAAAACCTAAGGAATATTGTTGGAAAATATTGAACGACATTGGTTTCATAGAACCTAAACACAGAAGCTCGAAACAATTTTTGGATTTGAAAGTTTTCTCATCATTTAATTGACTTCTCTTTCGTTTTCGAAGTCAAATTAAAAAATTTTTCGCTGCACACGTAAAATGATGCGTTGTTGAAGTAAATGTTTTCGTTTTTTTTGATAACCTTGCTATTACCTTGTGGTTTTATGTTATTGTTATATGATTTTGTTAAGTTTTTACTGATGAATGTCTTTATTGACATAAAATATCCTGGATTCTGAATTTGAGTATAGTTAAGTGATTGAACGTTATTGTTCTTCCAACACAAATGAGATCCATAGTTAACTCGCTTACATCCATAATAAATTCCAAATCAAGTTTCATTGACGTATAGTATTGCGAAAGTTTTGTGTTGAAGTCTTCATTTCCTTAAATACCTCTTCCAAACAGTGTTTTGTGGATATGACCCTAGATTATGTGTTTTGAACTTTGAACTTTATTGTGTGTTGATTATGTTCGTTTTCGTTTGAATTGGGTGTGAAATGTCTGGTCATTCCGCGTCCATGATTCAGGGTTAAAATTCAACTGCACCCATAACATTACATTTCCATTCTGCACAAAACCATGATCTGGTTATTCAGGGTTAATTTTGTTATAGGCATCTCATGATGTCATAATGTCATTTTGCACAAAAACATAAACTGGAAAATACAAAGCGTAATTTATGATAGTGATTTTAATTCATTCTAAATTTCAGTAAAGCGTCAGGCTTTTTTAATTATCATAAAAAAATAAAATTAAAACGTAATGGTATTTTGAAAGTGTATCCTTGTAGCGAATCAGAGCTATTGGAAATTCCTCATTAGGGGCGGGCAAAGCTGTAGGTCAAAGTCCACGCAGAAAATAGCAGGTTTAATTCCCACTCCGGCACAATTTTTTGTAGTTTGCAATTGGTTTTTGCAGAAAAAATTAGGATACGCTAAATTAACGCGATTCACCGTAACCGATCCGAGGGTGACGGTTATAAGAAGCCTTTCTTGTTAGACGCTAAACATAGATGCTGAATGGAGTCGAGTGATGCGATTTAGCGTAACCGACCCGAGCGTGACGGTTTAACTTCGTTCACTTGTCTGAAATGTTCATTTCAATGATAAAATCCTTGGAACACAGCAAATTCCATACATTTTGAGTTTGCGTAACCGACCCGAGCGTGACGGCTCAGCTTCGTTCAATCATCAGAACTGTTCATTTGAATCATAAAATTCGGGGTACACTATACAGCAAAGTCAATGCATTTCGTGTAAAGCGTAACCGACCCGAGCGTGACGGCTCAGCTTCGTTCAATCATCAGAACTGTTCATTTGAATCATAAAATTCGGGGTACACTATACAGCAAAGTCAATGCATTTCATGTAAAGCGTAACCGACCCGAGCGTGACGGCTCAGCTTCCTTAATCTCAATGATAAAATCGTGGGTAAACAGCAAAGTCCATACATTTCAGGGAACCTCCATTAGTGCTATACTTGTTCAGCCAACAAAGCAACATTCACGACTTGTTCGTGGAACAGACGCGCTCCGGCAGTCTCTGTGTCAACGATACCATCATGTTCTATGCCGGTAAGGCGTATGCCTGGGAGGTTGGATGCGAAAACAAACTTATCTATCTTCAAAACTTATATCTGCGGCCATTTTAGGTTGATACTTAATATCTTAACAATAGAACGCAAACTAGCGTGACTCCTAGTAAAGAGATGCTTTTTCGAGCAGTGAAGAAAAACTAATGAATCTCTCTTCAATGTGAGAGACTTTCAAATTTGACTGCTCTCAGAATATTTCTCCATAATCGTTTCTGCTACGGCAAGTTTTCTTTGAAAATGGTAAAAAATAAGAACGAAATCAGCTCTGTTTTACTGAACAGAGCAAAACCTTAGAAAATACATGAGGGTTCCATTTGATGCAGATGGAACCCCCGAATAAAGAATACCTTTCCTTAATTTATTAATCCTATAAGATGATAAAAAACAAATTAAAATAATAAGTGAGGTTAGACAGGGTTCAAACTTCACACTCTAAAAATGCTAAAATCTAGTAACTAGAGTAGATGATAATTTTGTTTTTGCAAACAGCTATCTCCCACTGGTGGTGGTTATTAGCTCGCCTCTTCATAATGCACTGAAACATCTATACTATAAGGTTGAAGATCGCGTGTGTTTCTGGTTGTTTTCCGGAATGGTTACCTGGAAAACTCTGGCTTATTTTCAGACAAAGTTCTCTTTCGGTGGTGGTTTTCGTTTGGTGATGGCAGTCTGAATCTGAATGTATCTTTGTAAAGATGAATGTATAAAATAACTGAAGCATGTGTCTATAGTCGACGAGATTTCAAAAGCTTTTTACGTGTATACGAGAAAGCTTTGAAAATTTGCAATTTTTAAAAAGGGTTTTCAGATTTTGGCCTTAATATCGGGCACTATTTTGTTTGTCCATTATTACATCTATAGTTTTTTTTAATCTGTGAGTATCTCTCTATTATTTTATATTAAAATAAGAATGTTCTTCAAAGTGTCCTCTATCCAAATATATAAATTTCATTGTGCGCCGCGATTTTGAAAAAACAAAATATTGGTCTCCGCTGTTAAGGCTCCATAAATATCATCAAACCCTTTTTAGAATATGTAAGATCTCGTGAACCTATTCGTTGTTGGGTGGAGGAATTTTCTATTTAAGATGCGTTATAATACTTACTACCCAGTTTACCTAGAATAGTGTTAAAAACCTTTAGCTAAATCTTATTGAATAACTAGCTAAAGCATACTTTATTGGCGAATCCAGAAATCAGTACTCCCCTGTTTTATGATTATCCAATTTCCTAGTAAATAACCATTTGTACCTTAATATATAGTCAAATAAGGACAGCCATATTGATTTCTGTTTCCGCGCCTGTGAATAATGCATTTTAATAATGTTTTGTTTTAGTAAATAATAATGACTGTACGTTGTTATTTATACAAAGCGTTTCTTAACCTTGAGCATGTGTAATGTTACCCTATAGCTGTCCTTAAATCAGTCCTATCTAGAGTCTGTTCAAAAAGAGAAGAGTCGTGACGTTACGGTGCACTAACACTTTTAGTTGTACTGCAATGACAGAGCAGTGTTGTCAACGCAACAAAAGTTGTCAATTGGCACACGAGCGTCCTCAATTCAGAAGTCTTTCGATTCTTCTTATAATGTTCCCAATTTTCAATCCTTCTCCCATTTGCTAGGTACTCCTTTTATATTTATAATTAGTTCATTAAAATAATAATGATAATCTGATTCCAGTTTTAGTTCGAAACTTGTACCTTACTTACTGTATTGTAAACTTTTTATTAGTCTTCGATTCCTATTTTATTTATTTCCCAGTTTTCAACCCAGTAAACTTTTTACACAATAACTCCGATGACCCTTTGCAGTCTTCTTAACAAGACTCCCTTCTCTCTTCCCCCCTTAGCTCTTATTAGAAAAGTCCCCCCCCCCCCCCCCCCCTATTTCTCTTTAGAAAGGTTAAGTAACGCTCGGTGGTGGCTCACCCTGTATTCCACTGTAGAGAGAAGCCGCTAACAATGTACCTCTTCACAACCCACGATGGCACGCTGTCGAGTTTCGTGGACAACACCAGCAGTGGCTCGATATGCGTCAACGACACGATGATGCACATGGGAGGTACGTTCTAGAATTAACATGACGCAGCGCCATTTTGTTGGAGGTTATAACAAAATGGCGGATGTTAAGTATGGCGCTACGACGCCATTTTGTTGAAGCTGATTGTCACAAAATGGCGGATCAATCAGGTAGGGTTGAAAAGCGGATGAGAAATGTAAGTTGCAACGACATTAGAGTTTTCTGGCTTCGAGTATGCAACTAAGTATTAAGGTTATGGTAAACTAGATTTCTAACGTATCTTTAGAATTACTTAACTACCTCTGTGGTTATGTACGCATGGAAATGGCTATTAACTAATGCTTGAATATTGCATGAACTCGCCCTATTATATATAAAATACATGTAGATATTATTAGTAAATTCTAGACGGAAACGACCTTAACCACGGCTATCTTAAAGATCTCAGTATCTACTCAGAAAAGGAAAATCGAAGCTTCGTTTTAACTGTCGTGAAAACCAACTCTTATATCGCTTGTATTAGATTAGTGTTTGCATAAAAAAGAATCAGAAACTTCGATTTTGTTTTTAAGAGTAGGTAGGTACGGGCCGTACTTTATACTTGCGTCTGCCCATGGATTCGCTTACTTGCCTAATTTGATTCAAAGTGAGGCTATAACACGAATATGAATAGTGACTAGCAGTGCGGTTTCACCCTCGTAGTTTCCGTTCCCGTGGGAATTCCAGGATAAAATATAGCCTATGTCACTCCCTGAAAAGTAACCTTTTTAATGGTGAAAGAATTTTTTAAATTGGTTCTGTAGTTTCGGAGCCTATTTAATACAAACAGACAATCAAATCATTCCTCAAATAAATTAACATCAAATCACACTAATACTATGATTACGTAAGTTTGGATGTTTGTTACCTCTTCACGCCAAAACTACTGAACAGATCGGGCTGAAATTTTTCACACAGTTCTAGATCTGAATATACCATAGGCTACTTTTATTTTTAGTAATCAACACGTGTGAAGCCGAGGATAGGAGCTAGTATCAAATAAGAAATGTGTTACGTGTAATTTTACCGTCCACTATCAGAAGTAAAAAGAAAATAATTTGTAAATACTTACGTTTTTTTTAATTGTTGCATAAAAGATAAACAAACCAGCAGGACTTAACCTCAAATTAACTTTCTTGTTGACGATTTTGAAACATATTTATTTATTTATTTATTGCATACATGTCCATTAAAAGTTGTTAACAATTTTATAGGTAGAATCTACATGAACCCTGTAAGGGCGTTGCAACATTCACATAAGTACTTGCTTGTGATTCTTTTTTCAATAAATATTATTCAATTATATCTTCTTCTCTCGACTCTAAGCACGTGCATTTTAACTTATGTTTTTGGGATCTGATGACATAATATAGAAAAATAAAGGTAAGGTCATAATATAGAAAAAGAAAAATAGGTCATAGTTCTAATGTATTTTATAATTTTCTTGATCAAAAAAGTACCCGCTGTAAAATTATTTCAAGCCATTGCGTAACTCTAAATTGTTTTCTTCTGCATTCGACAGTTGAGACGCTCCCGTTCGGCGGCGTCGGCCACAGCGGCATGGGCGCGTACCACGGGAAAGCTTCCTTCGACACATTCACGCATAAAAAGAGCTGTTTGAAGAAAAACTTCGCGGCTATCGGAGAGAAACTGGCTTCGTAAGTAATCATAAAAATAATAATAATAATTGACGACCTCTGTGGCGCGGTGGGCGAAGGTCTGCCTGCGACGCAGGAGGTTGCGGGTTCGATTCCCGCCTCGGAACAAATGTGTGATCTGCGATCTGCAGACATTTGTTCAGGGCGTTCTGGATGTTTTTCTATGTATAATTAAAAAATATCTATCTATGTAGTGTATTGTATTATGTATATCAGTTATCTAGTACCCATAACACAAGCTCTGCTTAGCTTGGGGCTAGATAATGCTGTGTGAATTGTCCAGCACTATTTATTTATATATTCTGGACAATTCACACCGCATTATCTACCTAGCTGCTGAGTGGTGCTGGCTTAGTATTTGCCCCATCCCATCTCTTCCCGTGGGTGTCGTAAGAGGCGACTAATGAATATTCACCGGGGGCGCCTCTTACAGCACCAGCGCCCCCTGTAGAACAATTCTACCACCAAACTGCGATTCCCAACCCGCATGCCCGCGTTTGGATTATGGGCATTACCCCCCATGAGATACGCCATTAAGGCGCTCTTCAGGGGGAGGCCTGCGTCCAGCAGTGGACCAATATAGGCTGTTGAGGTTCAGGACGCTATTAATACACTGTAAGCATGACGTAGCGATATCTGAATACCATTATCTCATATAAAACTCATCAACTGATATCAAATACTCCTATTTCTATGAATATTATTAATATTATATTTACAATAGGGTTTTACACCCATTATTTAATTGTCTCAATCAGATTTTATTGGGCTATTATAGCACACAAAAACAAATACACAAATTTTTATTCAATCGATAAGTGCAAAAATGCATATAAATTTTACATTTTCAAATTTTGCGCATAACGTTTTAGCGTGCAGTAGACGCTATTATTAGTGAATTATTGATATCTGAATAGACATCAATAAGTATTTAATTTAAATAAATATTTATTTACATTATTGATCAAATTAATGAAGAAAAGTTGAAGTGAATTAGAGTCAATTGCACAATTTTTTAATATATAAACAGCTTGATAAATAGTTATCAAGCTGTTTAAATATTAAAAAATTGACTTGTCTAAGTGCTTATTTTGTAAGTCTAAAGAAATAAACGATTTGACTCTGACTCTGACTCTGAATGGTTCTTTCTCCAACCCACAGAGGCCGCTACCCACCGTACACAGACAAGAACCTCTCCATCATCAGAGCTCTGATGAGGAAGCGCACCGGACCCTCGCTGAAGTTCCTGCCCTATCTTCTGGCTTTTGCACTCGGCGCCGGCGTTTCTTACGGAATATTCGCCTGGCAAAAGGTAAAGAAGTAAACTGAAACAACTATAAAACTAAACAAAAGCGATACCTCTCGTCAAAACGAACTCAATGTAACTTAAATCTTTGAACAGGGTTGGATTAACTTCAATGGTTCTCCTGTAGGAAGTGCGTACCAAGTCCCAGATATTTTCGATACCCACGGTACCCGTTTTCGTGGTCCAGTGGTTCATTCAGTGTTCAGTGGAAGTCGGAAATTTTTGGGATATTATTTGTTTTCTTAGAAATTGCCCTTAGAATATACTATAATAACCAACAAATTTTAGTGAACGAATAGTTTTTTTTATTTATCACAAATAAAGGGACTTTCGCTTAGCGACCACATCGTTCTGAACGAATAGTTGTTATATCAAGTCACGAGAACTTATATACCTATACCGAAAAACACATATATTACTCCAGCAATATAAATTGCACATAGTTTTAGATCTACCTTAGGCAGTCAGGCTCAATTTTTTGTTATAATTATTTGGGGTCTGTATGTGGGGTTTCACCCGCGTAGTTCCCATTCCCGTGGAAATTCCGGGAGAAAACAAAGCCTATGTCACTCCCTGAAAAGTAAGCTTCTTAGTGATGTTTTTTTTTTTAATCGGTCCAGTAGTTCCGGAGCCATTTCAATACAAACAATCAGATATTTCCTCTTTATAATATTAGTAAAGATGTAAAGTATGAATATAATATTTTTACTAAAGCTTCGAGTTCTTGAATAATTGCGATGTTTTAAAAGATTTACGGGACAAGTGCCTAGTTATCTTACGAATAAACAACCAATTGAGTATCAGTCAATTGAGGGAATTGAGGACCTCGTCCTTTTTTCAAATTCGGTTGATAATAAATAAGTAACCGTGTAGAACTTATTATAGTGGGATCGTACTAGACGTTTGTATTAGACACTTAGATTATATACAGGGTGTTATTTTGAGAAGGTGTTGGCCTAGTCCAAAACCACGAGAGTTAGAGAAAAGTCGTGGAAAAAAGCCTCGATTTATAAGAAAACTGTAACTGCATATTTAGTTTTATTTTAAACCAATTCTATTAATATAACGAATATTATGAATATACGCGGGTTAACAATGAACCTTGTTCGTAGTAAACCCGCTTATATTCATAATGTCGACGTAGGAACAAGGTTAAGCCGCTTATATTCTTAATGAATTCGTCAAACTACGAAAGTTTCAATAGTAATTATGTTAAACCTTTCACTTGTGACGGAAATCGACACAAAAGATTAAAAAAAAACGACACCGATTATTGTACTAATGGATTTTGTTGCTAATGCTAAAAATGATAAGGATAATTTTTTACATAAAACATAAACCATTCGGGTCGATATCCATCAAAAGGAAAAGATTTACAAATACTTACTTAATATTATGCAGTTATTGTTTTCTCATAAATAGAGAGCATGATCTTTAACTTGCGTGGTCTCAGACCTGTCCATAACCCCCTTCTCAAAAACCACCCTGTATATTAAGTTTAGATTCCTCCGAGTCTGAGGTAGCTCTTAGAATAAACAAACAATGAATATTATTCATTTTATTTGCTTAAAAATGTTATTATTCTGATCTAAAAGTATAGAAAAAATAGAGATAAGACAAAAATGTTAAAAAAAAAACTTACATTCTGTGTAATTTATAGTATGTTTGCCTTTGTTAGTGGTTGAAGCTCAAATAAGTATTCAATAATTATGTTTTCGAAGTAAAATTGTGTTTTATTTAAAACCACACTTATTTAAATAAGAGAAGAAGCAACGTGCTTACTCCCTAACAAATATTGTGTATTTTTAACCAACTTCATAAAGTTTGTTACCTCAGAACTTTTGATACTTTTCGGATGACCCACATCCGATTTTGATGATTCTTTTTTATTTGAAAGTTGGGTCTTCCAGTGTGGTCCAATTTAAATTTAGTCCAGTTGTGACAATGGCATCCATGAAAAAAACATAAAATTGAGTTTTAGTTTTTTTTAAACAAACCCAATTATCTATTACTAACACGTGTAAAGTTTAAATCAAATGTTTATACCTACCATATTATTTCATTTGAAAATCAACTCGCTAGGCACAAAAGGCAATTCAACCTTCAGTCTACAAAGGCATAATTTTTCCTGTATTGTTTTTCGTAATACTTCCTACTAATATTATAAACGCGAAAGTTGGTACGCATGTTTGTTACTATTTCACGCAAAAACTACTGAACGTATCAGCTATGTGATGCTGGCTTAGAATTTGCACCACCCAACTCTTCCGGCGGGTGTCGTAAAAGGCGACTAAGGGATATCCACCCCTGCAGAACAATTATACCACCGAACTGCGATCCCCAACCCGCATGCCCAGCGTGAGGATTATGGGCATAGCCTCCTTGAGATAAACACCAATAAGGCGCTTATCGGGGTGAGCATGCGTCCAGCAGTGGACCAATACAGGCTGTTGAGGTTGAGGTTGAGAATCAGCCTGAATTGAATATATGTAGTTCTAGGCCTGGAACAAAACATAGGGATATAATAGGAAATAACCTTAAAACGTTTCCATAGTAACAAGGCGTGCGAAACCGCAGGCAGGAACTAGTAAACAATAAATAGGGTGTATAGAGTAAAATATGAAAAGCCAATAATAACAGTTAGGTTTATTGTCAAAAAAACTAATGTCAACTTATAGTGTGCGTGAACCATCGATCAAAAATTTCGCGGGGCCGGCGAAATTTTTGATCGATGGGTCACGCACACTATAAGTTGACATTAGTTATTTTGAACCATCGATCAAAAATATCGCCGGCCCCGCGAAATTTTTGATCGATGGCTTGAACGTATTGTTCCGTGTAGTTAGAGCATGCGCATAAAATAGACAAGAATAGCGCCATCTATTGAGAAAATTATGTAGCAAAACTCACAGTTTAGTGTGGCCTGCATTTAAATCGCTTTACCAATAAATAAATTAAATATGTTTTTTTCTTTTCAGGCAATGTCCGGCGGCGACTAGTTTTATGAGATCACCCACCGTGTTTTTTGAATTCTTCTGATCAATAAAAAAACATGCTAACTGAGAACAAAATGTCAATACATTTTATGTGCATTATAATATTTTTCTAAACAGTGGTCGCCCCAAATGGGGAAGCCTCCAAGAAATGTTGCCTTCTTTTAAAAAACAGTTTAAGATAATAAAAAAAAAATTGTATGTCTGTTATAATTTTTTTTTATTGTAATTGTGATTTAGATAAGTCTCTTTAAGCTTTGTTTATTTTCTTACCTTAACTTATTATTATGGTCAAAAATTGCATATTTATATCTATGATTAGTGCCTTCGTTGGAATAAATGTCCATATGCGTACAGTAAATAATACATAAAATGCTTAAAATCATAATACATATACAGGGTGTGGCAAAATTTTGGCCCCTTAAGGGTAGCTACCGTTTCTTTTTTAGTTAGATGGTTTTGTTCTTAGGAACCTTCTGTTTTATTTTGAAGAAAAAGTTACCCACCCTGTATATACTTTAAATCATTATCTATGTTTGTAAGGATACGGAAGGTGGGGGACGTATTTTTGACAGTTTTTAATGGAACTGCCTAGTAAGATATTTTCTTTAGAAGTTGTCAAAAATAGGTATCCCATATTTATTTTCTATTTAAAATCTATTTACATTTCACATTATATGACGCACCGACAAAGACTTATAAAATAATGACTTTTGACCATGAGTATACAAACTTATTTGTATAAAATATTTTAATATGTATAAGCCTCGGCTCTAAGAGCTATCTACTGCAATTAAAAACAACAATAACAATTCTTTGATGAAGTTACCATTTATGTAGACCTAGATGACACACATAAAAT
Organism: Eupithecia tripunctaria; assembly: GCA_955876795.1. Classification (NCBI taxonomy): domain Eukaryota; kingdom Metazoa; phylum Arthropoda; class Insecta; order Lepidoptera; family Geometridae; genus Eupithecia; species Eupithecia tripunctaria. The sequence continues at coordinate 1,786,245 of OY041616.1, read as the reverse complement.
ACAGTAATCTGTCTCTCATGCCGCGCACAAGTTTACTTTTTTATGTTTTGCATTTACTTGTTTTTAATTTTATCGAGGTGGTTAATAATTGTTCTACTTTAGTAAGTGTATGAATGTGTTTTATCTTAATATTATACGGATCGATAAGTTCGGAATTATAGATGACAAATAAAATGATTGTGATTAAATAGCTTATGATAGGGTTGAACTGGAATGGAATATTTAATACCTACTTAATATGTTTTATAAAAATATTGGTATAATAAAACCTATTTATATGTTTTTACGGTGTTTAATTTATTTCTCTATTATATTTTATTGTTTATCATAAATCTTTTAGTTTCATGGTAAGTATATCTCTGCTCTATAATATAGTACCTATAGCGGACCCAAAGATATAGGTAGTTCTCATTTTTTCATCTAACCATAGTATTACATTGGTGTCGATTCTGTTGTTTTAGGATTCCTATCCTAAATTTTAAGATTTCTAAATGTTTTATGCTAGTTAGAGCTAAAAATTATGGTATTCTCTATACAGGTCCTAAAAATACCTATATTATTAGTTTTTCAAAATTGCAAAACCTCTGAGTTGAGTAGTTGGGGTGTTGCTGTGAGCAAAATATGTTTATTTTTCTAAAATGTTATTTTAAAATACTTCTTTCTTTGGGTCAAACAGTTCGTCCATTTGTATGAATTTTAGAGATCCTAATTTGAAACGTGTCGGGTAAATTTTTTAACCATAGAATCATTTCATCTATTTGAAATTCCGAAATTCGAAATTCAGCTTATCCTAAAACAACAGAATCGACACCTTTATCTAGTAAAGGAAAATAAACCAAACATGACTATGCCAAAAACCCACACCTTATGGTCTACCTGCAGATGAGTATGATAACTATTTAAACGTTTACACTATTGAAGCCCTCCGCAGACAGCCGCTAATTAGTTAGCGCGTCTTGTAAAGCGCTATTCCTTACACACAGCGGCTTATTAATAAGCGCGATTTCGTCGGCGCGGCCGGGCGGGCGCCGCCCCTGCCGACGGCGCTTTAAATGGTGGGACAAAGTAGGGTCGTCAAGTTTTTTTCGTGGGACATTTGAGGTAGGCACGCGCTGAGGGCCCGGGGCAAAGGCGCGTTGCGCGCGGACTCCCCTTGGGCAAGCGAGCGGTGAAATAAATAGTTATCAAATCTTTGAGTTGTTTATAAAATCCATATTAAAACATCTGTTTTGCTAGCTGAGTGGTTAGCTGCTTGATATTGTACATACTTTATTTTGTCAAATCCAAATAAGATTTTGATCGTGCGTAGATTTGATGATTGAATGGACTGTGGCCTAACGATGTTTTTGAACAACTTTGAAACCAAAACCAATGTCGGACAAATACATAATGTCAATGTCAATGACGAATAAATTAATTTGTCATGTCATATATCATTGACAGATTTTTGAGATGGCAATTTGATAAAAAAAAATGAACAATAAATCTTATTTCATTTCTTTCTGTTACAATTTTGCAATCAATAATGAATCAATAAAACCAGTTCTTAGAAAAACAAAAACAGTTCTGTGAAATTGCTTTTTCCTTGAAATTATCTCTGAAAAAGCTGTTTACAGGTTGTGATTATTTTGTGAAGTGGCAACATTAATAACTTACGAACGAAAGTGCTTGTGATGAGCAAAGACGATTGAAATTATTGAAAAGTGTCGATAGGCCAATAAAACTGCTGAAATTAGCCAGAATCTTCAGGTATCTACAAAATCTAATAAATAACACCCTCGCATGTGAGGGTACTATGTGGTGGTGCTGTTCTTCTTCCGCTAGTTCAGGTGCTTATTCACATTTGAGGGCTTGTCTGACTACTCCCAACCCATATTCCTATACGGCGGCCATATTTTTATGTCATGAAAGGCGTTGACGCTCTATCCCATCGTAATCATTTGCGTTGTTTGTTCCTCAGGACCGATGGCTGCGATACGCAAAAAATTAGTGATCGTCGGTGACGGCGCTTGTGGTAAAACATGCCTCCTAATCGTGTTCAGCAAGGATCAGTTTCCGGAGGTGTACGTGCCGACTGTATTTGAGAATTACGTCGCCGACATAGAGGTTGATGGCAAACAGGTGGAACTGGCGCTGTGGGATACGGCAGGCCAAGAGGACTACGACCGGCTGCGGCCGCTGTCCTACCCCGACACGGACGTGATCCTGATGTGTTTCTCGGTGGACTCGCCCGACTCGCTCGAAAACATCCCCGAGAAGTGGACGCCCGAAGTGAAGCACTTCTGTCCTAATGTGCCCATCATCCTCGTAGGCAACAAGAAGGACCTGCGCAACGACCCGGCCACCATCAATGAGCTCCGCAAGATGAAGCAGGAGCCGGTGAAGCCACAAGAAGGGCGCGCCATGGCAGAGAAGATAAACGCGTTCGCGTACCTCGAGTGCTCCGCCAAGAGCAAGGAGGGCGTGCGCGAGGTGTTCGAGACGGCGACGCGCGCCGCGCTGCAGGTCAAGAAGAAGAAGAAGACGAGGTGTTCTCTGCTCTAAGTGCTGTGAAGGGGGGACTCTGAATCATTCGCATACTGCCTGTAACTTACGTTGGATTGACTCTGAGCAGGCGCGGCGCCTCCACAGTGCTTCCTTCCGATACTGACAGCTGCCCGGAGGCCGATCCCGCGCCCCGCGGACCACGCACACTACAGTATTTGTGTGGCTACACTTTCACCATTGGTACTTGTATATTTTATAGTATATCTATTACGAGTAAGCGTAAATGCCTTATCATTATATTATTGTTGGGGGAGAGTGGGCCTCTTCATGAGGCTCACTGAGTTTTTGTGCTATCATGTTTATACTTATAGCATTTCTTCAACTTTAGTTATAATATCCTCAACTGGTGTCATCTCACCGAGACTTGTTTAGTTCGGTATTTTGTATTTTAATTTTTCAATAAAATAGTGATGTTTTTAATGAGTAGGATGTGTTACAAGACATACTCAGCCAAGTGCCTGTCAGCAGCGCCTTTGAGGCGTCCATCTGATTCTGTAGGCGGTTTATTGTAATCTATTGTTTGTGTGAAATTTAACTTCCTAATATAATTTATTAGTAATAAAGGAACCCCATGTTTTATCAATTCTTTTCTAGACTCTTTTTGACTTTTATAAAAATGCAGCATTTATGATACACAATTGTATAGGACAGGGGTTTATGTTAGAACACATATTGCATGTTATGTTTTACTAGTATTGTAAGTACAAAATTATCTTTCAAATATAAATGAAATAACATTATGATTAGATTCCTTTTTATATTTTAAGATTTATTATTTTGGATCTACTCCAATTACAAGTTTATAACTAATAATTGACAGTTTCACTTCAGGTATTCCTGGATAGTTTCACTAGTTGTAGAGGGTTGAACCGCCTCCGAGGTGCGAACATGAATTTGCGTTGATGGAATTCTGTGCTTGATGTCCGGTATGGGATGGGGGTGCCATCGGGCAGTGGGGATTTTTCTGACCCCCGCAGTTCTGGCATCCAATCTGAATACACCAAGGTATCCACAGAGTTCAGGTTCGTAACAGGAACCGGAGTAAGGATGAAGAGTTGCCCTTTTTCGTAGTCGATGTTTCGGATGAGCCCTGCAATATAAATTACAACATTAAGACACAGTTTTAAGTTATCAGACTAATAATCAGCAGTTTATTACAATAGGTACTTCATAGATAACACTTCTGATATTAATTTCCTTCATTTGCATTGAGGATTTTTATTCTTGACACTGATGTCATTAGTGAGTCACTGTTTTAGCCATAAATAATTTGTTTACAAGGTTCAAGCTCAGTTCAAAAGTGCATTATTGTTAGTCAACAGGTGTGTTAACAGCCAGGCAGGCAGATTTTATTTATCATCATCATCATCCACACTAGTCTTCACGCATGTTGGTTATAGGCCTCCAAACTCTTGTTCCAATCTACGTTAAATCATTACTAAATCATACAGGTTTGCACTGCATTGTTCGTGATATCAATCTCGGGTTATTTTTATTGCACTTTCAAGAACTATGCTTGGTTCAGAACTCCTTAATATTTTTAGTAAACAAAGAGTTAAAACTGAAGAAATTTGATGGAAAATATTGTGAAATCACAGATCATAAGAAATTTTGGTTGAAATGTTCTCATCTGTTTTCAAACACCGATTTGAACCATTTGACTGTGCATGTAGCTATATGCGTTTTTGATTTTAATTACCTTGCTGTTACTAGTGTTTCCTATTTTTAGTTTATGTTAAGTTTTCATTCATGTTTCTCTTTGTTTACTTAAAATATCTATTCATTTATTTATATATAGCATAGATCTATGACTGTGCAACCTCAACAGCCTATATTGGTCCACAGCTGGACGCCTTAATGCCTTTTATCTCATGGAGGTAGTGCCCATAATCCCTACGCTGGGCATGCGGGTTGGAGAAATTGTTCAACGGGAGATGCTGCGGCCGCCCATTCGGAAATACCTTGGTCGCCCGCGGGAATCGTTGGGGTTTGTTTGCACCTTGGTGGTATAAAAAAATAAAGTATAATTACCGTGTCCATAGCATTTCAGAGCATCATTTCCCAAAGTGAACAGCCACTTCTTGTCTCTCCGCTTCTGTTGACACAGGGCCACAATCTTCCCGTTGACCACCTGAGCAAGTGTGTTCTCTGGTATTTTCACGTTCAGAGCGAAGTTCAGGGCATTTATGTTGACTCTGGAGAAAGGAAAATAGGATTATTTATTCATATCACGAAAGAATTTTTAGTTAAAAACCTATAAATATTTATCTGATGCGTTAACGCATTCACTGCCTAGCCGCCGCGACACGGGGATGGGGACTTCCGAGGGTCGTGAACGTGTTAAACACATATTTATATTTTAAAAGCGAAAGTAGGTAACTATTTCTGTGTTATAGGTATACTAGCTGCGCCCGCGGCTTCGCACGCCTATTCCACAGGAACTGATTTATGGGGTAAAAAGTAGCATAAGTGTTATTGCAGGCCTCTTGCAGGCCTAAAACTATCTGTATGCAAAAATTCAGCCCGATCTGTTCAGCAGTTTTTGCGTGAAAGAGCAATAAACATACATACAGACATGTTTACAAACTAAATTACTCATAGGGTAAAACTATAATAACCAAAAAATCATTAGATGTTCACAAACTTTCGCGTTTATAATAAAAGTAGGATTTTAATGAAATGTGGCAGTGAGGTATTAGTAGTATACGAAGGACATAGGCTACTTATTATTCCGGAAAAGCGCGTACGAGGCCGCGGGAAGAAGGTAGTATGTTATAATTATAGACGACTAGGGAGTCTGAATATGTCTTGCGTTGGTGAAAAGAATTTGTCTTAAAAAGGATCAATATTTTCATGTTTCGATGCTACTGCCCATCGACAAAGGTATCCCGTGAGAGAAGGCCCGATGTCACCAAGCTCTCTAAACCCGACTAATGAGTCTTAAACTCTACTCTGTATAAGCAACCAACCAGCCCTGTTTTTCCGTCAGAGCTACTAAGTAGTTATAATGCGCGGTGGGCGAAGGTCCGCCTGCGACGCTGGAGGTTGCGGGTTCGATTCCCGCCTGGGGACAAATGTGTGTACGATCTGCAGATATTTGTTCAGGGCGTTCTGGATGTTTTCTATGTATAGCAAAAATATCTACCTATGTAATTGTATTATATATATCCAGTTATCTAGTACCCATAACACAAGCTCTGCTTAGCTTGGGGCTAGATAATGCTGTGAGAATTGTCCAACAAAATAAATGTGTCCTGCGCACATGGATAGTTTCCGTAAAATCTGGCCGCCGCCGCGCCGCCGCCGTGCCCGACATTCGGCTCGGACGACATCAGCGGTTTAATCAGACGAGCCTGTCAATGAGTGGAACACCAACTCCAACATTTTTCCAACACATATAAGGTTCGTTACATCCGTAATGAATTCATCGAACTACGGTAGTTTTTATGATAAAACCTACAAGCTTTTATAATTTTAAAATTACCTACTGTTGTTCTGTTCGTGATTATAAGATTTATGTTTCATTGTTGCCTTAAATGATTCATCCGTGATTATTCGACTTATTATCTATTACTCAGTGTAACAATTACCTATTGTCAGTGGAGTTATTTTGTAAAGGGCAAATCATCGTCAGTCATTCATTAGTTAGACGAATCGGTATGATGAATTACTTAGTCCAGTGCCATTGCCACTGGCTCGCCCTGCATGTTCACATAATTTTGAATCCATTGCCAGTAACGCTTCCGTGAGCCCCGTGAAATGTACGCGGCATCCGGCAACATAATAAAAATCGTGATAGCATTAAAGGTGTTTTATAATATAACATAAGCTCTTCTTAGCTTAAGGCTACACGATGCTGTTTAAATAGTCGAGCAGTATTTATTTTAATCTTACGCGCAAGTCTAGAATGCATAGTTAAACGGTAAACCGATATCAAAACATGATAGAATTAACTTAAACCCGACTAAAGCATTCACTGACTGTGCTTATTATTTTAACAATAAAATGTTCTACCCTTAGACCCCTGCTATTTCGTTAGACCCCCAATATCGTCTGACATGATATACCCTACAACCACCGGGGTGATTCGTCTCTCATTTGTTGAAATCGAACTATAAAAAACTAAAAATGTTATCCGACATATGAATGCGTCTACAACACAGAACTTATAATACAGTTCTGTGGTCTACAAGCTGTTTGTTTATGTGTAGCCATGCATAACACGTTTCTATTTATATTCCAATGGGCAAACCTCCCTTCGATTAGCAGGAGGGTGAGAATTGATGGTCGTGTGTTGTGTAAGGTAGACGGAGGTCACTTAGACTGCAGCTTACCTACAGGTTAATCCGATTAATATTATAAACGCGAAAGTTTGTATGCATGTTTGTTACTCTTTAATCCTGGAATCAAACACAGACTACTTTTTACTGACTTCAAAAAAGGAGGAGGTCCTCAATTCGGGTTGTTCCCAGTTTGATCACGGCAAATTGCGCGAAAAAGTTTCATTTGATCACGCCATACAAATTTTGCCTAACTTCATAATTTACGATTGTTAGCATAATAAGTCGTTTTTCATTATTAATTACTGCCGAATGTTATTCTTAGTGTATGTTAATTATGATTATGTGGTTATGGTATGAATATGAATATGATCAGATTTATCTCTGTTTTCCAAACCAGTCTTCTTTTACTGATCTATGCCATACAAATTGTGCCTAATAATTTAGTATAATAATTATAACTTATTATAATAATTTACGTTTGTCATCATAATAAAGCAATTTTCATTTTCAAATACTGACGAATTTTAGTCGTATTGTTTGTTTATTCATTTATTTATTACTTTGAAAAATAAAAACAAAGAGCGGGCGAAAAAATAAACATTATGTTATTATGATCAGTCATTTATTAGATATCTCTGTTTTTAAAATCACTTTTCGTTTTACCAAACGAGATTACTAGTTTGATAATTATGAATATTGATTGTTAAACAATAAATAAATATAGTTTTACTAACTTATTATCGATAATAAACATTATGTTATTATGATCAGTCATTTATTAGATATCTCTGTTTTCAAAATCAGTCTTCTTTTAACAAAACCATTAGGAATATGAATATCAATTGCATTTCAACAGTTCATAACTGACTAATATTAATGACTCATGTTTTCGCAAATTTGCTTTCTAACTAACTTGTCTACACACATTACATCTATCTCTTTCAGCGCATTGTTTGTAAACAAGTTTGCGTAAGTTGTCTTGGGTCAGCTCTCGCTACCTGTCGTGCCGCCTAGTTTTAGTGATAGGGAATTGTTTTGAGATTTTTGGGAAGCCGTTAAAAAGGGTAAGGTGGTTTAAAAATTAATTGGTTGAATGTTTGTTTTTCTTTTGTAATATAGTTTGTTTTATCCAATACAATTTTTTTTTCTATGTATCATTATTTCATTAGACGTATGATGTTTCTATTAATTTGTTGTATTTTTTTTAAATAGTCAGATTAAAGCTTTGAATTGTATCAGTAAAACATCATTTATTAGTCGGATTCAAGTATCAGTCATTCAAACTATATACATACTACTACTACTACAAATGTACAATTGTTTATTAACACGTTCGCGGGCGGTACCGAGAGAGATCTTGATGGCGTTCTGACACTCAACATTTTCATACATTGCCCACAGGCGTTCTGCCACCTAGCATCAGAGTTTTCATACGCTACGTGACACAACGCCTTTGGACGTATAGATTCGTTGCCGGAAGGTTCATAATTTTGGTCAGAACCAAAATCCCCTTCATCATCAGTATACGGATCCTGACTGGATTCAGGCGTAGACGCTTCGTTGAATAAATCTTGGATACGTTTTTCCCTTGCTTCGTATGAATCTTTTGACGCCATCTAAAAACATTGTATAAAAATCATTATCATGCATCGAACACTTACATTTGCTCATTCCCAGTACACTAAAACATATTATCTAAAGCAAGATAACTATTACAAGTATTTTTTTAAATTTCTTACCGTTGGGAAAAGTTTACGCGCGAAATCTGCTTGCGCACCACGCGTGTGCCCCCCGCGGGCGCAGTGGACGACTGAATGTACGAGAAATAGACGTCGTCAGGCGTACTGTATATGTGTGAGTACATCAAAAAATGTCAAAGTGTGAGTGAAGGTCTTTATTTCATTTGCAATTTTGAAGCCTATAGCGTGACAGTACGCGGCTCAAAAATATTTCTGCGGTGACAGTAAAGTCCAATCTTCATAGTATAGTACAGTAATCAGACGCCGCCGTCCAACGTTCTGTCCATAAACAACCATAACATTTCGAACGGCCAGCGGCGTGCTGTCGTATTGCTTTGTTTTCTTGAACGTCTGTCGCCGATACTGTCCGCGGATGTGTTAATAATTCTGGGTATGTTAGGTACATTATGACTGTGATTTTAAGACTATAATTAAGACTGATTTACCCATAAACATTGTTAATTTAGTAAATTCTTGATTATGTTTCTTATAGTTTATCTTGTATATAAATGTGATTTCCGATAATAAGTTAGTAAAACTATATTTATTTATTGTTTAACAATCAATATTCATAATTATCAAACTAGTAATCTCGTTTTGTAAAACGAAAAGTGATTTTAAAAACAGAGATGTCTAATAAATGACTGATCATAATAACATAATGTTTATTTTTTGCCCGCTCTCTGTTTTTATTTTTCAAACTAATAAATAAATGAATAGACAAACAATACGAATAAAATTCGTCAGTATTTGAAAATGAAAATTTCTTTATTATGATGACAAACGTAAATTATAATAATAAGTTATAATTATTATACTAAATTAGGCACAATTTGTATGGCATGGATCAGTAAAAGAAGACTGGTTTTGAAAACAGAGATAAATCTGATCATATTCATATTCATACCATAACCACATAATCATAATTAACATACACTAAGAATAACATTCGGCAGTAATTAATAATTAAAAACGACTTATTATGCTAACAATCGTAAATTATGAAGTTAGGCAAAATTTGTATGGCGTGATCAAATGAAACTTTTTCGCGCAGTTTGCCGTGATCAAATGCAACGTGATCATATCCAGCGTGATCAACTGGGAACAACCCCTCAATTCGACTGTATTTTATGTTTGTTACCTCAGCAGTTTTGACTGGGTGGTCCGATTGTCATGATTATTTTTTATATGAAAGCTGGTGCTTCCCGTGCGGTCGCATTTTAATTTTGTTCAGTTCTGACAACGGGTTCCATGAAAATTCATGAAAAAACTATAAAAATTTAAGTCGGTTTATAGTTTTTTATTATTATCCCATTAATCAGTTCCCGTGGGATAAAATCACCTCTAAGCGTTTCCGTAGAAAGAACACGTGCGAAGCCGCGGGTAGAAAATAGTATTATAAAAAACAAGGTTCGTATGTTTCTTTGTAACCGGTATTCTCGGAATCGACAGGTTCGTTTCTGAAAAACGTTTCCGTATTATGCAGTTTGTTGATAATGTAGGAACGAATTGCGAGAACTCGCTTTATAGCAGCGAGTTATCGCAAGACCGTAGAACCAAGAGGCTTGAAAATCAGGACTTGCGACCTAGGTACCTAGTAACTTAAAACCCACACTAGAAGCGGCTTACTGCAGTCTGTTCAAAAGATAAGAGACGTGGGAATTGAGGACGCTCGTGTGCCAATTAACAACTTTTGTTGCGTCGACAACACTGCTCTGTCATTGCAGTACGACTAAAAGTGTTAGTACACCGTAACGCCACGACTCTTCTCATTTTGAGACTCCAACTAATAGCTCGAATTCAACTTCATGGGTTCATAAGATAAACTGACGTCATTTTATCGTTACGTCATCTATGTGTGTAGTGTACAATATCAGAAAAACACCGTGTCAACTTTTTGCCGTCGGTAAAAGGGTCAACAGTTTGTGTCATTGATGACATCATGGGGCAAACTCTTCGTTCTTTGATACCACAACATAAACATACTTATACACTACACTAGCCGTGTTAGTTTTCCTATATGCGAAATATCCTATAGTTATCCTATTTAAATGTTGCTAGTAATTTATTATTTCTGTACTTGCTTAATTTTATTTATTTACTGGCTGAGCCCCGCGGCTTCGCACGCCTATCCCACGGGAACTGATTGATGGGATAAAACAGTAGCCTATGTGTTATTCCAGGCCTATAACTACCAGTTAGCAAAATTTCAGCCCGATCCGTTCAGTAGTTTTTGCGTGAAAGAGCAACAAACATAGTTACATGTTTACAAACTTTCGCGTTTATGATATTAAGTAAGATTTTATTTTGCTTTATTCGGAGAACAAACAGTTTTAGACACTTTATGAGTAAACTTTGATACTAACTTTTAACAATATATATATTATTATGTCTTTGCATGAAGAAACTAAATGGTTGCTTGATTGCGGATATTTATATAGTAAATATTTGACTTGTCTAAGTACTTATTTTGTAAGTCTAAAGAAATAAACGTTTTGACTCTGACTCTGACTCGGAGAAGGAGTGAAAAAATAATGATTATAAAAAAAACAAGAAAAACAGTCCTGTCCTTTTAATAAAAAAGATACCCACAAGAACGACAGACTTGAGCATTTACACACATTTTTTTGGTATGCTTATCTGACGTCATCTGAATTAAATGGGAATCAAGTTGTGACTAACATTTCCGATTCTAACCGTTATAGATAACTGATATCCATGCATATCAGCATGGATATCAGTTATCTATAACGGTTTTTTTAGGTTAATCGACTAGCTCCTCCTAAACGAGCTCAAAGTTTAAGGCATCATCGGTTTCACGCAACGCAGAAAATTATTAAGGCGCATACACCAGTGAAAGTGGCGCCCCCACCTATTTCTAACCAACTTCAAACAAAAAAGGAGGTTCTCAATTCGACTGTATTTTTTTATGTTTCTCATCTCAGAACTATTTACTGGATGGTCCGATTTTCATGGTTCTTTTTTTATATGAAAGCTGGAATCATTTGTGGTCCCATTTTAATTTGGTCCAGTTCTGACAATGGGATCCATATAATTGAAGTCGGTTTATAGTTTTTTTTAAAACAAAATCAATTATTATTTAGTCTCTATTCACTAATACTTTCACATTTCTTGAACCAACAGTAAACGTATCATTCTTTTTCGTTGAATGCCGTCGCCTGCACCCAACTGCAGTCGGCGATTGCCGACGCCTGCACTCGACTGCAGTAGATGCGACGTAGTTGGCAATTTGCGGTCCGTGTTTATGAGCCCTTACTCCGTCATCATCATCAGCCTATATTAGTCCACTGCTGGACATAGGCCTCCCCTAATGACAGCCATAGCGCCCTGTCTTCAGCTTGACGCATCCAGCATCTGCCTGCAGTCTTTCGCAGATCGTCATCCCACCTGGCCGGAGGGCGCCCTACACTACGTTTGCCGAGTCGCGGTCTCCACTTTACCCGGTGACATGACATCGGTTGTCAGTTCTTCGCGAAATATGGCCGGCCCACTGCCACTTCAGCTTGCTAATTCTCTGAGCTATGTCGATAACTTACTCCGTACTCTCGTCTAAATAACCCTGATAAACCAAAGCATGTAATTTAAAGTCAGCGCTCAACTCTCAAGAACCATGCCACGTATACCTACTCCACAGTAGGTAGGTAGGTAGGTAAGTATGTAGGTAGGTAGGTAGGTATGTAGGTAGGTAGGTAGGTATGGGACATGACATGGGAACTATAACCGGTCCAGGCTGCACTCACGGCCGAGTCAACAGTGACTCACCGACGACGTCGTCATCGAACCATCGGAGGTTATTTACACTAGTCAAGTAGTAAATGATTCACAACTTGAAGAGTATTATACATGGTGGGGCAAATTTTTGGCCCCTTAAGGGTAGCTACCGTTTCTTTCGTAGTTAGAAGGTTTTGTTCTTAGGAACCTTCTGTTTTATTTTGAAGAAAAAAATATTGCCATTTTTAGTTTTTTGAAAACATATACGGTTCGCCCAAAAAATGACATTTGTCAAAAAAACAAGTTGGTCTTAATCTATTATTTCCAACCAAACTTTACTATTTGAGTGAGTAGTCGGAGGTAAGTGCTTATATTGGTGTCCATTCTGTTGTTTAGGATTTGCTAAAATTAGGATTTACGAATGTCGATTATACGAAAGCTTTTCAAATTGAATAGTTATCGTCTATTCGACATAAAAACTAGCTAAAATAAGGATTAAGGAATCGTTAGGAATCGAAATGTATCACAGTATCGACACTATTGTTAGCCTTAGAATTAGGCTAACAAAAGTGTCGATTCTGTTGTTTTTTTAATGTAATTCTAAGTTAGGGAACTGGGATCTGCATTGACATCTCGCATGGGAGTGTTTTGTGCATTGTCCCCCAGCCCAGCTCCTTGAAGTACCGGAGCAGGACTTTTGGCGATTGACAGCTTCGTTTTAGCTCTATGAGGCTCCACAGTACCGTCTTTTTTTTACGGTAAATAGACCTTCGTTTGACCGCAATCTCACCTAATGGAAAGCGAAGATGCGGCCGACGGTGTATCACGAAGGTCTAGAAGACACCTATTCACCCTTGTCTTGAAGAGACCCAGGTTGTAATAGGGTATATGCATCGATTTTTTTTATTGTTTTAATCGATTTTTTAGGTCATTATTTAACCGAGAAATGATAAGACGCTCACTGAATTCCGCATTAACAAGGAAAAAAAAAACAAATCAAAACTACAATCATTTTCGGGTGATAAAAACGCTGCCATATTGTTATATGTTAGATGTTTATTTGACGTCGACGTTCGCACTCGATTAAAACCTTTTGTGACGACCTCGGTAGTGATCATCTCAGGAAAGAGGTTTTCCGAAAAAGCTGAAAATAACCGACAATACGAAATGTGAAGTGGGCAGAATAGTGTCAAATCATGGTGCAGCAAGCAGAATAAAAAAAGAAGACATGTGAACAGTGATGTCACGTCCGCTCTAGTCAATGGCGTAACGTTTTGAAATTTTGCGATTGAGATTTAAAATATCATTTTTTCAATGGTTAAATTCTATAATAAAAACATCTCAGAATGCTAAAATAAATATGTAGATATGTTTCTATATCAATAGATAATACGTATATATTTTTTTAGCCATTTTGAAATCACATGCATATACCCTATTGGCCGGAAAAACAGAGGCAGGGAGCGAGTTCCATTCCTTTGCGGTGCGAATAATAAAGGTGGAGGAAAACCGCTTAGTGCGATTGGATGGTACATCCACCAATTATTGATGGTATTGCGCTGTGCGTCTTCAGTCTGGTGTCTTGACCAGAGACCAGATTTTTAGCGTAAAGAAATAATGTTATTCAAACTCAAACTAAAAAATGCTTTATTTCCATAAATACAATAAATGTACACTTAGAAAAGGTCAAATCATATTAAAAAATACACTGACAAGGAAATAATAGTGGTATTTTTGATTTCGATCGCTTTTATTGAATCTAAAAGCCAATTCAAAAGAAGCCGTTCTTGTGGTACATGTGTAATGTGTATTGTACCTAAGTCCTAGTTCAAGTACGAGCGATTGAAGTTAATACTGGACTCTACTTGCCACTTTACTTGCCAGCTCGTACCGGTACTTGGTCAGTGTAAACAGGCCTTAAAAGCCCCATACAAAGTGTCCGGAAATAGACCGCGCTACAATTGCTTCTAATGAAATGATAAACAGTTGTAGACTATTTGGCGATAGGGGACTGAGATATACAAGAAATTATGTAAATTAAGTCCCTAAAGTTTTATGAGGCGCATCTAATTCCAATTCTGGGCCCCTGCATTTTTTTTAGATGTCTAAAAATAGTCGTAGATATCATTTGTTGTCAATTAATTAAATGTTTTACATTGCTTTTCATTTTAATTTTAATCAAGCTACGCATTAGGGTACAATATTTAGACTAAGTTTAAGTTTTAAGTATTCTTTTGTGAATAAAAATATCTAAAACGATTATTCAGCGGCGCATTTTAAACCACATTTTGGTACATACTTTCAAGTTCAACAGCTTATATCAGTCCACTGCTGGGCGCAGGCCTCCCCTTGATAAGCTTGTTATCTCATCATGTAATGACCGTAATCCCCACGCTGGGCATGTGGATCGGTTGGGAATCGCAATTTGGTGGTAGAATTGTTCTGCAGTTGCCTCTCACGACACCCGCGGGAAGAGTTGGGGTGGTGCAAATTCTAAGCCAGCACCACACGGCGACGACGTACATTATGGGCGGTCAATTTGACTGGCGTAAAAATAGAAAACCTTAATAAATCGTCAAACATATCGCGGTCAAAGTGAATCGTGAATACGAAATAATTGTATTAAAAAAAACCGTCTCATGGATGCCATAGTCAGAACTGGACCCCATGGGAATCACCAGCTTTCAAATAAAAAAGCACCATCAAAATCAGTTCACCCAGTCGATCCCAGTCGAAAGTTTAAGATAAGTTGAAAAAAAATCCTTTGAATTGAGAACCTTCTCCTTTTTTGAAGTCGGTTAAAAAGGAAAAGGTTCAATGTTCAGCTGTATGAATGATTTCTTAATGTATATTCGTCGATTTTTTCCTTGGATTTTAAATAAATAAATAATTTTGGACTCAATTCACACAACATTAGCTAGCTAAGCAGAGCTTGTTTTATAGGTACTAGATAACTCAAAGTCAAAGTCAGTACCTATATTAACAGTTTGATAAATTCATTGCGGATGTAAGCGGGTTAACTACGAACCTTATTTGTGTTGGAAGAACACCAACGTTTCATTCCTTAACGAGGGACATCTTAATTACTATTTATCAGCTTGATAAATAGTAATTACAATCAAATAAGATATAAGGTGCAATTGACTCTAATTAATTTTTTTGTCCACTAGCGGAAGAATTGATATACTTAATACAGTCTACTACATAGATAGCTATTTTTTATTATATATTCAAAACATCCAGAACGCCCTGAACAAATATCTGCAGATCTTACACACATTTGTCCCGAGGCGGGAATCGAACCCGCGTCGCAGGCGGACCTTCACCCACCGTCTATTTGAAAACTCAGAATCTGTGAAAGCCACCTTCATATTTCGGGAAATGTTACTTGGATCTTTTATCTTGCATTACGTGTTTTAAAAACACGATTAGCGAACGTTTTCTCGATTGTTTTTGATTAGATGTTTTGCACACATTTTGCTATTTATCTCAGGAACAGCACCCTTTTTTCGGTTTTTATTTTGTTGCGGAACCTAAAAGTATTTCTTTAGTTATGTCTCTTAATTTTTGGATTGGTTGTTTCATTAGCTTTTAATTAGGTAAAACAGTTTTGGCGCCTAGAAAAGTGCGGTGAACGTCTCTGCTCTGTACTTCTCACTCGCAAGAAAACCATATCTTGTCATCCCGCTCGAAATGCATCTCGTAGCGGCGTTATTGCACACTTAAAACCTAATACTTACTCATAAGGTATAATATCGAGCAAGCTATCCACAGCATACTGCGGGAACAGTTCTCCGAAATAGGCCAGGATATT
The DNA here is from genome assembly GCA_955876795.1 of Eupithecia tripunctaria. Classification (NCBI taxonomy): domain Eukaryota; kingdom Metazoa; phylum Arthropoda; class Insecta; order Lepidoptera; family Geometridae; genus Eupithecia; species Eupithecia tripunctaria. Next base: position 1,770,130 of record OY041616.1, on the reverse strand, counting down.
GAGGTATCTCTCGTCTCTAGGCAGCAGAGTCCCAGAGGATCCGTTGCCCACTTGTGGGGTGGTATCCGGCCGGGAGATTATGAACGAGTAGTGCAAGCAGTAGGGATTCTGGATCGCTCTGAAAATAGGTGTTCTATTAGTAAAATAATAATAATAAACAATCAAATAATAATGGGTAGATAGACAGAAAATACTTTTATTGCACACTTAAAACTAAGAAAGAATTTACAAATGAAATAATTAAAACTAAGTGACAATTGGCGGTCTTATCGCTCAAGAGTGATCTCAAGCTCAAGAGCGATCTGGAAAGTTTTTATGTTCTTAAATTTTGTTATTGTTACTCTTTCACGCAAAAACTACTGAACGGATCAGGTCGAAATTTTTCATACAGGTAGTTCTAATCCTGGAATCAAAAATACGCTACTTTTATTCCATAAATCATTTAACGTGGGATAGATAGACCATTAAACGTTTCAATACAAACAATGCGGGCGAAACCGTGGGCATAATTTATAATTAGTAATAAAATATAAATTATGTTGGGAAATTCACACAGCATCATCTAGCCCCAAGAGCTGCAGCAGCAGAAACTGATTATTTTTCATTTTCTACGAATGTTACCGTATGTTTTTATCCGTAAATTTCACCAATAAGCTGATTATTTCAATAAATAATTCCAATGAACTTAATAGTTCAATGGTTTATTTATTGGTAAAATACACGTCTAATAGTACAAAGCACAACTTATAATTGATTTTGTTTTAAAATAATTAATTTTGTTAAAAAAAACTATAAAACGACGTCACTTTTTATAGTTTTTTCATGGATATTCGTGGATCCCATTGTCAAAACTGGACAAAATTAAAATCCACACGGGAAGCACCAGCTTCCAAATAAAAAAAAATTATCATGAAAATAGGAGCACCCAGTCAAAGGTTCAAACATAAAAAAATAAAAAAAAATATAGTCGAATTGAGAACCTCCTTTTTATGAAGTCGGTCAAAAACATACTAAAGTATATCGATGATAGGTACATTCAATTATTATAAACTTACCCAAACAAAGCATTAGAAGCATTCTTCTCATACAACTGTGTCACTGTTATAGCATCCAATTCAAACCCAAACGACTTCTTAGGCACTCTCGAGTCGATTTGGAACAGGAACGTCGGCTGTACCAGTAGTATGATGTATGTCATGAACTCAAGCCCCTTGTTGTTGCATAGCCCCATGGTGTTCACGATCCATGGCAGCTCGCGGAGGGTGGCGTCGCTTCTGCAGTGCGCAATCAGCTCTGATACCGCGGATAGATACCGCTTTGCGTTGTCCATTGGGTTTATTATACCGATGTTTAGCATCCTGAAAGAATCACAATCACATCAGTGGCGGATAAGCCATATGGGACTCTAATGGGAAAACAGCTTAGACTATTAGCTACACCTGGCTTATGGTCTAAGCTGTTTTCCCATTAGAGTATAATCTTGGAGTCTTCAAATCCAGGGTAAATAAGTTCCTTCTGGAAAAGCGTGCTCATATTAGGCTACATTTTCGCTTTATTTGGTAGCAAAGTGCTTGTCCATCATCAATAAAAAAAAAATGTTATGGGCCCTGGGCCTAGGGGGTCTTGCGCTTGTATCGCAGACCTTTTTATTCGCTGGTCGGCTCACCCAAAAATTTCGTTCAATTTTTTTCCGTTTAGTCTATAGCCTTTCTTTTTTTGTGTATTCATACTTTTTGAAATATTTTGAAGGGTCAAAAAAATACCCATTATCCCCTTGTTGAATTTACCTTCATTCTAAATTTGAAACACTAATGCAATTTAACGGCCCCCAGTTCACATTTGCTACGGGCCCCACGCTGGGTTAATTCAAGGGCTCTCAGTTCACATTTGATTTACTACGGGCCCCGCGCGTTTTATCCGGCACTGTATCCCTATTTACGTTTCCATGGAAACAACAGGTGGGTAAGCCACGAAGGACACTGTTTACTCGTACTATAAAGTTAGCTTTAACTTTATTTTCGATGAAAATGTGAAAGTTATGTAAAGTTCCCGCTTGGAGCGCTGCTGTCACATTTCCATCTATACTAATATTATAAAGAGAAAAGATTTGATTGTTTGTTTATATTGAATAGGCACCGAAACTACTGGACCGATTTAAAAAATCTTTCATCATTACAAAGCTTACTTTTCAGGGAGAATATTTTATCCCGGAATTCTCACGGGAACGGGAACTACGCGGGTGAAACCGCGAGGCGTTGCTAGTAGAAAATAAAGTTATGCAAAATTTGTATTAAACAGTACGGCAGTACACACTCGGTATGCTGGTGGTGTTGGCTTAGAATTTGCACCACCCCAATTCGTAAGTCGTAAGAGGCGACCAAGGGATATCCACCGGGGGGCGGGCTGCAGCGCCCCCGCAGAACAAATCTTCCATCTGCTATCCCTGACGCGGATGCCCATCTGCGATCCCCAACCCGCATGCCCAGGGATTATGCCCTGCCTGAGATATTACCCTCTTGAGATAAACGCCAATAAGGCGTTTATGAAGGGGAAGCCTGTGTCTAGCAGCGGACGGATACAGGTTGTTGCGAGGTTTATGCAGGTGAGAGCGTAAAATACTTACAAATTGGGAGACCTCAAATGCGTGAAAGCGGGTCCAATCAGTGGTTTCTCCACCACGGTGGCAGAAATGTTCCCAGAAATTGTGAACTCAGCCTGGCCCGGATCCAGGTCTACGACCAGGATGGGTCCGTCAGCTAGCATGGTGTTCACGTAGTGACGAAGGAATGTGGACTTGCCCATATTTTTGCCACCGCAGATGATGCCACGGCTCATTTCCTCTGGAAATAAAGAAACACTATTTTATTTTTATCTGTTAGGGATAACAAACAATAATACTTAAATATTAACAGTTAATATAAAGTAACTATATCGTATCCATTTTGAATGGAGCATAAACGTAAGCAAACCGCCCATACTTAACCTAAAATTCACTTTGTTGGCGCGTCCTTTTATACGTAATTTACATTACTTGTCGATTTTAGATCCTCCCTTCAATAAACATTAATTACAATTATATCTGAAACTCGACGCCAAGCAAGTTAGATTTTGTTATTTGTGTCGTACTTTGTTTACTATCATGCTTCATTCAAAATGGATAAACGCATAGATAGAGAGAGAGAGAGAGATATAATTTATTTACCCAAAAAAGACTTAAATTGGTAGGTACAATAACTAAATACTAACCCCCTTATTCATAATAGTCTGCTAACATAAAACAACTGCTAGGTAGTGTTATTTCTCAGTCTGACAATAGAAGAAGACAGAGCGAGATTTAGCAGTGTGCTAAGTTAGCCGACTATTATGAATAAGGGCTTTAAAGTATGACCAGTCCCGCAATCAGAAGTTACAATATCAGGAGTGGTGTAAGTGAACTTACAAAAGTAGTTTAAGGTAATCAGGATTTATGTTAATACTAGCTTTTACCGGCGGCTTCGCCCGCTGAATACAGGAGCCTATGTCCATCCAGGGATACCATTTACCTACCCGCCAAATTTCATCAGGATTCATCATCCGGAAACGGGATAAAAAGTCAAATCAGTTCAGCCATTCTAGCTATGGTGCAACTAACATGCCTTTATTTTATACGGGTCGAAAATTAAGGGCGGATCATCGGTGGCGGGGGGGTAGGGGACCTAAGGATTTAACCCCCATGTATGTTTTGCGATATTCACTGGTTCAAAAGTATTTTGGACTTTCATAAATTTTAAGTCAAAATCAGATTTCAGACTAAATTTCGCAATTGTTGCCAAAATATATTAGGTCTGCAACACTGTTTTTTTTAAGCTATTGCATAGCTTCTATCGCGGGCCTTGAGCGCGGGGACCGAATCCAGAAATTCCGTAACGAAAAAACCTTGACGTTTGTTTCTTTAGTTTAGCAACTCGCCACTAGATGGCATTGCAATAGCTTTACCGCGGCAGTCCCCGAGTGCCACACGTCTTTTTTTTATATAAGATCAATCCTACATTATGTAGTCCCAGACTGGAGTTTTCATATAGGTTACTTTTTATTTGAGATTAACTGTCTGAAGATAGTACATGAATAAACTTTTCAGTGTATTGACATTAAAAATGCATATTATAAGAAACAGAATAATTTACCAGCATAGTTACAGGAAAAAGGCTTTACTTACTTCTGCAAATTATGCTGGAATAGACTTCTTCCCATATTTTCTTCTCCTCAAATCTCTTTTTTGGAGGTGTCAAGTATAATGAACATTCTAGAGCATCAGCTGCCGTTTTAAAAAACGGAGGAATATTTACACCCCTCCTTGAAAACAAGTCCATAGGACTGAAGTTAGCACCAACAAAGTCCAATGTTGGGCTGTTCAGTTTACTTAGTTGAACAACAGCTGTGTCTTCATCAAAGCGATGGTTGAATATCTCAGTAGCTTCTTCCATAGTTAATCCTGCTGCTATCAGCATCTCACACAACTCAGAGTTAATCGGCTGGTGGTTGATAATAGTCTTAATGCATTGTGCATGGTGGGAATATGGAGTTAACACCTTAACGGGCTCAGGGTTCAGTTTGTACCCAAATATTTCAGATGAGCTGTTCAAATCAGAAATTAGAACTTTTCCATGGATGAATATCTCGGAAGGATGTTTCATGACTAGAATGTAATTATTGTTGCCTTTGTACAACTTCATTTGCACGTATGCAGCCACTGCAGTTGTTTCATCGGGTAAAGTAGATCGACTTACTTCAGTACTTACTGTATCACAATCGACAATGGTTTGCTGGCTATTTTCAGTAAGCTCTCGTGAGTCATCCCGGTCATACAAATCATCTATAGTTAAATCTTCATCTACTTCTGGTTGTAAGCTGTTTGTATCTTCATCGGAGCCCGCATCAAGGGTCACTGTCACATTATCCAGGTCTTCATCGGGCATATTTGCAGGGAACACATCTGATAGTGATGTGTTGGAAACTAGATGTAATTCCTCAGAATATATGGTCTTATTGGTAGGATGGATGTAGTGTCCAACAAGTTCATTGAGTTGAGTATTGACACTCTCTGTCTCTTGAGCGTAAACTGAGACAAATGCTGGTGAATAATTTTTTTCATGTTTTCTTAGTATTTTCATTTTGTTTCCTTCACTGAAGTCTAATGGGACTTTACTTTTGTTTGATTGTTTACACTTCTTTGAACCGGCCTCCATTTTTGATTCATTCAGACCCTTTATGACTTCCTTCCAGGCACCATCGTCACCGTAATATTCCTCGGAAAGAAAATAATCCTTGTCTTTTTCCTTTGGTTTGCCTATCTCTTTAATGTATTTTTGCTTGGTAAGCTTCTGTTTTGGTTTATCATCTTGCGAAAGCTCATCTTCAGAGATATTAACATGATTTAAAATCAACTTTTCCTTAATTTTGGAAGCTAGCATTCCGTCAGCATCAAACTGCTGGCTACCAGACTCATTTTCAATAGATTCCTCAGAAGTACTTTCTGATACGAGTTTACTGTCACTGGAGTCCGATCCTTGTAACTCGTTGGATAGGCTACTGAAGTTTGAAGGTGATTTATCTACTGAAGATGGTCCCGATGGTAAACATACCAAGGAATCGTCTTCATCGTCAATATATTCCCAGGATTCTGGGATAGAATTCAATTCATTTTCAGCGTCTTGGGTTTCTGCTGTAGTGTTGAGCTCGGGGCAGTCGCTGGTTGCATACGAAGAATTAAACGCTTCATCGAAAATACAGTAGGGTTTTACTTCCGAACTGGAGCGGATTCCTTCATTATCGCCTTTTTTGAAAGCATGAAGCATTTGCTTGTATTGTGTTTTCACAGTTTTGGTTTTGTTTTGCATTTTATCTGTTTTTCGTGGTACATGGGCCCGTTCAAAGGAATCCATTTTTACGCAGACTAGAAAAGATTGAATAAAAACGGTGGTTTATGACGATAACATCCTTTAGAACGTAAATTTCAATACATATCTACATTAAAATTACAATTTGTTAGCACATTACAAACACAAAACCCTAGAAAACCACGTTATTTTTTTATGCTTGCTTTGTTGATAACTTTTCGTGTAAAAAATTGTCTTCCTCTTTTGTCTTTGGCTCCTCTGGCTCTGTTTGACATTTGACACATTTAAAACTGTCAGACTTGCCGTTGCCGCTCGGACGAATGAAATCACTCTCCCTAGACCCTGATCAAAGTATAGTGCCGGTGCGCCGGCTTAAAATTTGAACCACTTCAACCATCGATCAAAGTTTTGAGCATGCATGAGATAAATGATAAAAGCCAATGAGGCGATTATCAGCGGGAGGCCTGAGTCCAGCAGTGGACCAAGGGCAGTAGCCGCCCATTGTACCTACCTACACTGTTTTTGTGTTTTCTTTTCTGTTAACTCTATCTTGGTGTGCATTATTTTATAAGATATTTTTTTTATAAGGAACTTAACTGGATAGAAAAACCCGTAACTAATTAACTGCATATCATTCAAAGATTTATCCTACGCGGCAGGACAGGAATCAATCAATACCTAGTGGGGGACCCTCAGAAAAATTATATAATCTTCTGAGGCGGGAACACGACATATCTACTCTTTCTGGTCGGACTGTATATTTACCGATAAAAATCAGTAAAAAATGTTAGCTATCTCAAAAACCAAGTCGATGTTTTTTTAATAAAACCACCTCATCTTGTTCTTCGTTTCTTTCTAAGCAAGCGGTGTTTTTCATTCAAAGTATGATTTATTTGTCATAAGCCTTGTGCCATTTTCGCACTAGTTTTATTTTTGAGGGTCATTCAAAAATAAAACTAGTGCGCCCTATGGTTTCAGAGTTATTTGATAAAAACAGATTTCGCTGCAGTAACGCCTGAAAACGTCCTATTATTTAACAGCTTCTGTCCGCGATTTGACTAGACAACCATTGTGCGATATATTAATTATCACTAGTCATTATCAATTTATATATCTAGTTACTTTCCATTGTACCGTTATGCAGAACTGTAACAGGTACAGGCAGAGGCAAAATTGATAAAAAAATAAAAACCAGATACATTTTTAACATTTTATTGTACAGAACTTACTCCTGGCAGAGATAAATACATTCCATGATTGTATCAACATCCAATACAGTCCATACGAATGATACAGACGCTACAAAACCATTGCTGTAACTATTATTCCAAGAAACAACACTGACAACAACGGTTAACCTAAAATCGAGATTAAGTCGTTTGATTACGTAGATAAGTCAATGCGACTCAATCCCGTGATTGATTGATTGATTTATATTCTACTCCTATGCGTTTACTTGGCGACGAAGGCGGCAAGGAATTCGGTGACGAGTTTCTTGAGGGCCTCATCAGACTCCTTGGAGATTTGACCGTCCTTAGCGATGGTGGCGAGGAGGCCCTGGTGGCTTGTCTTGATGTGCTGGGTGAAGTCCTTCTCGAATGCTGTGATCTTTGCGGGGTCCAGCTTGTCGAGGTGACCGCGGACACCACAGTAGATGATGGCGACCTAGGGAACACAGTTAGCAGTTAGTAAATATTACTGGATTTCCATCATTGGTTTCTATTCAGATGTTGCCAAAACTAGACTAAATCTGACAGGCCTAAAACTGATGCTATACTATTATTTTGATCGTTATGACAGGGGCAACGACATTTTTAGTACTGTCAAATTAGTTACGTTTTGGCGACGGTAAGTTTTTGGGATATCATTTGATAGAAATTACCCATAATGCAAAATAATAACCAAAATCTTTAAAAGTAAGTTGTTTATTTTGTACTTGAGAGATTTCAAAAAGAAGCATGGTATCTGGGGATATGCAACATTATCCAGGTTTTCGACAGATTATTTTATTCTCGACCAACGCGACATGGCGACATGAAGTAAAAATGGCAGAACTACTTCTATCACCTATCAGCTCGGTAAGACGCATGTGCGGTTCATGCTGGATGACGTCAAAGTTCACTAGTTAATTTGTTGAAGGAATGATCAATCGTCAATGGACGGAAATTGCGTATAAAAATACACGAGAACAGAGTGTATTTAAGGTTATGTTATAGTTTCGATAGACGGTTTGTTTAAAAACATTTCACATTTATCTAATAGGGCAGAGTATATTAAAACTTTAACTCCACACGGTTTTGCGCCAATCTCATCTAGGACCGTATGGAGTGACACAAAAGTTTTTAGATAGGCCTCCAAACTTTTGTGCCAGCAATGAAGTCAGGTTGCGGATTTTTTTTCTTAGAATTATCTGCGATCAGCCTATCTGAACAGATTTTTTGTGTGATGTGATGTGTACATCGGGTAGAGTACATTTCACACTGTAGGTAAGCACTCGTAAGTCACTCCACTGAGATATGTGACTGCTTTTCTTTTAATTAAATGTCTTTTTATAGGATATTTCGGTTAGTTTCTGTGTCAGCTGGTTAGGATGGTGAGGTTGTTGTGTGGCTCATGAGGTTGCGGATGATGATGATATTTGAGTCAACTGACCTGCTCTTCAATAGCCATGGGCACGTACTGGCCCTGCTTCAGCAGCTCAGTCAGACGCATGCCGCGGTTCAGCAGCTGCTGGGTGGCGGCGTCCAAGTCGGAACCGAACTGGGCGAAGGCGGCGACCTCACGGTACTGGGCCAACTCCAGCTTCATGGAACCGGCCACCTGGAAGTAAGGATATGAAGAATTGAAGTTACAATACGTTACACGAGGGAATCAACCAGTGCTCGAAGGGATGCGGTACGCGCACGTTAAGAACTGCACTCGCCCTGAAGATGTCCCTCGTTAAGGAATGAAACGTTGGTGTTCTTCCAACACAAACAAGGTTCGTAGTTAACCGGCTTACATTCATAATGAATTCGTCAATCTACGAAAGTTTCTATGGTAAAATAAACAATAGACACTGTAAATGCAAATATGCAGGTCTTGACAGAGCCTACACATTTGCTCCCTTTGGAGACGAGACCCTAAGTCCGTAGGGTATCGGAGCTCTTCGGGTTTTTAAAAAATATCTGAGCCCTGGTTGAAGCGGCGGGGGACCAGAGAGCTGGTGAGTATCTGGCGCAGCGCATCAGCATTGCCAAACGCTGAGCCAACCCATATTTCAGCACAGAGACGTGGAGGCAGACCAACATATTTAGTGTAACTACCACCCACCCTTTCAAGTCACTTACCTCCAGAATATACTGTTTTTGTTTTTCGTTTATTTATTTTTGTTACACTTTTTGTACCTGTGTCCAAATAAATGTTTTTTTCTATTCTATTCTATTCATATAGACTAGATACCGCGAGAGACCCATTGGATGACAACGCTTACTTCTAAAATTTGCGCGATTTGTTTACATAATTAAAGATAACGATTTTTTATGACATTTCCCTTACGTTTATACCGCGTTACAGCGATCGTAGTCACGGGGCGAAGCGGCAGAAACGTAGCGGACATGACAACAGCAAGTACGCGATAAATACCCGATAAAACCATTAATATATACATTACGCATACTTCATTAAATATTATATAAAATAAAATGAACAAGTTACCTGCTTCATGGCCTTGGTCTGGGCAGCGGACCCTACGCGGGACACAGACAGACCCACGTTGATGGCTGGTCGGATACCCTTGTAGAAGAGCTCAGTCTCCAAGAAGATTTGTCCGTCTGTGATGGAGATCACGTTGGTGGGAATGTAGGCAGACACGTCTCCGGCCTGGGTCTCGATGACGGGCAGGGCGGTTAGGGAGCCACCGCCCATTTTGTCGGACCTGGGGATAATAGATATTATAAAGTAGTGGTAAGGCGTAAGTTGCGAATCCTACTAATATATGTAGTAAGAGTAGTGAATCCTAAAATATTAAAAACGCGAAAGTTTGTTACCATCTGCGTAACTGATCTAGATGAAGTTTGGTATGTTTAGCTTCTAGAATAGCAAAGAAAAATCTAATTTTCAAAAGTTTACCTCTGGGATTTAAGTAAATAATGAAACACGTATTTTTTTAAACGACCCCTAGGGGGAAATATTGCGTTTCTAGTTTTTGCGTCCTAATAGGCTTAGCATGGTCAGCATAGACAACGATAACCGAATTCATGTGAATTTCCCAATTTATTAAAGACTAGCTGCGCCCCGCGGCTTACAAGCGTTGTTCCTTTGGAAACGTTTAAAGGTGATTTCTATCCCACGGGATCTGATTTATGGATAAAAAGTACCCTATGTATGATTATTAGAATACCCTGTATGCAAATTTTAAGCCCGATCCGTTCACTAGTTTTGACTTGAAGAGGTAACAGTGTATGGATGGATGCATCCATACATTTGCATTTATAATATAAGTGTGAAATAAGTACTTACATCTTAGCGGCACGCTCGAGCAGACGAGAGTGGAGGTAGAACACGTCTCCGGGGTAAGCCTCGCGGCCGGGGGGACGGCGCAGCAGCAGGGACATCTGGACAACAAACAAATTGATGATGATCATTCTCATAACATGGGTTCTTGACCCGCGACGATATAATATCGTCCCTCAATCTCAACAGCGTCTATTGGTCCACTGCACAGAGGCCTCCCCCAGATAAGCGCCTTATTTATTGGCGTTTATCTAATGGAGGGTTATGCTCATAATCATAACGCTGGACATGCTGGTTGGGATCGCAGTTCGGTATCAGAATTGTTCTGCAGGGGGCGCTGCTGCCCGCCTCCTGGTGGATCCCTTCGTCATCCTGAACTCCCTGAACATATATCTTCAGATCGTATAAACATTTGTCACGATTCGAACCCAAACCTCCTAAGTCGCAGGCGGGCCTTCGCCCGCTTCGCCACAGAGGTCGTCGAGGTGTTGACGATGCACTACTCAGAACAGGCACTAACCCTGACAAATCTTCGCACTTTCAATAAGAAAAATATTTGTCTAGACAGTTCCATAGTGAAACACATGGCGTAGTCTTATGCAAGTCTCACCTGGCGGTAAGCCACGGCCTGCTTGGACAGATCGTCGTAGATGATGAGCGCGTGCTTGCCATTATCGCGGAAGAACTCTCCCATGGCGCAGCCCGAGTAGGGCGCTAGGTACTGCAGAGGCGCCGCGTCGGACGCCGTGGCAGACACGATGATGGTGTAGTTGATGGCACCTGGAACAAACATATGTATGTTTAGCAATTGTGAAGATATAGGAAATGGAACAAACGTATCTATACTATTTCATATCACATTACACTATGTGTCAGATACCGTGTTGAAGACTAAGGAAACAGAGTTTACGGATAGCTCTGGTAATCACACTTTAAATAAATAAATAAATAATGCTGGACAAGTCACACAGCATTATCTAGCCCCAAGCTAAGCAGAGCTTGCGTTATGGGTACTAGATAACTGATATACATAATACAATACACTACATAGAAAACATCCAGAACGCCCTGAACAAATATCTGCAGATCGTACAAATATTTGTCCCGAACCAGCAACCCTTGCGTCGCAGGCGGACCTTCGCCCACCGCGCCACAGAGGTCGTCACTTTCGTATTACATACCGCGTTATGTAACATTCCGTCTATTTATTGTAGCAATTTTAATGCCGGGAAAAGAGTCACTAATCCCTCAAATCGATTAGCGTAATTGCTTATATTTAAATTTTAATTATTTTTAAAAACATTATTTGCTGATCTCTAAAAAATAAGTATTTTAATGTAGGCTTTGTTTTTATTTCTTTTTATTATCAACTAGCAGCGCCTCGCGGTTTCACCCGCGTTGTTCCCGTTCCCGTGGGAATTCCGGGATAAAATATAGCCTGCTGTGACACTCATCGAAAACTAAGCTTTTTAATGATGAAATATTTTTTTAATTGGTCCAATAGTTTCGGAGCCTATTCAATACAAACAAACAAATCTTTCCTTTTTTTAATATTAGTATAGATTCTTACCAGCATCAGTCAGCCTCTTCACGATCTGTGCCACGGTGGACCTCTTCTGTCCGATGGCAACGTAGATGCAGTACAGCTTCTTCTTCTCATCTTGTCCCTTGTTGAACCTCTGCTGGTTGATGATGGTGTCAATGGCCAGAGCAGTCTTGCCGGTCTGACGATCTCCAATGATCAACTCACGCTGGCCACGGCCGATGGGTACCAGGGAGTCTACGGCCTTGATACCTGAAAGGAGATACCGCTGATTAGAGACATGTCTTCCTTAATGTTTATGGAAAGATGAGAATGTGTTATCGCGTTGAACGCGTTAATGGCGTCGCGATATACAGTCAGTGATTTAGGATTATGATTCAGTTTTATTTCAAGAATTTGATATCAAAAGAAAAGTGGTAGATTTGTAGGTTCATTCATTGTTAGTAGTATTTATTAGTAGATGACGACAGACTTTGATGACAGCATTGTAAAATTCTGCTTGTGTGATTTTAGAACCAAGTTTCCAGTTTCGTAGCATACTTTATAATTCCTGAAAAGGGCTCTTTTATTATTGTTGCTTGTCAAATTCAATGTAGATTTTTGTTGTGTTTACATTGATTTGAAATCCAAGTTTAAAGTTACGTAACATGCTGTATAATTCTTGAAAATGGCTCTTATTTATTGCTGCTTATCAAATTCATTGCAGGTTTTTGTATTTTTCAGAGTCAAATCGTTTATTTCTTTAGACTTACAAAATAAGTGTTATAAGTGTATAATCCACGCGACAACTCAACAAGATGATGAGTACCGAACTTGACGGACCAAATAAGGAAGATATATTATTATTTTGACTATTTTTTTCTGAATGCCTATTTTTGGATAATCCATGACAAACCAGATGATTTATTACCGATTTGACGGACAAAACAAGGAAGTAGTACAAGGTAGTAGTAGTAATGCCAAGGTGCATATTTCCAATAGTTACTTACCAGTCTGCATAGGCTCGCGCACAGACACGCGGGGGATGATGCCCGGCGCTTTGATACCTACACGCATGCGGGTCTTGGTGCCAAGGTCTCCCTTGCCGTCGATGGCGTTACCTGAACAGAACAAACATCATTCATTTATTTCATCATTACTATGGTACATGCAATCCTACTTCCTACTAATATACAAACGCGAAAGTTTGGATGTTTGGTACTCTTTCACGCGAAAACTACTGAAAGGATCAGGCTGAAATTTTGCATACAGGTAGTTGTAGGCCTGTAATAACACAGGCTACTTTATATCCCATAAATCAGTTCCCGGGATAGAAACTCACCATAAAACGTTTCCATAATTTTTCCATAAGTATTTGACATATTTTTTTGTAATTTATTATGGAACAAAGTATACATACAATACAAGGTTATGTAACTATTGGTAAGTGATGCCTACAGTAGTTTTTAGTAATTTTGTGTAACAATATATCAACTTCCCTACTTAGTTTATATTAATTTTATACTGCATTCTACAAGGAATTATTCTAACTCTTTGATGCGTTAGAATAATTCCTTCAATCAATCAATCTCGCTCCAACACGAAACGACGAATGGTTAAAATTCGTCGAAAAAGATTACGTTATATTTACCGAGACTATGAATAGATACATAATGTCCAGCAGTGTGCAAAACTATGGTTTGGTGATGATAAAATTCATTTAACTACGGGGGAAGTTGATACTTTAAAAGTATGATGAAAATAAGAGTTATTAATTCACATTCATACCCAGAGCGTCGACTACACGGCCAAGCAGTTGTTCACCCACTGGCACATCCACGATGGCTCCGGTACGCTTGACAATGTCTCCTTCCTTGATGAGCTTGTCGTTACCGAACACTACCACACCAACATTGTCAGGCTCCAAGTTGAGGGCCATTCCCTGGAAAGATTCAAGTTTGAGATGAAGGTTTAGAGTTCAAATTTTGTAAAGCTATATTATGTATAGTCTTTGTTGCCGGTTACCGGGTAGCCTTAGGACTCTACAGTCTACATAATTTATTTAAAATTAATCTTTGAAGTGTCACCTTATCATATGGTAGATAAAAAAACTTTCTCGATACCAGGTAAAACAATCAGAGCCAATTTTTTAACCAGGGCATGGATTAGCAAAAGTGCCCAAGCCTCGCCAAAGAAAACCTTCAGGTAATCCCAAACACTAATGCAATTGTCCATGGTCTGTGAATGGTTTGGTATCATCATTTAGTTTTACCATTTTGTAAACATAATTAGTATAGGGGAAAACCTTTAAATAAAAAAATCTGGACTCAGTTGATACTTCTACTGTCTCTACCTAAAGAACTTTTTAAGTACCAAGTACAATAAATAATTTTCAATTTTGATAGTAGGTATTTATTCAGAGGTCAAAGTTCAATTCAAATTTATCTTAGTCCAGTCAAGTTAGACCAAATAGGAGTGAAAATACAATAATTCATACCCAGCTCAAATCTGATCTTTATGATAGTGGTTTGAACAATAGGATTGTTCAAACCACTATCATAAAGATCAGATCAGGAAAAGTATTTAGACATTTTTATAGATAATTATCTGAACTACAATTTTTTTAATGGTTCAATGGTTCATTTATTGGTAAAAAATATCATTACATGTCAAATAGTAGAAATCACACCTTAAAATATACTAAAGTATATCAATGGTAAGTACATTCAATTATACATTTCAAATAAAAATAGTAAGTATATCAATTTGTTACATAAAACAAAAATAATCAATTTAAATAATAAAAAACTTTATAACTTAAAAATTTGCTGAAAATCACAAAAACGCGTTTTGGTGACCTTTGGACCTACAAGTATTTCTTTTTCAGGTATTGGACTGATGAAGACTTTTTAGATTTTATTTATAGTGGTGTTTTGAACAATCCACGTTTGAACCGCATGCAAATGACTGTACTGTTGGATGTCTAACTACCAGACTACCTAGCTAAGATATCTTCTATTATCTAGACACAACCATAAGTACCAAAGTATGTAAAAGAGTACAAACCTTGAGTCCGGAGGAGAATTCCACCATCTCCTCAGCCTGGATGTTCTTGAGACCGTACACACGAGCAATACCATCTCCAATGCTCAATACACGGCCAGTCTCTTCCAAATCGGCCTGTGTGAGGAAACAAAATTATAATAATATAGGCTTTTATTTCCAAAACTGTTACATTAGGTAGTTGAAATTATTAATGAACTAACATATATAACTAATTTATATTTTCATTTCTGTGTTGCTTCTATGTCTCTCAGTTTAGTGTGCCTTTTTGCTTAGGCCTCTTCCAATCGCCTCCATTGAGGCCTGTCCTTTGCAACTCTTGTCCAATATGGCCCAAGGGTTAGTCTATTAAAGTCTTACAAATAATAAAATTATAAGAATTTAATCCCTGACACTGACATTCTTTTATTTTAGTTGGTCTGCTTACAAGTTATTACTCCAGTTTCTACTGGCAAAAATTAAGTTGTAATTGTTGGTTGTATAATATTTGCCAATTGGATGAGTTGTGTAAGAGAAATTATCTTGGTATTAATAATAATTCTGATTTGTAGAAATTATAAAGTAATACTTTCTATAACTTATTCAGAATCAGGGTAACTTTTGCAATAAACATCGATTGTGCTAAAGACTTTTAACTTCCTGCAATACTGCAACACTGCAGGAAGGGCAATGAACTTACTAAAATATAGGTCACAAGTCTTCTGCCCTATTTACAGAGAAATGCCCTAAGTCACCGTACCAGCCAATTGCCTGTCGTTCTCTTCAAGATAACCTCTACATGTTTGACTAGTTTATGTAACATGACAGTGACAATGATTACCTTGGGTGCAGCTCCCAGGATCCTCTCCTCCAAAATGGTGGAGATTTCGGCGGCCCTGTGGGTGGTGGAGACATGGAGCTTGCGGGCGGCCACCGATACGGCGGGCACGGCAACCTTGGCGACCTGCGACATAACATAACCAACTCAACATCACATCACCATTATCACACTTTTTACTCACGACAATGTCCAATATATAAAGCACTTGAAGATTATACGACAAATTAGCACTATTATACACAAAACTGTGTTGATAACCGATAATACCCACGACCGCCCATTATTACATAACACCGATCACGAAATTTTTCAACCTGAGTAAACCGAATGATATGGATATCTATAGGTAATTTTCCAATAAGATACCATTTATCAAGTTTGAATGGGCCAAATACCTTCGTATTCGTATGGATTAGTGTAAATCGTGGTCGGTGAACCTTTCACGAACACCATGTCACCGGGGTATTATCCAATTTACAGCTACTTGGACCCTTTTTATTGTGTTTGCAACAATGTATACCTGGTTGGCGGCGTTTGGTAGGCGCCTGGCCACCGAGCCGGCAATACGAGCGGAGATCAGCGACATTTTTCACAATTATAATTTATCAATGGCAGACTGGCCCGTGGTATTCTCCGCTCGCAACTCGTTGCGGAAGAACCGGATATGACAGAATAGACTGCGACGAAATCTTTTTCGTGTACGTTCGGAATCTAGGTTTTGCTTAGTTTAGTTTTTGATTCCGTACCATTTCAGATTAGCTTTTGGAAAATAAAGATTTTTAATTTTTTTATAGTTTATTTATATGAAATTGTAGCAACAAAATGACATATAAATCCTAATATAAAAAAACATACCCTGTGAAATATATAAACTCTATGCTGTGAAAGTTGGTAGGGGACATCTCGAAAATGGTTACTGAACGTTTCTAATCAATAAACGTTTGAAGAAAACAACTTCTTATTTTTTCTATCTAAAGTTAAAATCTTGAAATTACTCAAATAATACATAAATTATTTTTATCAATGTTTTTACAAAATGTAATATAAAAAATATTCATAATAAATTCTAAATAAAATTTTATGCAGCCATTTGAGTTTTACGTTCCAATCTAATTAATGTTTGTCAGGAGATTACATTTTTACATTTTCCTAAGGCGCATACCCGAGCCAATATGACAGCGATATGTATTTTACCATATTTTTACGTTTAGGATAGGATAGACGTAGGATTTTTTTTAAATCCTACGTTCAGTTTTGTGGTATCTATTATAATTAATTTAAAAAAAATTTTTGAATACCTCTGTAATAATTTTATCTCATATAGTTTAGATAAAATAGAGTTTGGTGGCCAAAAAGCGCAACTTCGTATCTCTACCTAAGCTTTACAAAATGAAACTATTACAGAGGCATTTATAAATAACTTATAATAGATACCACAAACTGAACGTAGGATTTTTAAAACTTGCTGCATTTAACGTAATATTAAGATAGAATAATTGGGGGCGCCATGCGCCACTTTCACTGGTGTATGGGCCTTAACATTCAAAACTGAAAAACCGGATGGAATCATTGTTTCTAAACCTAGTCCATTTTGAATGAAGCATGTTAGTAAACAAACCACCCTTACATAACCTAAAATTCACTTTGTTGGCGCGGCCTTTTATACGTAATTTACAGTACAATGTACTTGTCGATTTTAGATCCTCCCTTCAATAAAAATTGCTTACAATTATATCTAAAACTCGACGCCAAGCAAGTGAGATTTTGTTATTTGTGTCGTAGTTTGTTTACTAACATGCTTCATTCAAAATGGTTAAACGTTCAATGTTTGAAATCAAGTTTTGTTTTTTTTTTGAGTCAATACTTTAAATATGAGCATGTCTTGCGTAGAATTAAACGCATTTGTCAGCTGTTTTATTTGACAGACAATCAGCTGACATGGCTGATATTAAATGAGTCGACATGTCAACATTGTCAAAGTCAAAAACAATTTATTTCGGATTTCGGGGGAGGAATATTGTTCTTGCGCTATTTAATTCCTTCCTGTGTCGTATAAAATTAAACTGTGAGTGAATCAGACAAACGAAACGATCAATGTACCAAGTGTTCTTAGTGCCATGGCTCTGTTCAATTCGACATCCCAAACAAAAGCAAATATCGACGACACCGCAAAATTAGTTTGCTCCATAGAAAATGCTCAAAACATCAACAAACACACTGTAAGTATATTTCTAAGAATTTTCCAGTAAACATAATGATTAAAGTTATTTATATGTATAACATGGTCGTTGAAAGAGCATCCATGATAATTAACATCAAGGTATTCCCAGTCATATTTATTATCTAGAAACAGTACAAACGCTAATAAAACGCAGGGAATAAATATAATAAACCCTTCTTATCAGGAGTACACATTACGGGTGCAGAGGGGCCCTGGAAAAGAGAACAAATGGAGTGTTTCTAGAAGGTACCGAGACTTCTCCACTCTCCATTCAGTTCTCCAGCAGGCTAACATAGAACTGTCCATGCCACCAAAGAAGCTGATTGGAAACATGCATCCATCTTTCATAGCGGAGAGGCAGATTGCTTTGCAGGTCAGTAGCATTGTATTATCATTATAATAAATATTCATGGATATTTATTGCATTTGTATCTCTATTTTTCCTATTAGTGTTGTCAATAAATGAATTTGATTTGATTTGTTGTGTGTCATATTTGTGCAGAGATAGAGTGTGCAGAAAGACTTTTCTTTTTGACATTAAAGAACAATTGAGGGAAGTTGCAAAAATGCAGCTTGATGGGCAGTAAGGTGGTAGCTCCAGGTCTCCGGTCATCCCAAGATCACAACAAAGTGTAAACATGTTGTAACATCCGGAAAATAGGTCAATAAATACCTACATATATTTATAATGTGTTCTGATCGCATAACTTTAAAAATCTTAATAATTCATTATGAATGTAAGCGGGTTAACTACGAACCTTGTTTGTGTTGGAAGAACACCAACGTTTCATCCCTTAACGAGGGACATCTTCAGGGCGAATTAGGTTCTAGACGCGCGCATTCCGCATCCCTTCGAGCACTGAATCTTAATAATATTATCAGTTCAAAAATGTGTATTGTAGTTAGTACTTACCTGTACAAAGGTTTTTTTGTAAGGTACTCTTAATGTTCTTTGTTAAAGGGGAATACCCTGAGATAGCATGAGATAGAGATAATAATTTCACACTAGGAAGGAAGTTCTGTTTGTTCTTCTTTATAAATATCCATATCTTAATGATAAATAAGATTTAAAAGTAAATCATTTAGAATCATTTATTTGGTTGTTTCATGTAGTATCAAAATTTGATACTGTACCGTCATATTTAATATGAACCCAGTTGAGGTGCTACAACTGTTATGTATTTAGTTAAAAATGAGACATCTTATTCTTCGATTACTCAAAAAAAGTATGTATATCTATAATTTTTAAATTAATAAAAGGGATTGGCATGACTTTCAGTTCAATTTAGTTATTTAAAAGAAAATTTCGCACACTTTTCCCTGCAGTAGGTTGTGTATGTATCTGTGTAATATGGCATAAAAAAAACAATAATACTGGACAATCCACACATCAACTAAGAAAAAAGGAGTTGATCAAGTTTTAAGTATAGTTTTATTAGTTTTTCAAATTTGTGAACAAACAAAATCAAAGTACCTATCATTGTTAATAATTTTCAGAACTACATCAATGAAGTACTGAAACATCAAATTCTAGCCCTATCCTTGCAAGTCAGAGCTTTCTTGGATCCAACCAACTACTCAACATCATTTTCAGGTATGTTGCAAATTATTTTATTGAAAACTAGCTGCGCCCCGCCGCTTCGCACGCGTTTTTTCTATAGAACGTTAAAAGGTGATTTCTATCCCACGGGAACTGATTTATGAGATAAAAAGTAGCCTATGTTTGATTCCAGAATTAGAACGGTAGTTTTTTATTCTGGAATCAAACATAGCAAATTTATGAAAATAATGTATGCAAAATTTCAGCACCAACCGTTCAGTATTTTTGGCGTGAAGAGGTAACAAACATCCATCCATCCATACAAACTTTCGCATTTATAATATTAGTGTGATGAAACTTACAATAAAACAATAAAAACTAGTTTTTACAATTAAAACAATTGAGCTAACTGAAGATTGTCGCAAACAATCTGCAGGTAGCTCAACTGATCCATATCAATATTAATATGTACTACAAAACACTTATCAATTATTTACTTCTTAACCACTCATAATATATATAGATATATATAGAATATAGATATATATAATATAGAATAAGTGGTGGAAAAACAAGGTACATTATATGAATATAATGTACCTTGTTTTTCCACCACTTATTCTCTTCAATACTCTTTTATAATATCTGTAAAAACTTTGGCAAACCTTATATACCTACATTATGTTAGGTACCTGATTTATTTGTTTGTGTTCAGACATAAGTTTTCCTAAAATAAATAAATATAATATAACCGAGAATATAACGAAGAAAATAACATCTTAATAGATAACTAAATTTTGCATAATTACCTACATAAATATACATAGATTTTTATAATAGGTTCCTTTTAATTACGGCAAAGCGCGTGTAAAGCCGCGGACAGAAACTAACATCATAAATTCGTATAATTGTCAGTTTTATTTATTTATAGTTGACGTACGCCCTGAACGGATGTTATTAGGTTACCGATTGAACTGTTTATGTTATAAAGAATTTACGATGTCAGCAGACACAATACTGATCGGTTGGATCGCAAATTCATTGTGGTTTGAGTTGTGAAATGGACCCTAACGTATTGATTTCAAGGTTACAAGCTTAATGGAGCAGAGACAAGTTAATAAAACCAATCTCATGCAATTTAATATCTTAGATAGGTACATTGATTTAAAAAGGGTAGATAGGTTACGTTCTCCCAGAGCTTACCTACTCAAAAATTGGCATGTGTTACAACTACACGCAAACACATACGCTCACAGTTATATTTCTAGTCCTGTGCAATACAAAGAAGAACAAAGACGGAAAGACGTATCTAGGACCGAACTGAGACTGAGACAACAATATTTCACGCGAATCACGACCGCCCGTGCCGCCGGTCAGCCGGTGACTGATGTGGGAGAACACAATTTTACACAATTTGAGGTTGCCACTTTCGAGCAACCAGTGCCTCATCTTCGTTTTTAATAAATCAATGGATAGGTATGTAGAAGTATGTTCTAAATTTACAATACACGCGTGTGAAGCAGAACAATCTGCATAAGGTAATACTCTTCAAATATTTTTATCTCAAGACCAATAAGATGGAATTAGTCGCTCATTATTTCATACAAACGTGGAAGGGTAACTACAAGGCTGTTTGGTGTTTACCATCGAAAACTAAGGATGAAATCAATTTATACCGTCATAAACTATGTTTGTATACAACTTAAACAGTAAAAAAGTATATGTTTAAAAAATAAGCATAGTGATGACACACGAGTGAAAGTGGTGCAGTCACCTATCTTAGACACTATAAACATAAACAAACATTTATTTATTTCTTAAAATTTAACTATAGTAGGTTGGTACAATATGATACTAAGAAAAGTAAGCATAGGTGGTTGTATACCACTAAAAAGTACCTATCATGTAATAATGTCATCAATTCTTTACTTCTTAACCACTTAGTGAATACTGTTTTACGGCAGGATGCCATGCTATATGAGTGTACATTTATTGTATTTACGGAAATAAAGAGTTTTTGATTCATGATTCCTTCCAGATCAAGCGCTGCAGACGGTGTCGATAGCACTCCGCGGGGAGGGGAGGTATGAGCTGCGGGGGCCTCTGCCCGCCATCGGCTGGCGGATACGGAAGCACTACTTCTTGGTGAGTTCGTCTCGAGCGACGTCTAGAACCGCACTCACCCTAAAGAAGTCCCTCGAAGGGATGAAACGTTGGTGTTCTTCTAACGTTTTCTTACCTGCGTGTAAGAGGAAAGGGTCAACCCAACTGTGGGATAGTGCAGCCTAGCGCTATCCCACAGTTGGTAGGGGGGCTAGGTAGGGGCATATAACAGGAAACTGGTTTTCATCCTGTTTTGGACGGGGCCACCAGCCGCACCACCCCAATTTGCACCACCCCATCTCTTCCCGTGGGTCTCGTAAGAGGCGACTAAGGGATATCCAACGGGGGCGGGCAGCAGCGCCCTGCATAAAAACTACCACCAAACTGCGATCCCCAATCCGCATGCCCAGCGTGGGGATTATGAGCATTACCCCTATACGATAAACGCCAACAAGGTGCTTATTAGGGGGAGACCTGCGTCCAGCAGTGGACCAATACGGGATAGAATGGTACGGGTATGAACTACGCTAGACTACGGGTCGTTACAATGTAAAATCCGTAAATAGAATACGCAAATTAAGATAATGAAGTTCACCTTAAATCGGTTAGGCATTGTTATGATTCATCGAACCACAGGACGTTGTATACAATTTTATCACGAAGATAAAATATATCTACATACCTACGGAGTACCTACATGAATTTGCTACTTAACTACGCATTTATGAATACGTACCAACGTCAAATTGATAGGATTCGCATAAATCACACTATCACACTAATATTATAAATGCGGAAGTTTGTATGGATGGATGTTTGTTACCTCTTCACGCTGCCCAGTCTCTGTGGCGCGCCTAAAGAGACGCACCATTTTGTGACATATGGGCAGGGAAAGCCACTATGTAATCTAGACTAGTAATGTAACCTTGTGAGAGAAAAATAAATATTTTTTTATTATTATTATTATTATTTCTCATTCTGACTTTTAACAATAGAAGAAGACAGAGCGAGATTTAGCAGTGTGCTAAGTTAGCAGACTATTGAATAAGGGGGTAAAACTTTTACGTTTATTCCGATAATGGCGCATGAAACTGTGCCGAAATATTGGAAAGCTCGAAACTCAAACCATCACATCACACTTCACACTATCACATCCCACTAATATTATAAAGGCGAAAGTTTGGATGGATGTATATGATGTATGGATGTTTGTTACCTCTTCACGCCAAAACTACTGACCGGATCTGGCTGAAATTTTGCATACAGGTAATTCTAATACTGGAATAAAACATAGGCTAATTTTTATCCCGTAAATCTGTTCCCGTGGGATAAAAATCCACCTTTACCTTTAAACGTTTCCATAGGAACAATCCATAGGCTTTACGCATCTCGATATCTGTGGAATAAACCCGTCTATATATTGTTTCAGGTGACAGATACAGAGTGCAAATCCGACTGTATGCTCTCCTGGCAGAGCTATGGACCGGACCGATGTATGTGCGACAAGGATCTGCAGACCGCATTCAGGAGCTTACGTCATTTATCTGTGAGTTTGTATAGATACACATCGCTTTAGCTGATAGATACAGAGTGCAAGTGGACTGTTCGTTCATGTTCATTCCCAATAATAGCGATAAACATAATTTAAATACTAGAAATACACATAAACTCGCTGTACCCACAACTAGGCTTCATAAAACTAATATATCTTTAAAGGGCAATGATACGCTTTTCAACAAAACCCCTGCTGAGCTGCAAAAATTATCAGTAAATAAATTCAAACAAACTGTCAAAACTTTACTGTGCAAAAAGGTGCTATAAAATATCAGATTATCTAGAAGATTAAAAAGCTTGGCCGTCCCAAGCTGCTATAATTTTACTCCAACTCGAAGAATAACAACTAACAGATTAAAGGTTTCTTCGTCGTTTCTTTAGCGTACCTACCGTAGCGGCCGAAAAAAACACTTTATTTCCGTGTCAGTGTAATTTTTTAAAATGATTTGAACTTTTCTGAGTGTATATTCATTGTATTTATGGAAATAAAGCATGTTTGAGTTCGAGATTGAATTTTGAGCATGCGTCGCTTCCATCAGACACTCTTTCACAGATATTTTATGAGACTGAATAATGTGTCCCTTATTGAAACTATCATTGAATGTGTGCTTTTTGTTCCAGCACCCATACATAGACCAAATATTAGCTATACACAACCTGGAGACCGGTGCCTACGTAGTTAGAAGAATACACGAGAACGGGACACTCAGAGACGTTCTGTACGGAACTGAGTACGCTAAGAGTTATCTGTCTAAATACGGGAACCCTAAAGTTAGGAAGCCGTTTACAACAGGCCAGCTGTCGCATTATGGATACCAGATATTGCAAGCGTTGAAGTTTTTGCAAGACAAAGGAATACCTCATGGTATGTTTTTTGTTATACTATAATACGTTTTATTAATATTCTAATAGTCGGAGACAACCGGTTCAAACCTCCACCTCCACCACGCCGCCGACCCCAGCCGCGGACGCAACCAACACACCACCGCGTCGAGGACGTCACATTCACTCTTACGGACACCGACTGACATACTCGCTTATTTATTTATTTAATTCGGATTGCCATCAGCTTAACTAATTACAATAGAAATTAAAATAGTCACAGAAAGCTAATAATAGGCATTCGCTAATAGAATCGTAATAAACTACCTAAGTGTGAACACTAAAAATTTTATCGTCGACAGTTGCGTACCTAATTATATGAAATTATTATAATTAACATAATTATAAAAAGAAACAATAGCTAATGGTTAAGAAAAAATTATTACATCATGTGCAAAAGAAGTTGAGAGTCATGCATCGCCTTGCCCTGTGAATGCTAATATTGAAAGGGTCAATGTTCAATATCCTGCTAAATTCATTAAAAGTTCGACTCGCTCGCACTATATATTATTTGTTCAATAATACATCTCCTTTGTCAATACAGTCCACACAGTCTTTAATTTGTCTACCTCTATCGAAGATTACAAAAAACACTATTATAATTGAAATTATTTGCAGTCGAGAAAGATGAAGCTCTCTCCAAATTATGAGACACGTTTCCACTAAACCGGAAGGTACAGAATACTTTATTGTACACCAACAGAAATACAATACAACACGACATAACATAAGAAAAGTACAATGGGCGGCTTTATCAAGTGATAAGACCGCCCTTTGTTCTTACATACACAATAGAGCTATACTACGCCATGCTTGTCTGACTGTCGTGATGGGCTGATGACGCTATTTGTCACTTTTACACGTCTTTGCTCCGTTACGTTTATTGGATAACTTAAAAACAGGGTTCTTAATTATTTGTTGTTTCTTTGTGTTTTGATGGAAAAGGTGAATTCCACATAAGAGTTTCATGTTATGTTCGAACCTATAAAATAAAATGATCCAAGAGACTAAATCGATGGGCATCAATTTTTTTCACCATTTTAATTATTTATTAAGCCGCTTCCAAAATATTTGATTGCAAAAAAGATTTTCTCCAAAAAGGAGCTGATGTTTCAAAAGAAAATGAACATGTATCTCCTCTAATTCTGGGTGCCTCCGTACTGTCTCAATCAAAAAAACACTATAAATTGGCTACACGATTACCTGTTATTTCCAGGCCACATCCACCCCGGAAACATAGCAATTGTCAACTCCACGGTCCAACTGCTGGACATCGAGAACTCTCTCCTCGGCGGCCCCTCCCTGCACCGGCCGCACCTGGCGGTGCGCAGGCGCAGCTTCGCAGAGAACGTGGACGCGTACTGCTTCGGACGTACGCTGTACGAGATGGCGTTCGCGGCGCCGCTAGAGGAGACCTACTATGAGTATCCGGAGGGACTGCATCAGGGGCTAGGTGAGATATATATATACTACAACTGTTTAGAAAGTAAGTCATTTTTTATCCTACATCTGCTTAGAAAGTTGGTCATTCCTTTATACTACACCTGTTCAGATAGCTGGTCATTCCTTTATACTACACCTGCTGAGAAACCCGGTCATTCCTTTATACTACATATGCTTAATAAATAAGTATAGTCCATATTATGTTAGTCAAGAATGTTCTTAGTTTATGTTAGTATTCATGAGTGTTACAGAGTATTTAGGTGTAATTTCAAACACTGCAATCGCCTTATGATGAAACTACTTCATCATTATGCGATTACAGTGCCTGAGGAACGGGCTATCCCATTTATTGGAGAATGCATTCAGGATGGTGTTGGTACTCCCGTGCAGCCTGCATAATAACGAGGCGACTTCCTTCCGCATGCATGCATGGAAGCCGTCTGTGCGCGCCTCTGCAAACATGCCGGATGCGCTGCAGAACCGCGGAAGCCCCAGCAGTATCCTGAATGCTTTGAAAGTTGGTCATTCCTTTATACTACACCTGATCAGATAGCTGGTCATACTGTAGGCTGTAGGCTCCGGGTAGGTGAAGAGGTCAATGCTTACGCCGCGACCACGATGTTTTAAGTTCTACTCATTAACCAAATTACATCAATCCGATTACTGTTAGTTAATTTTTTATTTCCACTTCCAGAATCAATCTTCCGTGTGTGCCTCTCAAGCTCATCAAAGCTCGGTACAACCACCTTGGACGACCTGCTCTACCATCCGTTCTTCTCTGTCGCTCCTAGGAACGGGCTCATGAGTATGAGCGAGGCGAGATGCTCGCTCAAGTTCCCCCTCGCGTTGAAGAGCGAGTTGAAACGGGCGGTGGACTGTATTGAGGAGAGGTTAAAGACTGATCAGAAGATGGTATGTGGAATCATTTATTGTAAATACAAGACAATAATTTTAATTTTGTTTTAAAAAACTATAAACCGACTTCAATTTTTAAAGTTTTTTCATGAATTTTCACCAAGGAACCACACGGGAGGCTCCAGCTTTTATATAAACAAAGAATAATGAAAATCGGACCACCCAGTCAAAAGTTCTGAGGTAACAAACATAAAAAAAATACAGTTGAATTGAGAACCTCCTTTTTTTGAAGTCGGTTAAAAAAGGCATTTATTTACGTAAGAAAATAAGAATGAATTATACATATACAGGTTAGGTACTTGTGGCACTAGGTTCAAACCTGTATTCTGTTGTTTTTCATGTTTATTTATTTATTTACTAGGTAGTTGTCCAGCAGTGGACTAATATAGGCTGATGATGATGATGATGATGATGGCCCGG
Organism: Eupithecia tripunctaria; assembly: GCA_955876795.1. Lineage (NCBI taxonomy): Eukaryota > Metazoa > Arthropoda > Insecta > Lepidoptera > Geometridae > Eupithecia > Eupithecia tripunctaria. The sequence continues at coordinate 1,743,277 of OY041616.1, read as the reverse complement.
CGAACTTCTTACGGCCAATAAAACTTTGTTCAAACTTTATTTTCGCACATTTTAATACTTTTACAAATATTTCAAAACTGAAATACCTAAGACAAATCGGTCCATCCGTTCTCGGGTCTTTGAGACTAACAAACGAAGATTAATAGGAATCCCAGCGAAAGAATCACAAACATTTATAAGTTTGAGATCTAATTCTCCTCTCAGATTGTCACAAAAAGAAAAAAAACACTGAACATTAGTAAAATAGGTAAATAGTCTAACATAATTAATAGTCTTAAAAGGTACAAAGGTCAAAGGCTACAAAGGTTCTTAAGTTATAAAACTATAGTAGGTAAGTACTAAAAACAACTACAAACATAGATCCAGTTGAAGCTCTACATTATAAATGTAGTGCTGTGCTTCAACCAACGGAGTTCATGTTTGGTTGGTTATCATTATAATATAATGATTAACAACCTAAAGGTTGCTTAAAAAGCATCTATCGATAATTTATAAAACTTGAGACGTCTCGCCTTAAGCCTTGTTCACGGAGACGCGGCGCATGCAGCGGCCCCGTCATCGCACGCGTAAACTCAAACACATCGCTATGTACGATGATGTTTATGGATAGGCGGGGCGTGAAGAGTGGCGGTCGTGCGACGCGTCATATCAGACAAACGCGTTTAAAATCGCTTCTCCGTAAACACACTCTACCAACGCCATATGTTTGATCACCGTAAACACAAACATAACGCAATGTACGTTGATGTTTATTCATTGTGACATTTTATTTGATTGTAATTGATTTTTCTATTTGACTGTAATTCATTTTTCTATTTAATTTCTATTTCTATTTAATCGAATTCAATTCATTGCATATTTAAATTTGTTTGTTTTAGTGTAAATGTACTAGGTAGTTGTCTAAGATAATTTTAATATTAGCGATAAGTATGACTAACATTTAATTTAAGAAACTACCTACTAACAAAATATGGATTAAGTTATCTGAAATAAAGAATTATTATTATTATTATTTATGGATAGGCGCGTAGGCGGGGCGTGAAGAGACGGCGCGTGCACGCCGCGTGCGACGCGTCTAATCAAACAAACGCGTATAAAATCGCTTCTCCGTAAACACACTCTACCAACGCCATATGTTTGAATTTAGAGCGGGCCGCGCCGCTGTACGCCCCGCGTCTCTGTAAACAAGACCTTAAAATTGCGCTTGAGAGTTTGACCATTTTCAGCTTAATGTACTTTTTACTACATAATTGATATGATTTTGCAGGAGCGTATTGCGAGGCGAGAAGTCAGGATACAGGAAATATTGGGCTCTGAAGAAGAAATGAAGAAACAGCGGCGAAAAGCGGTATATAAAATTTCCTAACATTTTTCTCTTGATACCTATGCTTTGTTTATGAGTGTGCCCTTATGCAATTTACTTCAAAATTGTACTTCAAAATCGTTATTTATCTCTGAAACTGTGAAAGCTTCCACCCTCAAATTTAGGAAAATCTAAAATTCGGTGCACGTCTCTGCTCTGCCGCAGAGTAAAATAAATGAATGAAACTTTAACTATGAATGTAAACGGGTTAACTACGAACCTAGTATTTTTGTTTGAAGAACTTAGTTCGATGTGGGATAAAAGTCACCTTTAAACGTTTCCATAGGAACAACGCGTGCCAAGCCGCGGGGCGCAGTTAGTAAGAGTATATATAAGAGTTTGTATTTGCAGAAGAAACGCGATAGTGTATGGAAGTCATCGTCATCGCTAGCGGAGACGGTTCGATCTCAAAGCGTCAGCACTGCATCGTCGCCGACGCCGCCTGCGATACGTGAGTAGTATTTGAAATAACACCTATAGATATGTATTGTATAAATATATGTATATCAGTCATCTAGTACCCATAACACAAGCTCTGCTTAATTCGGGGCTAGAAATTGCAGTGATTTGTCCAAAATTCAAAAAAAAATTATGTAAAAAAGATAAAAGCTTATACTTGAGTCTTGGATTTGTGACGTCGCGTCAGTGGGGATAATTGCATGAATAATTAATTGATTTTGATTTCAAAAACTACACACCGACTTATATAGTTTTTTCATGGGTCCCATCGTCAGAACTGGACCAAAATAAAATAGGACCACATGGAAAGCACCAGCTTTTAAATAAAAGTATCATGAAAATCGGACCACCCAGTCAAAAGTTCTGAGGTTACAAACATAAAGAAACAGTCGTTTCGAACCTCCTTTTTCGAAGTCTGTAAAAACCAAAAGACAATCGCATCAGTTTTTAATAAATGATCTGTATGTGGCATGTTAATTGCTTAGTTAACAGTAGGGTATGCATGATTTTTTTTTAATAGAACGACGATTTAACCTAGATAAGTTTAATACTTTTTTTTGTTTAACCTATAAGTTGTCCCACTGCTGGGCAAAGGTCTCCCCCAAACTCGTCCAGGAATCACGTTTAATACTTAAACGAAAAAAAATATAACAGCCAAAAACTTTTAAATTATTGAGGTAAAAAACCAAAAAGTAAAACTGCACCCAGTTTCGGGTGATAAAAACGCTGCCATGTTAGCCAATGCATTTTGTGACGTCACTAATCATCGAGTCCCTTAGGTCAACTCAAAGTCAACACTTCATGCTCATACAAAAATGTTTAAGTAATACGTCACGCTTCAGGTGCCAATAGCGTTGCGTTGAGACATTTTACGGTTGAGATTTAAAAAATATCTCAAAGTCAAAGTCAAAGTCAAAGTCAAATCGTTTATTTCTTTAGACTTACAAAATAAGTACTTAGACAAGTCAAATTTTTACTATCTAAACAGCTTGATAAATAGTTATTACTATCAACAAGAAATAAGGTGCAATTGACTTTAATTCACTTCAATTTTTTGTCCACTAGCGGAAGAAGTGAAAAAGAAACCACTAGCAAGTCCATCGCTTATCAACTAATACAATCTTAGGATAACTAAGTCTAACTGGTCTTACATACTATTGTCTGTATGGAACTGGGCGACATCCGGCCAAGCGTTAACATCATTTACGTAGTCATCTACGGAGTAATAGGCTTTCTTGATAAGATTTCGTTTTATGTACAGTTTAAATTTACGAATAGGGAGCTCAGTTGCTTCAGATGGAAGCTTATTATAGAATCTTACGCAATTGCCCACAAATGATTTCCCTACCTTTCGTAATCTATATGATGGGATGTGTAATTTGTTCTTGTTTCTTGTATTTTTATTGTGAACATCACACCTTTTCATAAAGTTATCTCTGTTTTTGTGTGTATACATTAGATTTTCATAGATGTATTGCGATATTACTGTTAAAATATTTATTTCTTTAAATAATTCCCTTAACGAGTCTCGTGGATTTAATTTATAAATAGCGCGTACCGCCCTTTTCTGAATAACAAAGATAGTCTGGATGTCAGCTGCCTGTCCCCAAAGCAAAATACCATAAGACATAACACTATGGAAGTAACTGAAGTAAACTAACCTAGCTGTATCTTCATCGGTAATGTATCTAATTGTTCGAACCGCATACGCTGCTGAACTAAGTCTGTTTGCCAGAGCATCAATTTGCGGTCTCCATTGAAGAGAGGAATCAATATGTAACCCTAGGAAAACAGTTGAGTCTACAAGGTGAACAATCTCATCCTTTAGCATTATCTTAGTTGGGAGCTCTCTTACATTTGGTAACATGAATTTTATGCATTTGGTTTTTGAAGCATTGAGTAAGAGGTTATTGGCGGTGAACCAATCTAGTATTTGTGAAAGAGAATTATTTACATCGTCATAATTATGTTTATTTCTGTCAACTTTAAAAATCAATGAAGTATCATCAGCAAATAAGACTATATCACAGAGATCTTTTGCTAGAAATGGGAGATCATTTACATATACTAAAAATAGAAAAGGACCCAATATTGATCCTTGCGGGACTCCTAAATCGATTTTTGATCCCCTAGATCTTTCTTTACCAATATCTACTTTTTGGACTCTATCAGATAAATATGATTGCATAAGGTCCAGTGCCTTGTTTTGAATTCCATAATGTCTTAGTTTATTTATTAATGTACCATGATCAACGCAATCAAAAGCTTTAGAAAGGTCACAAAATACACCAATAGCGTTTTTCGCTTTATCCCATGCATCCAATATGTGCTTTAATAAAACTGTACCAGCATCAGTTGTCGATCTACCCTTGGTGAAGCCAAATTGATTTTTATGTAACAACCTATTGAGGTTGAAGTGAGAGGACAACTGTGTGAGAATAATTTTTTCAAAAACTTTACTCATTGCAGGAAGTATTGAAATTGGCCTATAATTGGCCGGATCAGTGTGGCTACCAGATTTATAAAGAGGAACCAGTTTACTATATTTCATGAGATCAGGGAAAACTCCTGCATCAATACAACTATTTAAAATGTAAGCCAAGTATGGAGCAACTTCCTTAATAATAGAACTCAGTACTTTGGTTGAAATACCCCAAAGATCCTCAGTATTTTTGATTTTAATAGACTTAAATGTTTTCACAATATAATTAGCGTTTACATGACTTCTACTTTTCGATGATTAAATTTCACAATATAATTAGCGTTTACATGACTTCTACTTTTCGATGATTAAATTTCACAATAAAAACATCATAAAATACAAAAATAGATAATCAGGTGTATTTCTATATTAATAGATTCGTAAAAAATATTAGCTTTTTTTACGTCACATGCATATATCCTATTGATTTGCGATCAAGCAACGGGGTATATATTTAACACTTATACTTATAACACCTAAAACCTGTGCATAAACTATTCTGTAACTGCATATTATACCAACGAAACAGTGAACTGGCAACCCAAATTATGATTTCAAATGTAGAGTTTCCTCTGTATCTCTTCCACAGCTGCAGAAACCAGTGCTTTGGCCAGCTCCTCACCCATCAGCGGTTGCACCAACGGCGACGGCCGCTCTGCGCTCCTCGGGGCGATATGCTCGTTCGACAAGTCGAAGCTTTCACGAGTCTCGCGGTGAGCAACAATCGCCTCCAGTGCATTAGGATAGAGTTGACAATACGATACCAGAGGGCATACCTACTTGTAAAAAAAAATCGAAGTTTCGTTGTATTTGTCGTGCAAAAAGCAATTGTTATGTTGCTTGCATAAGATTAGCGTTTGCACGAAAACGAATGCGAAATTTCGGTTTCATTTTTAAGAGTAGGTGCGGGCCCAGACATGAAACCCCGTTGCTGAACGTCCAGTGAATTTGGTCTTTGGGGTCGTCCATTAAACAATCGAAATATTTATTTATAGACTATAGAAAAAGTACAATAAAAGCTAAAAACACAAAATTACAAACAACATACAATAACAACAAAGAAAATAGAATGTTTTCATTCTATTTATTATTTTTAACAAAATCTAGGCTATCACTAATTTTGTGTTTGATTGTTGAGTAGTGACGTGTTGTTTTTAACAACTTTTTAACACCTTCCCCTCTGGTAATACGCGGTGAGGTTTTAGACTACCCCCTACCCAAAACCATGTATTTTTAAGTTACGACAAAGTATCAAAAGAATTCAGAATACTGTCTCTAAAGGTAATCTAACTTTAGTATAGAAAATCTAGCACCATGATAAAAATGGATGTCAGTTTAAAAATCGCGCGTTCAATGAAAAAATTAATACACGCGATATCTCACTACCTACAATATCACGATGTGATGATTCGTGATATTTTTGAACCCTCTTTTGATCCTGGCGATATTAATGGACGACCCCTTTTGTAAGGGTCTAAAGAATGCCAGTATTAAAGCTGCTTCAATGGTTAAATTCCTTGTAAGATAATTTACGCATTTTTGTATAAAATTATTGTTTATTCGAAATCTAAATGGAAATTGATTTTCCAAACATAAGCTTTTATTATTTGTATGTTAGTTAAAAATATAAGAGATTAGGTACTTTTATGTGGTGCATCCAGTGCGTATGGATCTCTGATTTTTTTTTAATGGCATCTTTATTCCTCTTTTGGGTTCTGAGGAAACTTTTGCCAATTTATTTGTATTTAATTGAATTTAAGTAACACCAAGTGAACGGAGTAAATAAAAACGTCGGAGTATGTATTATAATAGGTACTATCTAGGAATGTGTAAATAATTACATTATAATACTTCTTATGTGTTCTTCGAATCATAATCGGACTTTGACATAAATTGTTAAACACTACCCCCCGGTTTCTCGAACGCATATTATTTTGACAAATTGTTGACAATTTGTCAGGCTGTAAACGCACTGCTTTTATTACTCGCGTGGTTTTTTTTGCAGAATTCTGTAACTTAATGGAAGTTCACTAGCGGAAATATATGAATGTTTGGAGCACTATAAAGTTGTAGGTAGCTAAAATAGCAAGGAATTTTATTCGTCGTACGTATAAGTTACATTAAGCTCGCAGGTTATATTCCGCGAGATTAAAATTCACGCTGTCAGATTCCGCAGTGCGTAAGCCGTTGACTATCCATTCAATGTGACAAGCGTTCGAGAAACCGGGGGGTACCCCCGGTTTCTCGAACGCTTGTCACGTCAAGTTAACTGACGAATTTGCTAAATATAATATAATATAATTGTACGGTTATATTTCAAAGAACACATCCCTAATTGTACATTTGATGATGAGAAACCAATGCAATTCGTAATAAACTGAAACCGAACAAAATATTTTACGACATTGTGTTAATTTACTATATAGGTAGACATAAGAGAAGAGTTCATTCTGAATATAAGCGGGTTAGCTACGAACCTAGTTTGTGTTCAAAGAACACCAACGTTCTCGGTCGCATTATATACGCGCGACTCTAACTGATGAAGTCCCTCGTTGAGGGATGAAACGTTGGTTGGTTTCCTTCAACACAAATTAGGTTCGTTGTTAACCCGCATACATTCATAATGAGCTCATCAAACTTCGAAAGTTTTTATAGTCAAAGTAAGAGAAGAGATCTAAAATATATTTATTTAAGTTTGAAAGTGATAGAACTGGTCAGGCATTACGTATTCGATGAAGAAAATTATATATATTTTTATTTTATTGTATAATCAGCTTTAATAACGGAGGATATAATACGAAAATGTTTAATATATTTTGTTATTTATTAGATATAAGTTGAGAAAATATAACGATATATTTGAACATTAAATCTTTTAATTTTATAACTTTTTGAGTGAGGTGGCTGTGTGGTGCCGGCTTAGATTTTGCACCATCCTAACTCTTCCCGCAGGTGTCTTTAGAGGCGACTAAGGGATGTCCACCGGGGGCGGGCAGCAGCGCCTCCTGCAGAACTATTTTACCCCCGAACTGCAATCCCCAACCCCGCATGCCCAGCATGTGGATTATGGGCATTACCCTCCATGAGATAAAAGCCATCAAGGCGCTTATCAAGAGGCCTGCGTCCAGTAGTGGACTAATATGTATAGGCTGTTGAGGTTGAAAGGATCAGGTTTTTGTTTTTGAAATAAAATGGGTATATGTTAAGTTACATAGCAGAAACTTTATTTAGAATCTTAAAACTAAACATACAAACTCACTTTTATTGCTCGCACTGAAATAAAACGTGCTAATACAATACGAATAATCATTAACCATAAACAAACTTGCTTATTGTGAATCATTTTCTAAACCTACATTCTCGCACAATATGAACCCTATAGTTTGAAATTTAACTAGAATTCTTATTAAGCATATATTTTAATCTAACAAAACGAATTACTTTACAGTTACCATAACATAATTTCTAAATAATATGTTTTACTTATTCAGATATTTTACTAGAATAACGAAATAAAATAGTTTAATTTTAAAATAAATGGTTTTATCACAAGGCTGTACTCACCTTCTCGCAAGGCAGTTTACATTAAAAAAAAGAAATAAATCAAACAATTTTAATCAACAATAGATGCTGAATGTCAACCAAGCAGGACAGTTTCAATTCACCTTATAAACTACCGTAAAGTCGATTACCATTGACATTACTATAGTTTATTTAGTGGTCAAGGTAATAATTATTTTTACGAAGAGCATAGTTGTCCGAGATAAACATTTTTTCCATAGACTATTCCTACCTTATCCTAGAGACCATAAGGTAACCATACATTAGTCTATCGCGTGATTGTTGCCGAGTTGAAACAAGACGCGGGATATTATTAAAATTAAATATTTTGTTTCGTCGTTTGTACTTTCTAGTTAAAGTAATATAGCCATGAGATAAGTAGTTTCGCGCATAATTTTCATGTATATAATCGAAGTGATATTTTTCTAAACTAACAGTTTGACTTCAAGACTAATTGTATGTAATCTATAATGTAACTATCTATGTAATGTATTTTATTATGTATATCAACCATCACAACACAGGATGCGCAAAAATACTTATTCGCTATATTACTTTAAAAAATACAAAGTTAAATTTTATAAAATCAATAAATCAGAAAAATATTGAATTTCGCGTTGTTCACGCACCATAACTTCTATTCTGTAAGCTGCCAAGCGGTGTACCACTCGAATATCAACTTTAAAAACTTATTCCGTTACGTCGAAACTACCACCATAGTACCCAATATGCGGTCAGCCTTACTTTCCTCTTAGACATAGATAATACAATCATGCGACACTAATTACCTAGAGAAAACTTGCTTTTAAGTTATCTTTAAATCAAAAGTGTCTCGACAAGTTAATTCCTGCTTGAATAATCGCTGTAAAGATATTTTTAGCGTATCATTTAGTCTAATTCTATGATGTCATCAATGTCATCGATATCGAAGTCCTTCAGCGTCATAACTGAAACAAAAGAACAACCAACATAAAGATGAGTTTACATGGCCAGTTCCTGACCACCCAGTCAGCAACTTTACATTCTACTGGCTACAGTACAATCACGTTCCCGACATGTTCTCAGTCTCACTACTGGCTCAGCCTACCTACGAGTCGAGTCTGTTCAAAAAGAGAAGCCTCGTGGCGACACTTTAATCGTAATGCCATTGCATTACGGTGTTCAGTGTTGTCAACTAAAGTTGTCAATTGGCGCACGAGGGCCCTGTCAAAATCACGTCAAAATGTCTTCGTCGAAAGACTGTAGACGGCATATAGTCTGTTCAAAAAGAAGAGTCTTGGGAATCCCTCTATTCCAGAGAGGGGGAGGCAGGGAGGCTCCCGAGTTGCCTATATCGCCGACTTAACTCGAGCGTCCCCTTCCCCTTCCCGACCCTCCCCCCGCAGGAATGCCCTGTCAAAACGGCTTCGTCGAACGACTGTATGCATGTAGGTAAGTATAATCAGGCCAGCAGGTCTGATTAGGAGACAGCTATTATCTGACACAGTTGTTTACTACTGCAGTAAGTCCACTATGGTTTGTCCACGTTGAATGGAGCATGTTAGTAAACAAAATACGACACAAATAACAAAATCTCACTTGCTTGGCGTCGAGTTTCAGATATAATTGTAAGCAATTTTTATTGAAGAGAGGATCTAAAATCGACAAGTTATGTAAATTACGTATAAAAGGACGCGCCAACAAAGTAAATTTTAGGTTAAGTATGGGCGGTTTGTTTTCGTTTATGCCTCATTCAAAATGGACACGGTATAGTTGGAACCTCCTCATAGCCACGTCATCATCATGTACGACTTGACACTTGACACACAGCTGGATAAAGGCTCCACACATGCCAGCTCAATCAGTGCTTCTTATTTGGGTGGTTCTCATGTGCGAACCTCATCCACTCTTCTAGCCAACTGGACGATATCGTCCGACCATGCTTAGCCCGGAGACCTCATCACATCTATGTATGTAGGTATACATTTCACACTATTGTTTTCATCATCATATCTACCGGCAGCGGGCAGCAGCGCCCTCTTCAGAACAATTCTACCACCGATCTGCGATCCCCAACCCGCATGCCCAGCGTGGGGATTATGGGCATTACCCCCGTTAGATAAAGGCCAACAAGGCGTTTATCAGGGGGACGCCTGCGTCCAGCAGTGGACCAATACAGGCTGTTGAGGTTGAGGTTTTCATCATTTGCCCGTATATATCCACTGCTGAACATAGGCCTCCCCAAACGACGCCACGAATAGCGGTCCTGAGCCGTATCTCCATCCATCGACTCCCTGCGACCGCTACAATGTCGTCGGTCCATCGTCAGGTCTTCCCACACTCCGTTTTGCATTGCATCGCGGTCACGACTCTAAAACCTTTATTTGTTTGACGACCTCTGTGGCGCGGTGGGCGAAGGTCTGCCTGCGACGCAGGAGGTTGCGGATTCGATTCCCGCCTCGGGACAAATTTGTGTACGATCTGCAGACATTTGTTCAGGGCGTTCTGGATGTTTTCTATGTGTAATAAAAAAATATATTTCTATGTAGTGTATTGTATTATGTATACCAGTTATCTAGTACCCATAACACAAGCTCTGCTTAGCTTGGGGCTAGATAATGCTGTGTGAATTGTCCAACCGATAATCGTTGGGGAGTAAAATAATAATAATAATTATTATTTTACTCCCCAATGATTATCGGTTCTGTGAGCTACATGGCCTGCCCTTCTTCACTTCAGCCTGCTAACTCTGTGACTATTGACTGTTACTTTACTAAAATATAATTTTACTTTAATATTTTATGCAAAGAACCAGTGAAATGAGGTCCCCCAGAAACAGGTTCGTCCTAGTTTAGGAGTTTATAATTCAGGGGCCAACAATGTATCAATTTTAAGGCCTGAATATTTTTAACTTAACGTCATTATTATTCTGGGAATAATAACCAATCTATGGCTGCGATCCTTTCACAAGACTATAAGCGCTCAAAGTCGTTCCGTATTATATGATTGGGCTATATGTCAATTTGACACATCATTCACAAGCATACTCAGGAGCATGAGCGTTGTGAGCGTGTGGATATGACGTCATCTTTGACGTTTCGCTATCAACATGTAGACGCGCTAACGGATTACGGACCACTTTTTTGAGCGCTCTTATAGGTTTTGTTTATAAACGGACCGCAGCATATATATGTACATGTTTATCACACTATCACACTAATATTATAAAAGCGAAAGTTTGTATGGATGTATGGATGTTTGTTACTTCTTCACGCCAAAACTACTGGACGGATCTGGCTGAAATTTTGCATACAGGTAATTACTTTACGGCACTTACTTTTAGACTTCTTCGGAGGCGCCCCCGCAGACGTGGGAGGCGCAGGTCGCTTGTCCGCTTGCTTCTTACCGCTCGCTGTTGGCAGGCTGCTGCAAGTATAATGGCTACATAAACATTTCATTTTAATGAGCTACATTACAACCTATGCTCGGGGTCTCTCTGAAGGACAGGATTCGTAACGAATACATCCGACAGAGAACCAAAGTTATCGACATAGCTCAGAGAATTAGCAAGCTGAAGTGGCAGAGGGCCGGCCATATCTCGCGAAGAACCGATAACCGCTGGGGTAAACGAGTTCTTGAGTGGAGACCGCGACTCAAACGTAGTGTAGGACGCCCTCCGCCCAGGTAAGATGACGATCTGCGAAAGACTGCAGGCAGATGCTGGATGCGTCAAGCTGAAGACAGGGCGCTATGGCGCTCATTAGGGGAGGCCTATGTCGAGCAGTGGGCTAATATAGGCTGATGATGATTACAATCTATACTAATATATGAATGTGGAGGGATATATGGGGAGAGAAAGACCTAGGAAAAGATGGATGGATTGTGTGAAAGAGGACATGGGTAATAAAGGTGTGAGTACAGAGATGACGGCTGACAGAGCAGAGTAGAGGGAACTGACATGTTGTGCCGACCCCACCTAGCGTGGGATAAGGACAGAAGAAGAAGACTAATATAAGAATTCGAGAATAACTCTCGTCTGTCTGTTACGCTTTCGCGTAAACGGCTGAACGGATCTTATTGAAATCTGGCAGGGACATACGGGGATTTATGTATTTTGACCGACATAGGTTACTTCTGTGACGACGACCTCTGTGGCGCGGTGGGCGTAGGCGCGTAGTGCCCATTTAGCACCATAGGAATTTGCGGGTTCGATTCACGCCTTGGGACAAAATGTGTGTACGATCTGCAGACTAGTTCAGGACGTTCTGGATGTTTTCTATGTATAATAAAAAATATCTATCTTTGTAGTATATTGTATTATGTATATCAGTTATTTAGTACCCATAACACAAGATCTACTTAGCTTGGGGCTAGATAATGTGTGAATTGTCCGACATTATGTATCTTTTACTTAAGCTCGTGCGAAGCCGCAGGCAGAAACTAGTCTATACTAATATTATAAAGAGGAAATATCTGATTGTTTGTTTGTTTGTATCGAATAGGCTTCGAAACTACTAAACCGATTTAAAAAATTCTTTCATGATTCAAAAGCTTACTTTTCAGGGACGTAGGCTATATTTTATCCCGGAATTCCCACGGGAATTGGAACTACGCGGTTGAAACCGCGAGGTGTTGCTAGTCTACTACAAATAAAATTAACTCTGAGGTTTAGCAAGGAGAAAAGAATTGGTTGTTTGTTGGTTTATAGTAAGTCTTTAGAATAAATGTATGCAATGCAGTTTGTTGGTCAGAAGTTAAAAAAAAACAAAATAGGATAACCGAAGTCAGAAAGTTGGCGGTGTTAGACCCTGTGGCTTGGAAAGTACGTTAAGCTTGACCTCGCCTGACCTCGTTTCGGTCGTGTCGACCACCCATCGGATTATGACGGATGATGTACCTGTGCTTGCGAAACACTTGTGCACTATGGTACAGCTTGCGCACATGGGTAGTCTTCGATGAGACCTGCTGCTGTGGCCGAAATTCGGTTAGCAGGACATCTAATGTTCCTATTGAAAAAAATCTGTTCCTACGCTATTTGTGTCCAGGGCATATTACGTGAACGATGCTGCGGGTAGAAAGTAAGCTAGTGAAGTAAGTGATAAAAAGTCATTTACAACGGAATATCGTACACACATTTGTCCCGCCTCGGGACAAATGTGTGTACGATCTGCAGACATTTGTTCAGGGCGTTCTGGATGTTTTTCTATGTATAATAAAAAATATCTATCTATGTAGTGTATTGTATTATGTATATCAGTTATCTAGTACCCATAACACAAGCTCTGCTTAGCTTGGGGCTAGATAATGCCCCAAGCTAAGCAGAGCTTGGGGCATTATTAAATTAAATAACTTAAGATTAACAAACCTGCTTTTGGATTCCACTTTCAATGTCTTCGATTTACCATCCAGTATAATACTCTTCGATGTTCCGACCAGTTTAAATGGAGTTGACTTAGACGCACTTGGCTTTAGCAAACTAGTCTTAGACGAACTCGATTTAGACGAGTTCGCAGTGATCGTACTCGTGCTAAGATTCTTACTGAGTTTAGAAACGTCTAGTTTGACGGTATTCGTCTTAGAAGCATCCTTTCGTACGTCATTGGATCGCGAGGTACTGGGCTTAGAGGTGTCTGTAGGCTTTTTATTGCCCGTAATCTTCGTGTAACCAGGCCCTGCGAAGACATTAGTGAGATCAACAGTGTCTTTATCCTTTTTCGGATCTGATCGAAGAGATTCAGTCTTTTGGTTGCCTTGTTTCATTTTATACGAGCCAATGTTACTGGGTTTCGGGGACGGGTCGCGCTTTTTCTTTTCTGGTTTGGCAGGCTTGTCCGGCGCTTGTATGTGGACGACGTCTTTGAGGATGGCGAGCGGGTCTTCGTTGCTCGAGGAGCGAGATCGGCCGCTGCTGCTGCTGCTTGATGACCAAGTTCGACGTGATTTTCTCTTGGCAGGTTTTTCAGCGGGTTTAGGAGGCGGGGTCGGAACCTTTGGCGGTTCGGGGGGCTTTGGAGCTGCTTTTGGTGGCACAAGTTTTGGCGCGAGCCGCGGCAGCGCTCTCGGAGCTACCGGCGCCGGCTCCTCATCATCAATGATAGTCGTCGGCAGATCCGTAGTCAGTTTGTTCAGAGCTTCTCTTTTCCTCTCTAGTATCTCAACGAGACCAGATTGCGTGATGCGGAGTAGATCGCCCGTTTTGACCGGTTGTTGTTGCATCGGCGCGCGAACGGTGGTCGGTGTCGGCGCAGTCGACGTCGGCTGGTGGCTCGAGAACACCATCGATTGTGTGTTTGCGAACACAGGCATGCCCGCGAGTCCGACCGGCCGACCGCTCGCATCTACTAGAGACATCGGGATGGGCGCGGGGTGTAACTTTACCGGTTGAGCATCAGGACCGACTAGGGAAATCGGGACGGGCTGTGAACTAACACCTAATAGCGAGATGGGCACGGGCGGCGCGGCGCGGCCCGGCTGTGGATTAGAGTCAGTGAAATAACCAGGCATGGGGATTCCGCGCACAGGCATGGCCTTAGATACCGGCGTAGGCTGGGGAGCAGGGCCGAGGAGTGTAACGGGGATCGGACCACTCGAGCTCGGCATCGGCTGGGGGATAGCCGCCGGCGCTTGCACTGGGATCGCGCGCAATCCGCACGGAGACAACTGATAGTACGTCGGCTTTATCTGAGGCGCCGGTGCGAGTGGGATGGTCTGAGCGTTCGGTCCCGTCAGAGCGACAGGGACGGGCGCGGGCGCGGGTCCCGTGCCGATCTTCGTGAGTCTTCTCCGCGGCGGGGCGGGCGCGACCGCGGGCGGTTGGTCCTCGTCATCGCTGTCGAGGCAGATGGTTGCAACGGACGGCTGAGCTTGGTGGAGCTGACCCTGAGGGGTGGCCGGTGGGGCTGGCCCGCGCCCCATCGCTACCGGCGTAGCGGCGGGCGGGATCGGGGCGCTCAGCCGTATCTTCTTGAGAATGACCGGCTTCCTATCCACTTGAGGATCTGTGGGCATGGTGATGACGACCTCGTCGTCTGGAAGGATGGTTTCCTCTCGCGCAGCGGCCGTGGTGAGCTTAGTCTTGCATTTGGATGAGGCGAACAGCGTGGCGTTTGAACTGTGGACAGAAACTTATGTTATTGTCACATTAAAGTATGAAGATAAGTTTTGTCTGGAGACTTGTAACTGTGTTGTGTTGCTAATAAAGAATCTGAATCTATCTATTTAGTTCTGTAATCCTGTGATCAAGGTCTCCGAATAGGCAACTTCCTCCCGCAAAGTTAACGGAAGCTACTAATTCTCTTTTGAAGAATACTACCCTAATATATACAGCCACCATTGTCACTTCGGGTCAGCTAAGAATCAGCCATTCACTCACGTTGCTATATTCCATGGTATTGTTATGGTACTTTGTATGTACATGTAATCTTAGGGCTCATATACACGGATGGCTAGTTGCGAACTGCAAGGCTCGACTGCAGCCGCCCATGTATTTTAGACGTGCAGTCCGTGTATAAAAGCGCTTAGTCATTATTTATTAGGCATTAGTTAAAATGTGTTATATTCATGACGTTTGGATTATCCAGCATTACAAAAATTGTTTTAGTAGTACATTGCATTTAGTAGTTCGATTCCCGCCTCGGGACAAATATTTGTACGATCTGCAGATATTTGTTCAGGGCGTTCTGGATGTTTTCTATGTATAATAAAAAATGTCTATCTATGTAGTGTATTGTATTATGTATATCAGTTATCTAGTACCCATAACACAAGCTCTGCTTATCTTGGGGCTAGATAATGCTGTGTGAATTGTCCTGCATTATTATTATTATTACTTTAATGTGCATAAACCTGCAACATTATGAATAAAATAAAATCTGAAATCTTCACTAGAATTAAAGTCAATTGCACCTTATTTCTTATTTGATAGTAATTACTATTTATCAAAGTCAGAGTCAGAGTCAAATCTTTTATTTTTCTTTAGACTTACAAAATAATCACTTTGACAAGTCAAATTTTTACTATATAAACAGCTTGATACATAGTTATTACTATCAAACAAGTCGTTTATATAGTAAACATTTGACTTGTCTACGTGCTTATTATGTAAGTCTAAAAAAATAAAGGCTTTGACTCTGACTCTAGAATGTATAATACAGTATTTCAAACTTACACTGGCATTATCACAGGTTTTCTATCAACAAGCTGCTCTGGCGCATTAACTGGCTTCGTTGGAGTATCAATCTTCTCTTGTTTGACTTCCTTCCTGACTTTAGACTTGGGGCCCATCCTCGGCTTCTTGTCAGCAGGTGGTGGTGTGGGCTCCGGTTTATCCCCGAGCAGTAACTGTAATTTGCTGGAACTCGCTGTGCTGTCCTTGTCAGTTTTTTGATTTTGCAGCTGTCTGAGGGTATCTATACCTAGGGACTGTTGAAAAAATATGATCTAATTATGGTGTTTTAGTCAACTCGACAAATACCAGGGCCCCCATACTCTTAAAAACTGAGTCGAATTTGATTCGTTATTGTGCAAACGGTAATCTTATGCAAGCGACATTAGAGTTGGTTTTCACGACAGCTAAAACAAAACTTTGATTTTTCTTTTCCAAGTAGTCGTTCAATTGGAGAGCAGCTCAAGATTGTGATGTCTGGAGGGAATGGAGCAGGCTTTTGCCCAGCAGTGGGATGACCAGGACTAATAATAATAATAATGTTTGGAAGCTGTGTATGCCAAAATAAATAAAAAACAAGCATCACATCAACAGCCTTTACCGGCTCTGTCCACAGCTGGACATATGCCTCTCGTGATAAGCACCATATTGGGTCTCATCATTAAAGGACAATGCCACAATTAGGATATTGAGAGGGTATCATTAAAAGTTCTATCGTTATCAACCTTATTTGTATGGAAAGATGTTTAAAATTAACTTTTGCTTCAGTCAATTACGGGCAATGTAAAATCTCATCTGTGGTAAGAGGCGATTAAGAAATATCCGCCGGGGGGCGGGCAGCAGCGCCCCCTGCGGAACAATTCTACCACCAAACTGCAATCCCCAACCGCATGCCCAGCGTGTGGATTATGGGCATTACACCCCATGAGTTAAACGGCAATAAGGCGTTTAATAGGGAGAAGCCTGCGTCCTGCAAGTGGACCGATACAGGCTGTTGGGGCTGTTATAGCAAGGACCCAGAAATCATTTAAGTTCTACTACTGACAACATAAAGCTTAAATTCCAACATACCTCAACAGCGATATCATAGACAGGGCCGCTTGTAATCGGCCTCCCTTCACTCTGAGCTTCTTGCAGCGTTTTCAGCGTGCTATACTGCGCCGCCAGCCGAGCGGCCGCATTGTCCATCATGGGGTTCTTCTTAGCGTACGCGCACGCGACTATCCTTATAAAGTAAGAGTTTGTAAGCAAAGCCGGCAGAAGTTCAATGACCTCGTCGTTATTTGCTGAGCTTGGACTTGGGGTAGGCGCGGGGGCATTGACCGCTACTTCAACTTCGTCATCGCTGAGCAAGATACTAGAGAGAATATCGTCGATAGGTTCCTTCTGTTTTGGGGTCCGTATCTGTTTAGGAACTATCGTTCTAGTTATCTCTTGAGGCGCGGGTTCTTTTTGTACTGGTATGGGTTCTATTTGTACCGGTTCGTCGTTCGTATCGTTGTCGATGAGCCAGTCTTCGACTGCGACTGGTTCGTCTATGTCCGCTTGCCACTCGTCGGCGTCGTCGTCGAGATCGATGACGTCTTGCTGCGAGTCGAATTGTTTTTCTGCTGCTATGGCCGCTTTCCTCCGCCGTCTACCGTCCGTTTCTGGCACCGCTTCCGGTTCTGGTTCTGGAGTTGGTTCCGGAGGTGGTGGTTCAGGTAAGATTTGTTTCTTTTTCCTGCCGCGTTTTTTTACTTCTGGAACCGTCGGCGCTGGTGGTGCTTCGATGTCTGTAAGCGGCGGGAGCTCGGGAGCGTCCGGGTTTAGAAGTACGTTAGCTATGCTGCTCGATAGCTCATCGTACCCAGGTCCCAGTGCCATGGGCTGTCCGGTCGCGACCATGCGTTTCACTTTGGCGACTAGTTTCTCTACTTTAATAGGTTCACATATTTTGTCGTTGACGAAATTGTGTTTGATAAGCAGGGAGGTGATTTTCTGGACCATCTGTTGTTGGTACTTGTGGCTGTCGTCTGGTTGACTGGGGCCAGGTTGCGGGCCGGTGACGATGGGTATTCGACATTGGACGACCTTTTTGTACTTTTTTCCCCATCTTTGGTTGTGCCCGGGTTCTTCCTTGGGTTCTATGAGATGGTATCCTGGCCCAGGCTTCGGCGTCATCTGGTCGAGCGGTGGCGGGTGGATTTGAGCAGCTTCTTGTAGCTTCTGTTGTCTGAGATGATCCATCTCCAGACGCTTCATGGCCACTCGAGCGGCTTGTTTTACGTGTAGTTCGTTTTGTTTCTCTGTAACAAGAAAAGTAACATTAACAACTATAACATTTAAGATACCGTAAGCGATTCTTCCGAGAAATGAGTCGGGAGGCACATGCGACCGTAAAGTGATTTCTATCCGACGGAAACTGATTTATGGGACAAAAAGTAGCCTATGTTTGATTCCTGGATTAGAATAATCTGTATAAAAATTTAGCCCGATCCGTTCAGTAGTTTTGACGTGAAGAGGTAAAACATCCATACTTTCGCATTCAAAATATTACTAGCGTCTCACCCCGGCTTCGTACGGGTGCAATGCTAATGTATTATATGTATAAACCTCCCTCTTGAATTACTCTATGTATAAAAAAACCGCATCGAAATCCGTTGCGTAGTTTAAAGATCTAAGCATACATAAGGACAGACAGACAGACAGCGGGAAGCGACTTTATATTATCGTAGGTAGTGAGTGTTTTTTTTACATGTAAATAATTGCACAATTCACACAGCATCTTCTAGCCCCATGATAAACAGAGCTTGTGGTATGGGTACTGATATTTTTAATACAGTAGGAGCGAAGATGTAGCCTAAGATGGAGCACGCTTTTCCAGAACGAACTTATTTACCCTGGACTTGACTCCAAGGTTGTACTCTAATGGGAAAAGAGTAATAGATAACTGATATACATAATATAATACACTACATAAATAGTTTTTTTTATTAAACATAGAAAACATCCAGAACGCCCTGAACAAATGTCTGCAGATCGTACACACATTTGTCCCGAGGCGGGAATCGAACCTGCAACCTCCTGCGTCGCAGGCAGACCTTATATTATGAGAGTAGAGCAGAATTTTTTGGTTCGACATGGCATCTCGACCAAACTGGGTGGTATGATTTTGTCCGTCTGATGGTCGTATGGTGGAAGCGAGAAGATGAGATTTTTTTGTACGTACGCTTATTCTCGTGCTCCAGTTGGAACTGGCTCCAGGCGGCGGCGCGCTCGTGCTCGGGCAGTCCCTGCTCGTGCTCCCCGCGGAGTAACGAGTCGTGCTCGTGCACGGCGTGCACGGCCGCGTCGCGTGCCACTCGCAGTAACGCTACGTCGGACACGCCCACTGCTACGCCGCCGGCGACTGTCATCCCCATCTCGTCTACGCTGTAAGATAAACGTTACGTTAATAACCTTGATGTCATCTCTCATGCTGTCTCGCTCAGATCGACTCTTTGACGACGTCTGAGGCATGGCGCGGCGGGTTCGATTCCCGCCTCGAAACAAATGTGTGCAGATATTTGTTCAGAGTCAGAGTCAAAACGTTTATTTCTTTAGACTTACGAAATAAGCACTTGTACAAGTATTTTTTTTAACCATATAAACAGCTTGATTAATAGTAATTAATAGAAAATAAGAAAAAAGGCACAATTCTAATTTTCGTCCAGTGGCAGAAGAAGTGAAGAGTTCACTCTTGAAAACGAAATCGAAGTTTCGGATTCGTTTTCGTGCAAACGCTAATCTTGTACAAGCGACATAAGAATTGGTTTTGCACGACAGCATAAACGAATCTACGATTTTCCTTTTCCGAGTAGGCCCACAGGATGTTCTGAATGTTTACTATGTATACTAAAAAATATCTATGTATGTAGTGTATTATATTATTTATATCAGTTATGTATACTCGTAGTACCTATACAAGCTCTGCTTAGCTTAGGGCTAGATAGCTGTGTGAATTGTCCAGCGTTATTTATTTATTAGTTAAGGACCAACCTGTACAACTCTGTTAACTCGGCCAGGTTGTAATGTCGATCTATCTGCTGCTCGTCCACGACGCGGCACGCCACTGCCTGCTTCGTCACCGATCGCTCGTAGATTTTCTGTTCCATTGTACCCTGAGAAAAAACAACAAAATTTCATTTCCGCCTTCTTCCGATTTTGCAGGTGTACAAGCTAACGCATTAGTACATGTAGTAGGTACATTGCAGCCCGCGTGTAAATTTAGCTTAGCTTGCATTGACCTCAATTACTAACTAATGTGGAAACAATAGAAGCATTGTTCATTCACCACTCAACGGGTTCGGTTATTTCAATCTCTTCGGAGTTTTTGCCACCCTCAGCTAGCTAGCATCCCTTAGCGTTCTACTCCAGCTTAGCTTATTGATAGCAACCCTATCATTTGGTCCTTCGAGCGTACATAAAAGCGGGATCATACGGGAGTGTTTAAGTAGTATTTTAGGAGAAACGAGAAATGTTAGAACAAGTTTGAGTGAGAGTGTGAGTATTTGTGCATGTGTCCCACACCTGTAGGCCTAGCACGGGGATTGTTGTCTAGGGTAGAATAGAAAAAAATACCGTCACATTGTCATCGAATGAAACAGAACAGAAATGCAAAAAAATGTTTGTTTTTCAATATTTTTTTAACGACATAAGTATAATAACTGAAAGTTAGAAATGGATACAGACGACTTGGTGTGGACTGAAGATGGTGGTTTAACCTTAGTGCTTTTTATCTTAGGGCGACGACACCTTGCATTATGACATAGATAGCGCAAGGCAACTGCACCCGTAATCGGTTGCCGTCAAATGCAGCGGACCACGACGGCAGTCGACGATATCGGATAGACGTCTGCCGTCAGTTTTGCTGTCGACGCGCCGTCGAAGGGTGCAGTCACCTTGCCGTCTGCAACGTGCCGTCGGCAACGTGCCGTCCGTGTCTATAGGAACTCTTAGCCCTTACCTATAACAAGACTCTTTTGAACGTCAGAAACGTCCAGATAACTGTTACGTTTGCGGTTGTAAGCATTTACGAATGTGTGCGAGCCTGCACTAGCCCGCGGCTCCTTAATGCAATAAACTAGTATGCTACCAACCAACGGTCTTTCCACTCATGACTATGAGCTCTCCTGCTTTGTTATTTTATACCGCGTACTCATCTAAAAACCACATCTACAATGTAACGTGTAATGCAAGACAATTCGTAGATGTGTACGCCTTGCACGCGCGAACCGCGCTTGCAATGTAACATGCAATGCAGCACGTTACATTGCAGGCTCGGTTTGTAGATGAGTACGCGGCATTACATAGCCCGCTGGATGCGAGCCGCGCAGGATCGGTCATACTGTATACTGTATGACGAAGGCCTATGCTCAGCTGTGGGCTTCTTTTCGCTACATAAAATGCTTACCAAAGCGACCAGTCGGTAGATATAACAGTCCTTCTTCTGTCCGAAGCGGTAGACGCGGAAGATGCTTTGTATGTCGTGCGCAGGGTTCCAGGACGTGTCGAGGATTATGACGCGGTTCGCAGCCGTCATGTTGAGACCGAGGCAGCCAGCTCGAGTTGATATCAGGAAAAGTCTGGGGAAGAACAAAAAAATTTTATTATTATATAATTGGACCTCTGTGGCGCGGTGGGCGAAGGTCCGCCTGCGACGCAGGAGGTTGCGGGTTCAATTTCCGCCTCGGGACAAATGTTTGTACAATCTGCAGATATTTGTTCAGGGCGTTCTGGATGTTTTCTATGTATAATAGAAAATATCTGTCTATGTTGTGTATTGTATTATGTATATCAGTTATATAGTACCCATAACACAAGCTCTGTTTGCTTGGGGCTAGATAATGCTGTGTGATTTGTCCCGCATTATTTATTTATTTATTAATAATCATCATCATCAGCCTACTAGTCTGTCTACCGCTGCGCAACTTGACCGCCAGCGTTATTTTACATGACGCAAACTATACTAGTAAATAGGTTTTTTTTATGTATGTTAGCTTTTATGTGGACCGTATTTTTCCTGTACTAGACTAATGATGAATAAATGATTTATTACATTTTCGCACTGTAAATGTCTATGAGAAAAAAAAAAATGAGTTTGAAAGTGCATTCTTTAATTGTGAGGCAGCGGAACGATTGACCGACGACCTTTAGGCCCGTATTATGAAAGCATGCTCAGTCATCGATATCTGCTTGAGTGATGCTTATGTATAGTTTTGAGTAAATACTGATTATAAAACAATGATTGGGAAATGTTGTCAAAATATAAACTCACTCATGTAACCCTCAAGTAACGATTCGTCTATACCACGTTATTAAGTATTATTGAATGGTTACCAAGCATTACTTGAGTAATTGCATATTTTAGAACGATTCGAAACTTTTATATCTCCGCTTAGTGATTCTTCGAACTCATCTTTACTCAAGTGTGGTCTGGACCACGCTTGTGTAAGGCTTGGAAAGGATTTCTACGCGCCAATCTTTTTTTACCAAAAACGTTTGAAGTCGTTGCGTTTCGTTTCACAAAAACCATCAAAACAACAATAAAGCTCAAAAAATAAATTGTGATAGACAGGTTGATACGGTAAAAGAACGTTTTCCGCCTAGATAAATGTGTAGATCATAGACAAAACCCTACTCACTCAAGTAGACATTTGATAATGCAACTAGCTAAGTAGCATCAGAGTTACGTATCATAATAAAGATTTACTAGAGCAGAGATTCTTAGCTTGAGTAAAACTCGCGTAATGACTGCATAAGCTTTTAGCATGCAGTGTCCACCTATAATTGGTTGTGCAATTAGATATCTCATCATTATGTGTGAGTTTTATATATAAGAATTATTGTAACACCCACTAAATACTTGACGAGACTAAATAAATAAAGTAAAATTAAAATTAGTACCTACTAATGCTATATAGTATTATTGTGTCTATTCAGATGTCGCCAAAACTAGACTAAACTAATTTGACAGTACTAAAAATGTCACTGTCCCTGTCATCATAACCATCAAAATATATATCTATCAAAATATCAAAATATATATATCTCAATATATATCTATGAAAATCTAATGTATACACACAAAAACAGAGATAACTTTATGAAAAGGTGTGATGTTCACAATAAAAATACAAGAAACAAGAACAAATTACACATCCCATCATATAGATTACGAAAGGTAGGCAAATCATTTGTGGGCAATTGCTTAAGATTCTATAATAAGCTTCCATCTGAAGCAACTGAACTCCCTATTCGTAAATTTAAACTGTACATAAAACGAAATCTTAATAAGAAAGCCTATTACTCCGTAGATGACTACGTCAATGATGTTAATGCTTGGCCGGATGTCGCCCAGTTCCACACAGACAATAGTATGTAAGACCAGTTAGACTAAGTTATCCTAAGATTGTATTAGTTGATAAGCGACAAACTTGCTAGTGGTTTCTTTTTCACTTCTTCCGCTAGTGGACAAAAAATTGAAGTGAATCAGAGTCAATTGCACCTTATTTCTTGTTTGATAGTAATAACTATTTATCAAGCTGTTTATATAGTAAAAATTTGACTTGTCTAAGTACTTATTTTGTAAGTCTAAAGAAATAAACGATTTGAATTTGACTTTGACTTTGACTAAAATAATAAGGATGGCATCATTCTTAGTCCTGTCAGATTAGTTTAGTCTAATTTTGGCGACATCTGAATAGACACCATTATCTGTGGCTTTGGGAAGCTTTCATAAAACTGGCCTTAGTGTGACGTACTCACTTGGTCTTGACATTATTCTCCGCGTTAAACTCGCGACACCACTTCTGGCGCACCTCCGCAGGGACAGACCCGTCCAGTCTGTAGTACTCCTGTCCGAGACTCCACTTCTTTATCTTCTTCAGGAAATACTCGAGCGCGTCGAGGCAGAAGAGTGAAGTTGAGAATATCAGCCTGAAAAAATAAAATAGGGGATACCTATGCTAAGTTATGCAAAGGAATACAATGGGCGAAACTGTAAAAAATTGTGAGTAGAAAAAGTTAGGAATAAATCGCAAAATAAACTCAATCTTCCAACAGAAGACTTTCATCTACACATTTAAGCTGATGAAAAGAAGACAGCAAATAAATCAGCAGGATCGAAAATCTAAATCTATTTTTTAAACCAAGCGCACAAGCCTTGTTTTCTTTACCACATAAAATACTTTTGGTAGATTGACCTTATTCTTCGATTTTTGTCTAACTTTTCCACAAAGTCAAAGTCAAAGTCAAATCGTTTATTTCTTTAGACTTACAAAATAAGTACTTAGACAAGTCAAATTTTTACTATATAAACAGCTTGATAAATAGTTATTACTATCAAACAAGAAATAAGGTGCAATTGACTCTGATTCACTTCAATTTTTTGTCCACTAGCGGAAGAAGTGAAAAAGAAACCACTAGCAAGTTTGTCGCTTATCAACTAATACAATCTTAGGATAACTTAGTCTAACTGGTCTTACATACTATTGTCTGTGTGGAACTGGGCGACATCCGGCCAATCATTAACATCATTGACGTAGTCATCTACGGAGTAATAGGCTTTCTTGTTAAGATTTCGTTTTATGTACAGTTTAAATTTACGAATAGGGAGTTCAGTTGCTTCAGATGGAAGCTTATTATAGAATCTTACGCAATTGCCCACAAATGATTTGCCTACCTTTCGTAATCTATATGATGGGATGTGTAATTTGTTCTTGTTTCTTGTATTTTTATTGTGAACATCACACCTTTTCATAAAGTTATCTCTGTTTTTGTGTGTATACATTAGATTTTCATAGATATATTGCGATATTACTGTTAAAATATTTATTTCTTTAAATAATTCCCTTAACGAGTCTCGTGGATTTAATTTATAAATAGCGCGTACCGCCCTTTTCTGAATAACAAAGATAGTCTGGATGTCAGCTGCCTGTCCCCAAAGCAAAATACCATAAGACATAACACTATGGAAGTAACTGAAGTAAACTAACCTAGCTGTATCTTCATCGGTAATGTATCTAATTGTTCGAACCGCATACGCTGCTGAACTAAGTCTGTTTGCGAGAGCATCAATTTGCGGTCTCCATTGAAGAGAGGAATCAATATGTAACCCTAGGAAAACAGTTGAGTCTACAAGGTGAACAATCTCATCCATTAGCATTATCTTAGTTGGGAGCTCTCTTACATTTGGTAACATGAATTTTATGCATTTGGTTTTTGAAGCATTGAGTAAGAGGTTATTGGCGGTGAACCAATCTAGTATTTGTGAAAGAGAATTATTTACATCGTCATAATTATGTTTATTTCTGTCAACTTTAAAAATCAATGAAGTATCATCAGCAAATAAGACTATATGACAGAGATCTTTTGCTAGAAATGGGAGATCATTTACATATACTAAAAATAGAAAAGGACCCAATATTGATCCTTGCGGGACTCCTAAATCGATTTTTGATCCCCTAGATCTTTCTTTACCAATATCTACTTTTTGGACTCTATCAGATAAATATGATTGCATAAGGTCCAGTGCCTTGTTTTTTATTCCATAATGTCTTAGTTTATTTATTAATGTACCATGATCCACGCAATCAAAAGCTTTAGAAAGGTCACAAAATACACCAATAGCGTTTTTCGCTTTATCCCATGCATCCAATATGTGCTTTAATAGAACTGTACCAGCATCAGTTGTCGATCTACCCTTGGTGAAGCCAAATTGATTTTTATGTAACAACCTATTGAGGTTGAAGTGAGAGGACAACTGTGTAAGAATAATTTTTTCAAAAACTTTACTCATTGCAGGAAGTATTGAAATTGGCCTGTAATTGGCCGGATCAGTGTGGCTACCAGATTTATAAAGAGGAACCAGTTTACTATATTTCATGAGATCAGGGAAGACTCCTGCATCAACACAACTATTGAAAATGTAGGCCAAGTATGGAGCAACTTCCTTTATAATAGAACTCAGTACTTTGGTTGAAATACCCCAAAGATCCTCAGTATTTTTGATATTAATAGACTTGAATGTTTTCACAATATAATTAGCGTTTACATGACTAAATATAAAAACCTCGGTACATTTATCTACAGATGATTCTAATAATTTAACCGCGATTGAAGGTGAAGAGTTTAGAGACCGGGTAACAACTTTAGGAATATTAGAAAAGAATGAATCAAAAGCATCGGCAATATCTTTATCTTGTATCAGTATTGAATTATTAATTTTTAACCTTATTTCTCTTTTTCGTGATTTTGTTTTACAAGTTTCGTTATTTATAAGTCTCCATGTTGCTTTGATTTTATCTGATGAGTTTAAAATTTTTTTCCTCAAAAACAGGCATTTCGCTGTGTTACAGACTTTTTTAAATGTTTTTGAGTAGTTTGTTAAATACGAAAGAAACGCAGGATCATTTAACATAGCTTCTCTAGCACCATAAAGATCATATAGTCTATTCCTACTTCTATAAATACCGGGAGTGGCCCAATCAGTAAATCCGACCCTGTCCCTAACTATGCATGTTTTATGTTTAAATACTTCGCTGTGTTCTTTGTTTATAACACTTAAAAGTTTGGCAAAAAGATCATTAGGGTTATCGGAGCAAGATATATTGGCTACTGCTAGTTCCACTTGACTTTGAAAGTTCTTAATACGGCTCTCTGTAATAGGCCTGTAGGTATATTTCTCAACTTTGTTTTTATCGTTATGATTATAACTAAAATTAACACTCTGACCATAGTGGTCTGATTTGAAATGTTTGATTACTGTTTTGTTGGTTGGAGATAGACTGCAATAAATATTATCTAAACAAGTGGCAGATGTGAGGGTTACCCTAGTAGGATCATGAAAAAGATGTCGTAAACTAAAGCATTTGAATAAATTAAGCAGCCTATCGGCGAGGGGATTCGCTAAAATATCTATATTGAAGTCGCCACAAACAATGAGATCCTTTTTACATGAAAATAATTTCAGCAAAACCTCTTCCATAGTACATTCAAAAGCTACCTGATTTGCGTCAGGAGGGCGGTACACGCACACTATGATGTGTCGCTCCAGTTCCACACAAGAAAGTTCAATTGTCCTCTCAATAGTAAGGTTTACAATATCTTTCCGTTCTTTACATTTAAGACTATTTTTAACTATAATCAAAGAGCCACCACGTATTGCAGCTTTTCTTTTATAGGAACTTGCAAAAGAATAGTTATTATAAAATGGCAGTAACTCATTTTTTACAATCCAGTGTTCTGATAAGCACATAACATCTACATTCAAATAATTCAAAAATAATTCTAATTCTAGGATTTTGCTGGGTAAGCCTTGTATGTTCTGATGGGCTATATGAAATGAATTTTGCTTTCCCGTTGTCGATGTGGTCAGTTTAAATTTGTATTTACTGACACAATCGCTTTAATGCCCTCATTAGTACTGCTACTAACTACATAGACAGGCTCGTCAGGTAACTGCGTTGTATTATTTATAACGGGATCAAAAATATTATATGCTAACAATTTAGCAATGTTCAGTTTGTTTTTTTTGCTTAGGTACATTGTATCCTTATTCAAAAAAGTATTACTAATAAACTTATTAGTATCAAAAAATAATACATCACTATGACGACATGTCATGTTGTACATCAGCATGTTATTTTTACATACATTGTCATTTTGAATGGATGTCAATGACTTTGAGTAAGGGAAGGAGCAAATAATAAGTTTCCCTAGTCCATTCTGTACCTTTCCCAGAAGTACTTCAACTAGCCTAATCAACTGTGACCGTTTCACACAACTTTCACCAAGCTGAACAATTAAAGTTGTACTCTTATTCAGAGAGTCATCTTGCTGAATGCTATCGGTAATTATATTTATGTTGGCACACCTTGTCGGCGGGTCTTTTTCACATTTTGTCGTTGACTTTGACAGGCAAGTTTATAGTTATTTTTTTGATCGTTACTATTGGCTTCCTCTACTACTGGTACATCACTGGCTTATTCCTATTTTTACATAGAGTCTGTTCAAAAAGAGAAGAGTCGTTGAGTTACGGTGAACGAAAACTTTTAGTCGTACTGCAATGACAGAGCAGTGTTGTCAACGCAATAAAAGTTGACACACAAACGCCTTCAATAGGGTATATGCATGGCTTTTTTTAATTTTTTTATCGATTATTTAGGTTAATACATAAACGAAAATATTGAGGTAAAAAACTAAAAGTAACTTAGTTTCGGGTGATAAAAACGCTGCCATGTTAGACATTGCATTTTATGACGCCACGGATCATCGAGTCCCATATGTAAACTCAAAGTCAAAACTTCATGCCTATACAAAAATGTTCAAATATTACGTCACGCTTCACATGCCAATAGCGTTGCGTTTAGACATTTTGCTGTTGAGACTTAAAATATATCTACTTTTCAATGATTAAATTTCACAATAAAATATCATAAAATACAAAAATAAATATACAGATATATTATATTTCTATATCACTAGAGAATACGTTAAAAAAAATATTAGCTTTTTTAAAGTCACATGCATTATACCCTATTCCCACGACTCCTCACTTTTTGAACAGACTCTAATGGAGCCAACACGCCATTTTTTTCGAATCGAATCAGATGACTGGATTCCACTGCTTGACGGAGGCCTTTCTGGTGCCAAACATCAATCAGCAGTCTAAGGCTTCCAACCCAGTCTCTCAATGACTGTAGTAAAGTAACTCACACTTTATCTCCCAAAGCGACGCACTCGTGCAGTATCCGGAACACCGCCACGAACTTGTTGGAGCTATCGAGCGAGTCCAGCATGTCTCCCTCGTTGAAGTACTGCAGCCACCAGAGCTCTGTCTCTGCTGGCTTGATGTCCGCCTCCTGGTCCGCTATGGCTAGGTCGTCTTCGAGCTTTTCCGCTGAAAACAGAAGAACATTTTATTTAGTTTACTAGCGACCCGCCCCGTCTTCTCGCGGGTGCATGCTGATGTTTTATACATATAAACCTTCCTATTGAATCACTATCTATTATGAAAAACCTCATCAAAATCCGTTGCGTAGTTTTAAAGATCTAAGCATACATAGGGACAGACAGACAGCGGGAAGCGACTTTGTTTTATACGTGGTGATGGTGAAAACTATAGGTTATAGTCCTGGGTAAAAAAAAATAGACATCAGTAGGATTATCAGATGATATTGGATTTTTTTTTCTCGTTTTGTATTCTCTTTGTACTTCCCAACTTGGTTCCGGTATTCCAGTATACTTGGTTTCGGTCTTCCAGTGTACTTAGTTCCGGTATTCCAGTGTACTTGGTTCCAGACTCTGGTAATCTAACTAGGTTCGGTATTTAATACTGATATCCGGCATATTTAAAATCTGTCGCACAACTTGGTTACAATATAGGTCTACCATGAATTGATAAGTTTGGTGCTGGGTTGCGAATCCGTGAATGCATTTTTCAGATAGTTTATTGACGTATAATAATAATATTATTATATACATTAATACCTGAGGTCTAAATAAACAAAATATTACAAAAGTCATCTAAGAATCAATGAATAAACAGTTCGTATGGTGTTCTTCCAACACAAACAAAATATCGTATCGAAATATAGTTCGTAGTTAAACCGCTTACATTCGTAATGAATTCGTCAAACATTCATTACGAATGTAAGCGGTTTAACTACGAACTATATTTAGATCGTCAAACTACGATAGTTTTTTATAGTAACAAAATATTTATTACCTTTTATTTTATCCCTTTTATCTCTCGCCTTCAGATGAAAGTTATGCAGCACTTGAGGATGTGACCAGATCTTCTGCAGTATATGGAAATCCTTCAAAATCTGCTTCTGTTTCTGCTTCTTCGCGTAACAATCTATATAGTGATTATACAACTCCCACTGGCATTTCGTTAGAGGTATGAACACCGTGTATTCATGTTTCTTTGGTAGATAGGGGTAGAGGACGGAGGCCTCTTGTCTTTGAAGGCAGCCTTCTAAGACTTTGTGGAGGATGTGTGTCCGTGCTTTCATCAGTTTGATGTCATCTGATAGCGAATCTCTGTGCTGGCCGTTCATTATTGGATTCTCAAATCTGTAATGTTAAATGGGTTATAATATTTTCGCTATCTGTCATAGTGAGTTTATTTATTTGATGGATTTACAGTTACACTAAAATGTTCCATGAGTCAAGTACATAAGAATAATCAATACAAAATAATTGTAATAAAATAAAAAACATCATAACAATGATTAATGTAATAATCGCGCACACACCTCACCTCACCAGCCTATATTGGTCCACTGCTGGACGCAGGCCTTGCTCTGATCAGCGCCTTTTTGGCTGTTATCTCATGAGGAGTAAAACCCATAATCCCCACTAGACATGCGGGTTGGGGATCGCAGTTTGATGGTAGAATTCAACGCTGCAGCCGACTCCCCGGTGGATATCCCTAAGTCGCCTCTTACGACACCAGCGGGTGAGTTGGGGTGGTGCAAATTCTAAGCTGCCACCACACAGCTAGTATACATTTAAGAGTTTACATTCAAGCTATAAAATTCGTTCACTAATCAAAACGTTTCAACAAGTCTTAAGATAAAAATAACAAGAATTACTTAGTACGCACATAATCTGGATAAAAACTTCATGTACAGCCTATACGGTCCACTGCTGGACGCAGGCCTCCCTCTGATAAGCGACCTATTAGCTTTTATCATATGGGAGAGGGTAAGCTAGGCATGAGCATATTGAGCATGGTAAAAAACTTACCGATTAGAATACTCCGAGTAAGTTCCCAACAGATTAGGCTTGATAAAGTTCACCATACAGAAATACTCTCTCAAATTATTCTGCATCGGTGTCCCGGTCAACACAATCCGTCTCTTCGTCACCACTCGACTCATCGCCACAGCTAACACGGAGCAATCGTTCTTCAGCAAGTGTCCTTCATCACATATAATAATGTCCGGACCGGGGTCTAGTAATGCTGTCCGGATCTTGTTGATGATTGTCGGTCGGATCTCGTCTATCTCCGGATCGAGGGTCGTGAGACTTCGGAACAGTTCGTATCCGATTATGAAGATGCCGCCGCCGCTGTACCAGTCTTCTAGTTGGTACGCGCGCTCGTAGGTTTTGCGGAGTTTTGAGAGCTCGAATACCTTTGGAAAATAAACAGAGTTTTGGATAGGTGAATGGAATCCAGGAGCCAAATAAACGGTTTAAGTACTTAACCGGAAGTGGATGCTTTCGGTCCGGACCTTACCCCTAAGGTATTATTTTAAGATTAACTAGCTACCTTTTCTAAGTGTACATTTATTGTATTTATATGGCGCAGCGCACCAGCATCGCCATGGAATTTATATGGATCAGTTGAGCTACCT
The DNA here is from genome assembly GCA_955876795.1 of Eupithecia tripunctaria. NCBI lineage: Eukaryota > Metazoa > Arthropoda > Insecta > Lepidoptera > Geometridae > Eupithecia > Eupithecia tripunctaria. The sequence goes on along the minus strand of OY041616.1, from coordinate 1,711,883 downwards.
GTAGATTGTTTGCAACACTCAGTTGCAGTTAGGTCAATTGTAAATACTAGTTTTAATTTGTTTCTGTTATTTGATTGTAATTTTCTTTTTCAATAAAGATCGAGTTTTTGATTGTTTGATTGATAGACTGTCCGTAGTAGCTTCGACTGCGTAAAAATCATATAAATTTCAGAAATTTATTGGTCAGTTTTGTAAAAATAAATAAAAATAAAATAAAATAAATCTTTATTCAGTAAGCGGTATACATAGGTACATCTACATCTACTTAAAATTAGTCGGGCACCTTGGCACAATGGCCGACGTTAAACTGGACTCTGTTCCCCACACTAGGTCTGGACGACCTGTATTGTGGGGTCACATGGACCAGCTGTCGTACTCTACTTAACTGAGGTTTGAGTGCTGTTTTAGACTTAATTGCTTATTATTAATTTACATTTTCTGCTTTAAAGTAGACAGATGTACCAAGCAAGGCTCTGTCCCTCGCACTAGGTCTATGAAGAACCTGTATGGCGAGGTTACAGTGATTCGCTTAGCATATATTACTAAAAATACTAATATGCATGTTTTTTATAGTTTTAAACAGAGTTTAGAGTTAATCAAACCAAGTGATAATAATTCTATATATAAATTTTCATATCCTTTTTATATACTTTCTACATACCAACATTTCATCTTAAGGCGCATCCACGATTGAAAGTGGCGCCACCATCTATTTTATCTTATTATTACGTTTAACACAGGAAATTTCAAAAATCCATCGTTCAGTTTGTGATACCTATTATAAGTTATTTGCCTTTGTAATAGTTTTATTTTGTAAAGCTTAGGCAGAGATACGATGTCCCTTTTAGCCACCAAACTAGATACCACAAAGAGTACGATGGATTTTAAAAATATCCTGTGTTAAACGTATTAATACGATAAAATTGATGGCGCTGCCATATTGGCTCGGGTATGCGACTTAATCAGTCAAGGAGTTACCGAAATATGTGGTAACAATATCACATAAACTTAAGCATTTACAAATATTAGTTAGTATTAGCATACTCATGACGAAGGAAAGTTACTAAAGGAAAGGTCTTAGGACAAAAATAATGTTTTGTTACCTGCAGTTTCCTTCTTATTTTTCGATGCTTGAAAAAGACAAAAGCTTTTAGTTTGTTTCATATAACATTCATAATAGTCTCTTTACTTAAAGCACTGCTCTTTCTCATTTTGTCTTCTATTGACATAATTCAGACTGAGAAATAACACTACTTAGCAGCCGTTTTATGTTAGCAGACCATTATGAATAAGGTGGTCAGATTGGTGTCGTTGTGCAAGATAATTAATGATTAAATAATAAATTCAATATAAATAAAAATTAAATAGCCATCACTATAAGTTTCAGAGATTCTTTTGGTTGTCATTACCCAATATAATAATAGTTGCTAGTGGTTTCTTTTTCACTTCTTTCGCTAGTGGACAAAAAATAATAATAATAATAATAAAAATATTTATTTACGGATAGGTTTTCAATTTTTCAAATGATTAGTCTAGTACAAACATATCTAATATTAACCTACTATGTCAAAGAAAATGACTCCTCGCTCTCACTAAGTTAGAATAACTTGTATAGAGACAAGAGGGCTCCTCCCTTCGGCTACAAATAAGTGAACGTAAGTGTAAGTGTAAGTAAACTAACAAAGACGAGTAAGGAAACCGTGTAAATATTTAATACAATACAACTAAATAGAAGGAATTTATAAACTAAGAAATACATAAAACATCGCATGAAAAACTAATAAGAATAAGAATAAGAGGCTGAAAAACACAAATTACACACCAGATAACGATATGCAACCCAAAACTAAGATTGTACCTCCAACATATGCTCTACCTGTGCGTATTCAAGGTCTTGCAGGTACCGTGTGATGAAAAGTTTACAGTCGAGGCTCGTTTTTTGTTGTAATTCATTAGTTTTATTTAGGTTATTATAGATGTAAGGTCCTAAGAACTGTGTGGACAAAAAATTGAAGTGAATTAGAGTCAATTGCACCTTATTTATTGTTTGATAGTAATAACTATTTATCAAGCTGTTTATATATATAAAAAAATTGATTTAACTTAATTGCTAGCATAGCTTAAGCTAAGAATGTGTCCACTAACACCTTTTCTTATTGTCTCTATGTAAAATTTATAGGAAGACACTTTGTTCTTTAGTTCAAATTTAGTTTGGTGGTATAATAGTTCTGCAAGGGGCGCTGCTGCCCACCCCGGGTGGATATCGCTTATTCGCCTATTACGATACCCGCGGGAAGAGTTGCGGTGGTGAGCACCACACAGCTCGCAGCGTGGGGATTATGGGCATTATCCTCCATGGAATAAACGCAAATAAGGCGCTTATCAGAGGGAGGCCTGCGTCCAGCAGTGTACCAATACAGGCTGTTGAGGTTAAGGTTAAGGACACCATAGTGCGAGAACGAGACAGGTGTACAGTCTACAACTTCACATATAAATACCCAAGTTCAAGTACGACCTTCAGCACCGCTACATTACAGACATACCTTGATCTCATCAGTGACAGGTCCGATCCACTTGTGTATCTCGTCGACCCAGTTCAGCACCGTCGACAGAGGGCAGCACACTAGCACGCGCTGCATGTTCGCGCGAGGGTGCGTCAGGACCTGGTGATAATTGTAATTATTAAATTAACACTTCAAAATCTTTCTTACGATGATACAGAGAATAAATAAATAATGCTGGACAATAGGGTACATGCATCGATTTTTATTATTGTTTTAATCGATTCTTTAGGTCATTATTTAACCGCAAAATGATAAGACGCTCACTGAATTTCGCAATAATAAGGTAAAAAAATCAAATCAAAACTACAATCATTTTCGGGTGATAAAAACGCTGCCATATTAGCGCCATGTTTATTTGACGTCGACGTTCACACTCGATTAAAACCTTTTGTGACGACCTCAGTAGTGATCATCTCAGGAAAGAGGTTTTCCGAAAAATCTGAAAATAATCGACAATACGAAATGTGAAGTGGGCAGAATAGTGTCAAATCATGTTGCAGCAAGCAGAATAAAAAAAGAAGAAATGTGAACAGCGATGTCACGTCCGCTCTAGTCAAAGGCGTAGCGTTTTGAAATTTTGCGATTGAGATTTAAAATATCAATTTTTCAATCGTAAAATTCTACGATAAAAACATCTCAAAATTCTAAAATAAATATGTAGATAATATGTTTCTATATCAATAGAAAATACGTATATATTTTTTTAGCCATTTTGAAATCACATGCATATACCCTATTCACACAGCATTATCTAGCCCTAAGCTCAGCAGAGCTAGTGTTATGGGTACTAGATAACTGATATACATAATACAATACACTACATATACATATTTTATTATACATAGAAAACCTCCAGAACGCCCTGAACAAATATCTGCAGATCGTACACACATTTGTCCCGGGGCGGAAATCGAACCCGCAACCTCCTGCGTCGCAGGAGGATCTTCGCCCACCGCGTCAAGTACCATACCGTGTGTAACAGAGCCAGCACTTGCAGCGTCTTGCCGAGCCCCATGCAGTGCGCGAGGATGCAGCCGCCGCCGGGCTGGCCCATAGAGATGTTGTACAAGCTCTCGAAACACGCGTCCCACATGAACTTTACGCCTTCGTACTGTGGAAATAAGGGATAGTTTAGTGTAGCAGAATGTAGTATATGAGGCTGAGGCCAAATAAACGAGAGCAGTTTTTTGCGTTGGGAGTCGAGGAAAACGCGTACTTTCAATAGAAATGACAACTCATCGTGTGGGACATACAGGATATTTGCATGGGAATTATTTAACGCGAATCTCAACCTAAAATAATATTGCTCGCGGCCTCGACTACTTGTTTATGTTTTGAACAAAGACATATGTATTTATTTAATTACATATTTACATTGCCATTACAGTACAGCAGCAATGCAACAATGAAATATAGAAAAATACAAAACTTACTTATAAAATACTTTACATAATTTATATGCGTCCTATCAAAAAAAAAAGACGTGTGGCACTCGGGGACTGCCGCGGTAAAGCTATTGCAATGCCATCTAGAGGCGAGTTGCTGAACTAAAGAGACAAACGTCATATTTCAAAAAGTGATTAAAAGTTCTACTATATGATGGCAAAACTAAAAAGTATCACCGCTGTTCCGGTCGGAGTGGGGAGCGTGAGGTTTTTTCGTTACGGAATTTCTGGATTCGGTCCCCGCGCTCAAGGCCCGCGATAGAAGCTATGCAATAGCTTAAAAAAACCGCAACCTTGAATTTTGGCAAGGAAATATAAAATCAAAATCTTCTCCGCGTGATTTCAAAAAAAACTATATATAACACTTTGCTCTCAGAGGTCAAGTTGGATGATAAAAAAATATCAGAAATAAATGGAGATATTCTTCCTGCATTTCTTGACATTCAGTTCAGTCTCAACTAGATAAGATTTCTACTGCAGGACTGTATTATTATTAAGTTTTTAAATACATTTTAATTTAGCAGACTAACCTGATGCGCCTTCATGACCTTAGTGAAGAAAGGATGAACAGAAACCACCGGCCGCTGCTCCTCAAAATCGTACTCCAAGCAGACTTCATCGTTGATAACCAACACGTTCACGCCTTCTTCACAACCGAGGACTTCTCTCTGAAAATACCATTTGGCTATAGAAGGTCCAGGCGGCCTGTGGCAGTCTCGGCGTAAGAAACGGCCCACCAGCCCTGTCCGTAGATGTTGCCCTTTTTCCCTGTTGTACAGTTCAGTTGTCCAGTCATCCGGACTACGGGAAATAATATTTTCCGTAGTACAGTTGGTCGGACTAGCATTGTCGACTAGGGGTACTATTCAACGTCTCAATTGATCAGCAATCCGCCTTCCAAGCGTAGCGCCAGAAAACATCTTATTCGTCCGTTTATTTCATCGACAAAAGAAAAAAATATGTTTCTAATATCTTCTATTAATCTAACTGGCGGTCTTTTAGTGATTTTTTACAATAAAAACTTTTTTATAATTATATTATAAAAACTTTTTTATAATTATATTATAAAAAAGTTTTTGATGTTTCTGTGTGAATACAGCATTTTCTAGCCCCAAGCTAAGCAGAGCTTGTGTTATGGGTTTATCATTAGATAACTGATATGCACTGATAACTATGAACTATGATAGATAGGTATTTTATTATACTTACATATAAAACATCCAGAACACCCTGAACAAATATCTGCAGATCGTACACACAAAATAAATAAATAAATAAATAAATAAATAAATAAATAAATAAATAAATAAATAAATAAATAAATAAATAAATAAAAATTTGTCCCGAGACGGGAATCGAACCCGCAACCACCTTTGTCGCAGGCGAACCTTCGCCAACCGCGCCACAGAGGTCGTCTTATATCTCAAGTACGGAAAGATAAACTCATGTAGGAAGAGAGAAAGAGAATAGTCTCTTTTGTTTAGCAGCCGCGGCGTTGGCTAGTTTTTGTTGACGACTTTTCAAAATTGTATAAATAGAAATGCCTCACCTCAACTTCAACAACCTATATTGGCCCAGTGCTGGACGCAGGCCTCCCCCTGATAAGCGCCTTATTGGCTGTTATCTCATAGGGGGGGTAGTACCCATAATACCCACGCTGGGCATTCGGGTTGGGGATCGCAGTTTGGTAGTAGAATTGTTATGTAGGAGGCGCTGCTGCCCGCCCCCGGTAGATATCCCTTAGTCGACGCTTACAAAACCCGCGGGAAAAGTTGCGATGGTTAATTCTATGCCGGCACCACACGGTAATAGAAATTCGACTTATTATAACTATGACTTACCAATTTATTCTGTCTCATGTTGAGTCTCCTCTTTCTCTCAAACTCTTCCATATTCGCCCTGACCGTGCTACGCGCCAGCGATTTCTTATCTATAACCTGCAAATAATACGATTATTCTCATTAGATCCATTGGCTAGATCCACGACGGATCTATCACCCGCGTAGTTCCCGTTCCCGTGGGACAACCGGGATAAAATATATCCTATGCGTAAGTTTCTATAATAAGCTTCCATCTGAAGCAACTGAGCTCCCTATTCGTAAATTTAAACTGTACATAAAACGAAATCTTATCAAGAAAGCATATTACTCCGTAGATGACTACGTCAATGATGTTAATGCTTGGCCGGATGTCGCCCAGTTCCGCACAGACAATAGTATGTAAGACCAGTTAGACTTAGTTATCCTAAGATTGTATTAGTTGATAAGCGATAAACTTGCTAGTGGTTTCTTTTTCACTTCTTCCGCTAGTGGACAAAAAATTGAAGTGAATTTGAGTCAATTGCACCTTATTTATTATTTGATAGTAATTACTATTTATCAAGCTGTTTATATAGTAAAAATTTGAGTTGTCTAAGTGCCTATTTTGTAAGTCTAAAGAATTAAACGATTTGACTCTGACTCTGGTGCTAGTGCCCATAATCCCCAACATCGGGATCGCAGTTCGGGGATAGAATTGTTCTACAGGGGGCTGCTGCCCGCCTGGTGAATATTTAGTGGAATTAGGGCCCAGGACACAATCTTAAAGATCAGTTTATTTCTGCAATGAATACTGCCAAGTACAAGCTACTTGGCCCTCCTAGAAGTATTGGCTATTATAGAACTTACCTTTCTAATATTACGTCGTCCTTTGAAGAGGCCGGCGGCCGCGCCTCGTTTGCCCGTGACGACTCCATCCACGCCCTCGTTGTAAAGCTCGTTTGACAGGAATCTGTAATCAATACAGATGTGTTAATGATGGCTATAGCATACCTATACTTGAAAATCTTTAAGTGGTTATTATGTTCTTTGATTTTCCAATAAATTCAATTAATAAATATTAAGAACGGTGCGGATACCTTAGCCGCCATACAAACGTACTTTCCGCTTCATTTGGAAACTACGTCCCCGTTCGTATTGAAAAATTCCATACTTTATCGGATGTAAAGTAGCTATGTTTGTAGTGTTTTCGTTTTTTTTTTTAATACTGAGAGCGAAACTAATTAGCTATATTTTGACGACCAAATCGAGTCATTTTCAAGCTATTTTTTATGCATGATAGACACCTTTACTCGAAAATCTGTCGTGTTGCAAACATCCTAAATATATTCACCATTAGAAATAAACAAAAATATTTCTGAAATCATTCGTTTATTCAAAATAAATCGGAAAGTACGAAAAAATATCAAAAATGGTGAAATTCCTTCTAGTTTCTGCAACCGCTCGCTCGGATGCGGGGGGGCGATACGACACAGGGGGCAAAATTCCGAATTAAGGCAAACGCCGCCGAATGGCCAACACGATGCGATTCTACATGAAACAACAACAAATCTTAAGATAAATAATTGGGTTTGTTTAAAACAAAAACTATAAAACGACTTTAATTTTATGGGTTTCTCATGGATGCCATTCTCGCTGATGATGATGATTTAGTTGATTGTAGTTGATAATAAAACATGTTGTTACCATAGTTTAACACACAGCGATGATAATGAATCATGTTGTTACCGTAGTTGAACACACGACGATGATAATAATGAATCATGTTGTTACCGTAGTGGAACACACAATGATGATAATGAATCATGTAGTTACCGTAGCTTAACACACGACGATTATAATGAATCATGTAGTTACCGTAGTTTAACACACGACGATGATTATGAATAATGTTACCTCAGTTGTTTTATCCGTTCAAGCCGCTTCTTTCTGTTTCGCTTGCTTCGACCTTGGTTATTCTCTCGCTTGTCCTTCCGTTCTGCTTCATTACGTCTTTCTATGAATTCATTGACTAGCTTAACACGTTTCGCATCGTCCGCACTGAAAAGAAAAGGATGGGTCAGATGTGTTGAAATGGTAGAAGGTACAGTTAGCTTGATAGAAATGTAGGACAGGCTCCAAGTTCCGTAATTTAATTAGTTTAGTTCATTTCTATAGCCCTTGTCTAAAAGATAAATATACATTTCACGCGTCTGCGGAATACGCAGTCAATGAACCGTTTTCCAAAAAAAGATATAACCCTATTCTATTTTGCTTTCGCCCTCAATAGAACCCTATATCGAGTTCAAAGGCAAATAAATATCTATATCCCTACTAATATTATAAACGCGAAAGTTTGTAATGTAAACATGTCAGTATGTATGCTTGTTGCCCTTTCACGCATAAACTACTGAACGGATCGGGCTGAAATTTTGCATACATGTAGTTCTAGGCCTGGAATAACACATAGGTATCTTCTTATCCCATAAATCAGTTCCCGTGGGATAGACATTTTTAAACGTTTCCACAGGACCAACGCGTGCAAAGCCGCGGGGCAAAGCTAGTTTAAAATATACGTACACAACATCTTCTTTCTTCCCCAACCGCTTGAGAAGTTTCTCTTTAGTAGAAACCCATTGCTTCTCTTCCTCTGAAGAGGAATCGTCGTCGTTTTTGACGCGGTCTTTGGTCTGTCTCCTTGAACTTTTCTGTATAAAAAAGAAACAGTATTTAAAAAGATTACATCACTAACCCAGCAGTAGATAAATGTGGACCAAAGATTAATATTTACACTCATTTAGGTTTTGATTATGATGATGAAATAAATTAATTATAATTTTAGGAAATAAAAGTAATGTCAACTATAAAAATACCTTGCTATGTTTGGCCTCATCTTTCGGACTTGTATCTTTCACTTCAGTTTTAATATTGTCCTGTAAAACGATGGGTGCATGTAGCAAGTTTAACTCCTTATTCATCATTTTGTCAGCGGTCAGCATAAGAGACTCAGAATCTTGGTTGGTAACTTTGGTTTTTGATTTGGGCCCGGTTCTCTTGGTTTTCTGCGCGTCAGGATCAATCGGCTCTTCCTTTATTTTCTTCCCGCCTCCGTCCGAGTCGCTTTCATGATCATTCATTAGAAGATTCTTTGCAAGGTTGTTTTCCGAAGAACGTACTGCTACCTAAAATAAAAGGACATTTTACAAAACAATCAGATTATGTACATCGTATCTTTATGCCTTAATTATTAGTTCATGAAATAATGTAAATACTCTTTTCAAGCAAAACGTCACATAAATGCGACATAGGAAATACTTACGGGAGGTGGAGTCTCATCATCTGGATTAGCACCTCCATCATCATCCGAGGGCACAAGTTCATCGAAATGGTCAGAGTAAGTGGGGCTTGAAGCCCTTGAAATATTCCCAGAGTTCAATTCACTTGAACCTTCTTTGTTTGTTTTCGATTTACTCTTTGTTTTGCCATCTTTGATATCCTTCAAATCTTTTCCACTTCTATTCAAAGACTGCAAGTTTATGAGTCTGAAAGTTAAGCATTATTATAAATTTTGTCAATGAGTTATTATTATTAATAATTTAATTTCTTTTTAGAATACTTTACCTGTCAACTTCATGGTCATCTAAATTTTTGTCCATAACATCTTGATATTCTTTGTATATCTCAACAAATGATTCCGGAAGTTTTTCTAATATTATCTGAGCATTTGCATAGAGTTTAGGGTCATTCGGATTAACATTGTAACAGTGCCAGCCATGACGCTCTAAGAAATCATTTTTAGGTTTATCTTGGTCTGTTTCTATGTTCTTTTTATTCTTATGTTTTTTAGGTCCTGGACGTTTTTTTGGTTCATTGTAAAATATTGGCATGGTGGGTTCACATTCTAAGAGTTCCACAGGTTCATCCGGGTTTATAATTGGACCAGTTACAGCTTCGGAAATAGTTTCAGTGGTAGCAGCTTCTTCAGCAGTATTGTGTTCTTTATTTTTGCCATGATCCTCTTCAACATCAGGCAAAATTTTATTATATACATAATGTAATAATTTTTGATAGTTTGTTGTTTCATTCTGATCAATAACACTGAAACCAGAAAACTTTTCTTTATCCGTTACTTCTGTGCCACCCAATGTTTCAGTAGAATCCACATTGTTGCATTGAACTAAGTCCTGTTTTTTCTTTGTTTTAGTTATGTCTGCACTAGATTGTTTATTTTTCGTGTTCTTTGTTTTGTCTTTGATATCGTCGCCTTTTTTCGTTTTATCTTGGACATCTTCATCTTTTGTATTGAGCATATAAAGGGTATCAGAATCTGAATCAGTTTCTTTTTCTACCACTTTGTCTGTTTTGCTTTTATCTTTCCTTGAGGCTAATGAGTAATAAGAGTCAGAATCGGAATCAGATGATTGAATCTTTTTCTCTTCTTGTCTTATTTTTTCTCTCATCCTCCTTGTCAGCATAGCAACTTCATTTTCGGGTATTATCTTCTCATTTACAGCAGGTACTACTTTTGGTACTACCGGGGGGGCTTCTTTATTAATGGTCTTTACATCTTTTTTATTTTTTTTCTTCCTCCTATCTTTCTTTTTACCAGCGGCTTTTTTAGAGCTAGTGCCATCATCGGAACTGGACTCCATGAGGATGCCTTTAGCTTTGTTAAGATTTAATAGCTCAGAAGCGTGAGGCACTAACAAGCTCATATTTGGATCATGTCCTGGGTCTAAGTCCGGTTCATGTTGCCTACGTATTCTTAGACCACTCTGGGTAAATATCTCATTATCATCATAAGGCTCATTCATTGATTCATCCATTGCTTGTATCATCTTATTTTTATTAACGAATTCCTCGAATGTCTCAACATTGTAGCTAGAACTACTATGAATCAGGGGAGATCCATCTACTCTTATTGATGGATCCATCAGTTCCCTTTTCGTGATTATTTCATCAGGTATACGTGTCATTTCGTTTAATGCATGTAATCCTTCATCATGATCAGTTAGTGCCATTGGATGAATTGGTTCAGATTTTACAATTGATGTATCAACTATGTTCTCTTCAGCAAAATCATCTATAGGTTCTCTTTTGATGTGTGGTGTAATTTGATCAGGTTCATGGAGTGTTTCTTGAGTTTCTTCCATACTCTCGGTAGTATCGACATGTGGAATAAAGCAGGACCGAAACTCCTGCACTTGAAGTTGAGATGCCCATCCATTATCATCTGGCTCATTAGCTGCATTGTAATCAATTTCATCATGACTAACATAGTCATCATTATCAAAACCATCTGAGAAATTTGAACTATCTTGAGATTGCTTTCTTATTCTTACAGGTTCTTGAAGACAATCAAATGCTTCTTCTGACATTGTATTTATACAGTTAATTGTGAAATTTTTGCTTGCTTCACAATCATCGTTTGTTATTATTTCAATAGCAGAATCAGTAATTTCCTTGATATTGCCTGGATAAAGCTTATTTTTAATGATTTCAAAAGCAAGACTATTCAATGATTTCACGTCATTTGCAGCATGAGATGTAAGAGGTATTTTTTTAATTCCTTGGAGGTTTTGTATAAGTTCTACACAAAGCCTGAGTAATGATTTTGGATTATTGGGAATAACACTTTTATCAGACGAATATAATTCTTCTTCACTATAAATATCATCTTGGTAAAATCCATCATCAATATTCCTATAGCTATCCATTGAATTATCATTGTCAAAAGAAACATCATTTAGTATGAGTGTCATATGGTTTTCTTGGTGAATTTCTGATGTGAAAAATATTTTTACAATTTCTTTGTAACATATCTTAGTGAGAGGTGAAACTGCCTTGTAAATTGGACAATCTTCTATTTCTTGTTCATTGTCGTCATCCATTGATGACATTATGTCATAATCATCAGTCAAACTATTAGCTTCTTCTGTACTATCAGTGTTATTTACATGACTTATATTTTTTTCTTCTGTAGTTTCCTCATTAAGATTAGCTTTATGTACATTATTATCTGAACTATGTTTATTATGGAGATTAGTTCTTAAAACATCCAGGCACAGCCGAAATAAAGTTATAGGCCCTTTTGTGTCACCCCCATCTGCAACATTACATGTATATTTCTCAATTTCCATGTTCTTATTATCCAAGCATTTGAGAATAGCTTTAGTGCATAGGCTGAAGAGTGTCTTCGGACTTTCATGAAAATTTGTTTCATTAATGACACCATTTTCTTCAGGTATTTCAATATTGTTATGAGTTGCAATCACAGTGTTAGCAGCATCAAACTCATTCACAAAGTAATGGCATACATACTGTCTTTGGATACAAGTCCAATCATTGTTTATGAATGGTGCACATGTAAGTAGGGCTTTATTACGATTGTATTTTTTGAAAAAGTCACTTATTTTTTCCGTTATCACATCAGGTGGTTTCTTATTTCGGCTGTCCTGGGCTAAAAAAGACTGAGTAGGAGTGACTTTTTTAACCATGACGTTTTTGTTTATCCAAACTGCATGTCTTCCTTTGATTTCCAGTTTCTTTTTTCCTGGAACAGGCTTCTCTGGAGTGGATTTCTTGGCAATTTTTATAGATAGTTCTTTGTTCAAGAAAACAGTCTTTGGATTCACTTTAGGTGTTGCATTTTGCGGTTTAGACCCTGAACTAGTAGCACCAACTACTTCAACAATTTCACAGTCGCTATCACTATCATCTTTTGGTTTTGGAATAATTTTTTTAGGAATATCTCTACACAATGATAGTTTGTGCTCGTCTAAGAAGGCTTCATACTGATTAGACAAGTCTTCTTCCATTTGTAACAAATTGTGCTTTGCGAGTTTGAACAGCAAGAATGATTTCCTCACACAATAGTCCATCTTGAGTGTATTAGTCACATTTTGAGGGTTAATTTTTTTCTGCATAAAATCCTGCGATTTTTGTGACATCAATTGTCCCAATTCAACAGTAGTTGTGACTACACTAGATAAAAATTGACATGCTTTTTCCGCCTGCGCAGGAGTCAAATCAACATTCATTTTCATTGGAATATCATAGGGAGCACTAGTTTGTACACTTGTGGTTGATGTACTGGGTTTTTTTGTCTGAGTCGACATTTCAATAGTTTTTTTAGGTTTTGTTTGGTCAATAACAGGTATTTCTAGTGGAGCTACAGTTTCATTCCTTTCTTTGGTTGATACCTTTTTTATTTGTAAACCGCTATTTTTATTTGATGCAATGAAGTTTTGGAATTCATTTGATTTAGCCCATGCTTCAGCCGGTGGTCGCAAAGTGTCATCTATCTTAATTACTGTACTTTCAAGACATCCTTCTATATCAGCATCATCACCTTTTGGTTTTATGACACTCACCAGAGATTTATCCAAAGACTTGTGTGCAGCAGTGCTTACTGATGCACTTCCTGCAGTGATTAGAGAGCTGTTTGGTTTTCTTCCCTTTTTAAATGGTGACATACCTAATTGTGTCTTTCGCTTTTTCCCAAATTCATCATCAATATCATCGATATCATCATCTGCACTGTCTTCTGATGAGGATGATTTTATTTTTCTGCCACCTTTCTTTTTACTGTCACTTCGAGGGACATATTCATCATCTGAATAATATTTAGTTCCCTTTTTCCCTCGTTTAGGTTCATCATCAGATGATGCCACATCAGCAAAAGGGTCTTCTTCCTCAGAACCTTCATCATACACAAAGTTTTTCTTTACTACCCTTCTCCTTTTAGTTGATGTGTCTTCAACTAACAAACATTCACTATTAGCAGTCTCATCAGTTTTATTTTCAACGGAAGCATCTTTTACTACTTTATCTACATTATACTCAAAATCTGGTAAAGTCGGCATTTTAAGGTTTCTTCGCCTTGAGCTGGCACCAGCAACTTCAGATATAGTATTATCTATAATGTTAGGTTCACCAAATATAAGGGCTAGATCATTTTCTATGTCATCAATCGGCATTGATTGTATTGTACCATCTAGAACTGGCTCCACAGGATTTTGTGCTAATGTATTATCACTTTGCTCTCTGGCTGGAGCTGATGTGATCTCGCCTTGCACACTCCCTGGTACTGATGAGATCTCACCATGTTCTAGGTCTTGTTTCAATTTGCTTAGACAAACATCATCACCATCACAACTTTCCTCTTCATTGGTTATTTGAATTGGGATAGTTTTCTTAGCCTTTTTACCTTTAGTTTTTTTTCTTTTAGAAGTGTTTGGCGTCACTGTTTTTACATTATTACTAGGAAGTGTCGAATCCAGTTCCATTTGACTGTCATCTTCAGGTTTAGTAGAATCCACAATTGAGTTTTCACTCATTTGAGAACTGTTTAGCTGTTTATTAGTGTCATCTTTGGGTTTTCGAGCTCTTGTTGATCTGCCTCGCTTACCTTGTTGTAGAACAGGAGTTAACACATTGGTTTTATAGCCATGAGAACTACGTACTTGTCCACTGGTACTTTCTGTTTCATGAAGCAAACTCGAATCGGCATTTGTGGAGTCTGGTTCCGATAAAGTCTGAACTGGAGGAGTTTTTTTTGGTCGCCCAGGGCGACGTTTGGCAGGTGTTACTGTTTCTGCTTCAGAGTTAGACACTGCAGTCAAGGGATATTTGGAGGTATTTGGTATTCTTCCACGTTTAGTTCTTCGAGGATAGAGAAGTTCAGGATGTTGAGCTGCTGTTTCTGAAACATCATGATCTAAGGTGGTGCTCAGAAAAGAGTCCTGAATCATAGATGTCCTATCTTTGACCACATAGTTTTGGTCACCTAGACCATCGCAAGATCTATTGAAATTTTGTTTATTTGAATCACCAATATTGGAATCATGGTCAGTTGTAACTGGAAGGTTTTCAAAAACATTATTCTCAGAAATGTCTAGGAGTTGCAGGCCGGTACCATTATGATTGTTTACTTGAGCTTGATCGTCATTTTGATTCGTACCCAATACCACTTCATTATCGTATGGAATTTCATCGTTGAGGTCGGGAACAATGTTTTGCTGAGGTGCATTTGAAATATCAGAAAGTGTAATAAAATCTTCTTCTTCAAGCAAGGATGCAGCTTGAAACTTATCAAAAGCATCGACACTTGCAGTCAAATGGTTCGCGTCCAAATTATTTTCCGACATGATGGTTCTTTTGCTTTGCCACTGTCGCACCAGTACAACTAAACATTATTGTATCACCCTAAACACTTTAAATCTTTCACTCCTTTTGTGGAAAACACATTGAAAATATTATTTATATCACAAATATTTTCGTAAATTTAGCGTCACACGAGATTTTATGAAAAGAAAAGCCACCGACCGAAACCGATAAGTCAGATTGCTTACTTTTCTTGCCGCTGGCCGCAGTGGCGCTGTGCATCAAGTCCAGTGGTATTGAACTAGGGTTGTACCACCATGTACATTGTCATTTACCATTATTCCGAGTAAAAAAATACGACAAATAATAATTATATACCTACATAAACAAAAGGTTCCATTTTAAAACTGCATAAAACAAAAACATCAACGAGTAAAATACATCGACCAGCGCCGCCGGCGACTCTATGCGCGGGAGTATAATGGCTTTTTATTACATTATAAACGGTTTATATTTGTGTTTGACTATGTATAATTTTTCATCGATATCGATACCATTTAGAAAACCTAAAACTATAATTAGCACAAAATAGCGTTAATATAGATAAAACTTCTTGACAAGACAATTATTATCCTAGCTCGGCCCACGTAGTCAACCTGAAAGAAAATTTTATTAAAAAAGTAACTTAAATAGTGTTGTTTAAAAAACTATAAACCGACTTCAATTTTTATAGTTTTTCATAGATTTTCATGGATCCCACTGTCAGAACTGAACCAAATTAAAATGGGACCACACGGGAAGCACCAGCTTTCATATTAAAAGTTCTGAGGTAACAAATATTTAAAAAAAATCCAGTCAAATTGAGAACCTCCTCCTTTTTTTGAAATCGGTTAAAAAACGATTTTCTAGTTTACCAAGTATTAATGTTCCTTGAGTTTACCTACAAGTCGCTCTGCTATAAGGATGTTAAATAAACACAGGATACCTATGGAAAAATGAATAATATTTTGGTACTATCGGTAATGTTCAGATTACTACTTCAACCACATAAAACCAATGAAAAAAGAGGACCCCCTTTGGTAATAGACGGGCTTTATAAAATATAGATCAATTGCCAACCTACACAAATGCTTACAGTACCTACATTTTTAATATACTATAGATATTTGTGTAAGTTGGCCATTGATCTATAATAGACGGCCCTACTTAGTATAACTTTATTATATCTTATTTCATTTCAGCTTATTTCATGGAGACACGCTCCAGCGACATGCGAGCATGCCTGCACAAACTAGTTTGCAGAGGTAAGAACGTGCGTGTAGATGGCGGTGTGCAGCTTGTGCTGTGCAATCATAGTGTTTATATAGTACAAGCCGTAGAGAAACTCTATGGCCTGTTCCTCCCAATGCCCAGCGGATGGTAACTAGAGTCCGCGCCACGACTCAAGTCTTACGGCAAAAGGGGTGCAACTACATAATTCCCGATCACGTTAGGGAAATAACAGAAAGCTGCGACCGATTTTGACTGCGAAATGTCCGGGATAAGACCTCTCAGACCAGAAGAGCATAATTCATTGTAAATAAATATGAAATATTTGTTTTATTTACTATAGTTCTGCGATAGCAGCGCCGCGTCTAAAGGACTTGAGTCGTGGCGCGAACTCTATGGTAGGTCTTAAAAAAACTATGATTATTCTCAATAGTTTATCCTTTTAGACTTACAGGCATCCACTAACTATCTAATTATAAAAAAACTAAGTTAGCAAAGCTAACTTAGTTTTCTAAATTAAAGTAAGGGATAAGAGTAACAGTAACAGATCTTTATTTCTATGAATAGCTACAATAGATAGATGAACACATAAGAAAATAAAATTCTATAAATTAAAATAAACATGGAATTAATGTTTTATTTCTTACTTCTGTGGCATCAAGCTGTAGACTAATGTAAAACGAATAAACTTCTAGCCTTTAGTTTTTGTTATTTTATAAAATATTGACCTATTAATCACACTAATACGCGCCAAAACAACTGAACGGATCTGGCTGAAATTTTGCAAACAGGTAATTCTAATCCTGGAATAAAACATAGGCTACTTTTTATCCCATAAATCTGTTCCCGTGGGATAAAAAATCACCTTTTAATGTTTCCATAGGAACAACGCGTGCGAAGCCGCGGGGCGCAGCTAGTATAAAATATTAATGAAACATGTCAAAAAAAACGACAACATCCCATAACTAGTCAAATCGGCAGGTTGCGGTGAAGTTATTTCAATATTTTAGGGTAAAAAATTACTAACCGGTAGTAGAATATGTGATTCGATAATTTAATTTAGTCCTCGTCCTGTTATCATTTTACCACAGATTTATGGCCCATTTATCCATTTTTCAGCTACAAAAAAAAAATCTGTAATTCATTGACAAGTCGATGATGTCATCAATTGTCATTCATTTGACAAGTCGATGATGTTCACACTTTGTTCACACGTGTGTCCATTCGATCCATACTATATAAACTCTATGATAGTCGATCAAAGGGTGAACTTGAGTTGGGCCAAAAATACAAAGAAGAAGAAGAAGAGTTCTAGTACATACTATAATACTTATAGCAAGCTCGATGGCCTTAAGCCCTACGCAGAAAGCCGCTAATTAGTTAGCGCGTCTTGTAAAGCGCGATTTCGGCGAATTTCCAGCGCGATTCCTTACACACAGCGGCTTATTATTAAGCGCGATTTCGGCGGCACGTCTGGGCGCCCCCGCCACCGCCCCCTCTCCAACTTACTGGCAGCAGCGCGAACGACGAATGCAATCCCGCCAGCCCACGCCGCCGCCCGCAAGACGCAGCTTCAAAAGAAGCAAAATCGCAGGACGCAGAAACTCCTCGGACAAGCTGAATCGCGGCAGTGTGCGTCAACGTATGCGTTTTAGTACAAAATGTTCTGCAAGCAAATATCGCAAAATCGCGTGACACAGGACGCGCTTAAAAAATAGTGTTGACGTGAGTAGGGCTTTAGCAAAAATAATTTGTGTGCCTACTAAACCAATGTAGTATAGTAAGTAAGTAAGTAACACAAAAAAACACGCATATTATAGTGCTGGGAAACTATTCCTACGAAGTAAGGCCGATCATCATCATCACCATTGAAGACTGAAATTATGAGTCAAAAATAAAGACGTGTGGCACTCGGGGACTGCCGCGGTAAAGCTATTGCAATGCCATCTAGAGGCGAGTTGCTGAACTAAAGAGACAAACGTCAAGGTTTTTTCGTTACGGAATTTCTGGATTCGGTCCCCGCGCTCAAGGCCCGCGATAAAAGCTATGCAATAGCTTAAAAATATCATGTATTGTTAATGTACAATGTGTTAGGTACCTATTTATTAATATTCGGCCGAATATCAATTTTTGTGAATGTACACTGGGGTATTTATTATTATTTAGCCGTGCAATAAATTGTTGTGCATTATAGTGACCATCTGTACTCCGTACACATGTCTTGTAGGTATACAGTACAGACAGAGTAGATTTAAACAGAGCCAAAAATATTGAAAACCGCAGGTAATATAAAACGACCTATTTGAATTTGTTGCTTAAATAATTAATAACACCCCACTGATTTTTGAAATAAAGTTCTTGTTTTATTTATGTCCCAACGGATTTTATACCACAAGTACTCAAACTTTATCATAAAAAAAATCGAATACACAATTTTTTATTTTTAAGTATTTGTAAAAAAAGAAACAGTTGCAGCTAGTAGAATCCGACGCGTCGGCTTCCATACGCTGCTTGTCTAAAATGTCCGAATATATTTCATGTTCTACTAACAACCTATTGTTTAAGCTCAAATACTAGAGATGTGACTAATATATTCGTAATAGGTACAGGGAACAGGTATGAGGACTGTATATTCATAACATGTATATGAATCTACAGTATCGACGCTGAATAACCTTCCCTTCGTTGGCGTTTGTTCGGCCACTCCACCACCGCCGCCGGTGTGTACGCAGCATAATGTCTGTGAGGATTGAGAAACACGTGGAAATAACATCAGCCTTTCTATGCTACGAATACGAACAAGAAGTTGAACGAAGACAAGACCTCAAGACCTCGGACGAGACAGACAGACAGATTTTAAACACACACTAAACAATACAAAGTTTACTGCTGTTTTCTGTTTTGTGTATTCTACATATTGCTAGTTGTATTCTACATATTGCTAGTTGGGAGTGCAGCAAACGTTGCCTTGCAAAAATAATAAAACCTATCAGAAACATCAAATGCTTGATCACCATGTATTTTCCCATAGGATGGCCAAAAGTTCTAAAACCTGTTGGTGCTGATAATCAAATTATAATGCAAATAGTGTCTAATCGAGATAAAATATTATTTGCATCCCTCACTGAAGATTCTCTTACGGTCTGGTTTTGTAAGGTAAGTGGTATGAAACAAATAGATATACTGTATCACAGTACTTTGTGTTTGTATCTTTGACAATATTGAGGTACATCTTACGTATTCTACATAGCAAAAGTCGGCGCTCCGTCCACAAGTTCACAATGCACTGTTCGCTGCCTACAATATTGATACGTTGTCACCAATATGATATTATACCATGGTCGCACCAACCCATCCAACTGTTTATCTATTTATCTATAATTTAGTATCTACTTTGCTTTATTTAATTTTAATGGTGGTCAGTTTGCTTTGTTTAATTAGAGACACTTAACCAACATAAAAAAAAAATGTACCTTGATCAATGGTTATTAAAATCCATATTAACCCTCGGCATGCCTGGTGGTAAAAAGTTACATGGTATGCCTGGTGGGTCTGTGAGACCCGGATTTTAAAATTAACTTTGGGGTACAAACTGTTGATTTTTATCATCATTTATTGTTTTATATTGAAACTCAATATATATTTAAAGGATATAATAGAAAAAATATTAAAACTTTTGAGCTTTATGTATAAAATCTGTTAATTAACTTTTATACTCTTTTCAACGTCAAATTAAACTATTATGGTTACAAACATGCTTAATCAACTGAAAACAAAAGATATGTCCATCAGACGTCAGGAAACATGTAGGCACTTCTATAAACTTATATTTAATCATAAAATCTCTAGTCCTCCTTGCTTAAAACATCGGTTTCTAGAGCTTCATTTTTCAAACAGTTTGCACACTGAAATAAAGCATGATTCAGGCAAATGTGGCTCTTGCATGTCTCACAGATACATCGTGACGTGCGATATTTTTTTGATGAACAAACGTGCCATCTTTGCTTTACATCGGGAGCAGATTCATCATCATCAGTTCATCCTGGAGTCCGGTACGACTGGCGATTCTATTTCAAAGACTCGAAGAAAGACGAGTGTTCGTTTCTTGATTGTAGGTGTGGTTCAATGAGTGCCAAACCCAGATCACGATCATAACTGTGTGGTGCTGGCTTAGAATTTCATCATCATCATCATCAGCCTATATTAGTCCACTGCTGGACATAGGCTTCCCCTAATGAGCGCCATAGCTCTCTGTTCTCAGCTTAACGCATCCAGCATCTGCCTGCAGTCTTTTGTAGATCGTCATCCCACCTGGCCGAAGGGCACCCTACACTACGTTTGCCGAGTCGCGGTCTCCACTCAAGAACTTGTTTACCCCATCGATTGTCGATTCTTCGCGAGATATGGCCGGCCCACTGCCACTTCAACTTGCAAATTCTATGAGCTATGTCGATAGAATGGTTACGAATCCTATCCTTCAGAGAGATTCCGAGCATAGCTCTTACCTAGCTCGCTGAACGACTTCGAACTGGTGGACCAACTCTATCGTGAGTGTCCACGTCTCAGCTCCGTAGGTCAGCAACGCAACTATTGCGGTATGGATGACGAGAAGACTCGATGTAGTTTTCGAAACGCTGCGTAGCTTAGCTGGATCCTCCTCTTGGCCTCCTTCTCAAAATTGTTTTTACCTAACTGCGGAATTTGCCTAAGGTAAGTGTACTCGCAAACAATTTCGAGAGGGTGGCCGTGTACGACGACTGGCCCCGGATCAATGAGGCCATTGATCATGACTTTGGTTTGGCCAGGACCAATGTCGCGAAGCTGAAGCTAGGCCGTCCAGCATCTGGTTCAGCTCGTCAAGCAGCTTCTTAAACATAATATTCCAACGCGCTCGTAAACAGTTTCGGGGATATAACATCCCCCTGCCGCACTCTGCGCAGTTGGATGGGTTTAGACTGCTGGTCAACTCATGTTGGCGGCGTCGTAAAGACATCCCAGCACCTTGATAAAACGACAGTCTACTTGGTGTCGCTGTAAGGATCCCAGAACAGCTCAGGTTTCGACAGAGTCAAAGGCCTTTTTATAGTCCACAAAGGCCCCTGTGTCTGGGGCTGATTATACTCTTCGGACTTCTGTATAACCTGCCTTACTGAGTGTATGGTGCCAGGTGCCATATCCTCCGCGAAACCCCGCCTGTTCCGGCCGGTGGCTGGAACTCGTCGAGTCTCCTGGCGAGACGGTATGTGACAACTTGTGAGATTAGCTTCCGTAGGTGTCGTAAGAGGTGACTAAGGGATATCCACGGGGGGGGGGGCAGCAGGGGCTCCTGCAGAGCTATTGTACCACGGAACTGCGATCCCCAACCCACATGCCCAGCGTCGGGATTATGGACATTAACCACCATGAGATAAATGCCAACGAGCTTATCAGGTCTGCGTCCAGCAGTGTTGAGGTTGAGGTTGAGGCCAGATCATAAAATCTGGCTTCACCAGACAAAATCAATACCTTCATTTATTGAAGTTGGTTAAAATTTATATTATTCCACCAGGATTTTAACAATCAATATATTTATACTCAATTTATCAACACTGGAAAAATATTTTCTTCGTTACGACACACGTATACAATAGAAACATACATTTATACCTACCTACATACGAATACTGCTAACCACAAAACTTTTTACATATTTTAACGTAGAAATACAAGTTTATTATATATTATTTAAATGTAATAATCACGAATAATATTTACATAAAAATGTTACACCACAAATGGTACACCTGGCTGGGTCTGTGGGACCCGAATGAGCTTTATGCATGTCCTTCTTCAAAATGAGCACTCCCCAGACGGTGAAATCTAGTGGTTGGCATCGAGGGGTTCATAACGGTCAGCTACTGAGACCGGTAAAGCGCTAAATTCAAATTCGAATACAATACACCGATTTTTCTGCGTTGGTGGGTCTGAGAGACCCTACCAGGCATGCCGAGGGTTAAACAGGATGGTACATCAGTGGCTGGGTGTGGGACCTATGTAATAATTGAGTTATCCCCATGTATATTCTGTGATATTCGGCAGTTCAATATTTATTTGAACTATGGTAAAATTTTACTCAAAGTTAGATTTCTGGCTAATAGTTTGGCTGCAATAGCTTTTAAGTAAATAATCTACCCCTCTAGTTGCATACTGTACATTTAGTTAGATCATAAAATCAACAAATTACAACTAAAAAACCTACCAACCAACTCAAGAAAGAACGTTTGTAAACAAACAATGACCCAAATAATGAAAAATCACTTGGCATGGTTTCAGATGTAATTGTAAGCAATATTTATTGAAGGAAAGTTCTCAAATCAACAAGTTATGTAAATTGCATATAAATAGTTGAGCAACAGAGTGTTTGGCTAGCTATAGTACGTACACTCATATCAATTTCCTAAAAATAAAAAATGTAGGTACAACAGGGACATTAATACATAATTTTGTGTTTTCAGCCGACTGTACCTATAGTATATCATAGACGCAATGAAGAATCTTTGCAAAGACTCGGTCTCAATGTTGGAGTGGAATGGAAGCCAGATTCATCAATGTTGTGCATTTCAGTAAGTATTTTCTAAACAATAGTACCTACCTACATCTGAATGTTTGCTTTTTTACTACCAAAACTATTGTGACATTGGTGTTATTATTCATTATTTATAAAAAAGTACTGCACTCTGTATACTATAATAGGGTACCACAACTCAGGTGTACTAACCAAAAAGGGGGTTCTTTTGAATCCCGAGGAGATCAACTTTTGTTTTGTAATTTATTACATTTCGAATATTTTAGTTTTTTTCATATGAAATTTATGTCTTTTCTTTATATTAAATATTCAACTCATCTTGTTTTTGCAATGGTTCTGCTAAAAAAACAACCAAAAAACATATCACTTATTGTTAAATAATGCAAGAATGTGTGTAAAAAAACATGGTTAGGAAGAAATAAATATTAGGTACAAAAAAAATATATACAAGATTCCTTCGGGGACCAGAATCACCACCTATCAGCTCAGTATACTTTATTTATTTATTTATTACACGCCATTCTGTATACCAAAATGAACTAACACATTTTGACTGTGATTCTAACCAATTTATATTTCAGACCACAGAAGGACATCTCATCCTGTACAGTGTGGAGTCCCACAGTGAGAACACAGCGTACCAACAGTACGACCCACCAACTGCCAGCTTGCGGCGAGACTCGGCCGAGCTATTTGTAAAGGAAGTCATTCCATCCTTGAAAATCACTCTGGTAATAAGAAAACGCTATGTTTCAAACTCAACTCAGCCGAAAATTTTCTAGACGTTTTTTCTCGCTCTTTTCTTGCGTTTATAAAACAAATGAACGATAAAACTTGAAGAAAATATAAATATACTTTCAATATTTCTATAAACTCTTCGGTTCTATTCAATATTAAACGCGGCGCGCGTCATATCGCGTCTGTAGGCTAAGTACAATAATTGAGTTAGTTTTAAAAAACTATAAACAGACTTCAATTATTATGGTTTTCTCATGGCTGTCATTGTCAGAACTGGACCTTTTAATAATTTGAATATTTGATAAACATAATTTTAATACCACAAAATAAATTTATCTTTAAAAGGACCATGCATAATACGCTTCTACAATAAACTCTCAGTGAGTTGCAAAAATTATCAATAAATCTATTCAAACAAATTGTCAAAACCTTGCTGTGCAAAAAGGCTAGCTATAAAATATCAGATTTTAGAGATAGGTATAGAGAATAAAAAAGCTTGGGACGGATTTTGCTCCAACTGGAAAAATAACAACTAACAGGCTAAAGGTTTCATCATCGCTTCTTAACTTTGGTCTACATACCTACTGAAGCGACAGAAATCAAAATATCACTATACACACACCTTGTCGCATTGTTTAATTTTATAACTTGACCTTTTCCAAGGGTACTATGTGTAATCTGAATTTTGAATAACACCTACTGCATATGCATATAGGCACAGTTATTATAATACTATTTTTAAACTCTTGCGCGTTCCTCTTTTGTTTCTCGTTTGGCCCTGGATTAGTGATGCCAGAGTAGATAATTGTTCAAAAAAAGGAAAGACAGTTTTAAAATATTATACTTACTTCTATACTTTTAAACTTAGGCAATCTTGACGCGATCGTGAAGCGGCGGCGCCAATACACGCCCATATAAAGGGTGGGGCAAATTTTTTGGCCCCTTAAGGGTAGCTACCGTTTCTTTTGTAGTTAGAAGGTTTTGTTCTTAGTTTTTACTTTCTGTTTTATTTTGAAGAAAAAAATATTGCCATTTTTAGTATTTTGAAGAAAGTACGGTTCGCCCAAAAAATGACATTTGTCAAAAAAACAAGTTGGTCTTAATTGACTCTATTTCCAACCAGGAACACTTTTCCCAAAGTAACATACCAAATCAAATCGTAAGTTTTGGCAATAATTAATAAGAACAATTCCCATACATTTTCTATGAAAAACCGAGTAAGTGAAATCAACAATGTCACTCATTCAATGATTCTTAATTTAAATTCGTATGTACTACTTTCATAAGTTAGGGCTGATTTTGAAGGCTTATGTCCCTACCCATGTTAGCTCTTACGACGACGATGGTACACTTTAAACATCTTAGGAATAAAATTTTAACTTATTTTTTATTCTTATTAATATACAATAACTCAAAAAGCAACATTGTTTCAGTTCAAAGAAGTCCTAATATGGGATGGCCAGATCACCCGCATGTGCTGTATATCAGGCACGGAGCTCCTGGTGTGCACCACTCGCTCCCACCTCCTGAGGTACCGCTGGGATGGTACGCAGAACAGAGATTACTGCCTTGACCTGGGCCGGATACCATTCTCTATTAATCAACAGGTTTCTAAAGGTTAGTACATAAATCCTACTAATATTATAAACGCGAAAGTTTGTAAACATGTATGTATGTTAGCACACATATCCCCGTGTAATGTACCATGATCCTATCCATCCATGGTTGTCTGGTAGAGATCGCTCTTGAGCGATAAGACCCCCAATAGTCGCTTAGTTTTAACTTTCTTGTTGTAAATAGTTCCTTTTAGATTTAAGTTTGCAATAAAGTATTATGTATCTATCTATGTTTGTTGCTCTTTCCCGCAAAACTACTGAACGGATCAGGCTGAAATTTTGCGTACAGGTAGTTCTAGGCCTGGAATAACACATAGGCTACTTTTTTCCCCATAAATCAGTTCCCGTGGGATAGGCGTGCGAAGCCGCGGGGCGCAGCTAGTAATAAATAATGCTGGCCAATTCACACAGCATTATCTATTCCCAAGCTAAGCTGAGCTTGTGTTATGGGAACTAATGACTGATATACTTAATCCAATACATTACTTAGATAGATATTTTTTTATTATAAAGTGGAAAGATTTGATTGTTTGTTTGTATTGAATAGGCTTCGAAACTAATGGACCAATAAAAAAAAAATTCTCATTAAAATGGAACATCATTTGGAACCTGTTACCAGAATCAGTGATCAGTGCTCCCTCAGTAAACTCTAATAATAAAAAGCCCTCTTTTCAGCTAATGACATATGCTATATTTTATCCCGGAATTCTTACGGGAACGGCAACTACGCGGGTGAAACAGGCGCTGCTAGTTACACATAAATAAATACGGATGGTACAAACATTGTCCCAGGGTGGGAATCTAACCCGCAGCCTCCTGCGTCGCAGGCGGAGCGCCACATCGGTCGTCGTCGTTCCTTATATACAGGGTTATCAGCAGTTTTAGGGGCACGTCTGTGGAGAGACAAATTAGACGCGCTCCTGCAAAACTGGTCCTTAGTGACGTTAAACAGAGAGGAGTTGAAAAAGAGAAAGTTCTTTCTAACTTTCTTTACAATTACAACCTAGATCTGTTTAAGATAAGAGTGAATAGGTATCTTCTAGATCTTCGTAATACATCATCGGCCGCATCTTTGCTTTCCATCAGGTGAGATGGCGGTCAAACGAAGGTCTATTTATTGTTTACTAGGTGCGCCCCGCGGCTTCGCACGCGTTGATTTTCTCACCTTTTAAACCTTCCCTAGACCTCCACGAACATTTCAAGACCAAGATAAGATAAATCCGTTCAGCCGTTCTCTAGTTTTAGCGAGACTAACGAACAGCAAATAATTTTTATACATATATGTATATTAGATAAAAAAACTTACCTAGCAGTGATAGAGTTTATTATATCATTAACAAATTTGTTAGATCTATGTACAACATGTACTTAATAAATAATCGAAACTACGACCAAAAAGTGGTAAAAGAGCGAATTCATTCAATAGTTAATAAAAAAAAATTAAAACCTCATACATTTTCCGTTTCAGCTGAGCCCATACAAGAAGACAATGTGCATGTAAACGACATTGAATACTCTCCTCTGGTGTGCGGTTTTGGTATAACCCTAAACGACGGCCGGGCTGCCTACCTCACGGCTCCAAATCTCAAGTTTGATCCTAATGTAAGTGGTAATAGAGCTTTAAATTAGTTAGTCATTTGAGGCATATACTGCTGAAAGATAGATAAATAACCAAGAATCTTTAAAAGAGTATTTTGTCCTATGTCTTTATTTGAGCAAATTGTGAACCAATAATTAAATAAATATTTTTTGTGACCAGATTGGTTTGGACACAGAATTGGGGGTAAGAGGGTTGCGATTGCTAAATCAGCGTTTCCCTAACATGTTGTTGCTAGAATTTAGTAAACAACAAATCGAATTTACTGCTAGCTAGACCCCAAAAAACCCTGTATTGAATTCCCTGTATGAAATCACAATAGGCTTATCATGGCCAGAGTGACAAAGCCACCAATCAAAAAACCCTGTATTGAATTCCTATTAAATCACAATAGGCCTATCATGGCCGTAGTGACAAAGCTACCAATCAAATAAACCCTGTATTGAATTCCTATTATATCACAATAGGCCTATCATGGCCGTAGTGACAAAGCCACCAATCAAAAAACCCTGTATTGAATTCCTATTAAATCACAATAGGCCTATCATGGCCGTAGTGACAAAGCCACCAATCAAAAAACCCTGTATTGAATTCCTATTAAATCACAATAGGCCTATCATGGCCGTAGTGACAAAGCCACCAATCAAAAAACCCTGTATTGAATTCCTATTAAATCACAAAAGGTCTATCATGGCCGGAGTGACAAAGCCACCAATAAAAAAACCCTGTATTGAATTTCCTAAATAAGCTCAATGAGTGGCCCTCAAGTGTGCACCCAGAAAGTTTGCACAAAATCAGACCTTGAAACAAGTAACGTAAAGTTATAATTTGTTTGTATTTCAGGCGGTACAAGGTATATGGGCGACCGGTATCGACGACGCTACTTGTGCGAGAGTCAACCATAAGTTTAGGCTAATAGCTATCGGGCGGAAAAAGTAAGTATACACACACAATAGTAAGTAGACACTCATAAATACGATTACCAGTTCGGTCCTACCTATCGTCAAGGCGAGCATGATTGAAAAGCTTGTTGTTTCATCCAGCGCAATGTAAGAAAAAGAGGCAAAACGAAAAGAGAGAAAAAGCGCTTGATCGCTCGGTTGACATTCGGTTACTTTCGCCGCTCACTCGCGGGTAGTCGGCAATAAGAAGAATAGTGTGAGGTAATTTCAAAAAACTTGTTCCAGGAGATTCATGTTTTTCAGTAAGCCTTACAAGTTTGTGAAATAAAACTTTGCTGTCTAGAATCTCAATTACATGTGCAATGTTTCTATCCAAATATTTTATTTACTTTTACAATTAATGAGTACATTCTGTACGCCCAAAGTTCCGGTAAAAATTGAGAAAAAAGGCTGATTTTTGAAGGCTTGTACTGAATTTGTTTCTCCAAATTTCTCCAATTTTGTTGCGATAGAAACCTAGATATAGTGCACAAGATCCCTAATTAGTTTAAAGTTTTAAAGAAAGATTTGTTACAACGCCATAATCACGTAAGAGCGTTTGTATGAAAAGTAAGACGGGTTGGCCGCTCTTAATACCTGAAACCATAAAACCACAAGTATTGGTTCTATAACCACATGATTTTATTCTACACTAGCAGCATCTTGCGGTTTCACCCGGTTTCCTGGGGAATTTCGGGGTAAAATATAGCTGCGCCCCGCGGTTTCGCAAGCATATCTCACGGGAACTGATTTATCGCATAAAAAGTAGCCTGTGTTATTCTAGCACTAGCTGTATGCAAAATTTCAGCCCGATACATTCAGTTGTTTTTGCTTTAAAGAGCAACAAACATACATATAGACATGTTTATAAACTTTCGCGTTTATTATATTAGTTAGACGTCATTCGTCATTTGAAAAGTCAGCTTTTTAATAATTATTTATTTTGTTAAATGTGTCCAATCGTTTCGGAGCCTATTCAATACAGACAAATATTCAAATTTTTCCTCTTTATAATTATCACATAAATCAGTTCCCATAAGATAAAAATCACCTTTAAACGTTTCCATAGGGACAACGCGTGTGAAGCCCCGGGGCGCAGCTAGCAGACTATATTTTGTTAGCATCTGGTACAATCTAGACGCAGCATAACATTTGAACACTTGTTCCAGTTCGCAAGTGGATGTGTTCACGATAGACGAAGCGACGGGCGGCCTCGAGCTGTCACACACCATGGTACTCAGTTCTAAAGACTTCCCGGGCGATCCGGGGCCCATCAAATGTATGCGGTAAGTTTATTTTTGTTCTCTTTTTGCTAAATGTGTGAAATCAACTAATACCCCCAAAAAAATCGGCTAGTACGGGCACAGCCTACCTACATATATTATGATAATACACTTATGCATACGGTCGTTCGATGAAGGCGTTAAGAATAAGAATAGGAATAAGAATCATTTATTTGCCAAAACATGAGTATTCATATGGTGTGAGTGCAACATGCGATTATGTTAAAATATAAATTAATTACGACCTATATGCTTGTGTATGGGCGTTTTGACAGGGCACTCGGGCAGGGGCTAGGGACGGATCGGGAAGTGGGGCGCTCCCGAGTTAGTAAGGCGGTAATGTATGCACTAGAGCAGGGGTTCCCAATTTCTTTTTGCCAAGGAACCCTAATTGATTAAATTTTTCCTAGCGGAACCCTACTTTGATAACCTTAATTTATAACTTATAAATGAAAAACAATTAAGTATTTATGAAATTACTTTTTTACACATAAAGTAATAAAACGTACAAACAAACAAACGTGTTTTTTTATGAATTTAATGGGACGAATGAAACTTTTTTACATATTTTCGTAAAATAGCATTAAAAGGCTTAATGTCCGACAGCTGAATGCGAAGATCTGGAGCTGCATCCAGTCTATTTCTGTACTTGCTTTTGGAGTAAGCATATGCGGAAAAACCAGTTTCGCATCGGTAAGTCGTCACAAACGGTAGCAGTAATGTGATGGCTCTATTAACAATTTCTGGGTATTCATCTTTGAGTCCAATCCAAAATTCGTTTAAATCAAAAGTTCCTCCTTCAAATTTTTGTTTTAGCGTTGATGAACATTTGATGTCAATCAAATTCTCATACTCTGATACCGACAGCATCGAAGGTTTGGTGTGATTTACAAACGGATTCTGCACCCAGTCTATGTCCTGCAACTGCTCCGGAAAATACTCATGCAAAGATTTTGTAAGGCTTGTCAAATGCTCACGTATATTCTTTTCCACGTCTGAAGATACCCGCAGCTCATTTTCCTTTAGAAAGTCATTTAATATTGTGAAACATTAATTATGTTTTTCAACACATTCAATCCAGAACGCAAGTTTGTTTTTCAGTGAAGACATTTTATCATTTACTGTAAATTTTGTTGTAGCTTGTCCCTGTAATGACTTGCAGATTACGTTGAGTTTATCGAATATATCAGCTAAATAAGCCAATTGCATCAACCATTGCTCATCATGCAGCAGTACAACAAGCTTATTAACGTGTGCAGAAACAGGTTGTTTGGTAAAGAATATCTTAAGCTCGTCGCGCAATTCAAACAGCCTTAAAGAACTCTTCCTCTTGAAAGCCATCTTACTTCCGTGTGAAGAAGAAGTGATTTATGCTGACTTCCTATATCCTCACATGCTTTTTTAAAAAGCCTCGATTGGAGTGGACGTGATTTAACGTAGTTTACAATTAGTACTGCTTGGTCGAGAACTGTCTTGAGCTCGTATGGCATTTTTTTTGCGACAAGGGCATAGCGATGTAAAACGCAGTGACTGCTATTACATTTAGGTGCAACCTCCTTGATTCTTGTTACAGTGCCTTTTATTTTGCCAACCATAGCTGCCGCTCCATCACTACACACGTCAATGCATTTGTTCCAATCAATATGGTGCTTAGTCATGTAACTATCAATAACTTTAAAAATTTCTTCTCCGGTTGTGTTGGTTTCTAATGGAGTACAAAGAAACAAATTCTCTTCAATAGATCCTTCAAAGGGATATCTCACAAAAACAATCAGTATGGATAACCCGGCGACATCTGTACTTTCGTCAAGTTGCATTGCAAACATCTCGCTGGTCTTCAATCTACTAATTAATTCATCTTGAATATGGTCTGAAATCTTGTGAATTCGATCAGAAATGACGTTATTTGAACACTGAACCGCTGACACTTTCTTTGCTGCTTCTTCTCCAAGTACACAGGTGACAATTTCTGTCATACATGGTTTTATTAAATCTTCTGCAATCGTGTGTGGTTTACCAGCACGAGCGATTTTGTAACTTAGCAGGAATGATGCCTCTGTTGTATTTTGATTATCCGTCTTTACAAATTTTTGTATAGCAGCTGCACTAGTTCTACGTACTTCTTTGTGTCTTTCAAAAAAGCTGAGGCTTTTATCTTTCAGTTCTGGGTGGTTGGTGTCAAGATGTCGTTTAAGCTTTGCAGGTACCAGTGAGCTATTACTCATTAGTTTGTTGCAAATAACGCATAGTCCATCCGGGTTCTCAGTCATTCCCACAGGAACAAATCCAAAAGACAAGTAGGATTCGTCGTATCTTCTCTTTTTTGAAGAAGTTTTCTCCTGAGTTGCAACTCTTTTATTGGTGAGTGTATGTTGATTCTGTCCGGTACTAGGGTCTTCTGTATTTAGCAAACCCTGAAATGAATTGACAAACAATGATAACAACCGTAGCAATACGTACAATTGACAATAAATAAAGTTAGTAAATAACTTGTATAGCAATAAATGACCATACATACATATATACTCTCGAAAAACATAACCCTCCTTCTGGCGCAGTCAGGTAAAAATATATATTAATAAGGAAATAGTTAACAGGTACCTTTTGGGTGATCTCGTTCCATCATCGACCTCGTCATCGCGTTATCGGAGGCGTGACTGCGGTCAAGAGTGAATATATAAATTGTAAAAAAAACTTATGCATAATTTTCTTACCGACGAACCAGGAACATTTTCTGAAATATTTTCAGTACACACTGCTGGCTGGTGGCTCTGGATCTATTGAAGAATCCGAAACACTTTTGCCACTTGTGACACACCCCATTTTGAGCCATCTTTCCATTTTGAACTAGGTACCTACAATAAAAATAACACGTGAATAAATCGTTCGTATTTTATTTCGAAAACGTATCTACAAATAAACAAAACATTGTGACTTACCCTTAAACATCGAAAATTCTAGATCAATAGGTACCCAACAATAAATATTTCTTTACTAAAGCTATTCACTAACAGTAAGTGACCAACTAAGTAATTTAATTATTGAAATAGGTGCGCTCTGATCGCGGTCGGGACCGGTATGTTCCGCCCCGCCCGCCGCCGTTACCGACGCGACGGCGCGGCGCTGCAACACGGGCGCGGGCGCGCGGGGCGGAGAGTGCTGTGCGCGATGTACTACTCCCCCAGCACGCCCTGCCTCTCTTTCGCGCGTATACATACAGGTCGGTGCGCGCGAACAACGTTGGTCACCACTCGTGTGAAAAAATTTTTTACGGAACCCTTGTGGCCCTTCCACGGAACCCCAAGGTTCCGCGGACCACCATTCGGGAACCGCTGCACTAGAGTATTCAATGTCCTTTACATGCACATTGTTGTCTTGTATGGACTCAGCTGAAACCGAAAATGTATGAGGTTTTTTGATTAAAGAATTCGGCTTTTACTACCGGATGACTTATACCACGTTTTGGTCATAGTTTCAATTATTTATCGAGTTAATGTTGTTACATAGATCTCCCAAACTAGTTATTGATGAACTCTATCACTGCTAGGTAAGTTTTTTTTATGGACAATAGACCTTCGTTTACCCGTAATCTCACCTGATGGAAAGCACAGATGTGGCTGACCGTGTATCGCGTCTTAAGTTAAGTGACGAAGGAGTCCAGAATATATTGGACACAAAAAATATTACACATGGGATAGAAATAAAAATATAAATAAAATAAAAAGTTTTGCCCTCAACCTCACAATTTTTTGTGTTCAGGTGTTTCTATGCCTAAGTTAACAAAATATAGGCTACTTTTTAACCGACTTCAAAAAAGGAGGAGGTTCTCAATTCGTCTGTATTTTTTATATTTTTTTTATGTTTGTTACCTCAGAACATTTGACTAGGTGGTCCGATTTTCATGATCCTTTTTTATATGAAAGCTGGCCCTTTCCGTGTGGTCCCATTTTAATTTTGTTCAGTTCTGACAGTGGGATCCATGAAAATTCATGAATAAATTATAAAAATTTAAGACGGTTTATAGTTTTTTAAAACAAAATTAATTAGTACGTGACCTATTATAACTAGTAATAAAATAATTCGTTCCAGATGGACAGCCGACGGTCGCTGCGTAGCGGTGAGCTGGGAGCGCGGCGGGGTGTCCGTGTGGAGCACGTTCGGAGCCCTGCTCATGTGCTCGCTGGCTTGGGACTATGGACTCAGCCAGGACCTGCTCAATCACAACCCGCTTGTTGTTTCTAGTCTGGTAAGTACTTTAAGTTAACGCATTCAATGCCCAGCTCCAGCTACACGAAGCTAGAGACACTGGCACCTGCGTCTTGGGCCATGAAGGTGTTAGTGTTTAAGAGGCGAACCTAGCGGGTTTGGTTGTCAAAATATGCCTGGATTTCGGGTGATAATAACGGGATCCTCATGGTTAAAAACAAGAAATACATAAAATCCTCTGGTTCCTTAGTTTTGAAAACACGATTGAGTAAAAATATACGAAAAAAAAGTGCATTCAATGGTAGTATCACTAAAACTCGGGAATTCTATGGTCCATAGAAAAGATTTTTGTTTTGTTTTCTAGGTTATAACTAATTCTTTGGTTCCTTAGTTGGGTTTCTTCATAAGTTGTGTAGTTTGCTTGTAAATATACAAAAACATCATTTTTGCACTTACGCCGTTTCAAAAAAGTATGCTCTGTCCCGCTCCTATGAATGCGAAATCTTATGACTATCCTTTTCACAAAATGACACGTAGCTTCGCGCTCTCGCTAGCTTGGTATGTAATGTACCAGGCGCCCTCACCTTGTACATACCAAGCTAGCGAGAGCAAGCGAAAGCTAACGAACGAGCGAAACAACCATTATGGTCGAGCGAGAAACATTCGAAAATTGAATCTTATGTCATTTTTTCCGATCGTGTAAGGAGAAATCTCGGTGCCCCATCTATAGGTACATTAGTCCATAGAAGTATTTGGAACCACTTTACGAAAATTTCCCCGAACAACCCCCTCCGATTTTCTAGCGGGAGATGATACAAACAAAACAAGTTAACACACAGATGCAAATAAAGATGGAAAAAAGGTGATTCAGTGGGTTAACTTAGGGAGCGTTCAAGTATTACGTAAAGCAATGTTTGAAGATTTTTGACCCCCCCTCCCCCCACTGTAACGCTCCGTAACGTTTTTCTGTACCCCCTTTCTAAATGTTACGTAACACACAAGTGATAATTTTTACTCTGAAGTCGCAAAAAGTTATGTTATAGTTTTTTATTCTTGGTGTAGTTTTAATTGCCTTTTAATAAAACAAGAGATTTTTAATTCGCAACACCTGCGTATTTTGTTTATTTTTTATAAATTTTTGGCGACCAGACTAATACAATCGAGGGATTCCCCGTAAAACGTAAACGAAAAGGGTTGCCAATTTGGGAGTTTTAATTCCCTAATTTTTTATATAAAAAAAGAAATGACGTTACGTAACGTGTTGTAAGAAAGACCCCCTCCCGCCCCTGTAACGCTACGTTTTTACGAGACCCCCCCGCCCCCCCGAATTGCGTTACGTAATACTTGAACGATCCCTTATGGTCCCAATTCAAGTGTTCAAATTCTATTATGCTTCCAGGAATGGGCGACTGAAGGCTACCAACTATGGATGGTGAAAGTCGAAGGGGATGCTAACACCAACCTTATTCAACTAGATTTTATGAAGAGTCCACTCAGCGTCAATCCTTGTATGGTAAGTACGAGATTTTCTTTTATATCCCAACAACATTTTGTTTCCATTAGGGTACCAAAATGGCCTCTTTGTCCGTCTCTGGCGCAGTGAAAGTGACTCTTCCAAATTGAAGGCCATAGATAATGCAACGAAAGAAGCTTGTTGACGAATTTGTCTATGGGCCGTCTATCATACACTTACATAGGCTTACTATTAGACTGATTGTATTATTGTAATCAATTAGAACAAAAAAAAAACAAATATTTTTATGATACGTATATAACGATTTCCGTACTTCATTAATTTATTTTCTATTCGTCTAACTACTCTAGTTTGTATTGTGAAACATTTTGTTTCTTAAGCAATAAATAATTTCTTTGATTATAAACTTTAAAATCATCAAAATAAATTACATTTCTCTCAACAGAGCAACCAAAGACACCTCTACCTACAAGCAGACGACAAACTCTACGTAAACCTAGAAGACAACCTGACAAAACGCACCAAGATCTCAATAATAGACTCGTCTGGCGACGGGTACGACAACGGAATGGACCAGCCTAACATGGAATACGAGAGCAGTACTAACTACAGGGAGTTTGTGGATGACAACGAGTGCAGGAAACAGTGGATTGTGCTGCCGCTGCCGGCTACTTATATCGCTACTAATTGGCCTTTGAGGGTAGGTATAGTATAGGTGGGTGAATTGTAAACACAACGCCTAATAGACTCTTCCACATAGCTTGAGTTGTTTATGGTCTCATATACCTAGAGTTGTCATAGTAGGTAGTCTAAAAAACTTATCTAATGAGTGCTCAGTAGAGGGGATTAGGCGAAAAAGTCGAAAGCAGAAAGTTTGAATGCGGAACTTTGTTAGGACTAGATAGGAGACAAACATACTAAAAATCTCCACTCCTTTGAGGTGAGCTCTAGGAGGGGATTTTTTACTTAAATCTTTAGACATGATCGATACCCAGATCATGCCAATGTGAGTTTGTTTAGGTATTCGTTCGGTAAAATTTAACTTGTAACTTTCTGCCTCGGACTTACTATTTAGTCGTTACGCCCCAAAGAGTGTCTAGATTTGAAGGCCGTGACAGCCCTCTTTCTGCTTTGCAGAACAGATTTTATTGAGGGATGCGGTAAAAAAGTCTCAATCTTACGTTATAAACTTCCCCACAGTACAGTGCAATAGACGAGGACGGCGTGAACGTATGCGTAGCGGGTCGCACCGGGCTCGCTCACTACAACTGCCTGTCCAGGCGATGGAAGCTCTTCGGCAACGAGGCTCAGGAGAAGGACTTTGTGGTCACTGGTGGTATGCTGTGGTGGCGAGAGTATATTGTTATTGGTAAGTTTGTGAAGTAACTTTGTGCTTAAAGGGAACAAAGAAGATCTTACACCCATATTATTGGTCGTTTCCTTTAAATATGCTCAGTTGAGGAGGTTTGGAGATTTCCTCGAGAGTTACCTTGAAATCGGTATTCATAGATATAACATACTAAGGTACATACTCAAGATGAGGTGTGATGACATTGTTTCGAGGAAAATTTATAGCTTTTGTTTGCCAACAGCAAAGAAATATCAGATTGGTCCGTTAAACTCTTGATATTGACAAAGAAAACAATCGTTTATCGTATTGAGTAGCCTTGAGGGAGTTTCAAGGTTGGGTATGAGCTACCTTACGTTTGACAGTTCCCACCTTACTTTGAACAGAAGTTAGCAGAAAAATATCATAAGTGAATAAGATAACGAATTTGTTGGAGTGAGGTTGATTCAAGTCGAGGAAATCTGAAAGAAACAACTAAGAATTTGGGTGTTAGACTGGTTTTTGATAGGATAATTAGGACATATTGTTGAAGATATCTATGGAATACGTAAGTACCGCTCACGTGGTACACAGATAAAACTATAGCACCCAGGACATACCTAATAAACAAGGGTAGTTCCCAACTGATCACGTTGCATCTGATCATGGCAAACTGCGCCAAAAAGTTTCATCTGATCACGTCATACAAATTGTTCCTAACTTTATAATTTACGTATCACTAAATGGATTATCGGAATCGGGAAATTTGTTTCGGATATAACGACAAACTTACGTATTGGAAAACCACCAATCAGTTGCGATGTCGTGAAACATTCCTCTAATTTCAGTTTTTTATCACAAAGCATTATTGCCTTTGCACGGTAGTTTGCACGTATCGGGTAGAGTTCACTTTCCATTTACTAAAATTCCGAATCTTTATATCTACTTCCCCCTACAGGTTGCTACAGCATTCTCGACGGCCACGACGAGATTCGCTTCTACCCGCGCGACGCGAAACTAGACAACAAGTTCGCGAAGATAGTCCGCGTGCAATCGCAGGTGTTCGTGGTGGATATCTTGGACGACCAGCTGGTGGTGTTTGGAGCTGACGCGCTCGTCACCATTTATGAGCTGAGCGTGGATAACAGTAAGTTTGTACTTACAATGTTGTTCAGGAAACTAGACGTGGTGCGGCGCCAGATTTGGCCGAGGATCTCAAGAAACGCAAATGTGCAGGTCTCGACAGAAACTACACATTTGCACCTCTTGGAGTCGAGAATCTAGGTCCGTGGGGTATCTAGGCTGTCCAAGTATTTAAAATTTATCACAGAATCTGGTCGCATATTATTTAAGAAACGTGCACGTATACCGGGAAGCTGAATATATATGTGTGAGTTTCCCCCAGTTCCTTGAACTAACAAAGGTACCTATTCCAGCTGGTATGATAGAGATGAGATGCGTACAAGCCGTCGACATATCCGCATTATCTCACCCCGCGTGCGTCGTCTCAGCCGCGCTATGTCGTCTGCAGGACCCGCCGCACAGACACCGCGCCTCGCAGCCGCTCATACACACACAGCGACAGCCGGACTCATTGGTGAGATGTAGTTTATAATTGGTGAGATGTAGTTTATCATTGATGAGACGTAGTTTATCATTGGTGAGATGTAGTTTATCATTGGTGAGACGTAGTTTATCATTGGTGAGATTTAGTTTATCATCGGTGAGATGTAGTTTATCATACTTAAGATGCAGTTTATCATTGGTGAGACGTAGTTTATCATTGGTGAGATGATAAACTACGTCTAACCATAATATAATAAAACATAAATTCTTGCACAATAATTACCATGATTATTGTTCGGGTAAACCGACCACGCAGCAGATATGCATTTAGCTGCGCTTGCAGTTGAATAAGTATCCGCTCGCGTTTACCTAATTATACTCAGTTCGCGATCGACCTCCATCGTCGCGGGTTCAAACCAACATACCATTTCAACCATTTCATACCATTTTACCATAAATAACCAGTATAACGTGTGTCTTGTGAATATAGTCCATACATACCATAACCAGTGACTTTCCTTGACCACCAACCAACTACTTACCAATCACAAAGGGCTGTTTGGGGAACAACCAACACCATCTACCACAACCACAACCCCCAGACACAACCCTTTTCATGGTCCTTCGAACAAACCTACCAGCTCCTATCAAGTGATACAGTGAAGTGAAACCATACCATTGGATTACAGTGATTGATTATTGAGGACAGACGCAGGTTGCAGAAAAAAGGTCAGACCAAACCATTTTATTTTATTTTTATTGCTTTGTACTTTTTTTGACACTATGGATAACTTGTTCATCAACCAAACTGAAATCTACGAAGCAATAAAAAAGCTGCTGGTTAATTTCAAAAAAGATGGAGCGGAAAGAAAGACGTTTGACTATTGTAAGCGTAAAAATGACCTTTTGGA
The DNA here is from genome assembly GCA_955876795.1 of Eupithecia tripunctaria. Classification (NCBI taxonomy): domain Eukaryota; kingdom Metazoa; phylum Arthropoda; class Insecta; order Lepidoptera; family Geometridae; genus Eupithecia; species Eupithecia tripunctaria. The sequence continues at coordinate 1,673,480 of OY041616.1, read as the reverse complement.
GACCTATTGGTCCACGTACCTTGACAATCATTGTAAAATTAATAAATTAGCGGAACCTGACCATGTTTATAACACAAAAGGCTGTTATGAAACAGCCGAAGAAGTTTATCTGGCCGCTAAAACCCTTTTAAAAAAAACCATTGACCAGTTAGAGATACAAATTGCTCAACAACGTAGCCTACGCGTACCAGAAGCTGAGGCGAACCGACCAGGCACGTCAACTCGACCAACTACTCCTCAATCAAGCACTCCCCAACCAGAAGGGAGATCCTTGGCTACAACGGGAAACACCAACAAGCTGGAAGAGTTGATTAGGAAACAGAAAATAAATATGAGGGCCTTTATGAGGACCCTCAGCGGAATAAAAACTGACGAGTTAGAAAGGAAATGGGAATTTGAGGACGCCTTGAGGTCCCTAGAATCTCGTTGGTCCGCCATAGACAAACTGCATTGGGAAATAGAAGGAGAGAACGGCTGTCAGGATAGCCAGTACCAGGAGGATTTTACGGATTACGAGAGCATTTTTCTTCATACTAAGAAAGCTATCAATACCAAAATGTGGTCCGTATCTCATCGCGAAAAATCCACCCCACAAATTGACATTCCCATCTTCAACGGAAATTACAAGGGCTGGGTATCCTTCAAGGATCTGTTTACAGAAACTATCCACAACAACCCCTCCATGACCAGTGCCCAAAAAATGCAGTTTTTGAAGGGTAAGGTAACCGGTGAGGCCGACCGACTGATCCACCATCTACCGATCAGTTCGGAGAATTATGAAGCGTGTTGGGAACTTCTCAATCATCGTTATGGCAACAAAAAACTAATTTTTACTTCCCATATAAACATTCTTCTCGGACTTCCAACCATGCAACAGCAATCTTACGCCATGATAAAAAAGCTGCACGACGTTACTAAGGAATGTCTCCACGGTATACAAAATTTAGGTATCGACATAACCACCTGGGACCCGCTTCTAATTCACCTACTTGCACAGAAGCTGGATAACACGTCGTTTACAGAATACTTGGAATCGGTGAAGAAACCCAGGGATCTTCCCTCTTTACAGGAATTCCTGGGATTTTTAGAAACCAAGTTCACAGCCTTAGAAGCCGCCCGTCGTAAAAATGAGCCATCTACCCAAAAAACCAACCAACAAAATGCACCAACGGGCTCTAACCAAAAATCAAACCAAAAAGGACAAAATTATCGATCCTTCAATGAATCAAAAAATAAATCGAATTTAAACGCCTTCCACGCATCTAGGTCAACGTCCTGCGGAGTGTGTAACCTCGATCATCGCACATGGCACTGTCAGCAATTCATAACGTCAACGCCCGAACAACGATTACAAAAAATTTATAAACTAAATTATTGTCCAAATTGTCTAATCAACCATTTTAATGAAAAATGTTCGTCGACGAAGCGATGTCGCAAGTGCTTAGGTACTCACAATACCTTACTTCATGACGCATTAACCAAACAAAATTTACCTTCGCAATCACGACCTACTTATAAGCCCGCCAACAAAGAAAAAGATCAAGTTTTAGGATCTTCGCACGCATCATGGGAAGACACGACTGAGATACTTTTGGCGACTGCCATGGTTCATATCACAGGAGTCGATGGCACCAATCACACCATGAGAATATTGGTAGATGGGGGGAGTCAAGTCTCTCTCATAGATGAGCGCGCTGCTCAGATCTTGGGGTTGAAAAGAAAACAATGCAAGGGAACAATTTTTGGCGTCGGCAAAAACCAAAACAATGCGAAAGGAGTGATAAATATAGATGTACATTCATTATATGATCAATTTTCTTTCAATACCGACGTCATAATTATGAATAATTTGATTTTGAACTTACCAAATAGAACCTTACCCAAACCATCATGGGCGCATATTCAGAACATAAGCTTAGCAGATCCTGAATTTAATATAAGTCGACCTGTAGACTTACTATTTGGTGCCGATGTTTACAGTAAGATTGTCTTAGGGGGCATATTAAAGGGTGAGTCAGACGAGCAACCAATCGCGCAGCAGACGAAGCTAGGATGGCTACTCTGCGGCACGGTAAGGCCCCACTATAACTGCAATGTCGTTCTGCATAACACAGATGATTTGCTCAAGTTTTGGGAACACGAAGACATAAACCAAATAAATAATCAAGAAGAAATGACAAGCGACGACCAGGAGTGCTTGCAGTACTTTCTTGATACCACCACCAGACTGGAGAACGGAAGATATGAAGTACGCCTACCATTTAAACCAGAACTCAAGGACAAGCTAGGCGCTACCAAACCACAAGCGCTAGCCCAGTTTCGCAGCATGGAGAAAAAATTGGAGAAAAATAGTCAACTAAAAACTGATTACCAAAAATTCATGTCGGAGTACCTTGAGCTAAACCATATGAAACCAGCAAACGGTAACCTACCTTCCGAGTGCTACCTACCACACCACGGCGTCATCAGGGCAGAGTCAACCACGACAAAGCTCAGAGTAGTCTTCAACGCTTCGGCAAAATCTTCAACAGGCTTAAGTCTCAACGATGTGATGTACAGGGGCCCTAACCTACAACAGGACCTCCAGAGACTCATCTTAAAGTGGCGCCAATACCAGTTTGTCTACACCGCCGACATAGAAAAAATGTATCGGCAAATACTCGTGCACAAGGATGACCAAGCTTTCCAAAGAATTTACTGGAGATCTAGTCCAAAGGAAAGTATCCAAACTTACCAATTAACCACATTAACCTATGGCACCAAACCAGCAGGATGGCTAGCGATGATGTGCTTAAAGAGACTGGCTACAGATGGAAGGATACATTTCCCGGAAGCTGCGCGAGAGTTAGAAGAAAATTTCTACATGGATGACTACTGTGGCGGTGGTCATTCTATTGCGAAAGCCAACCAACTAAAAGCTGATCTCATACAATTACTAAGCACAGCAGGGTTAAACTTGAGAAAATGGTCCTCGAATAAAAAAGAGCTTTTATCAGGACTAGAAATAGAACAATGCAACCAACCTACTTACGAATTTAAACAAACTGACTCAACTAAAACCCTGGGCCTTGGCTGGAACCCGCAAATGGACATATTTATATTTGAATCAAAGATAGAACCAAAACCATCTTCTGAGGCTACGAAAAGATCGCTCCTTTCAGACATCTCCAAGCTTTTTGATCCATTAGGGTGGCTAACCCCAGTGAGCACCACCATGAAAATTTTATTCCAAAAAGTTTGGCTAGAAAAGCTAGATTGGGATGAAAAATTACCAAAAGAAATCGACACCGAGTGGACCAAGCTGCGGCAAGAGCTAAGCCTAATAAACACTATAAAAATAAGCAGATGGCTGGGAATAGGAGAAAAAGAAACCATAGAACTACACGGGTTTTCCGACGCGTCAAACCTAGCGTACTCTTGCGTAATCTATTGCAAGGTTATTAAAGATAACAAAACCACAGTATCACTAGTAGCTGCAAAGGCCAGACTGACCCCACTAAACAAAACCTTAACCACGCCAAAACTTGAGTTGATGGGTTCTCAACTATTAACTCAACTGTTAGAAAAGGTCCAAAGCTGTTTAGTTGACTACCAAATAGAAATACACTGTTGGACTGACTCTACCGCAGTACTAGGGTGGATCCAGGGTGATCCCGCGAGATGGAAGCAGTTTGTAGCAAATCGCGTGAAAAAGATTACAAACATCGTACCAGCAGAAAGATGGCAATATGTAAAGTCAAATGATAACCCGGCGGATTGCGCAAGCCGTGGCCTTTATGTGCAACAACTTAAGGCCACCTTGTTTCGATGATTTAGGCATTTTACTCGCCCAGTCGACTTGCATCCGCGTTACGCGGGAGCCGACTTCATATGAACTCCGGTGATCTTTATCGGCGGGCGAGAACGCCACAGTATAACATAATGCAGTAGGTACGGTGAGTTTAATTTTATTGACTGTATTCCTTTAGTATATTGATTATTTTATTGACTATATTCCCTTAGTATATTCTTTTATTTGATTGAAATGAAAGTTTATTGGATTTATGTAGGTATTGACTGTAAACATAATTACTCTTACTAAACTTTTTGAATAAGAGGTGATAATGATGATTGTAGGAGAGTTTGTGGTACATACCTAAAGAATACAAACAACAAATGAAAACAAACATAATTGTTATGTACAATATTTATTCTCATTTATTATACATACAGGTGGATTTAATATGAGGAATAAAATGCTTATTTTTAATTAAAATTCATGATAATTTAGAGTTCTAGTGCTGGGTCCAGGCTCATTTTCATTTATCCATATGGTCATATTATGTTATGACCCAAGTTTCATTTGGATCTTTATTAAGAAGTCTAGGTCCTCACTGAACTGCTCCGCGGGCAGTGCTGGATTTACACATTTGCCGCCCCAAAGCTTTACAATTTTTGCCGCTTCTACTAACTTCTAAATCTCTCTATAACTAGATACACTGTTCTAAATAAAGTAAATTCCTTTTTTAACCAACTTCAAAAAAAGAGGAGGTCCTTAATTCGACTGTTTCTTTTTTAATATTTGTTGCCTTAGAACTTTTGAAAGGGTGGTCCGATTTTCTTGTTTCACTTTTTATTTGAAAGCTGGTGCTTCCCGTGTGGTCCTATTTCAATTTGGATCCATGAAAAATCTTGAAAACTATATAATTCAGTTTGTAGTTTTCAACTAGGTAAATCAATTATTTTAGGGAATAATCTTGTTTCTAGATAATTTTTACAACTTTATTTGTTTATTTTTAAGCTAAGAAAAGCATAGCTTTGTTTTTACTGCACTACTTATAACTTCAAAGGTAGGCTAAGGACGATAGGTAGGTAAGGCCCAATACTGCTAACCATGCACCTGTCAACGTCGAAATATCCAAAAGTGGGCGGTTGAATATTTTGTATTTGCGTTTTGTACAAGCGAATCATGTACTTGCCGTAGAACTAGAATCATTTAATTTGGCAATAAGCTAGGACTAAAATAATGTTAATTTGTAGCTTATTCACAAAAAAAAAGTTTTATTCACGCCATAGACCAAACACTATAGGGTACCTATACCCACTTCCCGTTGACCTAGAATTTTGATATTTGACAAGAAACAAGATCTTACAAATATACAATAGAATGTCGCACTTGACATTTCATTGTACTATATGGTTTGTCGCCACGCCGCGCCGTAGAGGTTGTTAGTTTTTGAAATTTTGATTTTACAAATGTGTCTTTTTGGGTAGGTACATTTTATCTGTAGTAGTAAGAAAGAACTGAAACGGGATCAAATTCGAGGCAAACGGCTGAAGTAAATGTTGTCAGCGAGTGCAGGGAGCCGCGTAAACTTTACGTGTTTTTACAGTAAACATTTTGTGCGCCTGGGTATTTTGATAGTGACAAAAAGCTTGTAAAACCAATACAATAACGAGCGAAGCGAGATGAACTCGTATCTAAGAAAAAGGTAAGCAAAATTGTTCACATGTTACAGACTTTTACAGCCGCTGTCAAAAATAAAGGAAGCAACATAACGGCGAGCGGAGCGAGCCGCTTTTTGTTTAAGATTTTAGTGATCTTCTATCGATAAACGACTTGTAGACACACTTTTCTAGCCTGCTGCCGCAAAAATAATGTATGAAATAAACACACAAAAAAAACGGCGAGCGGGGCGATCGGTTAAAAAATGAGAAGTTTGGGTACGGCAATCAACATGCTCTGATGTAAGCGTACCACATATTGTTGATATGCAGTGCTGGATTAAGCCAGCACGGGGCCCGTAGCAAATGTGATCTAGAGGCCCTTGAATTGCATATTGTTTCAAATTTAGGATGAACGTAAATTAAATACTAAAGATTTCTGCTGTGGTGAGCAAAGTTACTTTAAACCAGGGTTAAGTTCTAATACTGACAGGCGGAGCAATACATTTTTGGTCTTATTAGGTACATTTTATCTGTAGTAGTAAGAAAGAACTAAAACGCTTGTAAAACTAACACAATACCGAGCGGAGCAAGCTGAACTCGTATCTAAGACTAAGGTAAGCAAAATTGCAGGCATGTTTCAGACTATTACAGCTGCTGCCAAAAACAAAGGAAGCAACAAAACGGCGAGCGGAGCGAGCTACGAATTTTTTTGGTTACGATTTTAGTGAAAGTCTATCGATAAACGACTTGTAGACACACTTTTCTAGCCTGTTGCGGCTAAAATAAAGTAAGACACAAATAAAAATAAAAAACGGCGTGCAGGGCGATCGGTAAAAATATGAAGAAAATGTGAGAAGTTTGGGTACTCAGCAAATAAAATAGCTAAGACAATGGTGAGCAGAGTGAACTGCACATATCTATGAGACTAATTCTTTTGTAGTCAAAAACTTTTTACTCGCTGCTAAGACAAAAACGCTAGCAGCTCTAGAAATAAACGAAAAAAGGAAAGTTTTGTAAGCTTTATTGTAAACAATAACTATTTGGCAGAGGTACCACGTTCCAGGTAGGTATGCATCCAACAATTAATAATGGTGCGTGAAATGAAACACAAATCAACTTGCGCTGGATGAAGCTAAAGGTGCTATGTAACGATGTGAAGATGTTTTTCAACGATTTTGCCTTCTTAAATAGCAATGTATCTGCAATAATTTTACAACATATATAATGTTTGACATTTATATCATTTTGACCGCAAGAGCCTAGCGCCTGGCCCCCCTAGGCGCGGGGCCCGTAGCTTTTGCTTCTCGTGCTACGTGGATAATCCGCAACTGTTGATATAAGTAAATAATTAAAAGTTCAGTGAGGATTAAGGCGTCTTTTACTTATTTTCACATCCACGCCGATTACGCCGATCACGCCGACCCCGCCAACCAATTCGACGCTGGGCGCCGCCATCGCACCGATGAAATGAGCATCGGCGCACATGTCTAATACATACCTAAATTAATTATTTAGATTCTCAAATCGAAACGTCTCATTGGCAAACACAATATCATTTTTTTAAGGTATTGCATAGCTTCTATCGCGGGCCTTGAGCGCGGGGACCGAATCCAGAAATTCCGTAACGAAAAAACCTCACGCTCCCCACTCCGACCGGAACAGCGGTGATACTTTTTAGTTTTGCCATCTATCGATGAATAGTAGAACTTTTAATGACTTTTTGTAATATGACGTTTGTCTCTTTAGTTCAGCAACTCGCCTCTAGATGGCATTGCAATAGCTTTACCGCGGCAGTCCCCGAGTGCGACACGTCTTTTTTTATGATTAATAATATTTTCTAAGTATAATGTTGAGTAGTTTTTTATACTGCAAAGTATAAAAAACTACTCCTCAAGTACCTAACGAAAAGGACACGTAGTCAGTCGAGGCGGCAGTAACAGGCCCTCCCTAGGCGGCAAGAGTGGGGAAGCGGCTGCTGCCACCGGCCGCCGGCCGCCCCGCTCCCACGCCACCGCAACAAAAAATTGGTAAAAAAATTGGTGCGCAAAAAAAATTGGCGCACTAATTTTTTTTGGGCCAAATATGCCGCCCCCTCTAATTTTGCCGCCCTAAGCTTCAGATTCTATGATAAATCCGGCCCTGCCCGCGGGTGACGGAATAGGACCAGATTGCAAATTAATAATGATTTGCGATAAAAAATTCTCATTTTCTTTATTTTCGGATTTGGTGGATTCGCATTCAAATGCCAGATTCCGTATAGGCATACCACGATATGTCTGGGGTTGACGATTTCTGGCAGCAGACAGAAAATAATTTACATAAATTTAAGCTAATAAAAAAGAAAGAAAATAATTTACATAAATTTAAGCTACTTTAAAAAAATATTTAATTAAAAACTGTTTTTATTCCTTGCAAGAGTTCTTAGATCTATAAATTTGTATTTAATGTGTTTATTTGTTTATTATTCCATTTTTTACTAATTTAATTTATTATTTTTGTAATTTGATTTATAAAAAAATATAGTAGCATTTAATTTTGTTGCTGTCATGTTAAATTTAAGTTTACAACTCTTTAATTCTAATAGGTACCTATGTACCTACTATGTTACTACTACTATGTTACTAATATTAATATGTATTGTAGTGCCCTAACCGGGTCCATGTTTGAAAGTATTTGTAGGTACCTATTTACTTCTTATCTAACCCACAACATGGTGTCAATAAACATTTTGAATTTGAATTTGACATTTGTGGTAAAAGTGTGATAACTTTGATTTCCAAAATTCATCATCTTTTTCGATATGTACTGGTTCAGATCAATTTTATTTTATTTTCGTAAATCACTGCACGTCGCACGTCGCGCGTCGGGCAGGAAGAGTACTGGCACAGGTCCGACGTCGGTAAGCGCCACCGCGCGACTGACGAAGCCCGCGGACGTCGCGCCGCTCGCGGTTTTGTAGGTTTTTAGGCATCATTAATAGGAAAATAACACTACAACATCCACCTCAGCGATTTGTACTAGAAAAATGATTTATCTAAAGATTGGTGTAAAAATAAGGTCAATAAGTTTATTATTTTAGGCACAGTATTGAAAATGATTTTTAAAAAGAGGCAACTTTGGTATTTTTTTCTATCGAGCGAAGTTCATCTGATTGTGTAAATGTAAGCGAATTGTACTCTGTAAGATCCTCAACTGAAACATATATTTTTTTCAGAAATTTACGTCAATTTTTGACTGATTCATATTGATTTTAAAAACAGCATTTGCGGTATAAGGCGCCCTTAAGGATCACGCACTTTGGTGGCAAGGTCCGTCGTGGCTACATACATATAAACACCAAAATAATAACCAAACCATTTACCAAACCAATTTAGAAGAGAAAAAATCGTTCCTGGGCCAAACCAATGCAATAGTCCTGGAACAAAACTCACCAACCATTACCAAAATAGTAAACCATTTGTTAAATAAATTTAGTTGCGTCACAAAAATAATACGTATTTTTGCATGGATACTACGTTTACCTAACAAGCAGAGAGTTCACCAACCTTACCTCGGGTTACACGAGCTGAAACGCGCAAAAATGCTGATTATAAAAACAATTCAATACGATGAATTTTATAACGACCTGGTTTATTTACATAAAAACGAAAAAGTGCACTCGAAGAGTAAAATTTTAAATCTAAATCCGATTATTGACGAAAATGGAATAATGAGAGTAGGGGGAAGACTAAGAAATGCACAGATAAGTCATGAGATGAAACACCCCATCATACTACCACATAACCACATAGCAACCACATTATTCATCAAACAAGCTCATGAGCTGACCTTCCATGGAGGGGCGCGCTTAACTTTGGCGAATTTAAGGCGTAAATATTGGATAATCGGCGGCTACATGGCAACCAAAAAGTTTATTCGACAATGCGTAACGTGTAAGCGACATGATCCTGTAAAGCAGTACCAACTCCAAGGAGACCTTCCGGGACCAAGGGTAAATCCTGAAGATGCATTCTACCATTGTGGAGCAGACTATACAGGATTCGTAGAAGTAAAGGCCAACAAAGGACAAGGCGTCAAAACCACGAAGGGATACATAGCCATCTTCGTTTGTATGGTAACCAAAGCCGTACACATAGAGCTTGTATCTGATATGAGTAGCGCAGCGTTTATGGCGGCACTGCATAGAATGGCCGCAAGACGAGGAGCTCCACGACATGTCTACAGTGACAATGGCACCAACTTTGTGGGAGCAGATAGATTACTCCAGGAGGCATACAACCAGCTTCTTCAGGATGGCTTGAAAGAGATCACTGAAATGGGAATAGAATGGCATTTCAATGTGCCTAGTTGGCCAAATGCAGGGGGATTATGGGAAAGATCGGTCCGAAGCCTAAAACACCATTTAAAACGGGTCATCGGTCACCAAAAACTTACCTTCGAGGAATACAGCACGCTTTTAGCCAGAATAGAAGCGTGCCTTAACACTCGTCCTCTCTGCGCCCTAACAGAAGACCCAGATGATCTTGATTTTCTTACGCCAGCACACTTTTTGTCAGGACGACCAGGAATGACAATGATAGAAACCGAAGAAGATGCTAGAACCAGGTGGCACTTGACGTCCAAAATATTCCAAGATTTGTGGAAAAAGTGGAAAGTTGAGTACCTAACCCAGCTCTCCGCAAGAAACAAGTGGAAGGAAACCCAAAACAACATTACCATTGGGGACTTAGTAACCATTCACGATGACAATACACCAGCAGGAAGGTGGGCAATGGGCCGCGTTATTGAAACTCACCCAGGCGATGACGGTCTAGTGCGAGCCGTCACACTTAAAACCAAAAACGGTTTGCTAAAACGGCCAATCGTCAAACTGTCGATCTTACCTGTTAACCAAAATGCTCGAAATTTACCAGAAAACGACCAAAAACAGGACAGCGAATCAGAAGAGGAACCAACAACCAAACCAGAACCAAAACGAAGGAGACACCGACCAAAATTATTTACCATTGCTACAGCACTATTTTGTTTCATGACATTATTATCGCCAGCTCTCGGTCTATACAGTGTAAGAGAACTACCAAAAAACCAGACCCTCTATTTTGATCCCATATCGAAACTACAATTAATTCGAGATAAGTGGACTCTGATCGTATATCATGACATGGAACCCTATTGGACAGGAATAGACGCATATCAAAAAATATCAAACTATTTAGATAAGTTATGCGCTATTATTGAAAACCAATCCCATTGTAATATTATCCTACAACAAGCCGAACACGAATTCAAGGAACTGAAATACTACAATGATCTTTTGCTAACTCAACATTATAATATCCACGCTAGACGCCGCCGGCGCCGCGGCCTTGTTGACGGTGTCGGGTATCTAGCCAATGAATTATTTGGAGTACTAGATTCTCGGTTCGCAGACCAGTATACCAAGGACATTAAAACCATACAGCGTAACGAGAAACATCTATCTAGCCTCTGGAAAAACCAAACCTCTGTTATTGAAGCGGAATTCAATCTTATGAAGAAAATGGAGCTGACTGTCGATAAACAACACAAGTTAATAAATAAAAAACTTAACGACTTTCAAGAGAACACAAGCATTCTTCAGCGAGAACTTCAAAATGTTTCATACATTCAAGAGTTTACTCTAACTGCAATGGCGGGTAACACCTTACTACAGAGCTTACGAAGATTACAAGAAACGCTTATTGACACAATCACAAACATCTACCATGGTCAAATAAGTATGAACCTACTTACACCAACGCAATTGAAAAGTGAGCTTCAAACCATAAGCGGTCAAATGCCTACCGATCTCACTTTACCAATAAAAAATATCAATACCGATTTTCAATATATTTATAAGCTTCTTAAGGTCAAGGCCAGAGCTACCAAAGCTTACGTCATAATAGAAGTCACATTTCCGCTCATAGCCAGAGAAAGCTACCAACTTTATAAATTACTGTCTGTACCTCACCAAATAAATACTAAAATGGTCAAAATATCACCTATATCTGAGTATGTCGCTGTCAACCTAAAAAGAGACTGCTACTTCACTGTAACCAATAATGAACTCATGGAATGCGTGCACCATGGACTAGCTTATTTATGTCCACAGCGCAAACCTATAAACAAGTTGGACAATGATAATAATTTCTGTAAAATAAATAAAGAAACCAACAAATGTAATGTAGATAGTTCAAACTGCGAAAACAATTGGGTCACTCTACGTTCGTCATCTCAGCATTTTTATTTTTGTTGTAATACTTACACAATAAAGATAATATGTAACGATCAAGTTACCCTACGCCAGCTGAGTGGGAGTGGGGTCATTGCGACCAGCCAGGAGTGTATTCTCAAAGGCAATGACTTTACATTGTACACCATTCGTCACCAATCGAACCAAGTCAACTTAACGTCGGACATATACATTCCCGAACTAGACCAAATCAACCACATAGTCAACGTGAAAATACCTAACTACGAAACTAACCAAGAAGGGAACCTGAACTCATCCTTTACGAGTTTAGGAGAGTCCATCAAAGAACTAAAGAATAGTAACACAGAAGTCGAAGAAGTATCTTACCATGACATCCACCACTACGCCATCAGCTACATCACTTTAGCGGGCGTAGTGAGCGCTATAATAGCATGGATGTGGAGGAGTGGACGTTGCCGCCGACGGGTACCTGCTGCGGGGCGCCGCGGCGAGGGTCGCTGCCCGCAGGCCGCCGAGGCGGCGACCCCGCCGCCCTCCAGACCTCGGCGTCGACGCGGAAGTCACCGTCAACAGGAGTTAGCTGAAACTTCCGCTCCGCCGAGGCCCACCAGTGCACCACCACCAGTTGAAATGATCAGTGCTAGTGAGTTAAACAGGCGCCCAGAGGCCCTAGAAGTGCTCAGTGCTAATCGGTTAAATAAAAGAAGTGAAATCGGTTTTCAGCTCAACAGTTATACCAATCGTTGGCCGGACAGAGCGGTTAGGCGGGGTAGAACGGACAGAGGGCTAGATAATAACGGTTTTGAGGAAGAGACAACATTTTAGTGATAAGGTTTAATTACGTTTAGTTTATACTACAATACCATTTTACTTACTAAATTTTACTATAAGATATTGCATGTTTCGTAAGAATTATTAGATTAAGACCATTGTGCTTTTTATTATTTGCTTTTTATACAATATTTTATACCAATTTGTTATTATCAATTGATGACATTTATAAGATGTAGGTGTTATGTATCACCATCATTCACAGCATCCTCATCTCGTCGTCGGGAGTATGTTCGGGTAAACCGACCACGCAGCAGATATGCATTTAGCTGCGCTTGCAGTTGAATAAGTATCCGCTCGCGTTTACCTAATTATACTCAGTTCGCGATCGACCTCCATCGTCGCGGGTTCAAACCAACATACCATTTCAACCATTTCATACCATTTTACCATAAATAACCAGTATAACGTGTGTCTTGTGAATATAGTCCATACATACCATAACCAGTGACTTTCCTTGACCACCAACCAACTACTTACCAATCACAAAGGGCTGTTTGGGGAACAACCAACACCATCTACCACAACCACAACCCCCAGACACAACCCTTTTCAATTATGGTCCGGTAACAAGGTACTTATTTTCAGGTGATCAACGCGAGCGGCAGACTGATGATGGTCCAAAGAGAGGAATACGACGTTGATGAAGACAATAACCCGGTAAGTTAGATTCCTCAACCTCAACAGCCTAATTATGGCGCAGTGCAGGACGCAGGCCTCCCCCTGTAGGCCTTGCACATGGATTGTTGTCTAGGGTAGAATAGGAAAACAATATTTTTTCATAGAATACAAAATCATCATCAGCCTATATTAGTCCACTGCTGGACATAGGCCTCCCCTAATGAGCGCCATAGCGCCCTGTCTTCAGCTTGACGCATCCAGCATCTGCCTGCAGTCTTTCGCAGATCGTCATCCCACCTGGCCGGAGGGCGCCCTACACTACGTTTGCCGAGTCGCGGTCTCCACTCAAGAACTCTTTTACCCCATCGGTTGTCAGTTCTTCGCGAAATATGGCCGGCCCACTGCCACTTCAGCTTGCTAATTCTTTGAGTTATGTCAATAACTTTGGTTCTCTGTCGAATGTATTCGTTACGAATCCTATCCTTCAGAGAGACTCCGAGCATAGCTCTTTCCATAGCTCGCTGAGCGACCTCGAATTGGTGGACCAACCCTATCGTGAGTGTCCACGTCTCCGAATACAAAATGTTTGAAATTTATACAAAATGTTTGAAATTACGAATACAAAATGTTTGAAATTTATTCTTTCAAATTCAATAATTTACGTAATGTATGACGATGCGATGTGCGATGGGAACAATCCCCGTGCTATAGGCCAGCTGATAAGCGCGGTATTGGTTTTTATCTCATGGAGGGGTATTGCATATAACCCCCACGCTGGGTATGCGGATTGGGGATCGCACTTCGGTGGTATGTTTGTTCACGTCACATTATTGCTTGCTGCTTGTAGCATTGTCGGTTCACTCACATGTGACCAAAACCAAAATAAACTAATTTGACAGAACTATAAATGTTGCCATCTCTTTCAAATTAACGAAATAAAGAAAATGGCATCATTTTTAGGTCTGTCAAATTGGTTTAGTTTATTTTTAACCGACTTCAAAAAAGGAGGAGGTTCTCAATTCGACTGTTTATTCTTTTATGTTTGTTACTTCAGAACTTTTTGCTGGGTGGTCTAATTTTTATATCATAGCTGGTGCTTCCTTGGTGGTCCCATTTTAATTTGGTCCAGTTCTGACGAATGGGATCCATATAATTGAAGTCGGTTTATAGTTTTTTTGAAACAAAATCAATTATACTATAGAAACTTCAGTCCGTGAAGCAACTCTGTTGTGTTTCGGAATGTGGTCCGGAGTAGCCATCTTCTAGGCCTTCGTGATACATCGTCGGCCGCATCTTCGCTTTCCATCAGGTGAGATTGCGGTCAAACGATGGTCTATTTCTGATAAAAAAAGTAGTTAGTTTGACGAATTCATTATGAATGAATGTAAGCGGTACGTGCTCGTCTAGAACCGCACTCGCCCTGAAGATGTCCCTCGTTAAGAAATGAAACGTTGGTGTTCTTCCGACACAAAGTAGGTTCGTAGTTAACCCGCTTACATTCATAATAAATTGGTTTAGTTTAGATTTGGTGACATCTAAATTGGGACCATTGTTACAAACGTCGTCAAACGATTATTAAAGTTTTATGTTAGTCTTTATAGATACAATAGAAAGTTCTTTTTAACCGACTTCAAAAAAAGGAGGAGGTTCTCAATTCGTCTGTATTTTTTTTTTTTTTTTTGTCCGATTTGCATGATTCTTTTTTATATGAAAGCCGGTGCTTCCCATTAGTCCCATTTTAATTTTGTTCAGTTCTGACAATGGGATCCATGAAAATTCATGAAAAAACCGTAAAAATTGAAGTCGGTTTATAGTTTTTTAAAACAAAATTAATTATTTACTTAACTTGTAAAAATCCTATCCTACTAATATTATAAACGGGAAAGTTTGTAAACATGTATTTATGTTTGTTGCTCTTTCACGCAAAAACTACTGAACGGATCGGGTTGAATTTTTGCATACAGGTAGTTCTACGCCTGGAATAACACATAGGCTACCTTTTTATCCCCTAAATTAGTTCGCGTAGGATAGGCGTACGAAGCCGCAGGGCACAGCTAGTATACATATAAACAAAACAATAACAACCTACAGTGTATAACAAATAACTCTATAATATGCCCCTTCAGTTGTTTCTATGAAAAAGATGAACATGAATTTCAATGTTATTAACTGCCGTACTGATACTGGACAAATAAAAGATCGACATAAAGTAGTTTGAAAATTTACACTGTTCACAAGTTTTTGTCGATGACAGTACTAATTAAATCCTCATGTTTGCATCATTAATGATGGTAATTTGCTGGTACCTGATTACATTTATGTAATAAGGATTATTGAATGTTACGTGTCAGTGAATATCAGTCGGGCAACACTAATTGTTTGGAAATTATACGTCAAATATTGCGAAGAATTTAACACATGTACAGGTTCTACTAAAGCGGAAAAAAGAGATGGTGTGTGTATAAATGAATAAATAATGCTGGTCAATTCACGCAGCATTATCTAGCCCCAAGCTAATAGGGGCAGAACTGAGCTTGTGCACAGATAATATAATACTATGTTATGGTTACTAGATAACTAAGTTACTTAATACATAGAATAAACAATGGAATCTATAATATATAGCATGATGGTCAGATTATCCTATTTGCCATCTTGACCTCTACAGCCTGTTTTGGTCCACTGCTGGACGCAGGCCTCCCCCTGGTAAGCGCCTTATGGGCTTTTATCTAGGTAGAAAAAGGGTCTAAGGCCCGTATTATGGAACTTTGCTCAGTCATCGGTCCATTCTTGAGTGACGCTTATACCATAGAATAGCGTTACTCAAGCATAACTCGATGACTGAGCAGGCTTTTATAATACGGGCCTAAGATTTTAGACACATAATGAGGGTGGGTATAGAGAGTTTCAAAACAAGTAAATTATTTGAAATATTTATTTCGCTCAGGTACACTTCGTCGCTTTGGATACCGTACTTAACTTCTAAACAGACCTATGTGTATTTTTGCACGCGAATTCCGTGCAAGAACACACTAGCGCCGCGAGTAACTAAATAGGTTACCTATACACGGAGAAGTTCAATATAACTTATAATACATTTTTCACGATGTGTCTAGATCGGTGTGAACTGGCCACTGAAATAAGGTGTATTTTAAGAAGGTTTCATTTAGGGTTTCACACATATCAACACAGAAATATCGATCGATTAGGTGTTTTTCTGAAAAAGAAAAAACTCTATTTATATTAGAATATTTCGCTAAAGAATAGGGGTTCTCATTGAGCTGTCATGACCAACTGTATATGAAAACGTCTCCTTAGAGTTGCTTAGTTTTATGTATGAAACTTTATTATTCCAACGCACTCTGATTGTCGTAAGACATCGCCGCGACTCTTTTGTTTTTACATTATGCTTTGACGAGTTAATAAGGCAATACAAAGCCGGTCCAAATTCAAGATTCTGAAACGTGTGTATTTTTATGAAAAGGACAAGTTATTTAGCCCTGTCCTAGACCGGTCTAGATACATCGAAAAAACAGTAAACTACATCAGTGCTTGGTTCTAATAGTGACAGTTTTGTCTGCAAGATTGATGGGCCCGGATGCCCAGCGGCGAACTTTGCCCTTGCCGCCCCAAGATGACCCTGATAGATGCACCCACGGCCCAGATTGCGGTAGATCCAGCCAGGGCAGAAGGTCCAACTGCGGGATTATATGTTGGTCTATAATCGGGGCGTGTTCTAAAATTGGAACTTGGTTTATGATAGGTCCGTGGTCTATGATTGGTCCCTGGTCAATTATCGGTCCTAGAGGGATGGCTTCATGAGCTACTTCGACGATCGGAGCCGGTTCTGCAACAGCCACCGGTGTTATAGAGTGAACGTTCGGGCCAGTCCGTTTCACGACCGCGTTGAACCCTCTGATTGGATCGGCGGTGTATTCGACCAATCGGATGTTGCCGTCCGGTTCGACCAGCGAATAGGCGCCTCGGACGACGTCGCCTTGGCGGGACTCCCATTGTGCTTTGTTGTCACCAGTTGATGGGTCGTTTACAGCGTAGTTGAATCCGTAGTCGGAGTTCGGCTGGAAAGGATCTTCTGTTAAAAACTACAAAGTCCTCTTTAGCGTAATTTTAAAGAGATAACTGATAAGGAATGGATTTAGTAATGACGTAAAAATATGTTTTATGTTAAGTTCTATAAAGTAATTTTTGGTCAAATTTTAAAGCTTATTCAAGGCTCTTACTTACAATACTATCGACGGCGTAGAGGGGTCCCCCGATGGGGTTCGCCAATGCGACTGCGACGGTTGCCATAAGGCATGACAGCTGGAAGTAAAACAGTTATTATATATTACATGTCATAATACCTAGATATAATCAGCTGGTTAATTTTTGTCAACGCCATCTGGTTCCGATAGAAGCCTTATATGAAAACTAATAATCAGAAGGGGACTAAGCAACTGCGTTTCGTAGTAGAGTCTGTTCAAAAAGAGAAGCGTCGTGGCGTAACACTTTTAGTCGTACTGCAATGACAGAGCAGTGTTGTCAACGCAACAAAAGTTGTCAATTGACACACGCGCGCCCTCCATTCCCACGACGCTTCTCTTTTTGACAGACTCTAGTAGGTACTTTATCATGTATTTTATTGTTTGAAAAACAGGTTACACTGGCCCAAGGTTTCAGACTCAAAGATAACGGATCTGTTGATCTTGCAAATATTTTCTCTGACAAGATTCGACCACGTAACTTCTGGTCTTATCACAATTCACTGCGCTTCGGATGTCTCCAGCATCTTAGCGACTTCTTCCCTTTCAAGTCGGGCATCCGATATTAGGAATTTATGATACCCCATTTCGGCACCCCAAGGGAAATTAACAGGAAGGTAAAACAAGGAAGTTCCGTTACCGCAAAATATGTATTCATATTTCCTGACGAAGGTACTCCAGTGAGCTGACAAAGTGTACTGATGCTTTATCACCACCTACTTGCTTATTTATACTACACTAATTATTCGACCTGGCACGCCCTGGTTTATCAAGCATCTTCACCCCGATTTGTGTCAGCTATACTTTTTGTATTTTAATTTTTGCATACAACCAGTTCCGATGTTCGAGTAATTAGGTATGCGGACAATTATGAACTAATACAGTAATTTGTAGGTGATTATGCGTTCGGATGTTTTTTTTATTTGTTTGTATAGTGGCTTAGGAACTGCCATCGAGTTATCGTGTATCATTACTTCTGCACGCAAGTAAGTGTTTAAAATATAAATTCGTGCATAAATTGTGGACGTGAGCAGTACTCTAAGTAACGAAATCGAAGTTTCTGATTGATATTATGTAAGCGACATAAGAGTTCGTTTTGCACAAAAACAAAAACTAAACTTCGATTTTGCTTTTCTGAATAGGCCCCCAGGATCGTACAGAAGCGTGATAGAGAGGTGCTGGACATTTGCCGCCCCAAAGCTATACAATTTCTGCCACCCCTACTGACTTGTAAAACTAGATACACTGTTTATAATAAAGTAAATTCCTTTTTTAAGGAATAATCTTGTTACTAGATTATTTTTACATTTTAAGCTAAGAAAAGCAAGGGTTTCTTTTTACTTTACACTGTTTACAATAAAGTAAATTCATTTTTTAAGGAATAATCTTGTTACTAGATTATTTTTACATTTTAAGCTAAGAAAAGCAAGGGTTTCTTTTTACTTTACACTGTTTACAATAAAGTAAATTCATTTTTTAAGGAATAATCTTGTTACTAGATTATTTTTACATTTTAAGCTAAGAAAAGCAAGGGTTTCTTTTTACTTTACTACTTATGAGGTGTGGTGGGCTAAGGAATATAGGTACCGATACTGCACCTGCAACGATGTGTGACAGGTGCAACCATGCACCTATAAACGTCAAAATATCAAAAGTTGACAATATGTGGTCTCAAAAACTCATGTCTATATATAACCTGTTAGAGCCGTGATATAAATAAATCTTCTAAGTCAATCAAACGTTACAGCCGTTTATGTCCGATTTTTTTAAAGTTAACAAGCTAATCACATATACTTCCCGTAGAACTAGAATCATGTACTGTAATGTGTCATTACTGTATGTACCATTGTTTTTGGGCCAATTTTGCCGCCCTAAGCTTTAGCTTCTATGGTAAATCCCGCACTGACTATACCCATCAGTGGGTATAATAGGCCTCTCCATCATCCATCTGATTCTGTGTTTTTCTCGATCTTGCGAAAACTTAAAGAAAACTTCGAGCGGTATTCATTAAGTATGGCTTTAACCTGGTTATGTTTTTTCTGCCAATGTGCCGCTTAAACGTTTTATATTTACTTACATATTACCTATCGTAATCCAAAAATATTTTCATTCCTAATTGATTATTGTAATGCGTGCATTTTCTGCACGCCCTAGTCTTTCCTTCCAAATATTCAGCGTAGCAATTTCGAATAGCAACAAATCTCGGAGTCTTTTAAGGTGTCTTTGTGTACACTGTTGCGGCATGATCATAATGCAGCCAGCTGCATTATGATCATGCCATGACTGTATCGTATCTATTTTGAATGGAGCATAAACGTAAACAAACCGCCCATACTTAACCTAAAATCAAAAGAGGTTTTAGGTATACGATTATTAACTAATAATATTTTTTTCAATGATGTATTTGAATTATTTTGCATGCTACATTGACTCAATTGTCTTACTTGTAAAGATAGATGTAATGTTTTTCAATAAATACAAATACAAAAAATACATCTTGATGCGATTTCGACTTTCCTGGCATATGAAAAATGAACTTGTTATGAACAGAATCTGAAAATTGATATGGACCTTTAAAACACTACGACATATCACAACTCTGACTTAAATCTTTAGCCCAATCAATTATAGGTTATTGTTTACCAGTTTGGGACGGGGCGACCAAAACCAAATTTCTAGAACTTGAGCGTGCTCAACGATGTCTACTTAAAGTAATGTTTTATAAGCCGTATAGATTTTCCACTGAAAGCCTGAAGAAGTTTACCTCACATCTGGTCTACTTTCAGTCCGGAAGCTGTACGTACTCCAGCTAGCTTTAAAAACCCATGCGACATTGACTTATGATGCTGAATTGGTAAATGTAATTTCTCGTAGAAAAAAAGGCCCAGTAGTAGTGAAATGATCAAAAACAACATTCTCTAAGAGACAATACAATGACAGTCTGCTCATATTTACAATAAACTAAATAAAGAATTAGGTATCTATAAGGTGACTTATTTCTATTGTAAAGAGTAAAGAGTATGGAGGCTCCCTAATCAATTCATGGTTGTTAAAAAAGGTACTGCAATAAAAGGTAAGATAAGCTTATGAGCTTTTAAGTACTAAATTTTCGTTAGTAATGTAAAGTAAGCGCCTGACTTTGAGCTTATTTCGTATATTATCGTGTAGCTGCAAAACTGCTATTCCGGCCCTGAAGTGTTGCTCCCTCGACTCGCTAGATTATTAAGATCATCGTTAATGATGCCACAGTCTTTAGTGCATGATTGATGTCACAGCACCAAACATCTTTATTGGATGCTAGCGTGAGATTTCTTAATGGTAGGTTGCTAAATGCTCATTTGAACCTAGTGTTGTGACGACCTCAGTGGCGCAGCGGGCGAAGGTCCGCCTGCGACGTAGGTTGCGGGGTTAGATTCCCGCCTCTGGACAAATGTGTGTACTATCTGCAGATATGTGTTACGGGTGCTCTGGATGTTTCAAATAATAAAAATACTATCTAAGTAATGCATTGTATACGTATTAAGTATATCAGTTATCTAGTACCCACCCATAACACAAGCTCTGCTTAGCTTGGGGCTAAATAGTTGATGGCTGTGTGAATTGTTCAGCATTATTTATTTTGTTTATCTTTTGTACTACCTCCTGACTATTAACCAATAGGTTAGATTCGTGAACATTTCAGTTATTAGGTATACTCGTATTCTCCATTAGATTTTTTCAAAGGTTTTCTTTTCAAACCTAACCGTCCTATAGAAATAGCAGTCAAGTGGTGGTGTGACTAGAATTGTATCTTAGCCTCTGAGACCAGAGGGGTTAGTCTATTTGACGTTAGTTACGAGACGTGATCGTAACGTCTCCTTTTTTCACTTTTTTCATTTGGTATGGCACCTCTATCGTCCAGGCAGGGAACTACGCAAATCCCCATACAAAAGGGAGACGTCACCTATTTTATCCACCATTAGACTCACCACTCAGACTAAAGCCAGACTATCTAAGTGCTACAAATAAAGCATAAAGAAATAAAGTGATTGTCAGGTTAACATTCGTCAATGTTCCGGTACCATTTTCATTCCTTGGATTGGTTTTAGTCTTTGTTTGGTTAATTTTTCATTGAATTCATTAAAATAACGTATCAATCCCACTTAGGGTGAAACAAGGGCCGGGATTATTCTGGATTGGTTCTGCAAGCATTCGATAATTTATCACCTCATAATGTATGTACGTATGCAATAAGTGTAATAAGCCTTCTGTAGAGTAACATTTTTATCTCAGCTCATAGGATAAATAGTTACCTTGGTTTCAAGATTGTAAGTAACATAAGTTAATCTTTACCCAAATTCGCGGGTTCTGTTAACAAAGCCTCAAGACACATTTTAATTTTTAGAGTTGGTTTTATTCCTTATTCAAAATATTACCATTGCTGATTCAAAACTCATAGTTTTTTTTGAATTTGTTAAATTCTGAAAACGTTATAGACAGCTGATTTGTTTTTCTACTCTATTTAATTAGATATCCTACAGGTAATTAAAATAATTTACGGATATCGTTTAAATACTTTATTGGTCCATAATTGAACGGCTCGTGAAAACGGACCAGTGTACTTAGTTCAATGCCCCAAAATTGCATCGTATATGTCCATTTACATTGCACAACCAACACTATTATACAATACAAAATAATATCAATAATTATTATACACTTCTACATAATATACAGAAGTATAAATCTAAACCTGGTTTAATGTTTCTTCTTTCTAATAACCAGAGTCTGCCCGTGTAGTGAAATAGGTCCTGTCTTCCATTTGAGAACTTTTCCGTTGACTATTTTCTTGCTGTATATCGTTGCGTACGGTCCTGGACTCAGCAGCCCTCCTAAAGGCACCCATCCTCCATAAGAGTGCGTGAGGGGATCCCAGGGTAGACTCCACTTGCCTAGCGCTGCTGAGGGTAAGATGGGTGTTATAGGGCCTAAAGACGCTAGTAAGGGGACAGTCGGAGCTAAGGGCCCGTGTAAAGGCAGGATTGGGGCTAAAGGCAAAGGCGCATTGACCCCTTTCAGCCCTCCGAAGCCGTAGTTCAATGGTCCTACTATAGGAGCCAGAGGCGCGATACTCTTCGCGATCAAAGGCGTTGGGTGCAAGTTAGGTCCGATCTTCTTGACCACAGCGTTGAAGCCAGTCAAGTCATTGGCGGTATAGTCGACTGTGCGGACACTTCCGTCAGGTTCTAGGAGCGAGTAGGAGCCCTTTACGTTGCCGCCGTCTCGCAGCTCCCATTGGGACTTCTGGTCGGCGGTTTTTGGATCGTGCACTGAGTATTTGAAGGCGTATCGGGGATGGTCCTGGAAAAAACATTGTTTTAAAATCTCATGTTTAATTTTGAAGTGATAGTTCTTATCTTATGAAAATTTTACGTTCGAAACAAATTAGATATGCTTAGATCAGTTACAGCAATGTTGTTAATGTTAACACTAATTGGTTAGATCACTGCCGGATGTAAGCAGAGGTGCGGGTTTAAGTCCCGTCGGAAGAGAAACTTTTGATGAGCATTTAATCATTAGTTCCACTTCATTAAATCTACAAGTTAGTTTTTATTAATTTTCATTAAAATCTAAAAAATTCGTAGCGATATTTTGTATAGACCTTGTTTGTGTCTCCATTCTCACCTGATGGAAAGTGACGATGTGATTCTAATTATTTAAAGATAACTTACAACGATCCCAGTGGCAGCTGGTTTTGTATCAGACACGGGTGCTCCAGTAACAGCTGTTGCTATTACAGCCAGAAAACAAATACTCTGAAAGCATTAAAATAAGAATATATAGAATAAGATAAGATAAAAAATATGAAAAATATAGGTACTCTTGGCTAGGAAAGACGGAAGATGGACTACAGCCATTGCGGAATGTTGTCCCATAGATGCCATAGGCAGACTACCAGCCCAATAGTCAAACAACATTGTTGGGATAACGGGAGGAAGTGGATTAGGGTGGCACAAAACCGTATATAATGGTTAAATAGAGAAGAGGCCTATACCCAACACTCACGAGCAGAGTAGATTTATAGATATTAAAGAATCTACACAGATTCACAACGCAACTTCATGTAATAATCCTACTTAATCTTAAGAATTCGATGAACGCATGAAACAACTTAATACAAGATAACTTGATAACCATCTACCTCTTAAAGGATACAGATCTTAATTACATTAAATAAATTGCTACCAGTACCAGTAAAATTAATTTCATTATGTCGATTGTTGAGCCGTTGAAAAACCGAATGATTGGCAATCACTAAAGCATCCTTTTATAAGCGTTTTACATGAAGTATTGACAGACCTGCGTAACCCGTTGTAGCAGTTATTCCTGTGACCCGGTAAACGGGTCTTGTATATGCATAGGCCAAATATGCTTTTAAATATTAGGCGATGTATTGGAACTGAAACCTCAATTCATTCAAGCAACATGCAATGTGTGACGCCCGACTGTGTCAACACGTTTTTCCGTCGATAGTACAGTCGTGAATGTTTCACGCTTCGTTTCCTCCGCAAGAAGCACATTAAGTTACAAAACTGTTGACAGGACGAATTAAACGACAGAAAATATACCACACAGCGGCGTAATGCTTTATTAGTGCTCGTAATCTATTAGTCTGACTTATAGTTAGCAATATAAATATCTAGTTAACTAGTCAACAATCACATTTTCGGGGGTAATTAACACTTTAAGATAGTCATGGCAGGTCAATATGAGTAATTTTGTCGCTCAGTGTTTCCATCCATCAAGGAGTGAGCCATCCCACGGGGCGCCAAGGCCAACGGGTCCAATGGGACCCTTCAAACCACCGAGATCAATCGGTCCAAGTGGTAGTCCAATAGGTCCTTTCCAACCTTCGAGACCAATCGGTCCAAGAGGTAGTCCAATATTGCCCTTCAAACCTCCGAGACCATAGTTGCTAACCAGCGGAATCGGTGCAAGAGCCGGTCCAATCGGGCCCTTCCATCCGAGACCAGCACCAATCACGTCAGGGTAGCCGTAAGCTCCGACGATCGGACTTTTGATGACTGGCAGGATTGGCGATTTGATCAGAGGAAGCGAATATGCAGGGGCTATTGGCAGCACGGGCTTGATGATAGGTGTTACTATCGGGGCCGATTTGATGAGCGATGCTGTTGAGACGGCAGGGCCGTGGCCGTATCCGTGGCCGAGTCCCACTGGACCAGTCAAGAGAGGAGCTCCAGCCAATCCTCCGTACTTAGCCACGGATCCGACGGATATCGGTCCTAATCCGTGTCCTCCAAGGAGTGGGATCGGGGCTTTGTAGATAGGAACGGGTCCCGGCGAGTGCAGGGATGGACCGAGCTTCTTCACTACAGCGTTAAATCCTGATTTGTCATCTGCCCAGTACTCGACTATCCGTAGACTGCCGTCGGGCTCCACAAGCGAATAGGCCCCTGAAAGACGATTTAAGTATCATCACAAACGTCACAAGTCACATCAACAGTCAGTCAGTGAATCAACTATTTGTTCAAACGAGGATATTGGCGCCCTTTAGTAGCTGGCGGGGTAAGAGACCCGGGAAGATTCTTCTAGATCCGGTTCGAGTAGATCCAATATGTCGGGTATGACTATAATTACCTTTTACAACATCGCCATCGCGTTTTTCCCATTGAGCTTTATTGTCTCCAGTGTGAGGGTCTTTAACCGAATATTCAAAAGCATATCTTGGGTAAGCCTGTGAACAAAAATTCGTTACACTTTCATCCTTATTACATTAATGTAAAGTAAAAATTTGAGGCAACTTACATAATAGTCTACTGAGGCGTGTTTCGGCGCATATACTAGAGGTTCCAGTCCCAAGCCATCCGCTAGGATAGACGGCGCCAGCGCCAAAATGCAGCATATCTGCAACATGCAAAACTTTGTTTAAACTTTGTATCACTTTGGTTTAATTTTTGACAGTTATTAAGAGCTAGATTCCTACTGACCGCCACGTAGGTATTCATTGTTAGACACTAGCTAGATGTAAACTGGAAATGCAGGACTGGTTACGTGTATTTTATAGGCAATCTGCTTAGACCTTCGGTTCCTGACGTCTGCCGGATGTGGAACGTTACACACATGCACGGCATTACTCGTGGGGAGTTGCATCAGCTATCCTCGTTTTCATAGAACAGCCTTCGGAAGGTGAAAACTGCTGCATCTAGGACGATGATGCGTTTACGTCATTTGTTTAGATGATTTTAAGAAGGAAATAAGCGTTGAATCTTATCTATTACTATTGGGTACCGACGAAAACCCTAAGGTTTTTAAAATACAATTTAAGCAAGGTTCCTAATCACTAGCAATTCGCTTAGTATTTCAAAGTTACACCTTTTGGGAAATGTGTAAATCTTTATGTTGTCAGGTTTCGCCCTTGAGTGACTATCGGTGATAGGTGAACGACAGAGCCAAGAATGGTCTACCATGCGTGTCGTGCCTTGACGCAATCTAGGCGAATAATTTAAGCGACGTTTTGCTCCAGTTGCGCAGCTCGCGGGTGCAAACACGATAATGCACCTCTATGCTCATTGAGTCAGCAAAAGTTGTATAATCCAATTTCTGATACGATCAGCGCGAACTTGAATTGGCGTGAACTTGGAATCGAACGGCCTATGTTTTGCTGCGTTGTATAACTAGCATAATCCGTCCTAGTTCGCAGAGGTAAATAACATCCTTCCTAAATATTGAACCCAATCAACTTAGAGCTTAGAAATCCGATTTTGACGTTATTCTCTTATTAGGTATCAATTATGTATGAATTTACGATTTAACTGCTTTGAAACTACGTTGTTAAAACCGATTTATGGGAAAATACAGGAAATTCCTTGTCTTGTTGGAAATCCTTTTAAAATATCAAATTGCAGAGCAAGTTTGGCACTAGAAGCGGTATTTTAAATGTAGTTTATTAGTGAGATTATTGTACCTTCGCTTAGAGGTACGATCATTTCATTCATTTGTTTCCCTAGGCCTAGAGCACTGTTAATATTTCCTAATAAAATCCATTTTAGGGTTGTGGGTACGGATCCCTAAAAAGGATCTTATTAGGAATAAAGGATCTTAAGTCAAGTCTAAGTAATAGGGTCCAAATGGGACCCTATTACTTAGACTCCTCTGTCCGTCCGTCTGTATGTCTGTCTGTCACTAAGCTGTATCTCATAAACCGTGATATTTAGATAGTTAGAATTTTAATAGATGATGTATTTCCATTGCCGCTAAAACAACAAATACTAAAAAATATTAAAATAACTCCCAGACATGGTTTATTGCCGTTTTTATAGATAATCAATAATGCTGGACAATCCACACAGCATTATCTATCCCCAAGCTAAGCTGTGCAGCAGAACTTGTGTTATGGGTACTAGATAACTGATATACTTAATACAATACACTACATAAATAGATATAAAAAATATCTATGTATAATATCCATTATACATAGAAAACATCCAAAACGCCTGACTCAGTCGAGAAAGTATTCATAAAGATGACTCAACCCCAAAAGCCTATATTGGTCAACTGCTGGACGCAGGCCTCCCCCTGGAAAGCGCCTTATTGGCTTTTATCTCATGGGGGAGTATTGCTCCCCATACTGGGCCTGCGGGTTGGGGATCGCTGTTCGGTGGTAGTAGAATTTTTTTGCAGGGGGTGCTGCTGCCCGCCGCCGACAGAAACACCTTAGTCGCCTCTTACAATCCCGCGGAAAAATTAAAAAAGATGACTAATAGAATTTAAATATTGTTTCACAGGCCTACAGCTGCCTACCAGCCACAGTCCTCGCATCATGCGTGGAGAGCGTATGGGCCTGCGGCGGGGCGTCGCAGACCCAACTCTCCCGGGCATTATGGCTGTGGTGTGGATCTCTCGGGGCTCGTGTGTGGCTGCCTTTATTACCGCGCGACGCGACCAGACATCCCGACTCGGGGCGGCATACGTTCATGGCGAAACGGATCATGCTGCCGTTCCATCTTAATATCTACCCTTTGAGTACGTATTTAGGACTTTATTGGCTTCTCAACCTCAACATCAACAGCCTATATTGGTCCGCTACTGGACGCAGGCGTCCTCCTGATAAGTTCCTTATTGGCTTTTATATCATGGGGGGTAATGCTCATAATCCTCACGCTGTGCATGCGGGTTGGTCATCGCAGTTCGATGGAATTGTTTTGCTGTATGTGCTGCTGCCTGCCCCCGGTGGATATCGCTTAGTCGCCTCTTACGACACCCGCGGGAAGAATAGAATAGAATAGCATTTATTTCGACACACGCACATAGGTACAAAAGTAGAAATACATATAGAAGAAAACATACAAAACTAAAACAAAGAACAAGGAGGTCGATACTAAATTAAACATTGCATACTGGGCGTCAAATCGGGCTGGGGTGGTGCAAATTCACATCAATCGCACATCAGAATATAATATATTTTTTGTGTTCTTATTGTCTACAGCTATCCTCTTCGACGATGCCATTCTGCTGGGCGCTGAAAACGACACGACATTGTATGCTTCTGATTCAAACTCTGTGTTCTCGCTACCATTCTGCGTCGTTAATAGAACGGTACGTATCTTACCAATACATATTCTATTAATGAATGATACACAAGCTACACTCGCTAGCGACTGTAGTTTAAAAAATCCATGTTAACTTCTAAATCGCCTCTAGCGGATAGTTGGGTACTAAAATGCGCTGTGGATATTGTATTATGCGTATTTACGTTACTACTGTAGTAACGTCAGGCGATCTAACTGTGACAACTCATGGTAGACGCACATTAGTTCCTTGTTTGAACTATAGGTATTATTTAAAGTACCTACAATACGTACTTGCATTGTGTAAACATTGATACATAGATAGATAGACTCTTTATTAACACTGTGTACACACAGACAGCAAAGTAACAATATTATGGGCACACATATTAAGTAAATACAGGTAAGCTGGCAGGTAGGTAGGTACCTAGTGAATATGAGTAGGTAAAAAGAAGAAAGTTAAGAACAAAACCAAGATATAGGCTCCCACCACTAACAGTGCACTTGCCTTATCAACAGGTAGTCACCGCCCGCCCAGGGCGAGTGATTATGTGATTATTATCATAGGCAGACTAGACATTGTGTGATTATTATTTATTAACACAAGCTCTGGTTGGCTTGTAACTAAATGACGCAGTGTGGGTTGTCCAGCATTATTTATTTAGTTTATTGATTGATTGTTACAGAGTCAAGTATACCTCCACCAAATCC
Organism: Eupithecia tripunctaria; assembly: GCA_955876795.1. Classification (NCBI taxonomy): domain Eukaryota; kingdom Metazoa; phylum Arthropoda; class Insecta; order Lepidoptera; family Geometridae; genus Eupithecia; species Eupithecia tripunctaria. The sequence goes on along the minus strand of OY041616.1, from coordinate 1,644,825 downwards.
TGAGGCAGCTACTCCGACGCAACCTCGGCTACCACGCGTGGGAGATCGCTCGCTCCTGCTCACAGCTCGCTTACTTCCCGCACTCCTTAGAGCTGCTCTTACACGAGGTATAATAATAATAAATCATTTATTCGTCTCTCACAAAAGGTGCTTACCTATAACTAAAAACTAAAAAGACACTAAAGTAGGAGGACCTATGGTTAATCCATTTTGAATGGAGCATGTTAGTAAACAAAATACGACACAAATAACAAAATCTCACTTGTCGTCGACTTTCAGGTATAATTGTAAGCAATTTTTATTGAAGGGAGGATCTAAAATCGACAAGTAATGGAAATTACGTATAAAAGGACGCGCCAACAAAGTGAATTTTAGTTTAAGTATGAGCGGTTTGTTTACGTTTATGCCTCATTCGAAATGGACACGGTATAGTTAAGGGCCTAGTTAGTATAATGCAAACTTTTTGTAGAACTATATCCACCTGTGTGTCCTAATAACCATACTATCTGCTAATTACCTGTTTTATGAGAGAACTGGTGCCTGTGATAGGTTTTAGAAAAAACCTGTGGTACAGGTCACCAGGTATATACTCCGCATATAATAATAATTCAGTGTTATGATTATCAACTCTTCCTTTCAATTTGATTTGTTAACCTTATATTTAACTAGCTGCGCCTCGCGGCTTCGCACGCGTTGTTTCTATGGAAACGTAAAAAGGTGATTTTCATCCCACGGAAACTGATTTATGGGATCAAAGAAGCCTATGTTTGATTCCAGGATTAGAATTACACATTTCCATCAATCCATCTCTCCATACCAATTCCTGTCTGGGAGCATCACATTTGATGGATGTATGGATGGATAGATGTTTGTTATCTCTTCACGCTAGAACTACTGAACGGATCGGGCTAATCTTGAAATCAAACACAGTCTTTTTATCCCATAAATCAGTTCCCACGGTAAAGGCGTGCGAAACCGCGGGGCGCAGCTAGTAGACAATATTTATGCCTTATTGTTTCTTATTTGTCTTGCAATGCGCCTATTTATCTATGCAGATCGCCAACGGCCGTTTTTCTATTAGACGGCACCGGCGACGGCCCGGCGCCGAAGCAAAAATGAAAAAAATTAAATAAAAAAAATTGTATGGCTCGTTTTTCCACTCACCGGACTGGCGACGGCACGGCAATACTGCATGTGTATTGTACAATTTGTACATGAATTGTACACTTGTGCGTGTTTTGTGAGTCCGCGGGGCGGCTATGCCTAGAACATTGTATGCAAAATTTCGGCCCAATCCGTTCAGCTTTCGCGTTTATAATATTAGTATGATGTTGCTCAGAGATAATTTAGCATTCTAAGTTGATATTATTAACAGTTCAGTGCTGTGTGCAGCTCAGGAGCAGCACACAGCACTTAGATAGCCTGTCGTTATATAGCGCGGCTCGTTTCGCTCGCCACGATGTGAGTGTACGACTCACTTCGCTCACCGATTTGTGCCGTAATTATGAGGACCCTTTGTCTAATAGTTGACGTCTTTTGGCTACCATTATGATAACAACCATTGCCTATTATTTACAAATCAATACAATACAAATACTCTTTATTGCACACCACGATACAGAAAAATACAAATATTTCAAAAAACAGTTGTACAATGGGCGGCCTAATCGCTAAAAGCGATTTCTTCCAGGCAACCTTTGGGTGACGCGTAACTATTGTACAGGTATAAACGGTAGCGTATACAGACTACATATACGGAAAATAAATGTATACATAAATATAATTTTATAATGAGTATAGAATAGAAACATATAATATATATGTATGTATAAAAATCTTCAAAAGATCATTATCATGATATTATTCAGTATCAAATAAACCCATAAATTTTCGCTTTTTGTTATTACAGCGCGTAAGCCCTCACATTCCGGGTAAGTTCTAAGAAATCATATAAAACCCATATTTTTTAAATTACAGGTGCTAGAAGAAGAAGCTACCAGCAAAGAGCCGATCCCTGACGCGCAACTGCCGAGCATCATAGAGTTCGTGCACGAATTTCCCGTTTATCTGCAAGTGAGTGCAATGCACGCACACATACAAACACTCCCTCTTAATTAAGATCATATATCTAACTAGCTGCGCCCCGCGGCTTCGCACGCGTTGTTCCTATGGAAACATTAAAAGGTGATTTTCATCACACGGGAACAGATTTATGGGATAAAAAGCCTATGTGCCTATGCGTGAAAAAGTAACAAACATCCATACAAACTTTCGCCTTTATAATATTAGTGTGATTTACGAAGAAGTGTTTGTATGTGTCTTTATTTGCTATAGACAGACACAGACTACATTAATTATACAGCACACTGATAATAAAAAGAAAAAGTAACTTTTTTTTAAAGTTAAACTGATTTTATACAGGGTAGAAAAAATCTATGGGCCTTGTAGGGGAACTAGTATCTTAAATACTTTAGTTATGTCATTTTACTAAAAGGAAACATTCCTTTAATTTTATATAGAAACAAAATTGTATTTAAAGATCTTCTAAAAACTTAGTTTGTCTCACTGGGAATCGAAACAACGAAAAATAATAAACGAACGCTATTGCAATATGCGAATCAGTAGGATTATTGTTCAGGATAAAATTTGTCTAATAAACATTTGGCCTTTTTGACACATCAGACACATCTGTTGTATGAGATACGCATGAAATCGAATATTTATTACAAGTTATTTATTACAAGCAGCAGCGCTTCGCTGTTTCACCCGCGTAGTTCCCGTTCCCTTGGGAATTCCGGGATAAAACAAAGCCTATGTCACTCCCTGAAAAGTAAGTTTTTTAATGACGAAAGATTTTTTTAAATAGATCCATTAGTTTCGGAGCCTTTTCAATACAAACAAACAAGTAAATAATCAAATCTCTACTCTGTATAATACCAGTATAGATTGAGTATAATCTTTAAAATGTTTTTCTCTGTATTTATGATCGTGGTTGATCATTCTTGGTAAACTATTATGTAATACATGCAAATTTGTTAAAAATGGTATTAAAACTTACCAAAAAAATTACAAACTCATATTGCAATAACCAATTTAGGTCTGCTTGCGTATTGAAACTATCACGAAATGATGCTCATTCGTAGAAATACGTTTCCAAAGGCGTGGTCGTTGCAAATCTGTTGCACATCTCTCGCCACTTATGCCACAAAAACATTCTGAATAAAACATTTCTGTTGTAAATGTTTTCATTATTTTTTTTGTCCGTTGGTTAGTAAAGTTAACCAGGCTACTGGAGCAAATCAGGTTAATATATTAACTTTATTTGAGTATTCGCCATATCTATGGAAAGGCCAGCAGTGGGACATCTAAACTTTTACATTTAACATATTAGTATGACTGAAAAAAAAGCAAAACAAAACTACAGTTTTAATACAATCATGCTCTCTCTCTCAGACAGTGGTACAATGCGCGAGAAAGACAGAGATAGCGCTATGGGCGTACCTCTTCTCGGCCGCCGGGAAACCAAAGGAGTTATTCCAAGAATGTCTCCAAAGGAAAATGCTGGACACAGCCGCTTCGTATCTTATTATATTACAGGTACTTTCTTTCAAAATTCCTATATGTTTTACCCTTTTCTATTCATCTTTAAATGCCTTTCTATCGTTGGGCCGCCATTTTCTCTGATGGTATTTGGTATATAATTTTTTAAAAGCTGTCGCGATCCCCTTTTGTTTTTCGTATACTGGAGGTATGGATTTGTGACGTCAGCGTGAATAATACGAAAAAACAGAAGACTGTCGCGACAGCTTTTAAAATTTTGACGATGTGGCCGTCAATTTATAAGGTCCAGAACATTCTATTTACTCTCGTGTTGAAGAGATCCAGGCTGTAATTGTTTTTTCTGATGAAATTGAACTAAATCTCCTAACGTCTGATGAAATTTAACTCTTGGTTGTTATTGGTTATCATATCAACTGCTTTAAATATCATCATCTATCCCCAAGCTAAGCAGATCTTGGGTTATGGCTGGAGCGCAACTAATTCAATCAAATTCAATTCAATTTCACATTCGGCGTGAGTTTATCAAAGTTTTCACAGTGCTAACCAATGCATGCTTTTTGCAGCTCACAAAGGTACATAATTATGATTCTTTTTTTATGTTTTTTTACGCTTTTTGGCAAGAAATTATTATATGATTTATATTAGCTTGTTGTTGTTTTGTGTACAATTCGATTCTAAATAATTTCATCTTTATTATACAGAATCTAGAAAGTTCCGCAATAAGTCGGCAGCTAGCGACACAACTACTAGACACGGCACTACAACACGAGAGGTGGGATCTAGCCAGAGATCTCGTCAGATTCCTCAGAGCTATAGGTGAGTGCCATAGCTGATACAAATCTTTTAGAAATCTAGAAAGTTCTACAGTAAGTCTACAGCTAGCAACGCAACTACTAGACACGGCGCTATGACAAGAGAGGTGGGATCTAGCCAGAGATCTCGGCAATTTCTCAGAGTTATAGGTGAGTGACATAGCTGATACAAATCGTTTAGGAATGTAAAAAGTTCTGCAGTAAGTCTACAGCTAGCAACGCAACTACTAGACACGGCGCCACGACAAGAGAGGTGGGATCTAGCCAGAGATCTCGGCAATTTCTCAGAGTTATAGGTGAGTGACATAGCTGATACAAATCGTTTAGGAATGTAAAAAGTTCTGCAGTAAGTCTACAGCTAGCAACGCAACTACTAGACACGGCGCTACGACAAGAGAGGTGGGATCTAGCCAGAGATCTCGGCAATTCCTCAGAACTCAGAGCTAAAGGTGAGTGACATAGCTGATACAAATCGTTTAGGAATCAAGAAAGTTCCACAGTAAGTCTACAGCTAGCAACGCAACTACTAGACACGGCGCTACGACAAGAGAGGTGGGATCTAGCCAGAGATCTCGGCAATTCCTCAGAGCTATAGGTGAGTGACATAGCTGATACAAATCGTTTAGGAATGTAAAAAGTTCTGCAGTAAGTCTACAGCTAGCAACGCAACTACTAGACACGGCGCTACGACAAGAGAGGTGGGATCTAGCCAGAGATCTCGGCAATTCCTCAGAGCTATAGGTGAGTGACATAGCTGATACAAATCGTTTAGGAATGTAAAAAGTTCTGCAGTAAGTCTACAGCTTGCAACGCAACTACTAGACACGGCGCTACGACAAGAGAGGTGGGATCTAGCCAGAGATCTCGGCAATTCCTCAGAACTCAGAGCTAAAGGTGAGTGACATAGCTGATACAAATCGTTTAGGAATCAAGAAAGTTCCACAGTAAGTCTACAGCTAGCAACGCAACTACTAGACACGGCGCTACGACAAGAGAGGTGGGATCTAGCCAGAGATCTCGGCAATTCCTCAGAGCTATAGGTGAGTGACATAGCTGATACAAATCGTTTAGGAATGTAAAAAGTTCTGCAGTAAGTCTACAGCTAGCAACGCAACTACTAGACACGGCGCTACGACAAGAGAGGTGGGATCTAGCCAGAGATCTCGGCAATTCCTCAGAACTCAGAGCTAAAGGTGAGTGACATAGCTGATACAAATCGTTTAGGAATCAAGAAAGTTCCACAGTAAGTCTACAGCTAGCAACGCAACTACTAGACACGGCGCTACGACAAGAGAGGTGGGATCTAGCCAGAGATCTCGGCAATTCCTCAGAGCTATAGGTGAGTGACATAGCTGATACAAATCGTTTAGGAATGTAAAAAGTTCTGCAGTAAGTCTACAGCTAGCAACGCAACTACTAGACACGGCGCTACGACAAGAGAGGTGGGATCTAGCCAGAGATCTCGGCAATTCCTCAGAGCTATAGGTGAGTGACATAGCTGATACAAATCGTTTAGGAATGTAAAAAGTTCTGCAGTAAGTCTACAGCTTGCAACGCAACTACTAGACACGGCGCTACGACAAGAGAGGTGGGATCTAGCCAGAGATCTCGGCAATTCCTCAGAACTCAGAGCTAAAGGTGAGTGACATAGCTGATACAAATCGTTTAGGAATCAAGAAAGTTCCACAGTAAGTCTACAGCTAGCAACGCAACTACTAGACACGGCGCTACGACAAGAGAGGTGGGATCTAGCCAGAGATCTCGGCAATTCCTCAGAGCTATAGGTGAGTGACATAGCTGATACAAATCGTTTAGGAATGTAAAAAGTTCTGCAGTAAGTCTACAGCTAGCAACGCAACTACTAGACACGGCGCTTCGACAAGAGAGGTGGGATCTAGCCAGAGATCTCGGCAATTCCTCAGAGCTATAGGTGAGTGACATAGCTGATACAAATCGTTTAGGAATGTAAAAAGTTCTGCAGTAAGTCTACAGCTAGCAACGCAACTACTAGACACGGCGCTACGGCAAGAGAGGTGGGATCTAGCCAGAGATCTCGGCAATTCCTCAGAGCTATAGGTGAGTGACATAGCTGATACAAATCGTTTAGGAATGTAAAAAGTTCTGCAGTAAGTCTACAGCTAGCAACGCAACTACTAGACACGGCGCTACGACAAGAGAGGTGGGATCTAGCCAGAGATCTCGGCAATTCCTCAGAGCTATAGGTGAGTGACATAGCTGATACAAATCGTTTAGGAATGTAAAAAGTTCTGCAGTAAGTCTACAGCTAGCAACGCAACTACTAGACACGGCGCTTCGACAAGAGAGGTGGGATCTAGCCAGAGATCTCGGCAATTCCTCAGAGCTATAGGTGAGTGACATAGCTGATACAAATCGTTTAGGAATGTAAAAAGTTCTGCAGTAAGTCTACAGCTAGCAACGCAACTACTAGACACGGCGCTACGGCAAGAGAGGTGGGATCTAGCCAGAGATCTCGGCAATTCCTCAGAGCTATAGGTGAGTGACATAGCTGATACAAATCGTTTAGGAATGTAAAAAGTTCTGCAGTAAGTCTACAGCTAGCAACGCAACTACTAGACACGGCGCTACGACAAGAGAGGTGGGATCTAGCCAGAGATCTCGGCAATTCCTCAGAACTCAGAGCTAAAGGTGAGTGACATAGCTGATACAAATCGTTTAGGAATCAAGAAAGTTCCACAGTAAGTCGACAGCTCGCAAAACAACTAAGAGCACGGGTCTTCGTCGTACGACAAAAATCGTAAAGATGGCGGTCGCTTGCCAAAACAGCTGACAAAAATGAATAGTTCCAATGGTAAATCAATATGAATATTACAAATTTAACCTTTTCTTTATGTTAATCTACTGTATTTTTGGAAATAAATAGTTATTGAATCATTTGGAACTTGATTCTTGTAAAGAAAATCAAAATACGATAAAATATATTCGGTAAAATTTTGCGACCGATGTCGTTCGTTATCTATGTCGAGACTGCTCGCCCGTTCTAATATGATAGCCCTAATGAAGAGATTACAAAACTTAACCATATTCAAAACATTGGTGACAGGTTTCAAAACCTATCACTGGCACGACTCTCTCACAAACAGGTACCTAATTATGTACTCTAGACCTACTTAGCTACAAACAGACCTTTTGTGAAGAGAAAATAAATGAATTTATTATTAATATATTGCTGAAATGAATTTCTTTAGTGCTATCATTTCAAACCAGAGTAAAATTGTAAAAACAGATATTCCGTTCTAATATGATGATGACATTTTTTTATACATATAGTTATACATTTTTTTTAATATTGTGTACTAATTTAAGTGGAACTAATTAACTAGCTGAAGACAGGGCGCTATGGCGCTCATTAGGGCAGGCCTATGTCCAGCAGTGGACTAATATAGGCTGATGATGATGATGATGATGATGATGATGAATTAACTATGCAGAGTCATAGATGTGTTGATATTGTTATCAGTATGTTTAAGCACATAATATATAATGTAATACTATACGTTTAAGGTACCTATGTATATATTAGGTTCTTTTTCGTACTGGCCACTTTAATCACAAATTTCTCCTCTTTGGTAAGGAATTCCAAATTCAAATTTGTACAGCTATAGACTCATGTATTTGTGCTTCGATGATCGTCATTCATTTGTTTTTTTTCTTCTGTTTTTTTCTGTTTGCGTCACTCATTTTACAAAATGGAAAACTTAAAATATCGCATTATTTACGAGTACGAGTTCCGCCGTGGCACTAGTGCTGCGGAAACAACTCGAAGGGTGAATGATGTGTATGGCGGTCGTGTTGCAAAAGAAAACACAGTTCGTTTTTGGTTCCAACGTTTTCGTTCTGGAAATTTCGACCTGCAGAACAAGCCCCGTGGACGGCCTGAGACTCAAGTTGATAATGAAGAGTTGAAGGCTATTGTGGAAGCGGATCCATCGCAAACCACGTCCGAGTTAGCTGCAGGCTGCGATGTTAGTGATAAAACTGTTTTAATTCACTTGAAGCAAATTGGGAAGATTAAAAAGCTTGAAAGGTGGGTACCTCACGAATTGACTGAAGCAAACCGGCAAACGCGCGTCGACTGCTGCGTTACATTACTAAACCGGCACAATAATGAAGGTATTTTAAACCGAATCATTACCTGTGATGAAAAATGGGTTCTTTACGATAATCGGAAGCGCTCAGCGCAATGGTTGGATCCTGGCCAGCCAGCCAAATCCTGCCCCAAGCGAAAATTAGCCCCAAAAAAGTTACTTGTAAGCGTTTGGTGGACTAGTGCCGGTATTGTTCATTACAGTTTTCTCAAATCTGGCCAGACTATTACGGCTGATGTCTATTGTCAGCAATTGCAAACCATGATGGAAAAGCTAGCGGCTAAACAACCTAGGCTGGTCAATCGCTCCACGCCACTGCTGCTTCACGACAACGCTAGACCACACACTGCGCAACAGACGGCTACTAAATTAGAAGAGCTTCAATTGGAAAGTCTAAGACATCCTCCGTACTCCCCGGACCTTGCTCCAACAGATTACCATTTTTTTCGAAATTTGGATAACTTCTTGCAAGGGAAAAAATTCAACTCCGATGGGGCAGTCCAAATCGCCTTCAAAGATTTTATTGATTCCCGTCCGACTGGTTTTTTTAGTAAAGGGATCAATGAACTACCTATAAGATGGCAAAAGTGCATAGAAAATAATGGTTCATACTTTGATTAATTAAATATATTATATTAAAAATATTCGACTTTTTGTTCCTCCCATACAAAACGCCAATTTCATATGTAAGGACCTAATATTATCTGACCTGTAACATGTAATGTTATGAATAAACTAGCTGCGCCCCGCGGCTTCGCACGCGTTGTTCCTATGGAAACGTTAAAAGATGATTTTCATCCCACGGGAACTGATTTATGGGATAAAAAGTAGCCTTTGTTTTATTCCAGACCTAGGACTATGTCTATTTTAAATTTCAGCCAGATCCGTTCAGCAGTTTTGGCGTGAAGAAGTAACAAACATCCATACATCCATACAAACTTTCGCATTTATAATATTAGTGTGATAGTGTGATGTGATACTATGAACTATGAACATTTTATATCTTCCTTTGCAGATCCAAATGACGTGGACTCTCCTAGAAACTCTGTGAACGTGCAAGCTAAATACGGGCAAATTGTACAACAGACGGTTAGTCCAAACGCGGAGGACTTATCTGTTATACTAGGGAGTATGCAGGTTTGTACTCTAAAGCCCGTATTATGAAAGCTTCTAATTCTAAGTGACTAAGATCTGCCCCGTAGTAGGGGAACTAAAATGTATTGTGTATTATCCCCCTGCCTAAGCAGGCCCTAACCAGCCCAGCTCCTTGAAGTATCGGAGCAGGACTTTGGGTGACTGACAGCGTTTTAGCTTTTTTGTGGGTGTGGATGGGGTTGATTCCTCAAAGAGGCATTTCAGCCCTGTTTTGTGTCTGGCCTCCTCTGTGGCCGTTATTATGAAAGCTTGCTCAGTCTTCAATCTCTGAAAACGCTTTTCTGTAGCGTAAACGTCAAGCATAGATCGATGACTGAGCAACCTTTCATAATACGGGCCTAAATCACACTTATATTATAAATTTTGGATACAGGTAATCCCAATCCTGGAATCAAACATAGGCTACTTTTTATCGCATAAATCAGTTCCCGTGGGATGTAAATCGCCTTTAAACGTACCCATAGAATCAACGCGTGCGAAGCCGCGGGGCGCAGCTAGTATAGTATAAAAGGTTTTCTGATTGTCCAGTGTTTGGTGCGCGGGTAATTTTTGTAAGTAAAACACAGTGGCTCGTTCAATAGACTGTATTGACACAACATACATAACATAGTAGGTTTACAAACAGATGGCGCTAGTAGTAGCAAGCAGCTACAATCATTACATTATTTAGTTACAACATTAACAATTTTTAACCGACCTCAAAAAAAGGACGAGGTTGTTACCTCAGAACTTTTGACTGGGAGGTTCGATTTTCATGATGCTTTTTTTTATTTGAAAGCTTGTACTTTCGTTTGGTCCCGTTCTTACAATGGGATTCATGAAACATCTATTCACAGTTCAGTTCAGTTCAGTTCATTTATTTATCTTTTGACACAGTAAACATGTTCTTGGATAAGTCACTTTTACATTTTTAACTTAAATAATAGCTAATTAATAACTACCTTAGCTTCAGTACCTACCACATCACAAAATATGTTTTTATCAGCCAAAGCTTCGTCAATTGTGTAATAACTCTTATTCAATAGAATGGTTTTAATAATTAAAAATAGTTCAATGTCAGGTTTGTTTCTTAATTGTAAAGGTATTTTATTATACAATTTAATAGAGAGGCACATAAAGCTTTTTCGTATTTTTGATAGTCTTGTGGGGGACCACAATATTTTCCTTATTTCTAGTGTTGTGATCATGAACTTCCTTATTTTTTGAAGTATTATTGAGATTTTCTCTCATGTATATAATGGTTTGATAGATTTACTCGCAGGCCATTGTCATTATTTTTAGCTTTTTAAACATGTCTCTACAGGTGTCTCTATATTTTAACACACTTCAAAAAATAGTAATAGTTTGTCTTACCCTTCCAGCTAGCAGGAGGTCGCGGGCGCAGCTTCAGCACCACCGTCTCCCCCCGCGAGCCGTCCCCCCCGCACGCGGCGCCTCCGCCCGCGCCCCCCGCGCCGCCCCCCGCGCGCGCCACCGCCGCCGTCAAGAGGAAGAAGTCTGTGCCCGCTAGAGCTGACAGGTACATCATTTCATTTAATTTCATTTCATTTATTCCATCATAGGTACATTCATATATACACTTGATATCGTTATAATCTAATTTTAAATATAATAAATAATAATTATTTTATTGTAAGAATACAAAACAAACAAAATATAGAAACACCATAAGGGATTTTACGCAGGAGAGAGTAATTTATAGAATAAAATATAAAAACAGACAGACGGTAATTTTGCATACATACATAACATCTAATTATAAATTATAAATGGTTGGCTGTAAAAGGGCCTAAAATAATAATAAAAATGTCAGTTAAACAATAATCAAAATTACATTATTACCTAGATATTAAGAATAAGATTTATGTCAACAAATGTCAAACGAGCAGCTGTATGTAGGCTTTGTCAAAGTAAACTAAAATAAAATATGATATTATAATAATATTTGCTGCTGTAATTGTCCAAAACAATAGGTATAAACATTAAATCATCATAAAAATGTCCTCAAAAAGTGTCCAAAGAAGCTATTTTAGACTTTCTCGATTTGTTAACATTATTGTTCGTAGTACATAATAGTAGTGTGAACTTGGACATTCCTGTTTCTGAAGACGAATTGAGGGTAGTCGTGGATACTGCCGTCAATTCTCGGCTGTAACTCCAATTACATTCAGTCGCCCCGTGACCACGATCGCTGTAATGCGGTAGAAACGTAGGGGAAATAAAAACCAGGGTTCGCGATAACTACCCGATAAATAATAATTAAATAATACCTATTTTAGGTCATTTATTATGGAGATGTAAGGGATCCTCAACAGCCTGTATTGGTCCACTGCTGGACGCATGCCTCTCCCTGATAAGCGCCTTGTTGGCGTTTATGTAATGCGGGGTAATGCTCATAATCCCCACGCTGGGCATGCGGGTTGGGGATCGCAGTTCGAAGGTAGAATTTTCTTGCAGAGGACGCTGCTGCCCCCGGTGAATATCCCTTACGACACCCACAATAAGAGTTGGGGTGGTGCAAATTCTAAGCTAGCACCACACAGCTGTCACCTGTCAACCGTGAATCTATTTATATAAAAGAAAGTCGTGTTAGTTGCACTATTTATAACTCAAGAACGGCTGAACCGATTTGGCTGAAAATCGGTGGGGAGGTAGCTTAGAACCAGGAGACGGACATAGGATAGTTTTTATTTCGTTCCCGGCTGAACGAATCTTGATGAAATTTGTCAGGGAGGTAAACGGTATCCCGGGGACGGCCATAGCTACTTGAATAGAGCGCGCGAAGCCGCGGGCAAAAGCTAGTATTTAATAAAATTATCATTTTGTTTGCAGAGAAACAACCTACGGCACCGACGAAGAATTCTTCATAGACGTCATGATTCACCGATACGCGCGTATCCTACTCTCCTCCGCGCGTTTACTAGCGCTTGGCAAGATGGCCGCCGCGTTGGACCTCCACCTCGTCGCGTGGCTCGCGAGAGAGAGAGACTCCTCGGCTAAAGTGGACAGTGCAGTGTTGTGCCTGAGGAGGCTGCACGAGGACTTCGCGTGGCCATATCCTGTGCTGAACCAGGATGCAGACTATTATATGCAGAGGAAGACTAGTACTGTGGCTAGTAAGTATTTTGATTAAGAATTTTATTGGTTCAATGCTCTTTCAAAAATATCGGGACCATACATTGATTAATTAAAAAGGAAAGATATGTTACGTTCTCCCAGCGCTTACTCAAAAAATGGCATGTGTTACAACTACACGCAAACACATACGCTCACAGTTATATTTCCAGTCCTGTGCAATACAAAGAAGAACAAAGACGGAGAGACTTAACTAAGACCGAAGTGAGACCGAGACAACAATATTGCACGCGAATCATGACCGCCCGTGCCGCCGCCGGTCCGACGGTGACTGAGGTGGGAGCACACAATTTTACACAATATGAGGTTGCCATTTACTAGTACCTCATCTTCCCTTTTTAATGAATCAATGGGACCATACCTCAATGATTTCTAAAATGGCGTCAATAGCAGATATATAGATTTACTATTTTATTATCTAAGATCTATTGTACAACGTTGACAATAAATATATTTTTGATTCTGATCTATAGATAGATCAGATCGTGAGTGACAGATACGTTGTTTGCTCAATGATTCGCAGTTTAACATCATATGGAACTCGCATTATGACGTTAAACTGCGAATAATTGAGCTTGAGAACTACCCTAAGGAACAACATTTTGTTTTTTAAGTTTTTGAATTCGGAACAAAGCAAACATCGTAGAAAATAATATTTCGTTCGTTCGTGGTTTTAAAGTTTTGCATCAATTTTACCGCCAAGGTTGACAAAAATGAGTTTTTGACATTCGACTTCTTTTATAAATTACAAAATATTTTCTCGCTGGTCGTGGTGTAAAGTTGTATGTCCAACTCGAGGGCTAATATGTTTCGTTTCGTGCCTTTTAAATCCGTCGATACCTTAGTAGTTTACCATAGACCCACTCGCTACGCTCATGACTCTATTCTAGCCTGCTTCGCTAACTCGGAATTTAATATAGTAACATTCAACAAAAAATCTTTTAACTAATCTATTTACCGACACTGCCTTTGAGCTATATCGACAATAGGGTATATGCATCGATTTTTTTTATTGTTTTAAACGATTCTTTAGGTCATTATTTAACCAAGAAATGATAAGACGCTCACTGAATTTCGCATTAATAAGGTAAAAAAAAACAAATCAAAACTACAATCATTTTCGTGTGATAAAAACGCTGCCACATTGGCGCCATGTTTATTTGACGTCGACGTTCACACTAGATTAAAACCTTTTGTGACGACCTCAGTAGTGATCATCTCAGGAAAGAGGTTTTCCGAAAAATCTGAAAATAACCGACAATACGAAATGTGAAGTGGGCAGTTTAGTGTCAAATCATAGTCCAGCAAGCAAGAATAAAAAAAGAAGAAATGTGAACAGCGATGTCACGTCCGCTCTAGTCAATGGCGTGGCGTTTTGAAATTTTGCGATTAAGATTTAAAATATCAATTTTTCAATGGTTAAATTCTACAATAAAGACATCTCAAAATGCTAAAATAAATAGATTTGTACATATGTAGATTTGTTTCTATATCAATAGAGAATACGTATATATTTTTTTAGCCATTTTGAAATCACATGCATATACCCTATTGACTAGCAAATATGATCCCTACCCACAAGCTATAAAGCCCATTTATTCAATTTCTCAGGTTCGTACACCCCGTCTGCTGAGTCGGACAGTCTATGCGGAGATAGCGGGTACATGAGTCTGCCATTACGCGCCGCATTGCCACTGTCCGGGGTACCTATGTCGCCGGGACCTGTCAGGTAACTAAAACTATATATTTTTTTATTTTTGTGAGTTTGGTAGAAGCTAGGAAGCCTACATTCAGCAGTAGTATCTTTATACCACCAAGGCTGGCAGACAGACATACGGCCCGCCCCTATTGACGCCTGTGATATCAGTAGTAGTATTAGAGAACCATAGTGTCTATGGTATGTCCACGTTGAATAATAATAATAATAATAAAAATAAAAATATTTATTCACAGAGATGGGTTTACAAAGAAGGTACTTACAAATGAATGGAGCATGTTAGTAAACAAAATACGACACAAATAACAAAATCTCACTTGCTTGGCGTCGAGTTTCAGATATAATTATAAGCAATTTTTATTGAAGGGAGGATCTAAAATCGACAAGTAATGTAAATTACGTATAAAAGAACGCGCCAACAAAGTGAATTTTAGGTTAAGTATGGGCGGTTTATTTACGCTTATGCCTCATTCAAAATGGATACGGTATAGATAAACCTAATATAGGATTTAAGACCCTACTTTTCATAAAACGTACTTTCTATAAAATATATCATTCATAAATCAATAAATGTATCTACCAGGACAAGCGCGTTGCCGACATTTGGAACGGTGAAAAATAAAAGCTGTGCGGTACGTAGCTGTGTGGTTCTGGCTTAGAATTTGCACCACCCCAACTCTTTCCGTGGATGTCGTAAGAGACGACTAAGGGATACCAATCGGGGGCAGGCAGCAGCGCCCCCTGAAAGACAATTATACCAGCGACATGTGATCCCCAACCCGCATGCCCAGCGTGGGTATAGCCCCCCATTAGATAAACGCCAATAAGGCGCTTATCACGGGGAGGCCTGCGTTCAGCAGTGGACCAATACAGGCTGTTGAGGTTGAGATACCGTACGTACAAATTCAAATTCAATAATGCGTTATTTCATAAATACAATAAAAGAACACTTAGAAAAAGTCAAATTATTATAATAAAATACACCGACACGGAAATAAAGTGGTATTTTTCTTTCGGCCGCTTCGGTATGTAGACTAAAGTAAAGAAACGTACATAGTTGTGATCCTTTTGTCGCTTGTGATCCTAGAAGAGAGGAATTCTTCTAGACCTTCGTGATACATCGTCGGTCGCATCTTCGCTTTCCATCATGTGTGATCGCCGTCAAACGAAGGTCTATTTCTGATAAAAAAAGGATAGAAAGAAGCTTAGAAAGTCGTACCGAAATAAAACTTGTGTTTTATTGCAGTTCTGTAGGCGAAGGCAGCGTAGCGGAAGGTGGAGTGGCCTGGGTGGGAGAGTCGGGGGAAGAGAGACGGTACGCGGCTCTCATGGAGAGACTGCATCACCACCAGGCGGAGAGAGGAGACAACACGGCGCATGTCAGACTGAGGTAACTTAAACTACGGGAAACTCAACATATCCACAGAAATAGAATAGTTTGCTTGTATGAAAATGCTTGTTTATTTGTAACTAATACTATAACTTATGCTTTAGTATTTTCAACTATTGGTAATCTGTAAAACTTAAATTAGCACGCCGACCCCTGTAAAAACATGCTTCTGGTTGGCAGGTAGAAAATACCTCGGCATTAAAACCGCCCTTTGTACTTCAGTGCAATAAAGTGTTTTAATAAATAATAAATAAAAACACTCAAAAAACATTTGTCTCGCTCTGATTCATTCTTTATTGGCCAAATTTCCGACATTATTAGTATCAGTTTTCTCAGCAAAGCTTGCTCGGAGCTTATTTGGGATATTCCCAAAAAAAACTGACAGAAATCCTGCTGACCACCTATAACAACCATAAGTCTTAGAACGATAATCTACAAGTTTAGGTTATGATAGGACTGACATACTTTGCAAAGGAAAAGTCCTTAAAAATAATAAGATTTAAAAAAAAGGACGATAATCGCACTCATCCTTCCAAATGAAGTCCAGGGAGTTAAGAGATGAAAATTTGGTGTTCTTCCAACACAAACTAGGTTCATAGCTAATCCGCTTACATTCACAATTAATTGAAACTACACAAGTTTTTTATAGTAAAACCTTAGGTTAGGTCACTTTAAGTGCGTGTCTGGTCTAGAGTGGCTCATTGCGGCTGCGACAAAAAATCTCGCGAGAAACGCGCCGTAATCCACATCGGGGCCTCTTTTCGCATGAACTGCCATTAAATGCACGAACTTACGTCGGCTGTTCTCGACTCGAGTTTTAAGTAAACCTCAATACAATCCTACTAGCCACTAAATTTAAATTTAACTTATTATTATTCTTTTATTATGTTTTTGTGACTGTAAATTCATTTTCTGAAAGGACTATACAGCTGCTGGCCTAGCACGGGGTTTGTTGTCTAGGGTAGAATAGAAAAAAATCCGTCACTTTGTCATCGAATGCGTAGAATGTTTGAAATTCATTCCTTCAACTTCAATAATTTACGCAATGTATGATGCGATGTCATTTTTCTCTATTATACCTTAAATAGTAATCCCCTTGCTAAGCCGGGTGATAAACCTATTTTGTAATTGTATTGTTGTTCTTTTAAAATAATTCAATGTATAAAAACTTAAAATTTGATGTTAGTGTTTGAATATGTGTTTTTATGGTTTTAAATAAATAAATTGTACTGAACTAATTAACTAATGCCGTATGATGCCTGCGGCATAGAATTTGCACCAACCCAACTCCTCCCGGGTGTCGTAAGAGGCGACTAAGAGATATTTACCAGGCGGGCAGCAGCGCCTCCTGCCGAGCAATTCTCTCACCAAACTGCGATCCCCAACCCGCATGCCCAGCGTGGGGACTATGAGCATTACCCCCCATGAGATAACAGCCAATAAAGGCGCTTATCAGGGGGAGGCCTGCGTCCAGCAGTGGACCAATACACTCTGTTGAGTGAGTGTTGAGTGAACTAATCAAAAGCTCTTTTATAGATACTTCCTCCAGCTGATGACGGAAGCCAGCTGCGTGGAATGGGCGGCCATCATCGCTATTGTCCTACGCGACGCGCTCGCCGTCCTTAGAACCACCAACGCGGCGCGCGGCGCGGACGTCAGCCTCGATGCTGTGCGGCGGCTGCGGAGAGTGCTGCAGGATGTATGCGCCTGGACTGATGCCGAGTGGTATGTAGAGTCAGAATCAGAGTCAAATCTTTTATTTCAGCTTGATTTGACGACCTCTGTGGTGCGGTGGGCGAAGGTCCGCCTGCGACGCAGGAGGTTTGCGGGTTCGATTCCCGCCTCGGGACAAATATTTGTACGATCTGCAGGTATTTGTTCAGGGCGTTCTGGATGTTTTCTATATATAATAAAAAAAAAATATCTATCTATGTAGTGTATTGTATAATGTATATCAGTTATCTAGTACCCATAACACAAGCTCTGCTTAGCTTGGGGCTAGATAATGCTGTGTGAATAGTCCAGCATTATTTATTTATTTATTTATTTGATAATAGCTTGATAATAGGGTATATGCATCGATTTTTTTATTGTTTTAATCGATTCTTTAGGTCATTATTTAACCGAGAAATGATAAGACGCTCACTGAATTTCGCATTAACAAGGTAAAAAAAACATATCAAAACTGCAATCATTTTTGGGTGATAAAAACGCTGCCATATTGGCGCCATGTTTATTTGACGTCGACGTTCACACTCGATTAAAACCTTTTGTGACGACCTCAGTAGTGATCATCTCAGGAAAGAGGTTTTCCGAAAAATCTGAAAATAACCGACAATACGAAATGTGAAGTGGGCAGAATAGTGTCAAATCATAGTGCAGCAAGCAGAATAAAAAAAGAAGAAATGTGAACAGCGATGTCACTTCCGCTCTAGCCAATGGCGTAGCGTTTTGAAATTTTGCGATTGAGATTTAAAATTTTTCAATGGTTAAATTCTACAATAAAAACATCCCAAAATGCTAAAAAAAATATGTAGGTATGTTTCTATATCAATAGAGAAGACGTATATATTTTTTTAGCCATTTTGAAATCACATGCATATACCCTATTATAGTTTGACCGCAACCGCTGTACCGCTCCTTAAGTACGGCGAGGTGGGGGGCAGGGAAAAAAGAGCAAGAGTAAACATGAGATCGATATTGTCGGATAGATCTTAGGATATCGAGATCAATAATGTTGATTTTATGTAACGATTATATTTTTTTATAACTAAATTATCCACAGGTATTCTGACATAGATTCTGCTTCAACTTTATCTTCCGTTTCGCCTTTGGAACTTGAAATTTATGATGAAATGTATTATTAATGGATCGATAATAATATTAAATCTACTATAGCGATCACTTTTATATTCAAAGCTTTCTTCTTTTCTTTATATATTCGGCCACTTTAAAAATGATGGTCTTAACATCACGAGATAGCGCTCGACCCATCTTTGGATATTTATCTCGTGTGCTTCTTACTACTTCCCCCCCGTCTCGCCGCGCGCATACCTCAGGCGCGGTACAGCGGTTGCGGTCAAACTAAAGTAATTACTATCAAATAAGAAATAAGGTGCAATTCACTCTACTTAATTTTTTTGTCAACTAGCAGAAGATGTGAAAAAGAAACCACTAGTTTATTACTAAGTTTATCTCTTACCAACGAATACAATCTTTGCATAACTAAGACTAACACAACTCATTATGTTTTAGTGTATGCTTATGCTTAACTCACTGTATAAATAAATAAATAAATGTATTTTGTTCCAGCTACGGCTACAAACCATTCATGCTAGCGATTAGCAACCAAATACCATTTCTGACCTCAGTAATCAACACTCGTGAGCGCCGAATATCCATGGTCACCAAGACTCGCATCAGAACATCCAGTACCGGTTCCCTCAACCAAGAACCGAAGCCTCAAATGCACATGCACAGTTTAGACACCAAGCTACCGCAAACTGAGGTTCAGAAGAAGCAAGTTGTGAGGAAGGAGTCACCAAACCTGATCCTGATGCCTGAGCCCCAGCCGACTGTGGAGCAACGAGTGGTGGCGCCGGTGAAGGAAGATGCGTCTTCAGGCTGCACTGTTATGTAATGAGTAAGCAAAGACAGATAAGACTATGAAAAAAAGCTGCTATTGACCAAAACTAAACAATCTGTAAACGATATTTTAATCACTACATATACCTATGGTTTATCCATTTTGAATGAAGCATGTTAGTAAACAAACTACGACACAAATAACAAACTCTCACTTGCTTGGCGTCTAGTTTCAGATATAATAAGCAATTTTTATTGAAGGGAGGATCTAAAATCGACAAGTAATGTAAATTACGTATAAAAGGACGCGCCAACAGAGTGAATTTTAGGTTAAATATGGGCGGTTTGTTTACTAACATGCTTCATTCAAAATGGACACGGTATAGAAGTTATATGTTGTGAAAGTGGATGTAAGCGGATTAACTACGAACCTTATTTGTGTTGGAAGAACACCAACGTTTCATCCCTATAAATAAGCAAATAAGGTTCGTAGCTAACCCGCTTACATCCGTAATGAATTCGTCAAACTACGATAGTTTTTATAATTGTGAAAGTCTGTTTAAAAGCAATTCCAATATCATTTTCTACGGCTACGGTTTATTCCATATGTAAGTTCTCATGGGATGCAAATAACCTTTAAACGTTTCCATAGAAAAACGCGTGCGAATCCGCGGGCAGAAACAAGTAAAATATTAAAAAAAATGTAATACAGTGGCGTTCATTGTTACTCGTTTGATTTGATAGATTCCAAGTCTCTTAACTACATCAGTTTTGGTTTTAATAAATTAAATTTGTTGTTTTTATATAAAACATCTCTTCATTTTACCGCAAGATTCTAGTTTTTTAATATTTCTGTATTAAAAAAAAATACTTCAAAAACAGGGCAGTTACCTAACCATGAACCTCACTGTCCAACATCATACATATATCTATAACATACTAAAAAATATTTGATGTATGATTTAGTTTACCTCAACAGCCTATATTAGTCCACTTCTGGACGCAGGCCTGTTTCAGGTAATGCCCATAATCCCCACGCTAGGCATGGGAGACGATCGCAGTTTGGTGGTAGAAAGGTGCAGAAGGCGCTGCTGTCCGCCCCCGGTGGATATCCCTTAGTCGCCGCTTACGATACTTGCGGGAAGATTTGGGAAAGTGCAAATTTTAAGCCGGCGGCACCACACGGCAATGTAGTTCGGTTTACCGAATCTCAACGATAATCGGGTTATTATTACTTAAACTTGTTAATGTCTTATGAATTTACGTAATTTATAAATTAATTTGGTATAGACTACCTACATCATGTAGATAATTATATTAAAATTAAAGCAAAGAATTTAGTATTAAGGCGATTTTGTAGACTAGCTAGAAGTTGAGATATTGTAATTATGAATTTAAAATTATTCCTAGTAATATTTAAAAAGGAAAAGTTAGGTATACTGATTTGGAAATATAATCGCCCCTCAGCAGGGGTATTTTAATTCGTCGGAATGGCCGTCGGATTCGATCTCGGAAACTGTTGACAAATCAAAATAGCATGCTAAAGTTCCATCAGAATAGAATTCAAATTCGAATCTGACATTTTCGCTTCGGAAACGAATCGAATGAATTAAAAAACCTCTGCTGGTTATTAAAACTTTTGTGGATTTGGAGAAGCTCCTTTTGACTTTGAAAAGGAACTATCAATAAAGATATAATATAAAGATATTTATAATGTAGGGTTTTAGTACCTTACCTGGTGTCTATTAAATGAAAAACAACTTAAGAAATAATGAGGGTGCAATTCTTGATTTATTATTGTTACTTTATGTTTATTGTAAAAGAAAATTACAATCGAAAATTTAAATTAATTAAAAATAAATACGTTTCACTTAGGTATCAATAATGCTCAATCCCAAATTAGGTCTAGATATTACCATAAGTAACATTCTAAATTGTTCAATAAACTTTAACAAATCATACTGCTGATGATGGTAATGGAGTTTACACACCAAGTTCGCAACCACCGCCGACATACTTCTCAACACCTTTATGAATTATGACACACGACGCACTATCAGGTGGTCATGCAGGCGGGGGCTGGGCAGTAAATGCGTTAATAAGTCGCCAAATAAACCCGGTTTGTTGTCTACTTTGGTGTGTCGACTCTAGGTATTACCGTCAGTAAAAAAAACTAATTATTATGTAGTTTATAAAAGAGCTTCAATAATAATAATGTGAAAAGCATATCTAAAGTTAAAATTTACATATGAAATAATTTCTACATTGAATAATTTTACAAATTTTATTGTAAGCCATCTTAGTGCCACTTTTCAATAGAAAATAGTCAGATGATCAATTCAATTCATCTAAAAATTAGGAAAATTCTTGAAATGTTTAAAATTTATCTAGCCAATCAGTACAAATTAAATTATTTATATGTCATCCTTACTAGTATTATTATTACGTCTTAAAAATATTTATGATTAAAATTATGAATTTATGATATTATTACGATATTTGAAATGGTATCTAGTTGAATTTTATTATTAATGTACCTTATAGGTAAATTGTTTTCAGTTATTCTAGTTATAGGAAATATAGGACAATTCTTAGCATTCCAAATTAAGTGAATAGTACCGTGAATTTAATTAGCAAGCAATAACAGGCATTCTTTAAAAAGCCACGTGTTAAGGTCAATTAATCAGTTATTATAGATTTAAGTACATACATTTGTAAATAGTTTTATAACTTTTGAGTCTCGAATTGATTAAGCAGGTGCTAATACGGTTAGTAATTTCTAGACAATATTAATTCTAACTCCATTGAATAAGGTGCGTATTCGCTACCACATTCTGCTTCTACTAAATCCTGTAAAGTTCTTATGCTCTGTATAATTAACCTGGTGTATTATTGTGTGTATTGTTATTATACATTTTGTCAGATAAGTCGGTTGTCGCACACTATATCAACTCGAAAAGGATTCGTTACCTCAATTCGAAAAGAATGATATTATTCGAGTAGAATATCATTCTTCAATTTGACGACCTAAGTGGCGCAAGAGGTAGCGTGTTCGATTCCTGCGACGGGACTATTTATTTATTATTTTATGCAAACAAAGTGCAGCTACAAACAAGAATACCTACTTTTTTAATATGTGATCGATAAGGTAAGGAGATGATCCTGATTCGTTTCCGATATGTGTGGGTCAACTTTATTTATTTACTTAATTCGTTTAAATAACTTGACATGTTTATCACTTTTTATCTCTGCCATGGTTTGTTGTTTATAAATCATAATAATTTAATATTATAATAAATTCTTTTTCTCCAGATACGAGATATAACTATTCTGTAATTTTTGATAATCTATTTTGTAATTTTTGTAATAGATATTTGGTGAATTTGTTGTCAAATAAAAATCCTAATAAATTAAACCAAATGTGTTTTTACTATTTTGCTTACCTTTACTAACAGAAGTCAAGGTAGAGTTTACTTTTCGAAAAGATAAAGACTAGCTGCGCCCCGCGGCTCCGCTCGGAACTCATACAAGTTTGACAAATTTAAGTAATTTATATCTATATTGCATGATGATGAAACTACGGAATATTCTGTTCTGTGAAAAAAACCACTTAATTCCATGGCAGGGCTGGTCGGCGCTATCATACCTATTGATATATTGAGGGTAGGCCCACGTCCGAGCGACGACGACGACGATCCGCCTGACTGGTATGAAATGTGAAGCGTGTCTTCTGTTAGGATATACTGTTCTGTGGTGTCTGCATAGGTTTTTTTAATGATACCTAATAGCTAATATTGTAAAAAGGAAAGATTTGATTGTTTGTATTGAATAGGCTCCGAAACTACTGAACCGATTTAAAAAATTCTTTCATTATTAAAAAGCTTACTTTTCACGCGGGTTCACCCGCGACAGACGATGTTAGTTTTCTATAATTCTGAAATTTAAATAAAAAGATTAGGTAGGTATCTAAACTTTTTAAACTTTCGCGATTTGTTAACATTATTTAATTATTAGATACCACGCGATAAATACCCGATAAATAATAATTTTAAATAAGGTATCTAAACTATCAAGAAGGTATCGTCATAGTAAGACGGGTATCGTTCATATTCATAGATGTATCTTGAATACGGATAGTAGCGACATCTAGGTAGTTCATTTAAAAATAACGTAAACTCGTAATGTCAGTTACTTTCGCTACTGGCTACAAGATGGCAGTGCTGCTAGTTTTTTTTTTAATTGGACCTCTTTCAAATATTTCCATCTCTGCAGTGTTTACCTACAAGACGGGAGATTTGGATAGGTTAAAAGATATTTATTCCCAAAAATGACAGTCACTTACATGAGAATAGTAATTTAGCTTAGAGTTAACAATTTATATAAGTAAATTTAAGTTGTTGTTCGGTCTGTAGGTAGTTATTACAGTTTTGCATAGGTAAATAAACAGATAGGTACAAAAATGGTAAAAGGTTGACTCACTCAAACAGACACTACGAATAATTTAAACTAGGCACACTCTCTACAATGTCAAATTTTATTTGATTGGATAATTTTCTCCAACAAAACTAGCCAGTTCAGTTTTAAAAGTTTGAAAGGAACTTACATTTTTCAATGTTTCGGGTAGTTTGTTATAAAGCTATGCTCCTTCAAAAGTAAACATTTTTTTGCCGTAATTCGTTCTAACCTTGGGCAAAACAAGAAAGCTAGCTCGGCGAGTGTTACGTTTTGTTACTTGCTTTGCTTTTAAAAACGATATGTTAGAATGAATGGAGTTTTTGGTGATTTTACGGATTAGAATGCATGAATTATAAATGTACAATTGATTAATAGACATTAAATTTGTTTCTTCGTATATAGTTCTAGTAGGAGTAACGTAATGATACTTAAAAAGTAGTTTGATAATTTTATTTTGTAGAACTTGCAGGACAGCTAGTTTAGTTTTGGCAGCGTTACCCCAAATTTCAATAAGGTGTAGCAGATGTGGTTTTACAAGCGAGTTGTATATTGTGTTACGAGTTTGGCGTGGTATACATCATACATCGAAGTAAGTTACGTAATGATCCTCAAAGTTTCGAAAGTTTGGTACGTATATTTTCTATGTGAGTTTCCCATGTTAAACCACTGTCCAATTGCAGCTCTAGGTACTTTTCGCAATTTTCTTTTTCAAGAACCATATCGTTTATTGTTAGAGGTTTATGCGGTGGAATTATTTTATTTTTAGCTTTGAAAATTGTGTAGCAAGTCTTTGATGTGTTAATTGTCAGGAGGTTGTATTGAAACCAATCGCAAAGGGAGTTTAAATCATCTTGAGCTTTTTTGACAATTTCATGTATTGATGGACCAAAGTAAAATAAACACGTATCATCAGCATATAGAGATATGTGACCATGTAATCCCATTTCACTTATGTTGCATACGAGAAACAGGAGAGGTCCCCTAAGATGGATCATTGTGGGACACCGTATGTGATAGGTTGTTTACCACTTTGGTGCTTTCCAATTTTTACCACTTGGTTGATTGTATCAATGTAAATAAATGATTAGTAGATAATGCAGGGCATTATTATTATTAATATTATTATTCTACAATACCTTTTACTTTTCATCAAACTTTCTTTTGTTAGTAATTTTACACTTGGAGTGCGTTAGCTTTCTTTCTGGGTCTGAACTTTTGCTTAGTTTGCATGTTCTACTCTATATCATGCAAACTGGAGGCAATTTAGCACAGAAATACCGCTGTTAGCCGTTTAGTGCTCTGTCTGACGGAGAAGTGCAAGCTGAAATGAAAAAAATGTAAGGTTAAATACCTACCTCACCGTTATTTTTATGGGGAAACAAACAGTTTTTGACTCCTTAGAAGTTAAGGGGAAAGTGTATACTGAGTTGGAATCCGGAAGCATTGGTGATGTTGAGTTAGCTGTCAGTCAAGTCAAGTGAAGTGTCATGCCAATTGCATGCCAAGACGTTCCTCGAGAGAATGTAGAAACAATTGATTTTACACGTTTTTACAGTTGTTTTTCTGAGATTATTTACTTTGTTTATGAGAATTAACTGGGACGCCGTTTAACTGTCACACGATGGCAGCCACGGCTCAGCACGAGCTGTCGGTGGTGGAGTTACGAGCCGAGATCGAGAGGCTCGGTCGAGAGCTCGATCAGGCCAGCAGTGAGAAGATACAGTCAGCCCAGCTGGGTTTGGTGCTTCTAGAGGAGAAGTCCACCCTCCAGCAAAGATGCAACGAACTAGAAGCCCTCTACGAGAACACAAGGCACGATCTAGACATCACACAAGAGGTTAGTGGCCTACATTTTATTATAATTCTTTTCACTCTTCATGCACGGCTACTTTATACCGCTGAAACGGTGAAAGAATTCATAGATTTCATGTCCATGTTTTTTTGTGCTACTTTCAAAAATTGCAGCAGGAAATGTCCTAGATGGTCATCCATACAAATATCTGCTGAATAACCTCAGTTCTTCAAATCTAGTAGCCCAAGCACAGGTATTGTTGTTAGGGTAGAACAGACCGAAAAATTTCATCACATAGAACGCATCGAAGAAACAATTTTTAAATATCTATTTATGTAGTGTATTGTATTATGTATATAAGTTATTTAGTACCCATAACACAAGTTCTGCTTAGCTTGGGGCTAGATAATGCTGTGTGAATTGTCTGGCATTATTATTATTATTATTAAATATCTTAAGCCTTTAGATCAATCTCTATGTTTTAATATGAGGGTTATCCGATTCGAGTTGAGCTGTAATTTAATGTAAAAACTTTGTTAAAACAAAATCCCTTCGTAATATAATACTTCTTACACTTTCTATCATTATAATAAATTACTGAGTTACCTCATACGTGGATGTTACATATTCTATTGCACATTAAGCAAGTTCCTTTCACCATAATACCTGCATTTTAATACAAACAAAGTATAATTAGTAGTAATGTGCTCTTAACTTCATTGGCATAGGAATAAAATTGAACATGTTGTACAATAAAAGTTTATAAACCTGTCGAATTACATATTAACTTCTCAGGGTTTCTTACTTTTATTAGCTTTTATCCCAGATGGATTGTAGGTGGCGCTGCTGCATACAAACTGCGTGTAAGTTCTGTGCATGCACAATGACCCATAAACAAGCTAAGATTTCTCAAACTTTGATCACCATAGATAATCTTTAATAAAATAATTATTTTAATCAAACTAGACATTGATTTCAAGCCATAGTGACCTCTAATAATTTTAAAATAAGGCTTAAATTTGTCTAAGGGGTCGGGTCTGGTGCCAGTTTCATAATACCTGATGGTATAAAAATTATGCTGGCCGCCTGCTCCGGGCCTCGGATCCAGATACCATAATAACGGCTGGTCAATAAACTTCTATGTATAAGCAGCTGTGTCAACTGAATTTGACTAATACTTCTGAGAACTGCAGACATAGAAATCACATAAACATCTGATGAAAAACATGACCATCATGGAATTTAGTTTTTGTCACAAAGAAGTATTCTACCATTGTTAACTTTTTGCTTCAAGCTATTTGTTGAACACTTTGTAATTGTATTGTAATGGAACCTTGCTTGAAAGTTTTAAATGTATGTGACAAAAATTAGAAACTCTTAAACTAAATGGAATTCTATTACTTCTTAAAGTATTGCCTATATTGTTTACTAACATTTTACATTCTTGATGGATATGGTATAGGTGAATTAGGTGAGGTTGTCTGTTATTAGGAGCTGTTTGGTTTAAAAGCTTCAGAATGTCCTACTCGCCATTTTTGTGCGGGTATCATCAACTGCCTCTCATTAGCATTTGTCAAGTGATAAATATTATCCTGGCGTGATAAATATCACATTAAAATAATAAAGGAGTTTCGAGCTATACACCAGCCAAACTCGATGTAAAGTGTTTGTAACCAAACCACGACACAAAAAACTAAAACTCGCTTGGTTGGCGTCAAGTTTCAGATATGATTGCAAGCAATATCTATTGACTTGCAAATCATTGATGCTTTGATTTTTTTAATTAAATCTAGGGAGATTTTATTATTTTATTTATTATTGTTATTTGACTATTCTAAGTGCAACATAAATGTATGTCTATGGAATTGAATAAAGTTTTGTTATTAATAAAATTGAATTGAAAATTGAAATTAAAGGACAAATCGACATATTATGTAAATTCCCTATAAAAAGAAGCGGTAACAGAGTGAATTTGCGGTTATTTATGAGCAGTTCCTACTTGTTGTATACATTCCAAATCGTATTTGGCTGATTTATTATAGATTGCTCTATAACAGAATATGTCCTTAAGAAGGCTACGAACCTCTCCCAAATGTCAGCGGCCGGCCCGAGCGAATTTGTTGTTGTTTCACGTAGAATCGCATCGTGTTGGCCATTCCGCGGCATTCGCCTTATTTTGGAATTGTGCTCCCTGTGTCGCATTGCCCCCCGCGTTTGAGCGAGCGGTTGCAGAAATTTGAAGGAATTTCTCAATTTTTTATATTTTTCGTACTTTGCGATTCATTTTGAATAAACGACTGATTTCAGAAATATTTTTGTTTATTTCTAATGGTGAATATAATAAGGATGTTTGCAGAATGAAGGTGTCTAACATGCATAAAAAATAGCTTGAAAATGACTCAATTTGGTGGTCAAAATATGGCAAATTAGTTTCACTCTCATTCAAAGATCATTATGTTTTTAAAAAAAGTAAAACACTACAAACATAGCTATTTGTCATCCGATTATCTATGGAAAATTTCAATACGATCGGAAACGTAGTTTCCAAATGAAACGGAAAGTACGTTTGTATGGGGGCTAAGGTATCCGTTCTGTTCTTAAGGTGAAACTAGTCACTCATTTTTTCATACAAACGTGGAAGGGTAACTACAAGGCTGTTTGATGTTGACCATCCAAAACTAAGGATGAAATCAATTTATATCATCATAAACTATGTTTGTATAAAACTAAAACCTTAAAAAAAACTTCTAAACTTTCGTATTTTAACACGAATTTTAGCTTAACTTTGGTCGATAATAAATAACATACGGGGAAAGAAAACTCTAAAATGACCGACATAGTTTTGTTATTAATAAGTAAAAATAATTATTTTGAAGAGATCTACGAATAAGAATAGTCTAGACTATTCTTATTCGTAGGAAGAGATACATTCAATAGTTTTCTATGATAACCCTTGTGCTAAGAGTCTGTTCGGCGGCCGTTTTTCCAATAAATCATTGTGCATTTCATTCATCTATAATGTCAGGTCAGGTGAGATAGCATACATTTTAGCCGCGCCCACTGATGACAAACAGCACCCTTAAGACCTAAGCTGTAATCCATGTCCTAATAAACAATCCATTGCAGGCTCTGATGAAACTGGACACGAGTCAGAAAGTGACGACACGAAGCGGCATAGAGCAAGAAAATGCGCTTCTCAACGAGTCTGCGGCCATGGAGAGCTCGCTCACTCTGCAGATCATAGAGCTGGAGAGCGAGACTAAACAGGTGAGTGATCATTAGTTATCATTTACTGCCCAGCCAAGACGGTGCGACCCGAAGGGCGCGTCATCGTTGCTATGCGGGAATCGACAAGCACCACGTCTGCGTCTTGGGCTATGAAAGTGTTGATTACAGCACTCCAGACTCAGGTTTAATTTTACATCGTCCTGATTCAAAAAGGTGCGTTCAGATTGCATGACAAAACATGCTATTCAACATGGTTCTTTTAATTTGGACGTGTTTTTAGTTTTTTCGTCGTACGTCGTTTTTTGTGTTTTCGTCCTCAGTATTCAAATAAACATGTTACTTAATCTGAACGCATCCAAGGTATGAGCTAAGGCCACTGTAAATTATGTGATAAAATATTTATACTGAGTCAAAAAATTATCATAAAAGTAGCAGTTGTAGCAGAGTCCAAAAAGTCAAGAGTAGGTAGGGTCAATACCTCACAACGAAGTGACAACATCACTCATATAGTGCTGTCAATTCAAATCTAAGCAATCATCATATCTAAGGAACGGAATTTGCATATTGATCGCGTTAACAATGTACTTCAACATGTAGGCTGTAAAACATAATCCCCTGTTCCCCTTATCGGGTGTCGCACAGTGCCCGACAGAAAATCGGACATAACAATTAATATTACACGACCTCTTTGGCGCGGTGGGCGAAGGTCCGCCTGCGACGCAGGAGATTGCGGGTTCGATTTTCGCTTAGGGACAAGTGTGTGTACGATCTGCAGATATTTGTTCAGGGCGTTCTGGATGTTTTCTATATAATACTACTACTACATATTAGCCAGATCGCATTTAATTAATTTTTAATGGGCAAAATATAAAAAAAGCAAAATACATTGGATAGACTAAGATTAAGGATTTTACCATGGAAGTACTTATTGACAAACCCTGTTTTGTGAAGACTGGTGCCCGAAGTAGGTTCAAAGAACCTGTGTTACTGGTCACAATTTATTGAAACAAAACAACTAAAACTTGAAAAGGCCTGGCAAAATTGTAGATACAAGATTGTTTGAGTCATCAACCTCCCACTCTGTTCGTAATACCAAGATCGGTTAGGAAGGAAGTGTTTTAAATGTTTGCAAGTGAAACTTTACGCGGATCTGGCGACGCGATTTTAATTTCGCTTTACGTAAATTACGATCAAACGTAGCTGGTCTCTGAAGTGTGAAAATTATTCAAATGTCATTCTGTTGAGATGAAACTCGTTTAATTATGTAGCGGTTTGTGAAGCAGATTAGAGGAATAGTTGACGACGGCGGCGGCGTCACGATGCCCTGAGGATTTCTGTGCAGCATAGGTTTATTACTAAGTTTTTTTATTGGATTTATAATAATAGATATTTTATTAGAAGAAACCTTCTCCTCTGATATAAAAACAAACTTAAAAGACCTGCCTTCAAACTTAAACTACGTCCCTCTTCAACCTCAACAGCCTGTATTGGTCCACTTCTGGACCAATACAGGCTGATCAGATCACTCATCGATCGCTTGTGTAATGACTATACAAATACAAATACAAATACAAAATCATTTATTTGGACAAGTACAGGTTATAATAGATTACATGTGAACGAAGAGACCACAAAAGTTAAAAACTGCGGCGTAGTCTCTTCGCCCGCCTCCTTACACAAAGTTAATATAAAAGTACATTGTTAGAAAAAAAAGTGTTTGTTTACTAATTTAACTATACATCATTTTAGGTACAAAAAATAACATTGTAAATAAAAGAGTGTTTAAGTGCTGGTATGTTTGTGTATGTGCGCGAGAGGGTTGTTTGTTAGGCGATTGTCTAGTATATATGTGTGTGTGTTTTTGTGTGTAAGAGATAGAGTGTGTTAGGAGCTTCCGAGGACACCGGTCTCTTGAGAGTCCGGGCAACGGGGCTTCCATGTAGTGCTTGTTTAGTGTAAGTGAGTGTGTGTGAATGGAAGTTTTGAATGAGGGGCTATCTTGGATTTTTTAGCAGGTTTTCGGTATCTTCATACGAGAGGGTCAGGAGCCATTGGAGGCACTTTTGTTTCATTTTATATCGAGGTAGGGGGTATAAATTCAATATTTTATTAGCTTTATTATAGAGTGAGGGGCTAGAGTAGAAATACTGTCGTCTAGTAACTTCTGCATGGTGAGGCTCTGTTTTACATACTATGTCAGAACGACGTTTTTTTTGAACATAATTCGAGTCATAGGTAAGTTCCGAGTGTTTTCGTAGTAGAGTCGCAAGAATGTATAGTTGCCTAACTGTCAGAACCTCACATTGAGCATACAGCAAGTCAGTTGGATACCGTCGAGGTTTGGACATCATAACCTTGAGCACCGCCCTCTGGGCTCTCTCAACTCTGAGCATTTGGGTTTTTATGGCTCCGCCCCAAGAAGTATTACAATAAGAGATGATGGATTGTGCTAGGGAGAAATAGACAGTTCTGAGGCAAGCTATGTCTGCAACACCTCTCAGTTGCTTAAAAACAAAGATCAATTTTCGGACTCTTGAAACAGTGCACTGAATGTGAGGGAGCCAAGAGAGGGTGCTATCTAGGTAGACTCCGAGGTACTTAATGTTCTGTGTCAGTTCGAGAGCCTGGCAGTTGCAGGATGAGGAAGCATTACAGGATGAGGAGATACATGTATGGGCTCGAATTGAAAACGAAGGGGAAGATAATGGCTGGGATCTAGATGAAGAAGAAAATGTTATACATTTTGTTTTATTGACGTTAAGGGTTAAAAGATTAAGAGATAGCCAAATAAGCACAGTCCTTAACGATTGCTCTGCGGATGCTTGTGCCTCTTTCCATGTATGGCCATAGATGACCAGGGCGGTGTCATCTGCGTAGGTGAAGATTGAACAGTTAGGGAGTGAGAGTTTGCAAAGTTCATTAATGTAGATCAGGAAAAGTTGCGGGCCCAGTACACTTCCCTGGGGAACACCGAAAGTGACTGTTACCTCTTCACTAAGCGTATCATTTATCTTCACCAATTGTCGACGGTCTGTAAGATAGCTTTCGAATAGCTCATTGACACTGCCCCTTATCCCAATGTGTTCAAGTTTGTTAAGAAGTAACGGGACTGAGACGGTATCAAAAGCTTTCGAAAGGTCCAGAAAGACACCGATAGTTTTGAGACCTTTGTTAACGTTTTTGGCAATCGAGGTAGTAAGGTGTGATACAGCATCTTCAGTGGATATGTTGCGTCTGAATCCATATTGATTTGCGGCTAGGATGTTTTTACTGGTAAGAAAGTTTGAGAGCCTACGATTAATAACTTTTTCAAAGATCTTTGAAAATACACTCAGTACTGATATTGGTCGATAGTTATTTACATCGTGGCTGTCACCACTTTTGTAGATTGGGTGGACTATGGCCTTTTTGAACGCAGACGGGAAGGTACCGGTAGATAGACAGAGGTTGAAAATGTAGATTAGTATAGGCGCAAGGGTAGATCTGGCGCCTTTTACAACGGAGGTTGGGATACCATCCCATCCAACAGCAGATTTGTCTTTTAGGCTGCTTATAATACATTCTACTTCTTGAATGTCAGTAGGATAGAAAACCATAGAGTCACTAGGTGCGGTATTAGGATTAAGGCATTGAAGAGTCATCGGATTCATCGGTCGAGTTATATTTGTCGCCAGATTTTTTCCTACGCTAGCAAAGAAGTTATTGACTCTATTTACTGATTGCTTAGGGTTGTCATCCAGCTTTAGTAAGTCTCCGGACGTAGAAGTTTTACGGTTTAGATTAGCTATTTTTCTTATGACATCCCAAGTAGCCTTTGGGTTTTTCTTAGCCTTCTGGAGCTCATTACGTTCATACTCATTCTTTATTGATTTTAACAAATTGTTACAGAAGTTACGATAGCGCATGAAAGAGGTTTTAGCAATATGGTTGTTTTTGTTTTTCATGTGTTTTTTGTATAGTTTGTCTCTATGTCGTATACACCTCAAGAGTCCAGGCGTAATCCAGGGTTTTATGGTGTAGAGTTTACTAGAAATTGTTGCTTTAGTGTGTGTACGCATAATTGTCACTAGTATTGTTATAAGAGAATCGGTGGCTATATTTGGGTCAGGACAAACTAGAACAGGAGAAAAATCGTAATTATGTATTGTTTTTAAAATTTCAGGTATATTTAACTTAGACTTGGTCAATTTTTTAGTTTTAGTTAGGTTGGTGTGTAAGCAAAATAGTATAGGGGCATGATCTGTTATCACAGAGTCTAGAATGAGCGAAGTGGCATGGAAAGGTGATTTTACAATTACGTGATCTAGGCATCTATCTAAGCGAGTCGGCAAAATGTAAGCAGGGTACATAGCATGCGATGCTATTAGATTTAGGTATTCGTCGGAATTAGGATCACTGAAGTTTGTAGCTATGTTAATATTTATATCACCGACGATTAAGGTAGTGTGAAAACTCTTTAGATCATTAAGGATAATATCCAGGCAATTAAGGAAACCGTCTATATTTTTTTTTGATGGGGAACGATATAGAGCGACAATACAAATATTATTATCGAGTTTTAATAAAAGGCAGTTTGCGTCTACAAATGATTGCGTTTCGACATTACATGATTGCTTCTCCCGGATGTAGGCAACTACGCCTTCATTTTGTGTCTTAAAATCAGAGGAAAAGGAGCGGAATCCAGGGAGATTAGGCAGATTAGGACACTTACTAAGCCAGCATTCGCTTAAAATCACCACATCTAACTGTGATTTTATTCTATGTAACAGGATTAGAAGGCCGTTAAAATTACAGTTTAAGCTTCTTATGTTAAGATGCAATATTTTAAGATTACCCGCCTCGAGGTATTTAGAGGACTCTTCAGGAGAACAGTTAAAGCTGTTTGACAAGTTGTAGCTTTTTTCAATATTATCAGCTAAATTGACTAGATCATCCATTGTTAGGTTGAAAAAAGTACAGAGGGGACAACATCAATGCGGCGTTTGGAAAATTGATTCTTTGACATGAGCCAATAAAATTAACGAATACTGTTTTTATAATCGTATGTTGATGAAAACCAGCGACAAGATAGCTACTCCAAAGGAGGGAGTGTGAGTGAATGAGTGTGTGTGTGATTTTGTTACAATTGTTTACATACCTATTTAATTTAGCAGAAAATATACAGAAAATTACTAAAATATACCAAAAATAAATAATTACAATAACGAGCAAAATAAATATAGAATCTAGTCATTTAATATCGGACGAAGCGAGGTCTGCCTCGCTATTAACCCTAATCGCGGGGCTTCCCTCTCGCTTGCGCAGGAAAATTTTCCCATTTGATACCCAGCAGTATTTATAGTCATTGGCTTTAGCATATTCTCTGGCTAAGTAGAATAGCTTTTTTAATTTTGGGGTTAGATTTTCGGATAAGAAGATGGGCTTGACCGGTCCCGAAATCCTCAACTTTTCAGTTGTGAGTCGGCTATTAACTTTAACGTCTTTTCTGTACTTGGAGATGAAGTTTTCTTTCAAAAGTACACTAGTGAAATCAACTATCAGTGTTTTTGAGGCCGGGTCTCTAGTGTTATTTATTCTATAGATGTCTTTGATTTCGGAGGTAGAAATAGGCACGTTAAGCGCTCTACCGATCTTGATAACACTGTCTAGTAGCGATGATTTTGGTTCCGGTTGCGACAAAGGCAAGTTACGAATCTCAAGGCAAGTAGATCTGGCGTGACGCTCGAAGCTATCTACCTTTAGCTCAAGGGCAGCAATGTGCTGTAGGTTCGACTTTTTTTCCTCCTCAAGTGTTTTTACGTGGGATTGCAGTGACTCGTTTTTGACAGTTAAAAGATCCACTGCGGTCCGAAATTCATCAACCATTGCAATCAGCTTTTCATATTTAGTGTTTTGTTCTGATTGGAAGTTCGACATCAAATTTCTCATCTCATTCATAAAAGAGGCCAAAGTCCCGTCGTCATACCCCGCTAATTTGCGCTTTATGCTGTAACGCTGTTGGAGAAATGAAGGTGAAATGCCTCTGGGTGTTCCGAATTCAGGCGTTATCTCTGAGCAAGCGAGATTGGGCTCTGACGAGCATTGCTGAAGCGGTGCCTGCTCGATTTGGGAGGCGTCTGATGTAGAGATCTCATCCATATAATCTGTAGAGATTTTCTTAGGGGGTGTTCGAATAGGCGGCATTTTGCGTATAAAAGTGTAGCTCTGATAATGGCTTCAAAGCCGTGGGTAAATTCAGGTACTGACGCGTTATGCTTAGAGTAGAAAATACAGAGCGCGCTTAGCAAGCAACGCAAGTACTAGGCGCTCATATACGTAAGGAGGTGATCGGGCTCGCGGTGCATAGAAGTCAATGAGTAGTTTGAGGTGACTCACTCGGACAGGTAACGCTGCAGCGTAGAGCAGCGCAGGCGGCGCACGGTGCGGTGCGGCGGGGATGGCTTCAATGAATGCGTGCGTAAGGGGGCGTGATCTCTTTGTTCTTGATAGTAGAGCGAGAGGTGTAGATGCTCCGCCGCGCGTACCACCGCGCGATTTTGTCGACCTCTTGTTGGGCTATGATGTCCTATTTTTTCAATAGAATATTTTTGGCTAAAATTTTAATATTTACTTTAAATAAACTTTTATGGATTCAGTAATACGTGTGCTCGTAAACGAGGTCCGGGAGGAAGCTATTAAAATATATAATAAATTGCCTGACGCGTTGAATAATGAGAAAAACGACAATGTTTTTAAAAAAGGTTTTATTAATCACAAAAGCTAAATACACGATTGACGAACATTTAAACGAAAAATAAGAAATATGTAAACGAGTAAAACATTCCTTACTATACCGTGTCCATTTTGAATGAGGCATAAACGTAAACAAACCGCCCATACTTAACCTAAAATTCACTTTGTTGGCGCGTCCTTTTATACGTAATTTACATTACTTGTCGATTTTAGATCCTCCCTTCAATAAAAACTGCTTACAATTATATCTGACACTCGACGCCAAGCAAGTGAGATTTTGTTATTTGTGTCGTATTTTGTTTACTAACATGCTCCATTCAACGTGGACAAACCATAGTTAACAATGACGTCCTCCTCTCTCTCCATGCATTTGTGTGTCCAGCTGTGAAACTTAATTATATAAAATGTAAATACCTCTGCACGTATGGAATACAATAAATGATTGAGTATTGAGTATTTAGTATTTATTTATTTTTAGCACTGGTGTTTTTCATTTTTTTTCCGATTCTTGAAGCTATTTAGGTACGAGTCTGGAAGGAAAGTGCACATAACATTGTCAATAACATCATAAGTAATCTATTTTCGAATAAAATGATTTCGAAGATCTACATTTACTAGACGGCCATTGAAAGACACATTGGATCTAGAGGTTTATATGTATCTACACGTCTTTATTAGGATGTCGATCATCAATCAATTAACTGCAATCAATATACCCTGCTCTGATAAAGCAAAACCGACCTTAAATCCTTTTGATCTCTTTGACAGTTTCAAACATGAGTAGGTATGAGTGGCGCATTATCTGATTAAGCATCCCAGACGCACTGACGAATCGTACCTACGCGCTTAATGAAATGGGAGCAATTGACGTTCCGTTGACTCACTCCAGGACCCTCCATGCAGTGCGCCAGAGTCGCTTCTAAATAACACACTGATAACAATACATTTTAAACCACATATTCGTCGAAGACTGTAAAAAGTGTAAATGTGTTGTGTGCGAAATGTTGTAGCTGTCACGCTTTCTATCAGCCTGAAGCGCGAATCAAAAAGACCTCACAGCGAGTGATGTAATCCGTATGGCGTAAGCGCCGGGATCTATAACACTGATCCAGAAATACTCATTTATTTAGCCGGCCTTGATTCACTAGAGACTTTACTCAATGGTGTGTAGTTTTCGAAATGCACGTTTCGTGTGTGCAGTGATTTTGTGTGTGATTGTGCCAAGTATTAAATGATGTGCTGAGTTTTCGCGACGAAAATGAATGGAGGGGATAAGGTACGAATATTTCACCTTACGATTATTCTGAAGCGAACATTTGTGAAGATCTGTGATACATGTGTTTTTTGTGCGCGATCAACTCGAAAATTTCGAGCAGAAATTTTGTATTTTATTAGTTCTGGCTACTTTGACCCATGGAAAGTACCTAGTAACAAATTTATAGAACGCTTTCGTTCCTAATACTTCAAAGTTATAATTACGAGAACAGCATGGACAAACTTGTAAATATACGAGGTATTCATTCGATTATCGAAAATATTTTAGTAACAGGAATCTACATAATCTCTGCGTGCTATAACTACTATTAGAAGAATAAACTAATATCAAAAGGCAAGGCAAAGTTTTGGAATTACTGTTACTAATATACAAAAAGTGATGGACTGTGTGTGTGAAAGATGACATGAGTATAAAAAGAGAGTGCCGAGATGACTGATAGAAGCGAATGGAAGAAGATAACCTGTTGTGCCGATTCCAACTAAGTGGGAAAATAGCAAGAGGATGATAAAAATACCAAAAAAAAATACAATACAATACCCAATAATTTATATAGCAACAATAAATACATTTAGGCATACACCTATCAGATTAGAAACATATAAAGCTACATTATCCCTATACGAATGCCTGTAGCATGTTAGTTGTCAGAGTCAGAGTCAAATCGTTTATTTCTTTAGACTTACAAAATAAGCACTTAGACAAGTATTTTCTTGTATTAAATAAACAGCTTGATAAATAGTAATTAATTACTATCAAATAAGAATAAGGTGCAAGTGACTCTAATTCACTTAATTTTTTTGTCAACATTACTGTAAGGCAGCAAATAAAAGCCTGCCTGTGTCTGACTCTTCATTAAAACCGCAGTCAGTCTGACTAACAAAGAGTACGTTGCTTTAACACTGAGGTCTATAAAGGCTCTTGAATTTTACTGTGCACCTCAGTCAGTCGTTTGACGTATTTTAATATTTATCGCGTATGTTTATTCATTGCGGGCGGGGAGAGTTGCTCGTATTTCATGTGGTGTGTTTACCCCGGTAATGGGGCATTGTTGACACTTGTTAGTCCTGGCAGCTTGCCGAGGGAGTACGGCTCGAATTATGGTACTCTGATTTCTGCCCGCGACTTTGCACGACCTAATCTATCTACAAATGTCCATATTTCATCTGTTTGCGATATTTCGAGAGAATTATTATAATTGATTTTGTTTTAAAAAAACTATAAAAAACCTACTTTAATTATATGGATCCCATTGTCAGAACTGGAAGAAATAAAATGGGACTACACGGGAAGTAACAGCTTTCAAATAAAAAAAGAATCATGAAAATCGGACCACGCAGTAAAACGTTCTTAGGTAACAAAGAAAAGAAAATACAATCAAATTGATAACCTCTTCCTTTTTTGAAGTCGGTTAAAAAGGTAGCCTTTCATGGCTCGGGATTCAGGGTTCATATTTTCATGATGCCAAATTTCTTCAAAGATTATGCTTAGGTTCTAGTTACGTTGGTACATGCACCATGTAATATAGGTATGGCAATTTTATATACTATAGCTTATGTATAGCAAGTTATTAATCAATAATTTATACAGATAACGCTTATAAGGCACGATATAGATGTTCTTTAAGATCCATTCAGCTATTTGGCCCTCAAAAAGCAATAGACAGTAAAAATAGAACAGACAGATGGACAGAGTTACTTGTATGATATTAATATATTATAGATTTGTAGGTTTAATGGAGTTCGAATAATTTGTTATCTTTTGAGGTGCGTCTGAGCTTTTTGTCCCGTTTTGGAGATTGTCCAAAAGCGATACAAAGTTTATGCTATCGGAAAGCGATTTATCAGAATTATGGGCGGTATTGCAGAAATATGGGCTAGGCCAGTTCTTTTTGAAAATAAAGTATCAATTTACTTCCCTTCAGTGTTTCGTCTCAAATATTTCTTCCTATAACCTACCTATAAATATAATAAACAACAAATTTTGGATAGGTATTTGTTATTTATTCACGCCAAAATCACTAAACCTATTCAGCTGATTTTTGGAATAGTATTTCTAAACCTGGATAACTTATAGGCCTCCATAGCCACCTATATTGGTCCACTGCTGGACGCTGGCCTCTCCCTGGTAAACGCCTTGTTGGCTTTTAGATAGATACTTAGATTCGGTGGTGGTATTGTTCTGCAGGAGTATGGGGCTACTGCCCCATATTCCTTAGTCATCTCTTACAACACCCGCGGAAAGAGTTCGGTCGATTAAATGATACATATTATAGTACAGGTATATAAGAAAAAAAAACTCTAAAACTTGTAACAGGTACCTAAAAACCGAAGTTGGGATCCCTCGTATTTTCATACAAGATTTATTCTTAGTAAGAGCGAGGATTCGAGAACTTACTTTACATCGAGATCTACACT
Organism: Eupithecia tripunctaria; assembly: GCA_955876795.1. Taxonomy (NCBI): domain Eukaryota; kingdom Metazoa; phylum Arthropoda; class Insecta; order Lepidoptera; family Geometridae; genus Eupithecia; species Eupithecia tripunctaria. The sequence goes on along the minus strand of OY041616.1, from coordinate 1,605,446 downwards.
GCAGAAATTTATACATACATACCTGTGATACATACGTTTAAATGTAAGTTTTTCTGTTGGTTTCTATATTTTTGTCAATAAATACGTTTTTTTTTGTGTCCGGAAAATATACAAGCAAAACCGCGAACTAATGCTTCCATCAGTCTTGATCTCGTGACCTTATTAAAGTCACGAAATCTGCATTAATTTTTCACCCACTGAAACAACCGTCATCAATTCCGGTTGGTTGGGAACCTCAAATAACGTTTGCATCAGACATTCCATAGCCTTAGTAATATGGAAAAAAGTTTCAAGCTATTTCCACTTCGCGAAAAGACAGATTTAGCGCACAATGGCGATGTTAGTCACGGAATAACGAACTTTAGTCACGAAAGAGTCTAGATTCCTGCTAATGTCAATCAAAATTCAACCTTATTTACTTCTGAATCTCGTGTCGTTTAGATTGGGAGTATTTTACCGTTGGTTTAAGGTGGTTTAAGCCACGGTTAGGTTATGTTCCGTGCGTGTTTGAGCTGCTGCTAGGCAGGTCCTGTTATCGGTTTGCCTAATTGGTGTTTGTTGACTTAATCTGAACGCGCTATCGGCATCCTTGGCGTTCTGACCTACACAGGTGTAGTTTAAGAATGTGCTTTAGTTTTTACAGTGTGTCTACCATGAGTTGTCACAGTTAAATCGCCTGACGTTACTACAGTAGTTTTTTTTTACTTTTACTAAAAAATATGCCCAAACGCAGCAAATACTGCTGATAGTGATTGATCATATTGTAACTAAGACATAATAGGCTAAGTTCCTGTCACGACGGTGAAATAAAATAATTTTATTTCAAATAACTCTGTTTTATATTCATATAAATAACTGCCAAGAAAATGTCATGTGCTCGTAAAATTAATTATTTGACCACTGAAAGACGCCATTGCATGCTAGAAAACTGTGTTTCCGCACTTCTAGTATTTCAGTCAATTTTATATTATTTAAATTCTGTTACAATTGTGAAAATAACTTTGGCTCCATAAAGTACTTAGGAACTCGCGGAATAAGCACTCTCTCGTTTTAACGACTTTCAAAGCAACTAACAAAGAGAATATTTTAATTTAGCTCGACCTCGTTGTAGATAACAACTTTGAACTGAAATTCTGAGTTTTATTTTCCATTGGCATGTTATTTGGGAATGCAACGTGAATTTGCGCGCAATTTTCTATGAAAGGAGGCCTCAAATCTGCATTTTTTGCTGATTATTATGCTTTTGCCTCTTCAATTAATTAGGAAACCTCATGGGCGGGCTTGTACTGTAATTCTTACGTCGTCTTTGCTTCCCCAAGACTCATTATGAGGTTGCAGTTTTGGTTTTTACCCTAACATCAGCCGCCATTATGTTTATTTTCAAAATGCCTGAGTAGCCAAAAACTTGACGCTTTTGTAAGACATTATGTTATGTTTACATATAATAGATGTTTTTATTTGTTTTAATGTCCTATATCCAAATATAATTGTAACTATCATGGTGCGCTTTAAAAAAAACGCGGTTCGCACGCCTATCCCACGGGAACATGACTAGTTCATATAGAAAGAAAGAAAACTATACAAAAAGAAATACAGAGAATCGCCGAAATACAAAGGATCATGTGGATGTTCCATTTCAAAGTAATCTTACAAATAAAAGGACGAAACAAAACTCATATCATACTTTCTAAAGTTGTTTGTTCTACATAATTAATTTATACAACTCCATTCGATAAAAGTAGACTTATTCGTCAACTAGCGGACGTGCACCTTCCGATTTTACCTATTTTTTGTGTCGTCAATTCGCGGACACATGATAAACAAGGCTTTGTATATATACTTATATACAGTCAGATTAATAAATTAAAACTGCTGAGATAACAATATTACTGTAGAAGAGTTCCTTAATCAACGTACCAGGTCATCAGAAATATATAGGAGGGATCGCAAGTGACCAAAATTAAATGTAAAAGTGATTGATTTCTTTTTAAGATTAATTTACAAGTACCAGCAGAGAAGAATAATTTTCAGAGAGTATTAGAAATAAAATAATATGTAATGTAGGTACGCAATTATCGACCCAGCCCATGTCCTTGTTATTAGGTACAAATATAATTCAACCTTAAGTATAGGTCACAGCCATTTATAAAACAACAAAAGTTTAGTTTCAATTAACTAACCACCCATACTTAATATAGTACAAGTAAAATACGTGAAAGTTATCTTACCTTTTTGCTGTCAAAACAAAACCTTCGTCCAGGGACCTACTTCACCTACTAGTAAAAAACTGAAATTGATTTGTTTTCGTGCAAATGCGAATTTTATGGTACAGGCATAAGAGTAGGTTTCGCACAAAAACTAATCAGAATCTTCGTTTTACATTTTCTGAATTGGCCCCCATGCTCGTAGCTCACCTTTGTATGTAAACGAAGTCGCGGATATCAGCTAGTAAAACTTAGGTTGCCATAACTTATAGAGCGTTCGATTAAGGTACATGGGTGAATCAACTATTTTACTCACACTTTGCTGTCCCCGACCATTTTTTATTAAAGTACGTTTATTGGTTATAGTTACACACTTAATCAATATGGCAATAGCATCTATGATTAATAGGCACCAAAGAAAGTTAAATTATGTTCTCGAAAATCTTTAATTTCCATGAAATTTTATGGTAACTTAGTATACGAAAAATTCGCTCCATACAAAATATGCCTGTCCGAAGACCGCATTCTCTATGTAAAACTTTAATTTAAATGAACCTAAACTTCTTGCTTTCTGTTGATTCTGATTACACAACAAGTCAGTATGTTAAAGTTTACCGTGTGCATATCAAAATAAAAATAGACTTAACCACTTTTTCAAAAAAAAATCTTGAAATTTTGTCCCTGGCTAAAATGATTTTACCCTTGTATGCTGAGTTACCGTCGTAAATTTCACCTAGAAACATCCCTAGAAGATGCCGTCGAGCCGCCAGGCCGCGCAGAACGTTCGAAGGGAGTGCGTGCCTTTTTGTGTCGTCTGCTGAGTGACCGCGATATCTCGATGTAGGTTTATTATTTAGTTAATATTATCAGATATTTTTGAAGTACCTAACATATGTTTTCGATTAAAGTTTGTGTTGGTACTATAGTCAAATGATAATGTGCTCTTTTCATGAAAATACACCATTTTGTCTGTTGAGTTACTTGTATACTGAGTTACTTTGGCGGTAACTCCAGAGACATTCTTGGTAACTCCTAAGACATTCACGTACTTAATGAGTAATACTTTGAGTAAAATGAACTTTTATTATATATTTTAGTTTTAAAACATTCAATGATTATTTGTTTGGGATTTATTTTGTTTTTTAAATTTGTTCCTTACGTACAAATATTTTTTTGTGTCTAATTTAGATTATTATCATGTTTTGCTACTTCTACTTTTTCTTAGTCGGTTTAAATTTATTGTAAATTGGCTTTCTGTAAAACGAGTAAGTAGTTATAGTAAATAAATACCGGCAAATATAAATTGTAAAATAATGGTAACTTCCGTGAGCACTTCCACAAAATTAAACGGCTTGCAAAAGATTTAACATTATTTAAAAAGAAACAAGTTCTGGAATTTGAGACACAGAATAGGTACAGAATGAAGACGAAGAATTTACAATTGACCTTGAATGCAACACCACCAAATTCCCAGGCAAGTGAACTCAATGACTACAACGGATCACCACTAGCATGTCCGGCATTCCCAAGAAACTTGGCCGAAAGAAGGTAAGAAAAGACTGAGTAAAGTGCACAGCTAGAACATAAAAACACTAAAAGAAAACCAGAACAAAAAATATCCCAAAACAAGAAGGTTAAAAAAACTGCGAAGTACCTACAAGAAAAGACCAAATGAAAATAAATTATGGAAAGATATCAGAAAGAGAACCAAAATTATAAGATATTGACAAATTTGATTAAAGAACGGAGAAAGCATTGCTCAAAAGCCTTTTTGAAAGTGATATCATAGAACAAAGAAAAAATCCTTCTAAGAAGCAATTTGGCAAGTTCCAATGGCTTGGCACAATGCTTGCCCTGATGCTGGTCTCCAACGTAACTTTTGCTCGTTGACATGGAATTTGTTTTTTTATGTTACAAACGTGCTCTGCGAGTCCTGGCTATTTCTAAATGGAAGTCAGGACATTGGTTGCAAGTATTTCCTTCCACTCTATTGGATCCTGTAACTTTCCGTATTGCAAAATGCCAGTGCGCATTAATGAGGTGCGCAACACCTTGCACCCAACCGAAGACATGTACCTAGTAACAACTGCTAAATTTAATTCTAAGTGGGGAAACTAAGATCTGCACGAACGTCTCGCATAGAAGTCTATTGTGAATTATCCCCCTACCTAAGCAGGCCCTAACCAACCCAGCTTCTTTAATTATCGGAGCAGGACTTTAGGTGACTGACAGCTTCGTTTCAGCTTTTCTGTGGCTGTGGATTTGGTTGATCCCTCAATGAGACACTTCAGCCCCGTTTTGTGTCTGGACTTCTATGTGGCCGTGCAGTGTACCACATTCTCTTCTTCTTTTAAACAGCCATGACATAAGCTGCTGTCTGTGGTTTCAGTGTTGAAAAGATAATAGTTCAATTCATTCGTGACCTGTGATGATGCCCACCATCGTTATGAGGTTTTCTCGGCTCATTTTGAGCATTGTGTTGGTGTTTTTCCTTTCTTTGGAGGGGGATATTGATTTAGTATGCTTGCAGTCTGTCCGACGCTCCCATAGCTTTTGGTGTTCTTTTTCAGAGTTAAGTTTTAATCTGTTTTTGACTTCTGTTGTGGGTGGGTTCAAGAAACTTCAAGAGATCTTGTTGTGTTGGAGTTAGTCTTGCTCTTACCTTGGGTAGTCTGTCGGCGTTTTTGATGCCTGGGCAGGATCGACTCTCTTTCCATTCTATGCAGAGCTTAGTACCTACTGCTGTCAAACAGCTTGGTCATCATGGGTTATTGAATACTAGCGGCCCCGCCGGTCGGATATCTCGCCATGCCAGCCGTAACGACATCAACCGGCGGGCTTTGGCCACCGCTAACGTAGGTACCAGCTATTCTCCACCCGAATGGTCTGTTGCGTGATAATGGTATGAGGCTCGACGGTATGACACTAGTCCCATAGGAGTTGGGGAGGCCCATTGTGTGGTATTTATTTATTTATTTATTTATTTAAAGAACACAAACATCATATATATTATGTCTATATCTAACAAAATCTATGGTATGGTACATGCGTCGACACACTTCCGTCTTCCCATTTATCAAGAACAACCGTGAGAGGCAGATTTGGCCGAGGATCTCAAAAGGCGCAATTATGCAGATCGCGACAGAGCCTACACATGAGACGCTAAGTCCGTTGGGTACCGAGGCTCTTCGGATGTAAAAAAAAATTCTGAGATTCTGGTCGAAGTGATCTGGCGCAGCACTTCAGCATTGCCATACAGCGGGGCAATGTAGCCAGTGTCTTGGGCTCCATATCAATACCAGTCGGACGCTTCCGACTGGTATTGATATGAATCAGTTGAGTCTGTGTACCTTTAGATTGGATGCAACAGTTTGCATTTAGCTCAATTGCAAATACTTGGCTTAATTTATCTATATTATTGATTGTAAATTTGTAATTTTCTTTGTCTGTTGTTGATTTATTGTTTGTTTTTTTATTTTGTATCATAAATTATCGATTTAAGTTTATTCAATGTTCCAAGCTGTTTATTTATCAAACCAATACTTTTCTAGTATGTCTTAAGCGTTACCAAAATTTGTCTCTGGAGTTAGTTGATGTCCCAAAAATAAACATTACATATCCGATCGTAAAATGCGTATTTCTTTCCATTTTATCTTCAAATTGCCAGTACCTTATTTTAACAATTAGTGAGCTTCCTTAAATAATTCATTTTTATTTGTAATACTTTTATATTTAGTTTAATGTAGAAATAGCTATAATTTTTTGGATAAGGGTAACGCAAAAGACCAATAGCAGTTAGTATTCTACTAAAATTTAAGTATTATATGGAGACTGATTTTAGCAAAATATTTGATTATGCATGCAGGATAAAAAAAATGAAAATGAGTAATGGTTTCGAGTTTCATTCAGCATTTATGTAAGATTAAGTGCCGGTAACTCAGGTGACAGATTTTGAGGGTCTGTGTTGTAGTTTCTTGTAAAAAATAGCTAAAATATGAATAAACGTCCGTGCCCTTCTAGGTTGTTAAAGTAAATGAAATTTCTAATGCCCTAATCAAATTAGAATAAAAGAATATTAATGTTTTTATTTTTCAAAAAAATATTTCTACACTGTCCAAAGTGTGGGTAAAATAGTTGATTCACCCACATTGCGCAGGAGTGGTTTTTGGTTTTACGGTTTTCTGCAATCTACAAGAATGCAAAGTAAACTCTGTAACATAATTCATTCCATAAAGAAAAAAAAGAAAAATTCAATTCCTTAACGTAATTCAGTCTTTGTAGAAAACAGAAAAAAACCCGCAAAAAAAAACCTGTATAACGTATATCATTCCACCTAATCCGCAGGAATTTATACCGATGTTGATGAACTAAATAAAAAGTTTTGAACGCATCTTGTAAAATAATAACTTATTGAGGGTAGCTGGTACTCTCGACACTTCAAATTAGTTCAAATCTAAGATTAAGTTCGTTGGTTTTTTCCCCGCGTGATGGTGTCTAGTTTTAAATCTATGTAGTTTTGGACGATTCACACAATGGAGGGCTGGAGAAAGGTAATATTTATTCATAGGTATTATGTTTTATGAAAAATAAACATCTTTAAACCGAAATTCATCATTTATTTTGCCAGTGTTACATTGTGTATATAATTTATACAGTGGTATAACAAAATTTCCTAATCTTTTTCGCCTTGTACCCAATTCACTGCGTCCCGTAAACGTAAACTACACTCCAACCAAAAATTGTAAAAGCATTCAAACATTTTCCCTTTTAAATGTTTAAATAAAGATGATGTATACTTAGCATAATTTGATTGTTTTGAACAAACAAAAAAACTTATATATATAGTTAGATAGTTTTTAGCGTCGTAGTTTGTTTCCAAACATTCTACATTCAGTTTCGCTAGTGTATGGCAATGAGCGTCCTTCACTTTAACGAGTTTATGTTGTGCAAAATATGAAAAATAAATTGTATTTATTTTAAGCTCGGATATCGCACCTAGCACCTGCGCATTTCCATATTCGCGGTCAGCGTTAAACAGTCGTTGACCTTAGGCACCAATTCTGCGACAAGTATTTAAAATACATCTACTTTCAATTTTCGTTTAACACCTTCATGGCCCAAGACGCAGGTGCCAGTCTCTATCTGCGTGGAGCTGCGGCGCGCCCCTGCGGGTCGCAACGCAGAGCTGGGCAGTGAATGCGTTAAATCTATCGAATCTGCATTTCATGGTATCAAAAATAACGTTGTGGTGACGGTAGTTAATAATATCGCTTTGGTTTATATTGTCTTTATAATATCGAGACTTTATCCGGCGATACTGTGAGATTTTCTGAGTAGTAGTAGTTATCCGTCTGCCTCTTTGACGTAGCTATTTCATATCATACAATGCCTAAGTGTAATGGGGGGCTTTATCGCTTGGAAGCGATCTCTTCCAGTCAACAGTCAATTGAAGAATATAAAATTAGTGTCCCTGAGCTTTTTCTGACGATGTATGAAAGGATGCCTGTTTTGTTTTTAATATGATAAAATTGTGTTACGTTTGATTCATTTATTTGATTTGTTTATTAATTTATGCGTGTAAGTATAAGCTAACATAAAATACATTTAAATTTTTATATAATTATGTATCTATTATATAGATACAAAATTATATAAAAACTATTATAGTATATAATTAGTTTATTAAAAATAGCAAAATGGTTTTAGTTGCTAAATAAATATGAGTAGATAAGATAGTAGATAGACGAGTAGACATGTAAATCTGAAGATGGAAATAATAATTATGTGATTTTTTTCGCTCCCAAAAGCAGCTTACAAAATGTACTCCATACGCTACTGCACTGGATCATTTGTAAGGTTTTTCTTAAAAAAAATTATGTATTTTCGCTGTATTGTACTGAAAAAGTTGCCTAAATGTCTGTCCCCAAAGTCTTGATCACGGTGTACCTATTGGCATTACCGCTCAAATGCTGACGGCATTTGAAACGCTAGGGTGCGTGCTCACAGGCCGGCTTCGGACAATCCGCACTGGCCGCATCTATGGTTTGCCATACAAGATCCGCACCGCACGGAGCGTACTGTCGGCAATGCTAGCGAGGATTCTTGAAGGCTAATTTTCCGTTTAGTGCTAATGACGTCATTCGGATTGCCGATCAGTGGCCAAGAGTGTGCAACATGTAATTTTGTAGTTCGAAATCATTATCGATCAGATTTTATCTTAGATTACGTGTATTAAAAACACAATTGGTAAAAAAAATCTTTTTTTGTTATATCTGATTTGAACTAAATTAGCTACCTATGTATGGAAAAGCACAATTTTTTGTTAGGTTTTTGTTTCGATAAGAAACCTAGAAGTATTTCTTTAATTATGATTTTAATTTTTTGATTGATTGTTTCATTAACTTGTTATTAGGTAAAAACAGTTTTGGTGCATAGATAATTAATTTTGTTTTAAAAAACTATAAACCGACTTCAATTTTTATAGTTTTTTCATGAATTTTCATGGATCCCGTTGTCAGAACTGAACAAAATTAAAATGGGGCCCCACAGGAAGCACCAGCTTTCATATAAAAAAAAACATGAGAAAATGACCACCCTGTCAAAAGTTCTGAGGTAACAAACATTAAAAAAACAGTCGAATTGATAACCTCCTCCTTTTTTGAAGTCTGTTAAAAATAAGGTGCGCGACTATCGCTACCATATAACCATATCTTGTCATCCCGCTCGAAATCCATCTTGTAACGGCGTTATGCCACACTCTTAATGCGTAATGCAAATAGGTAAACACCTAACTTAGGGACTCCACCGCGATCGCGCTCTAGTATGTGGCCACTAAACCTACACAAGGTTATGACCGCGCCTCTAAAACTCAAATAGGTAGGGCGCAATCAACAAAGTGCTGTGTCGTGAATTATATTATTAGCGTCGCGATCGATACAGCTTCGACGACAATTGTCTTGTATGGCTTCATTCAGGGCTTTATGGACGATTACACTCAGTTACCGGCAAAGATGAGTTAAAGGTTAAAGCAACCAATAGAATCTCGAGTTCATGACGTGATAGGAATTACGTTATTTTGATGGCATGGTATTTATATGTCACACGACACATTTGGGCCAAGGTCCGCGGGAAGCAGGTTCGATTTCCGCCTTGTTTGCACAATCTGCAGATATTTGTTCCGGGTGTTATACCGGGGTAATCCGGGTTATATAAAAATTCGTTATACCGGGGTAATCCGGGTTATATAAAAATTCTAGATAATGCTAATACAAAAACTTTACAAAGTTTTGCACTTTTATGGAAAGTTCTAAGAATTTAAAATTGTATTAGGTGCTAGGTAAATTTTGAATAGCTATTTTGTTTTTTTGTATCCATAAATAGATTTTCATATCCAGCCTGGAGGGCAGCCGGCCTAGCACGATGATTGTTGTCTAGGGTAGAATACAAAAAAATGACATCGCATCGTCAATTCGTCATACATTGCGTAAATTATTGAGGTTGAAGGAATTAATTTCAAACATTTTACGTATCGATGACAAAGTGACGTCATTTTTTTCTATTCTACTCTAGACAAAAATCCCCGTGCAAGGCCTACTGGATTAGGTGACGGCAGCGTGGATTATTGTATGAAAAAATAAATGAATATCGCACCAGCTTATAAAAATTGTCGTAATTTTTTGGAAATCATTTCTCTTATTAAAGTCAAAATACATCGTCACATAACATTATGTTTGACATCAAATGAAGGTGTATCCATAAAAAAAACAGTTGATAAACATCAGTTTATCAACAGTTTTTTATGGAACTTTTTTTCTTGATAAACACAAGATTGGCAGGCGCTAATACACATGGCTAAAACGGTGTATTGTCACGCATAGTCATTATGTCCGTAGTTATTTGAATTGGTTCAATGTCTATGGACTTACGGGTCTGAAATAAAATAAATGATTTTTATTTTTTAATGTCTTGTTGGACGGAGATGGAGATGGCAGGACGAATTAAACAAATTCCGGGCCGACTGGACGGAGCTGGCTAGTGATCGTGATGTCTAGAGGGAGTGGGGGGAGGCCTTTGCCCAGCAGTGGGATGAAAAAGTCTGATAATAAATAAAAATGTCTTGTTAACCAACTTCGAAAAAAAAAGTTTGGACCGATTTGGAAAATTCATTTATTAATGTAGGTAGGATAATGATTAATGAGTAACGAGGTGGTCCCAGAAAAAATATTCTTGTGGGATTCGTTTCTAAAGTACGCGCAGTGTACATTATGTACATTTTGGTAAAATTTACGTACTACGTCGAATGCTAATGAAGTATATTTATATAAATTAACATAATTAGCTGATAACTAAAATAAGTAGGTATCCATTTTAAATTTAACTAACATACTTTTTTATTAAGTTAAGTAGGTACATCAACCGAATACATTTGTTAAAATTCAACTTTACGACACACAATTTATCCTAGCCTAAGTTTTGTTTTGCTTAACTGTGTCTAAATAAGCTACCTACTCTTACACTTTTATGTAAGTATACGTATGTCTAAGCTGTCTGTGTCTAAAATAAATAATTTATTATTATTTTGGTAATTAATGGTATTTACCACGGGATTTAATTGATCAAATTATTCCGTGATCATGGCGCATGAAAGCTCAAAACTCAAATCATGGTAAATATCCCGTTGTATAACTTTAGTATATTATACTCGTATTACCTCATTGCGCCGGCAAAGTCTTATTTCGATGATTTATTTTCACAAAACTTTAATCAGAACAGAGCTAAGTAACGAATCAAATAATAAACACGCTTATGGTATTCGCTATTTTTGTTAGTTTTGTCTTAGAAATCAAATAATATCCCAAAAAATATTGTCTCGGGACTCGAACTGCGTCCTGTACGTCATAACCGCTAGACCACGGAGATGGATACCGTGACAGTCGAAAATCTCTGGGACTTTGGGAACTACTAAGACTAGGGAAACATTGAAGTTTATCCAGTCCTCAAAGACTAAAGTTACATTTAGTTCTTATGACGAGAGGTGCCTCGTTGTTCAAGTCAAGAGTAAGTCCATAACCATTAAATAAGTGACATTGTTGTTTTGACTTACTCGTTTTTTCATAGAAAATGTATGGGAGGTGTTATTTTAAATTATTGTCAAAACTTACGATTTGATTTGGTATGTTACTTTGGGAAAGTGTTCCTGGTTGGAAATAGAGTCGATTAAGACCAACTTGTTTTTTTTGACAAATGTAATTTTTGGGCGAACCGTACTTTTTTTCAAATAAGTAAAAAAAAGTAAAAATGGCAATATTTTATTCTTCAAAATAAAACAGAAAGTTCCTAAGAACAAAAACTTCTAACTACAAAAGAAACTGACCAAAAATTTGCCCCACCCTGTATAATAAAAAAAATATAATAACAAAAACTAGTTTAGTTACTTAGTTTTATCTTAGTCCTGTTAAAACCATGAAATTCTTAAAATCATGAAAACATTGATGGCTCCAGCATCTTGTGGTCCTAGTTTTATTTCTATTCTGCGTTACACCAGAAATCTCTTCTCTATCCGACTGTAAAACGAGTCGGAGTAGATCGAAGATCGTAGCAGCCTACGTTACAATTCGACCCTTGTGACCAAAGTAATCCAGACGGTTCCATTCCATCCAATCCAATCTGAACTAAGTTCAAGGTGAAATAAGAATCACCACACCAATTTTGATTTGACGTGTCCATTCATGTCTTTATAAAAGGGACATGCTATGCTGGGAGAAATATTTTTGTTTAGTTAGAAAAGTTTACTGTGATGCATTGATTTAAAAAGGGAAGATAGGTTACGTCCTCCCAGCGCTTTTTCAAAAATTGGCATGTGTTACAACTACACGCAAACACATACGCGTACAGTTATATTTCCAGTCCTGTGCAATACAAAGAAGAACAAAGACGGAAAGACGTATCTAGGACCAAACTGAGACTGAGACAACAATATTTCACGCGAATCACGACCGCCCGTGCCGCCGGTCAGACGGTGACTGATGTGGGAGAACACAATTTTACACAATTTGAGGTTGCCACTTTCGAGCAACCAGTACCTCATCTTCGTTTTTAATAAATCAATGCTGTGATGCGATTATCTTATAAGTACATTATGTGTAGTTTCTGTTAAGTTTTTTTATTGAATGAAATGTTATTGTTATTTAGAATTTACGGGGGTGACGGCATGTCAGCCCCGTAAATTCTAAATAACAATAACTCATTCAATTTTCGGCGAAAGCCTCGTGCACCAGGTTAAAAAATGATTAAAAATAATGTCGTAACGTCACAAAACGACCTACGAGTATACAGGACCTGAGTACCTATGTCACGTTAATGTGATCCATTACCGTGCCTTTGTTGTAGGATTCCATTCAAAATTGTAGTGATATTTTTCCATTCTGCGGTGATAAGAACACATCATAAATCTGCACTACGTATGCGTGTTGTCGACGCGATAACATAAACCTCGCTAAATTCAACAACTGTTCTATCTGGCTATAATTAAATTTATATTAAAACGTGAAAAGATTTTTATATCCCGTGAGAACTGATTTATGGGATAAAGTTGCTTATGTTTGTTATTCCAAGCCTAGATCTACCTGTATGCGAAATTTCAGCCCGATTCATGCAGTAGTTTAGGTCTGAAGAAGTAACGTTGTGTTACTTCTTTAGGGCAAAACTACTGATACATCCAAACTTTCGTATATTTAATTAACGTGCCCCTTGGTGAAGAATACTATTAATAAAAACATGGTTTACTTCCTTAGAATAAACAGAATTCTCCACGAATTTTCATTTCAAATTACTTTCATAAACTGTCCATAATCCTGTACAAACAAGTCATTTTCGAACTTCCGTGACTCGGTATAATGAGAGTGTTTCCGCCCTTTATTGACATGACAACGACAATGTCCCTTAACCTTGGCCTGAAGAACTGTCGATACGTTGACATCATTATGGAAAAAAGGCTATCTTTTCGATAGCAGAGCTTATGAATACGTGTACCGCATTTTATATCGAAACCTAAATATTCTAAAGAAGTTTTTCTGAGTTTAAAAAAACTCCAGAGGGTCTGTATTCTGTATTTCCATTTGGTTGATTCTTTTGCACATGTATAGAGGATGACCTAAATCTGTATCGAGTTGGTCGGGTCACTATACAAAATAAAATCTATTTTGCAGAGTTTAAAACTTAATAAAAATGTGTTCTAATTTCAGTTACGCCACGAGCTAGACCGCGTAGTGAGCGAGCGAGATAGACTGCTTGCCGAGAGCTCCGAACTGGGAGCTCATAAGCAGACGAGGGAGTCCGAACGCGCCGCTCTAAGAGCAGAGCTGAGGGAAGCGAGACAGAGAGAACAGCGACAGTTGGTGGACATTAGTGACTTGGAAGACGAGAATATCTCGCTGCAGAAGCAGGTTTCGGCGCTTAGATCTTCACAGGTAAGACCTCGGCTCTACAGCTGAGTATGGGTACTCATAGAATTTAAGAAAAGAGAACGTTTTTTCGTTCTTAGTGTAAGTCCCGTTCGATGCACATGACAGTGGTGCCTGGAGAAAGCGAAAGGATGATTTGATTAGATGCCTTTGTTTAACAGTGGGTGTTCCCAGGCTGATGATGGTGTTTTTTCTAGAAATCTTGCCTTTGGTGATTTAATGGAGATATTTAAATCACAAGTATATGCGTCAAGCTGAAGACAGGGCGTTTATTAAGGGAGCAGTGGACTAATAGTCCACTGCAGGACAAAGGCATATAATATAGGCTGATGATGTTTACAGGACTGATTTTTTGCTGACTGTCCCTTATCTGAATTCACGCAAAATTTTCAACAGTTTCGATTTAGCCAAGAACATTCTCTATTGCCTCTTCCTGTCATCTGTAAATTCACCCCTTAAAATTTTATTTAGATAGTTCCCTTAAAGGCTATTGCATCAACACAATTATTATTTTTAACCTGATTTCTACCACAGCTAGACAAAAGCCTGCAAAATAACAATAATCAATTATTATAAATATTCACGGGTATTTATCGCGTTTACTTACCTATTTTTCACGACGTTTCAACAGGGTTACACTCTGTCGTGGTCACGGGATGACTGGAGTTCTGGAGCCGTGAATATTTATAATAATGTGTTCTGATCGCGTAAGTTTAAAAAACAATAATCAACTCTTGTGTCTCTCTTTAGGTTGAATTCGAAGGTCTAAAGCATGAGGTCCGCCAACTCCGGGAAGAGGCAGAGAACGCGCGCGCCACCGCAGAGGAGACCGCTGCATTGCGGCGCATCGCTGAACGACAGCTGGCGGAGGCGCTCGAAGCGCTTCAAGCGGAGAGGGAAGCCAAATTCGCAGCGAAGAAAGAGTTGGATGCGCATCTGAGTAGAGAGGCCGCTTATAATATCACTAATTTGGCGTATAGTATACGAGGTAAGGGGATATCTTAAAGGTGTTGTGAAGTGAAGGTAAATTGCGTCTTGTCTTACTTGTATTGCAGTTTATAGTCAGTCTTTATTCGGTTTAAAGATTCTTTATTTCTCAAAGAACATAAATACAGTTTACTTAAATGGAAAAAACAAAAACTTGTACTTAAATTTAAATATCTACCTGCTTAGATTTATATTTTAGCTCGTGTGTGCTAACTAATACAAAAACAAAATAAAAATAACAATGGCAGAAAATAAAACAACCCAATCTAATACAAGTGGAGCAACAAAACCTATTAAGTTCTTGTTTATAGAAAACCCACTATCCATCACTTTCTTCAGACTAAGGTACTTACCTAACCTACATACGTATTAAAATAGAAATTTTACCTATGAGAATAAACCAGCTAAACTATTATTACAGTTCAATTCCCTCTGCTAAACCAAGATTAAACTTAAAGTGAGATAAGAATAGGTTTTTAACGAAAACGAATCAAAAACTTTGCTTTTCGTTTACCGAATAGGCCAGAGGGTTAATCTTCCACGCCTATCGGTTTTTTATGCCCATTTTCAGCAAATTATCTCGTGGACTGTTCAACTTAACAAGTATTTTTCTATGTTAATTTTATATGTGTCTATAGAACCAATTTTTTTTCTATTAAGTGTAAAAGACGGTCTTTTAATATACAGGTATGCCAGAAGACGGCGCGGAAGAAGACGGCGAGCCAGGCGGCTCCTCATCAGCAGAGCTGGCCACGGCCATGGGAGACCACCACGCGGACCTGTTCTCGGAAGTACATCTGCACGAGATATCCCGTCTAGAGAAACAGCTGGAGCAAGCGCATAATGAAAACGTGAGTCGGAACACAACCTTATTGCTATGAAGATAAGAGCTAGGAAGACCACCATGTAGACCTATTCTTGGACCTGTCAATAGAAGCCCCCTTAAGATACACCCATGTTCCATCGCAGTTAGGCAAAAGTATACTTTATTATGGTTTCTACAGTCAGTTTCTCGAGCGGTAATTAATAGACTGATGATTTGATAACTGCTTGTTCCACTGCTGGATGCAGGCGTCCCCTTGATAAGCGCCTTAGTAGCTTTTATCTCATGGGGGGGGGGGGGGGGGGGGGGGTAATGCCCAGTCCCCATTCTGGGCATGCTGGTTGGGTATTGCAGTTCGGTAGTAGAATGTTTCTGTAGGAGGCGCTGCTGTCCGCCCCCCAGTGAATATCCATTTTACGACATCCGCGGGAACAATTGGGGTAGCGGGTGCATATGTATATTTGACATTAGGTACTAATAACACAATTGTGCCAACTTCAGGGCTAAATAAAGCCGAGTGAAAATATCTATACCGTGTCCATTTTGAATGGAGCATAAACGTAACCTAAAATTCACTTTGTTGGCGCGTCCTTTTATACGTAATTTACATTACTTGTCGATTTTAGATCCTCCCTTCAATAAAAATTGCTTACATTTATATCTGAAACTCGAAGCCAAGCAAGTGAGATTTTGTTATTTGTGTCGTACTTTATTAACTGACATGCTTAATTCAAAATGGTTAAACCATAGTATTATTTATTTATTGTTTACTAGCTGCGCCCCGCGGCTTCGCGCGCGTTCATTATCTCACCTTTTAAACCTTCCCTAGACCTCAACGAACATTTCAAGACCAAGATAAGATAAATCATTTTCAAAAATTCCTTTTTATATATATAGATAATAGATAACATAACACAAGCTCTGCTTAGGTTGGGGCTAGATAATGCTATGTGAATTGTCTTATTTATTATTATTTGACTTATCCATTCCAGAGTCAGCTATCAGCGTCCATGCGCAGTGCGCAGACCGCCATGGAGTGCGAGAGCGCGTGCGCGGCGCTGCTGCGCGCCGGCCTCGTGCGCGCGCACTCGCGGGTCAACGCACTGCACTCGCTGCATACAGAGTGCAAGCCTCTGGTGAGTTATCTATTATAAATTACCTGAATATTTAAAAAAATAAGAAAGAGATACTGCCTTTTACAACACGATTAAATTATTTAAATTAGAAATTGTTATTATTCTGTTCAACAATTTGAAACAGACAAACAAAAATGACAATGCGCCCCCCGCAGAACAAATCTTTCACCAAACTGCGATCCCCAACCCGCATGCCCAGCGTGGGGATTATGGGCATTAACCCCCCATGAGTTAAATGCCAATAAGGCGTTTATCAGGGGGAGGCCTGCGTCCAGCAGTGGACCGATACAGGCTGTGTATGTATGTATGTAAACAAAAAATGATATAAGTATTAAGTATATATTATAGGTACTTTTGAATGACTGACAAAAAATTCTGGCTTCTTAGTTTCTAATTTTAAATCCAATGTCAAAAATCTTTTAGATTATGCTTGAAAATTAATTTATAATATTTCAAAAATGTATTTTAATGTTTTTACTATGTATTTGAACTCAAGTTTGCAGTGCCCTTCCAGGGTGCATGTCCCCAATTACAACTAATTCATTTAGAATTATGAATGAATTGTACATGTAAGCAAAATAAATGAATTATGAAAATATGAGTTCATTATTAATGTAAGCGGGTTAACTACGAACCCAGTTTGTGTTGGAAGGACGTTCGACGACGTCGTTTCGACGTTTCCTCAACAGCCTATATTGTCTACTCGACTCAAGCTTCCCCTGATAAGCGCTTTATTGGTTTTTATCTTAAGTGTGGTTAGTGCCCACAATCCCCAAACTGGGCATGCGGTTTGGGCACGCCGTTCAGTGAAAGAATTGTTCTGTACCCCCGGTAGATATCCCTTAGTCCCTTAGTTGGGGTGGTGCAAATTCTAAGTCAATTCTAAGCACCACATGGCATGACGTCTAAGATAGATTATTGAAGTGGCACCAGTTTGATTGCGATAGCGAGTCAAACTAGAAATAATGTAATTATCTTAAAATCACACTAATATTATAAATGCGAAAGTTTGTATGGATGGATGTTTGTTACCTCTTCACGCCAAAACTACCCAACGGATCGGGCTGAAACTTTGCATACAGGTAATCCTAATCCTGGAATCAAACATAGGCTTACTTACTTCTTATCCCATAAATCAGTCCACGTGGGATAGAAATTAACTTTAAACTTTTCCATAGTAACAAAGCGTGCGAAGCCGCGGGGCGCAGCTAGTAAAATATATTTTTCTGTTAACAGGAAGACGAAAAGATCGAAAACGGTTCGATATCCTCCCGCGCCGCGAAATGGTTAACCTGGTGGCGTGTATCCGGTGGAGAACTGACAGCGCTGGCCGCCGCCCTCGCCGAGGTCCAGTCGGCGGCGGCCGGCGACGGCGCGCAAGCGGTCAACAGGAGCCAGCTGGCGGAGCTCAGCGACCGCGTGGCTGAGAGCGAGGTGAGCCTTATTCTTATACACTGAAGGGCCATATCTGAATGCACATTTTTGTGCTGTGCTGGAGCGGTGTTTTCCAGGTGCGATAAGCTTTACAAGGCGTCTGATAGTTTACAGTTTAGGTTTCTAGACAAGATAAAGAAAGCTAAGTACCTGATAGCATGCGTGCTATGACATAATATTGTCGTCTGTTTTGTCGTGTATTTGTTTCATATTCGCACAAGAAAGAACAGGAATCACAGCCGGTAATATCGGGCCCAGGTTGCTTACTATAATATAATATTATAAATATGTTCTCAACCTCAACAGCCTATATTATTCCACTGCGGCCTGACCTTACTACAGTAGTTACTTAAATACGCAGATAGTTATATACTACGCATTTTAGTACCCTAACTATCCGCTAGAGGTGCTTTCAAAGTTTCCATACAATGTTTAACTACAGTCGCTAGCGAGTAGTAATAAGTAAGTAAGTAGGTAGTAATTTTGCTAGTGCAACTAGCTAAGTAGCGTCGTAGATGCGTTCTGTTATAAAGATTTACTTGAGCAGAGAGTCTAAGCTTGAGTAGAACTAACGTAATGACTGCATAAGATTGCATTCGACACACACACACATAGGTACAAAGAAAAATAAAAACATACAGATAAAAACATACAGATAAAAACATACAGATAAAAACATACAGATAAAAACATACAGATAAAAACATACAGATAAAAACATACAGATAAAAACATACAGATAAAAACATACAGATAAAAACATACAGATAAAAACATACTAAACTAAGACAAAGGACAAGGAGGTCGGTACTTAATTTAACATAGTATGCTGGGCGTCACATGAGTTTTGCTCCCATGACCCTGTGCCGATATAGGTGTTGGCTCAGCATGTGCAAACAGCGCTGAGTAGCGCAGCGCGGCAATCGTTCATTGCCGCGCTGCGCTACTCAGTGCTGTTTGTCAGCCAAAAATCTTTGATTTGGCTCTGCTTAGCTTGGGGCTAGATAATGCAGTGTGATAATGATAGATGTTGTTAATTGACGACCTCTGTGGCACGGTGGGCGAAGGTCCGATGGCGACGCAGGAGGTTACGGGTTTGATTCCCGTCTCGGGACAAATGTTTGTACAATCTGCAAATATTTGTTCAGGGCGTTCTAGATGTTTTCTATGTTGTCTATAAAAAAATATATCTATGTAGTGTATTGTATTATGTAGATCAGTTATCTAGTACCATAACACAAGCTCTGCTTAGCTTGGGGCTAGATAATGCAGTGTGAATTGTCCAAAATTATAATAATTATTTTCTAACTAGAGTATGTTATCTCCAGGTCCGCTGCGCAGCCCTAGAAGCGGAAGCAGAGCTGCTGCGCACGCTGGCGGGCGGCGCGGGGCGCGCGCTGTGGGCCGCCGCGCCCGCGCTCACCTCCTGCGCAGACACGCTCGCGCAGATCTACCACCACGTGTGCGCCGTCAACGGGACCACGCCGGAGCGACTGCTGCTGGAGCATGCAGGTACTGTGCGACTATATTTATTCTCAAACTGTAAGGTCTTTTACACCTTTAAAGTGATAGATGTTGTTAATTGATATTGATAAATGGATAACTTATGACTCTAAGGACCATAAAGATGTAAGGTCTCTTACACCCTTAAAATGATAGATGTTGTTAATTGATATTGATAAATGGATAACTTAAAGAAGGTTGGTTACCTTACGCGGTGATCCAAGGGGGTGCAGCAATACAATAATTAGGTAAAACACACTAATATCACAAATGCACACGCGACTGGTCCCGCCTTCGATGGCTCTAAGGACCATAAAGATGTAAGGTCTCTTACACACTTAAAATAATAGATGTTTTTAATTGACTCTCTGTGGCGCGGTGGGCGAAGGTCCGCCTGCGACGCAGGAGGTTACGGGGTTGATTTCCGCCTCGAGACAAATGTTTGTACGATCTGCAGATATTTGTTCAAGGCGTTCTGGGTGTTTTCTATATTGTCCATAAAAAAAACTATCTATGTAGTGTATTGTATTATGTATATCTGTTATCTAGTACCATAACACAAGCTCTGCTTACTTTGGGACTAGATATGCTGTGTGAATTGTCCAGCATTATTTATTTATTTATAATTGATAAATGGATTTATTTCCAAACTACTAAGAGCTAATGAGATATAATGAGACAAGCGTCCGGTGTGATGGGCTAACATGAACTGACGCGAGCACGCGCGTTGACAATGCGATAATAAGGGAAAATGTTGACACGAGAGATTGATGCAGTTGCACCGTACATACACAAACAATAATTCAGATTGTGTCGGAAATTTCACTTTGCGCATCTTGTTGACTAGAGCGTACCTACTGAATTATAACATTGTTTAATATCTACAAAATTAAATAAAATACATACAGGAGAATAATAATTTGGTCCAGTTCTGACAATGGGATACATTATAATTGAAGTAGGTTTATAGTTTTTTTTAAAACAATTATTTTATGTAAAGCTGTGTAATTGTTATAGGTGGTGCGGCGGGCGCTGCGAGTGCGGCCGGCGGCATCGCGGAGGCCGATGCGGAGGCGCTAGCCCTGGCCGCGGGAGAGCTGGAAGGTAAGCCATGCAAGGAGGTTGCAAGAATGTTAACAACATCCAAACTAACAAAACTTCATACATCGTCGTGCCTAAATCACCACGTCGTTATTAGACGACCTCTGTGGCGCAGCTGGAAGGTCCGCTACGACGGAGGAGGTTGCGGGTTCGATTTCCGCCTCACAAATGATTGTACGATCTGTAAATATTTGTTGAAGGTATTCTGGGTGTGACGTGTTATTCAAGAAATCAACGAAATAAATGATTATTGTTTTCTATACATCTTAGTTCCCCCACTTAGAATTAGAATTATACTAATCCGTTGTCTATTTGTCAGGTTTGCGCGCGGCGGGCGGTGTGGCGCGCTCCGCCGACACACTGCTGGACCAACTGACGCATCTGCGCGCAGCACTCGACACCGCCCTGGATTCCAGAAACAGGCATCAACCTGGTGAGAACAAACGTTTTTATTTATCATTGCTTACACCTATGGCAAGCTGAAGTGGCATTGGGACTGCCATATCAGAACCGACAACCGTTGGAGTAAACTTGTAGTGTGTTTTTGAGTGGAGACTACGTCTCGGCAAACGTAGTTTATGACTCCCTGTGACCAGGTGGGCTGACGATCTGCGAATGACTGAAGACAGGGCGTTATGCCGTTCATTAGGGGAGGCCTATGTCCAGCTATGGACTATAGAAGGACCCCTATCCTATATGTTGACGATGATGACACCTATAGCGAGACAGTTTGTTTTAGAGCTAGGTGACTGCTTCAAGCTGCCTGTATATCTCCCCTTACCCATGTTTTCTTGAGTTAAAATAAAATAAAGCTAAACATTAGTTTCCCTCCTGTCTGAGTGACCTGCATACAACCTCTTGATACAGCTAAGTGGGTTGATCTTGAACATAGATTAGTTGACCAGTGTCATTGATAATGAAGTCTAAACAACACTAATGTGTTTTTGAACGCGGAATGCATTTTTCTATTTCTAAGCGCTTGTCAAAACATTGGTCAACTAAGAGTGTTTGTGAAACCGAAAGCAAACCCTTTAAACGCGAGTAGCCCTATAGGTGGCAATCGCTAGTTTGTTCAGTTTGTTCTGCCCTGGCCCAGCCTGTTTTTCAGTTCTTATTTTAAATTATCATATTTATTTTATCCCCGACGATAAATGAGTGGTATTTGAACTCAAAGCTTAATCTGTGGGTCTATAATATCTATGACCTTTTTGTTATTTATGTTTTGTTTGTTAACATTTCTATATTTATGATTTACTTTACATTAACTTTCATAAGAAGCATATGTGCTGCAGGCTTCAGCTCCACGCATGCATTTCGAAGCACAATGTTTTGAGACCCCGAGATCAAGGAAATAAGAGAATCCGAATCACGGAATCCTTAACCCCTTATCCAATGTTGATCGTAAATAATTAACATTAATTTCCTTTTTTTATTTTATTTTTATATTATTTAACCAGGTCCCTCCCTTCCTTTGAAAACCAAATACCACACTAACACAATGAAGAGAATGAAAGACCAAGCCAACACGAAAGTCAAAATGGCAGACACAAGAAAAAAACTATACAATTTCATCGCTCAAATCCAGTCTTTCAATAGCATTGCCCCAGAAAAACACAAATCTTCCGTCGGAAGAACTGTCAAAGAGATGACAGATTACTTCGAAAACATGTCGAAACCAATCAAGAAAATAGAAAACTTAGAAGCTAGAAACATGAAAGCACTTCCAATTACCCAGAGTCTAATTCCTATCATCCGAAACTCTACCATCCTTACTAACACGCCTATAATGAAGAACCGAACACAAACCGATTTGAACCTTCACTCAGTGTGGAAAGACTCGAAGTTGTATGGCCAGGGTTTTTACAAGAGCGAGATCTCAAGACCTAACATTATGGAGAGCATTAAGCATTCTCTGATGAGTAGTGTTTGGAACTGCGTTCTCATGATGCAGTACATAATATGATACCAGAAGTTGTGAAGAATTCAAAGGTTACTTTTTAAGTTACAATTAAGTAGTTGTTTCTATTTATGTAAGTAAAAGTAGTGATAGTGTAGTAGTAGTATTTAGAGTTATTTAAAGTACTGTAGACAATTCTATATGTCCTCTTGTGTGAGAATAATAAATTCATTTTTCGATTATTTCTCTTACTCAAGAGGAATCATTGCTCATTATAAAAATTTACCCATTTTCATTAAATATATTTTCCTGATGAGTAGCATATATTCCTCCTACAGAAATCTTTCTTTTAGATTATGGAAACCAGGCTTTCCATTTCAAACAAACGAGCTTACCTTGTTTATTGTTGCGTTTTTATTTAATAATTTTATGTTAGAAAGTAAATTCTATCGATCTTAAAAAAGACGCTTCTCACAAAAAACGTATGTATTATGTTTTTGCTAAAATACTAACTGTAATTTTATTTCATTCTAAAATTTATCTCATTTTGATCTCCACAGAGATAATTACTGTGCTGTAGAGACCAAGGCAAAAGGAGTGGTGCATAGACATTTTAAATTAACTGACATAAAGTACCAAACTGAACTGAATTTGGAATAATGAGTGTAATTTTATTTATTATATTGTGTAGAAAATCCAATGACATAAATTCAAATAAAACATAATTCATTTGTAAATTAGGTACGTGCAACAGTCTTTGATCTATAGATGACAGTAAACATAAATAGTCTTTGATCTATAGATGACAGTAAACATAATAATCACAAAGAAAAAATATATATGACGTTCACAAAATAAAAAACCATCCTTCAATAATTTAATGTTATTTACAAACGCAACTTTAACACTAAAAGAATAAAGCTCAGTTTGTAACAACCATGTCCACTATTTAATTACAATTTGCACCCCACAGTGATGGAAACAGAAGACCGCGGCGCAGAGATGGCTGAGCTCCAGGAGCAAGTGATCAAACTGAAGTCCCTCCTGTCCACGAAGCGCGAACAGATCGCGACACTGCGAACTGTGCTCAAGTCCAATAAGAATACGGCTGAAGTTGCGCTGGCGAACCTCAAGTCTAAGTACGAGACTGAGAAGACCATTGTGACTGAGACGATGCTCAAGCTGAGGAATGAGTTGAGGTTGCTGAAGGAAGACGCCGCTACCTTCTCAAGTAAGTCGCATTAAATCACACTAATATTATAAATGCGAAAGTTTGTATGGATGTATGGATGGATGGATGTATGTATGGATGGATGGATGTTTAATACTTCTTCACGCCAATTATTTAATTTTAATTTAATCCCGTTTGTGTCTACCCTGATGAAATCAACCGTATTGTCAACAGGTCTTCGTGCAATGTTCGCGGCGCGCTGCGAAGAGTACGTGACGCAAGTAGACGAGCTGACAGCCGCGCTGAGCTCCGCCGACGACGAGAAGAAGACGTTGAACCAGCTGCTGCGGCTGGCTGTGCAGCAGAAACTGGCGCTCACACAACGGCTCGAGGAGCTGGAGGTATGTCACGGGACTCGGTGAACGTTAACTATTCTATTAAATATGTTTTTTACTGTTTGCATCCATCCACATCCACAGCCTGTATCGGTCCACTGCTGGACGCAGGCCTCCCCCTGATAAACGCCTTATTGGCGTTTAACTCATGGGGGGGGGGGGGGGGTAGTGCCCATAATCCCAACGCCAAAGCATGCGGGTTGGGATCGCAGTGTGGTGGAAGATTTGTTCTGCAGGGGGCGCTGTTGCCCGCCCCCCAGAAGATATCCCTAAATCGCCTCTTACGACACCCACGGGAAGAATTGGGGTGGTGCAAATTCTATGCTGCCGGTACCACACAGCACAGTTTTTTGCATGTATACATATAAATATTGTAAGAGAAAACTCTGCATTTTATACAATTGTGCGATTATGTTTCTACTATAACTAATATTTCCAAAGTGTATTTATCATTTGCGCGACTAATTAGTCAAATATAGTGATACCCTTACTGATATACCATCATTGTTACCCTATATTTAAGCAAATAAATACCATTTAATTTCATTTCGTGGTGTAGGACGTATTCCGACCGGCTGTGCGATTACGCAAGAAACAACCCATCCTATACTGACATTTGAAATTCCTTTAAATGGTCTTGAAAGACTTTTCAATGGCCTTCGCCAAACAATCTCAAATTACGAAGGTCATTCAAAGGGCAATATGGGATGGATGGTTTAGTGTAATGCCACAGGTGGGATGACGACCGAAAGACTGCAGGTAGAAACTGGATGTGGGAAGCTGGATAAGGCGCATGTCGTGTTCTGTTTCGTCTGAGCGTGTGGTGCGCACGATGAGAACGTTGAAACGGAACGTCAAAAATTTAATCTCGAAATCATGTCAGAGTTTACCGTAAACCGTAAAACGGAACGCAGCCTGGGTCCCATCTAAATATACACTATTGTCTATGACAGATGACTACCTATTTTATTTATGACTTAAGATATTTTTGTAATAATATATAATTCCGTAGGTGGACCGAGAGATGCGGACCCGCCGGGTTCCCAAAGCAGCGAGTGGAGCCCGCGGGCGGCCGCGGGACTTCTAGCGACTGGTGTGGGCGCTCAAGCAAGCAGCCAACGCGCTGCGAGCCTTGCTGCGGGCGCCGCACTGAACACCACGGGGACTGTTCCAACGACAGGGGACTGATCGTAGAGCTCTTGAAGTGTTAACGCATTTACTGCCCAGCCCGGTACGGCTGGGCACCGCTAATGGTTTTACTTTTACTTTTTTTTTTGGTTTTCTTGATATCGAACGCGCTGCGAACACAACGCGTGGCGTTGTAAACTGAACTGTTAAAAATGCAAAGGACTTAAGCTTCTTCAAGCGATAAACAAAAAAAGGAAACGTGTTATATAGATAGAGCATAGCAGTTAAGATCTCTTGATGTGGATATAAGGCACTTGTATCACAACTGAGACCTGTTAAAAATACCAGGGAATACTTGTGTTAAAGTGATAAAAAACAGGAAACAAAGTGAAGTTGTCCTATCTACAGTAGATATAGGGTTCAGTGGTTTCTAAGACCCTTTCTTACTAGAAAGTTTAGACCTTTAATCAAACGAATGCCTTAATAATTTCAGTGCAATTTTGGCGACAGCTGTCTCGTACATCAGACACGATATTGTAAAATCAAAGTAAAATCTTCCAAAACGAAACCAAAAAGTGAATGTTCTAAATCCATCGTAGTCTTTAACATAAAAGTTATTTACAACTGGATATTTACCATGATTTGAGTTATATTAGTCATTTTGGAAAGCTTAAAAACATGGTTAATATCCCGTTGTAAATTACTTTACTTTCATAATATCTTACTAACCCCCGAATACTAAACGCAATTCAAATTTAAGCAAGTCTCGAGTCGCGATAATTTAATACAACGCGCTTTTTATGAAAATGTGTCAAAAATTCGTCGCTTAAGACGTTAAGCCGAGTTTCGTTTGAGTATTTGGGGGTAAGTCGAGGGAAATACTTCAATGCGTTCAAAAACACTTCAATATGCTCTAACGATCGTCCCCTGGTCTTGGTGCAACTTCCCAGTGACGACTTACGGCGATACATTTCAAGCCGCGAAGCGTCGTCGACTACTCTAGTGCTATTAAACTATGCTGTTATAACATTTACGTTAACAGTGATGTGTGAACTGTGACTTGCGTGAACTCTCCGGCGTCCGGGCCCGTTCCGGAGCCGCCACGAATTTATAGTGTTTAGTGAGTCTGCACGGCACGCGGGCTCTGTTGTTCTCTGTAACGTGAGTGGCGTGCAGACATCGTCGACTTAAATTTTTATATTCGTGCGATCTCTCGGGATTGATTATTTATACATTTTATAAAATGTAATGTTAGTACGAGTAGCGGGAGGGGCCCGTACCGGTCTAGTGAGGGGGCTGGGCCCCCGTGTGGAGGGGCTAAGCCCCCTGGCTGGCTGGGGGGCGGGTTCCTACGTTAGTTCCCCGTAGCGTGTCCGTTAGCCGCGCGCCGATCGCGTTTCTAATGAAAATTCGAATTTCCTCGTACCTTTAGTATCTCCTGCACGTTTCGGATTAACGTTTAACGAGTATTTTTGTATTAGCATCTGTGTATTTTATTACGCGAATGGTTTATCGTTACGTCTCGTTGTTGTTCCAGCCGAGGCAGATTTTAATATTGTATTAAGCGGCCGAGAAGCCGACGCCGCGCTCCGTTATTTTTTACGATATACATAATTATATTTTAACGTTCGATCGCATATTACGATAGAATCCTTTTATCGATGCGAACGTTCAGTACGTCCATTTGAAAAATTTCTAAAAATATTCGTCGATTTCCATCCATTGTGCGCAAAAAGACTATGTAATCTGTCGTAGTGAGATACGTTTTGCGTTGCGGCCCTCTGCCGTACTTTCGTCCATCTTGTTGTAGTTGTTACGTACGTAGTGTTTCTGTGTTTGTCGCGGCCGCGCCCGCGCCCTGCCGTCCTCTTGTGTGTGTGTGTCTGAGTGCGCCTCACGTCCGCGCCGGCCGGCCCCTTCTCTCCGCTCCAATATACCTAACTGACAGACTCGCTCCAGTAATTATCCCTCCCAGCCTCACAAGAATCCTCAGCGTCATTGCTCAATCGTTGCTCAGCGGCGCCGGCCGGCGAACCTAAGAATAAGACAAGTTTATGAATTATTAAAGTGTTACGGTTATTGTTTACGTTGTTGGATGTGATATTGGCAGCTCCCGTAACGGCCGCGTCCGGCCGCGCGATGACGTAGTCGTTCGTCTTTTCTATTTCACGTACTTAGGTAGTTCGACCGTTCCATGTAGGGGGCGCTCGCTCCGGTAGGTATTTTTACTGGTTTAGGTGTAGACCTAGATATTTATTAACCTAGCGTATTTATTAGATTACATTTTGTGTGGGGGCGCACTAGCGCCCTCTTGGCGATTATTAATCCTAGCATAATGTTGATTTGCATCGCTCAAAGCGGCGGGGGCGACTCCGCCCTAGGACCATAGCCTTGCATTTATTGTTTTAGAATAATATATTTGACTAGCTTTTATATTAGATCATTTATGTACTTAAACGATGGACTTACCAATTAGCTGTAGTTTATTCTTTTCTTTACTAAGTATTATTTATAGCTTAGCAGCAGACATCGTTTATGTATTGTATGTCTAGTCAGGGTCCTCGAGGGGATGAACTCTGTGACTCGGTTGTGGGGTGGGGGGAGGGAGGCAGTCCATCGAAGACTACTACCCGAAATTCTGTCCAAATGTCCATTGTATTTGTATCGACTTATCAAATCTTGTTACGTTGTATTTTGACATGTTTTTGAGATATAAAACATTTCAGTTATTTATTTCAGAATTATAGTTATTGTTAGATTTATTATGATAGTGGATATTATCCGCGAATTGGTTCTATCTGACTCGCAATAATTAGCAATATTTGTTTATTATTTAAACAGTACGTATACAGCTGTTTTCGAGTATTATGAAATTGAGTATTTAGTATTTACGTTATGAATCGAGTATTTGATGTTTACTTAGTAATCGCTCGATGTCTGCTGTCCTGGTGGCGGTCTTTGGAGCGATTAACCAAATATTTTCTTTACACGGAATAACAAATTATTTAGATCACTTATTTTTTGCTTAGGCATATTAAAGAAATTTATTATTTTGATCAGTATTGATTATGAGTTTATTATTTGATTGTTATAAATTGCTAGCTACACATGATTAGGTGTTCAATGCATGATTGTTCCCATTTACATCGTAAGTAGTAACTCGAGCTTGTAAGCACATTCTAAGATCGACTGCCCGCGCTGATATCTCACCAATAATGTCACAGTTGCATTATTTTTTGTTAAAAACAAGATGGTTCTTATTTTGTTTATGACCAGGTTACACTGTCTTTGTTGATGACCAGGTTACACTGTCTTTGTTTATGACCAGGTTACACTGTCTTTGCAACTTAAATATGAGCTTCGAGTAAACGAATGTATAAAGTTATTTGGATGGAGTGGAATGTACCATCGGGAACATATCATGGCAAGGGGTTTATTTTCGAACTGTATGTCACACCGTGTGGTCTTATGACTGATGGCAATCATGTATGAGAATAATAAATTATATATTTAAAATATTTGTGTTTTTGTTACATTATTCTGTACAGGGTGTATATTTGAGTTAGGTTTCTGATTTGGCCATACACTGCCAATTTATGGTTAAATCAGAAACTATATTGTATTATGTATATCAGTTATCTAGTACCCATAACACAAGCTCTGCTTAACTTGGGGCTAGATAATGCTGTGTGAATTGTCCAGCATTATTTATTTATTTATAAAATATAAAAACATAAATCCGGGCTGGGTTTTTTAATGTGCAATGATGCATTTTGTATTTTCTCTTTCCAATGCAGTATCTAAGGCCCGTATTATGAAAGCTTGCTCAGTCATAGAACTATCCTTGAGTGACGTTTATACCATAGAAAAGCGTTGCTCAAACATATATCGATGACTGAGCAAGCTTTCATAATACGGGCCTTAAAGTTCTTTATACGACATGACAGCTGCTTTTCCCTGGTCCAACTCATGTAGTTAGTTCTTGATTATAACCCTTCCTCGTTTTTCTTCTATGGTCCTTAGAAAACCGTCATGTCGTAGGTAGAAGATGTCAAATCCAATGATAATATTCTCCCTCTTCTGTTTAAAATGGTGTTCATCAAAAACCTTTTCTCCTCCAAGCCGGCACGGGACATAATTTAAAATCTTCAAAAGTTTACATACATTCTATTCAAAGTTAAACTGACGGAAGATACAATTACACTAATATTATAAAGGCGAAAGTTTGTATGGATGGATGGATGTTTGTTACTACTTCACGCCAAAACTACTGGACGGATCTGGCTGAAATTTTGCATGCACGTAATTCTAATCCTGGAACTAAACATGGCTACTTTTTATCCCATAAATCAGTTCCCGAGGAAAGAAAATCACCTTGTAATTTTTCCATAGGAACAACGCGTGCGAAGCCGCGGGCCGCAGCTAGATTTTTATAAATAAATAATGGTGGAGAATTAACACATCATCTAACCGCAAGCTAAGCTGTATTATTTAAATATTATATTACACAACCTAGATCGATTCATGAAGCCTTGGATAAAAAATAAACAACTATTATGTCAAAGTTTTTATTTAATTTTGGTATTTAAATACAGACCGATACAATCAGAACAACATAAACAATAATTTAATAATAATTTAATCTTACATAGAAATGCAAAATACTTACAAAATCTAAATTATTCGTAATTAGGAAGAACGTATGTGAAGTGCTTATTTATTTACACGAGTATTTTAATTGCGTCCTGCAACGGATAAATAAAACTAAATACTTTGGTTATGAACTTCTTATTTTCTATAATACAAAGTTACCAATATTGGCATAACTTCTACACCAGTTTGTCACAAATTGGTCACAAATAATAAATAGGTAAAAGTGAAGTAGCACTGTACGTTATCAAGTTACGTAATAACTGAAAGAAATAATAAAAATTATATAGTATTGACTAAAAGCAATCATATCACAGTCTGTATTTATACAGGTCAAACGTCACTAATCTAATTTACATGAATTCTTAAACGTAATACGTAATTTAGAATTAAAATTTTAATAAAACAAATATATATTTATTAACGAACACCAAAACGTTAACCTAACATTTCATTTACGGTTATAATTTTTCGATCTAGTCAAATTACAAAGATTAAAATGAAAAAACAAAATAAAAACTCACAGAAATTGAGAAACGCAAAACATCATTAACTCTTACGTATTGAGACACAACAGTATGTGCATTAGAAAGTGTAAAAATGTACTTAAAGGATCGAGCCATGGTAAAAATGACGAGACAATTCTTTACGTGCAGAAAATCAGTAATTCATTTTGTTTTAAAAACTGTAAACCGACTTCAGTTTTTATAGTTTTTTCATGGATTTGCATGGATCCCATTGTCAGTACTGAACCAAATTAAAATGGGACCACACGGGACCTTTCATATAAAAAAATAACCACGAAAATCGAACCACCCAGTCAAAAGTTCTGAGGTAACAAACATAAAAAATATACGGTCGAATTGTGAACTTTCTCCTTTTTTGAAGTCGGTTAAAAAAAAAACGGGACAGAAGCTGACTTTAGCGATAATAGTACATCACCACAGAAAATGATAATTTGTTATATATTTAACTTTTAATGATCTCTATGCCATACATTTGCTTAGAATTTGCACGCTCGTCACTGAGGCGCTACAAGCATTATCGAGTTTTACAGAATACAAAACTTAAACTCCCTGCGGATTCAGCTTAGTGAGGTTCGAAATGAATTTATAGAATGAGCCTGCTGTCGGGCAAGTGGGATGACGGCATTATACAGGGTTATTTCAAGACATTTTGAGACGTCACTTTTTAACAATTAGTGTGACGTCATTACTTTTGAGATGTCACGTAATAACTTATAATAAGAATTAGAAGCTGTGTACGTCAGGACATGACACAAGTTGAGTTGAGTGACATTTTAAGACGTCACTTTTTACCAATGAGTGTGACGTCATTTCTTCTGAGATGTCACGTTTGACTTGTGTGACGTCACTTATAGCTTCACAAGTTCCATAATGTCATTCTCGGGCGGGACCTTGGAGGGCCGGAAATAGGTGCACAGTTCGTCATAAAGCGCTATACGTTCGTTGCGTGCGCTCCAGTCTTCGGGGCAGGAAGCTTCCTCATCATGCCCCACGTCCCAGGTTTCCGGTTCCGGTGTGGGCATTTCTTCGAAGGGTCGGAACGGTTCGAAGAAAGTTTCGTCGGCGCAGCCTAGTACCTGGAAATAATTATTCATTGTTTTTATTTGTATGTGATAGAGTCCGCGCAAATCTTTAAGAGATCTGTAAAGTTGGTTTCGACGGCTGCGCACTAAACCGAAAGTAAGGCGTTGAGGGAAAAGAACGGGTGGAGGATCTATCTGTCAAATCAGGGTTGCCAGCAAGAACTTTGGCATAATTTTATTTTGCCTAGCACATCCTGTTCTGCATTTATTTATTTTTCAAAATAAAAACATCGTATATTCGATTGATCGATTATTTAAAACCTTAAATGTTAAAGTAATTTAAACTTCCTCTTACGCAATAAACCCAAGTTTGAAGATTTATTTTTACCGAGTTGGCAATACTTTCGAAAGTAAGTATAAGATGGTACGTGCTACGTTATACTAATGTTCGAGTATTATTACACTAAGGCGCGTATTATGAATGCTTGCTCAGTCTTCAACCTCTGCTTGAGTAACGCTTTTCTATAGTATAAATGTTGCTCAAGCATAGCTCGATGACTCAGCAAGCTTTCATAATACGGGCCTTAGGGTAATAATACTCGAACATTAGTATAACGTAGCACGTACCATCTTATAATCACTTTCGAAAGTATTGCCAACTCGGTAAAATAAATCTTCATACTTGGGTTTATTGCGTAAGAGGAAGTTTAAATTACTTTAACATTTAAGGTTTTAAATAATCGATCAATCGAATATACGATGTTTTTATTTTGAAAAATAAATTGTTGTCTTAAGTTGAGGTTTTTTATGTGCGCAGTGTGTTTATAGCAAGACTCACCTGTTTGATATGATGCGAGTAGTCGGTGTGCGCGCGCATGTCGGCGCGACGCCTCGCCAGCGCGCGCGCGCGGCGCGGGGACAGCGCGCACGCCGCGCGCGCGCCGCTCGCGACGGAGAACAGAGACGATGGCAGCAGGTGGAAGTTTTTCACCTAGAACAAAAATTCGTCACACTTATACAAGGTGTAACATAAGGGGTGGATCTTCGGTGAATGGGGGGTAGGGGACCTAGGTATCTATCGATTTAATCCCCATGTATGTTCTGCGATATTCACTGGTTCAAAAGTTATTTCGACTTTTGTAAAATTTTGGGTAAAATCAGATTTCAGACTGAATTTCGCAATTGCAGCCAAATATAACGTCTGTGACCCTGTCTTTTTATTTTAAAGAAGGTTGATAGTAGGCCTTTAGTACCACTTTACCAATCAGAGTCTGGTCCGTAGCACACAGCTCCTTGTAGCACGCATTTCTTTGTAGCACCCCTCTTTATATCTTACTTGCGTCTGGTCCGTATGATCCACCGCCTCGTTGATCCTAGTTCGTAGATACAGCAGAGCTGCCTTGGGATCCGTAGCACACATCTCCTTGTAGCACGCCTCGCGGATGGAGACGGTAGCTCGCTTGGACACGTCGTCTGCGGAGGGGCGGAGGAGTCGCAGCGACCAGAGGTCGTCGAGGCGGACGCGCGGGTGGGACTGCGTGCCGGGGTTACCCCCGAATAGGTAGTGAATCTGGGGGGAGATTTTAAGATAAATAACATCGAAATGTTAAGATCCAGTTTTTAGATCGAGAGAGAATAAAAAAGATTTAATCTCTATTACTTTATATTAGATTTTAGGATTGCTTGTGGCGCCGCTGCATACACTTACACTAATATTATAAATGCGAAAGTTTGTATGGATGGATGGATGGATGTTTGTTACCTCTTCACGCCAAAACTACTGGACGGATCTGGCTGAAATTGCATACAAGTAATCCTAATCTTGAAATCAAACATAGGCCACTTTTAATCCCATAAATCAGTTCCCGTGGGATATAAATCACATTAAAATGTTTTCATAGAATCAACGCGTCCGAAGCCGCGGGCGCAGCAAGTTACTTTATATTAGCTTTTAACTCTCAAGGATGGCAGGGGGCGCCGCTGCATACAAATTGCACAGGCGTCGGGTGGGCCTCGTACGTAATACCTGACGGCCCGCCCGTCTCACGAACCCGCCCACAGCGGGACAAAAACAGACAAAAACTCAACTCACGAAATTGCACAATACACTGCTATGCGAGACGTCCGTGCAGATCTTAGTTCCCCTACTCAGAATTAGAATTAGAATACGTAACTTAAAGATTTTTTTGTATGACTACTCTATTGTATTAGGTCTTACCTGTAAATATAGATATAATGCTTTGAAATAAATACAAAATACAAGGTATGGCTGGCCCGCTCTGGGCCTCGTAAAGAAGAGTTCTCTGAGAACTTTAGGCGCATACCCGAGCCAATCTGACAGCGATACCTATTTTATCATATTTTTATGTTTATCATAGGAATTTTTATCTATTATAAGCTATTTTTTAATAACTCTTTCATAATTTTATCTCATATAGTTTAGGAGGAGATGCGAAATTAGAGTTTGGTGGCCAAAAAGCGCAACTTCGTATCTCTTCCTAAGCTTTACAAAATGAATCTATTACAGAGACATTAATAAATAGCTTATAATAGATACCACAAACTGAACGTAGGATTTTTAAAAATGCCTGCGTTTAACGTAATAATAAGATAAAATAGTTGGGGGCGCCACTTTCGCTGCTGTATGGGCCTTAAGATAAGTAAATCTTGTAGGGTGAAGGTCCCTACACTTCGTGATAAACTATGAGATGATAAATGCGTGTTAGAAGCTATTCCGTCCTTCTCAGGGCGTCGAGTCCCAACTAATTCTGGTCCCCCAGATCAGTCTATTCGTAAACGAATTTCTTCGCCGAAAAAAATAAGTTTGATGCTGACACTTGAAATGAATACATTTATACAAATTTTATAAAGAGGAAAAATTTGATTGTTCATTTGTTTGTATTGATTATGAACTACCGGACTGATTTAAAATATTCTTTCATAATTAAAAAGCTTACTTTTCAGGGCGGCGGAGTGACATAAGCTATATTTTATCCCGGAATTCCCGGAACGGGAACTACGTGGGTGTAGCTGCGAGGCGCTGCTGTAAGTTATATAAAGTCACAGGAGGTTACTGACTTCTTACCTTGTTTTGGCTATCATAGACCAGCTGGTGCGCGAAGCGGGGCCGGGGTGCGTCGCCCCCACCCGGCCCACCCGGCCCACCCAGCTCCCCCGAGCTGTTCCACACACAGCTCCAGGCTCGGCCGCGGAGTGAGAACACCCACAGAGTGTTGTACACATGACGCTCTTTCTCTTTGCTCATACCCTGGCGGATGAAAATATGACATCATTGGGGGTTGCATACGAGGTGGGGCACTGGCATAGGAGGGGGCTGAATCAGTCAGAGAGGGGCTCGAGAATATCTTAAAGAATCCGTGGGGGGTCGAATTGGAAGGACAATTACTTAAATTTAGTAGTTTAAACTACAGATGGGGTACACAATAGTAAGTCGGGGGCCGACTGACTATGTGGGGGGGGGGGGGGGGCGCATATTAGGCGGCAACAGTATGACGGCCAGCACCGGCGGGACCTCATATTAAGCAACAAGGGGTGGCCTCATACTGTCATTGGGGGCACATACTGTCAGTGGGGGCACATACTGTCAGTGGGGGGCTCATACTGGCAGTGGGGGGCACATACTGTCAGTGGGGGGCTCATACTGTCAGTGGAGGGGCACATACTGTCAGTTGGAGGACTCATACTGGCAGTGGGGAGCACATACTGTCAATGGGGTGGCTCATATTATCAGTGGGAGGGCTGATACTGGCAGTGGGGGGACACATACTGTCAGTGAGGTGGCTCATACTGTCAGTGAGGTGGCTCATACTGTCAGTAAGGGGCTTATACTGTCAGTGGGGGCACATACTGTCAGTTGGAGGAATCATACTGGCAGTGGGGGGCACATACTGCCAGTTGCAGGACTCATACTGGCAGTGGGGGCACATACTGTCAGTTGGAGGAATCATACTGGCAGTGGGGGGCACATACTGCCAGTTGCAGGACTCATACTGGCAGTGGAGGGCACATACTGTCAGTGAGGTGGCTCATATTTTCAGTGGGAGGGCTCATACTGGCAGTGGGGGGGGGGGGGCACACTCTCAGTGAGGTGGCTCATACTGTCAGTGAGGAGGCTCATACTGTCAGTAAGGGGCTCATACTGTCAGTGGGGGGCACATACTGTCAGTGGGGGGCACATACTGTCAGTGGGTGGCACATACTGTCAGTGGGGGGCACATACTGTCAGTGGGGGGCACATACTGTCAGTTGGAGGGCTTATACTGTCAGGGAGCCCGCATCTCACAGCTCGGCTAGGTCCTGCCTGTGTCGCCGGATGTACAGACAGCAGTATTACCGCCAGCACGTGTATCTCGTCGAGCGAGGGGTCGAGCGTGGCGCGCTGCGTGAAGCCGGCGGGCGGGTGGTGCGCCGGCGCGGCACACAGCGCGCGCGCCGCGCCCGAGCCCACGTCCCACGCCCACAGCTCGGCTAGGTGCTGCTTGTGTCGCTGCCCCGCTAGGATGTACAGACGACGCTGGACCTGGAACAGAGAGACAATCTCATCATAAGTATACTCCCTATGCCCTAATATTAAAATTCTTTAGTATGATCTCCCTTTGTAACCGTCGTAGGGTTCAACAACTAACATTTTTACACAAGGTAATTAATGGTCTAGTCGATTGTAAAGATATCCTGCTAAACATTCGTCTTACAGTACCTACTAGGAACCCCAGACATCCCATTACTAGCATTTTCAACACTCCTTTTTGCAACTCTAATAAAGGCCTACAGGCTCCAGTAGTTCAACTCTGTAAACTATATAACTATACCGTCAAACAAGTTCCTGATATAGACATTTTCAGTGATAACCTCAATAAATTCAAATTTAACGTGCTGGAACATTTCCGGAATGAACAATATGAACATAATGCTTCTTAGATCTCAATTTTAGTTAATTAATAAATAAATAAATATATATATTTTTGTTATGTAGTAGTATATTAATGTTTCTTAAGTTTAACTATATCTTCTATTACCTATATTTATAATGTTTAACTTCGATCTCATTTATTAATTTAAATAATTTTAAGAAAGTATTGTGTAACAATGTTGTGTCCGCCTATTATAAGCGTATATATTAGAACCTGCCTAGATACTAAGTTAAAACAAAATGCTTTATGTATACGCTGTTGGCGTTCCTTTTTAATAAATTACGTCCACAGCTGAAAATAGGCCTTGTGGTGCTCTTAATTCCTCACAGATGTACTTGCACCAAATTCTACTTTAAGAGCCTGGTCGTGCAGTTGCGCCCGCGCACCCCGCGCGTGCCATTACCTCCGATGCACCGGGACACGAGACCGGTGACGATTATACCGAACGAAGCTGACGTCACCGCAGTGCAGCAAGCCGGCGAGCGAGACGCCCAGCTCCATTCCATTAGCTGCCTTGCTACGACTCACTCGCGCTCATTAGCTTCCGCAATTGCTTCTCTTGTCTGCTCATTCATTGTTATTTAAATTAAGTCTACTTCTTTCATTAAACGCATTTATGAGCTTCATGTAAAATTTATCCTATCGTTTCCTTCTTACTTCATGCGGCCGAGGCAGCCATAGGCCTCCTGCATGAACAATCTGTTACATCTGTTAGAAATTGTCATCGATTTGTAGCGATTGTATGCCTCCGGCAGCGGCGCGGCCCGCACTGATTTCAAACATGGCGTTGGTAAAGTGTGTTTACGGAGAAGCGATTTTACACGCATTTGTTTGATTTAACGACTCTTTCTCTCTCTTTTCACGCTCCGCCTATACGCAAACATCAACGTACATAGCGATATGTTTATGTATAAGCGTGCGATGACGGAACCGCTGCGCGTACCGCTACACGCCCCGCGACTTTGTAACCAAAGCCTTGGATTCTTTGTTTAAGCGACCGGGCTAAGTGTCAGTAGTCGGAACGGGGCTCGAGTTGAATAAAGAGTGGGCTAAGAATAACGGATCGGGGCTCGAATTAAAGCACAGAATGTAATAAAACAGGCTCATAATGACACTTGGAAGCCCAGATTAAAAGTCACGTGGTTTGTAAATACTACTCTATAGATAGGTGATACGTGTAGATTAGTCGCATTCTTCATAGTCTTAATTTGTTGCACTATCCTGGTAACTACCCGTGAAAACCTTCGATAAGCTTACTGGTTCATTATGAATGTAAGCGGGTTAACTACGAACCTTGTTTGTGTTGGAAGAACACCAACGTTTCATCCCTTAACGAGGGACATCTTCAGGGCGAATGCGGTTCTAGACGCGCGCGTTCCCGCTTACACCGCTTACATTCATAATGAATTCGTCAAACTACGATAGTTTAGTTGAAGTATAGAAAAAAAATAGCTTACTGGTATTTATCAATTTGTTACTCTGATATAAAGGCATCTGGTTTTCCTTGTAATATATATTTTTTTATAAGCCTCATTCGTCCCACTGCTGGGCAAAGGCCTCCCCCAAATCATTCCAATTCCATAAATAAATTCTTCCATAAATAAATAAATAAGTAAATATAGTTACCGGATGGAACAGCATGGAATGCGAGACCCGCGACTGCGGCGCCGGCAGCGAGTGCTTGTCCGGGAGTATTAGTTGCCACGTGCCGGTAGCTACGTAGTACGCGTACAGACCAGAGTATTGAGGGTTGGCTGCTTCTTCCCTGAAATAATACTTTTTATATTAGTAATAACCTCTGTGGTGCAACAGGCAAAGAATTTGATTGAGGGGTTTGATTCCCGCTTCGGAACTAATGTTTGTTCGATATTTGTACCGATTGTTCTGGATGTTTTCTTTAAATCACACTAATATTATAAATGCGGAAGTCTGTATGGATGTTTGCTTCCTCTTCACGCCAAAACTACTGAACGGTTCGGGCTGAAATTTTGAATAGTAATTCTAATCTTGGAATCAAACATAGGCTACTTAACTCACTTATCCCATAGCTTGGGGGCTAGGTAATTTTCATTTTATTTTCAAATCTTCGGAAAACTTACGGCTATTACAAAAACATGAAATATTAAACTAAACACATGAAAGTAACATGTACCTGAAGGCTATTCACGAAGTACAATTCTATTAGTTTTAATGTTTCACTGGTAATCGACGACTAAAAAAGGAATACACAAAATAAAGTTAAATGACACATCACACACACTAGATACATAAGTAAAGTAAACTTACCTACATTAAATCTAAGTTTAAGTTTAGGTTATTGAAAAGGAATGCTGTGAATTGTACAGCACAACACGAGCCGGGGCCCGCCCACGGACGCCGTGTCCGCGCAGATCTGGGACCACGCTGTATAGTGAGACAGAGTCAATAGTCACTCACGTGTTAGCAGGCAGGATCCTCCCTCCAAACACGTAGACTGTCTGCGTGTCGGCGTCGATGCACATCTGGTGGTCGAACACGAGCCGTGGCCCGCCCACGGACGCCGTGTCCGCGCAGATCTGGGACCACGCTGTATAGTGAGACGGAGTCAATAGTCACTCACGTGTTAGCAGGCAGGATCCTCCCTCCAAACACGTAGACTGTCTGCGTGTCGGCGTCGATGCACATCTGGTGGTCGAACACGAGCCGTGGCCCGCCCACGGACGCCGTGTCCTCGCAGATCTGGGACCAATCGTTGGTGGTGACGTCGTAGGTGTATAGTGCGCTCTGTAAAGAACAATGAACGGTTAGAATTAAAAAAAAACGATATAATAAAAATACTTGCTAAATAATTAAATTGCCATTAGTATAGCAAAAGAAGACGAGGAAGGGCGACCAAGAGCGACCAAGAAATAGTTATACGAGTCATATTATGGAGAAAGTCGATGCCCTGTCGTATAAAGAAGTAAAAGATATTGAATTCTAGAGAAAAGGAGGCAATAGGCTATATGCATACAATTTTTTAATCGATTTAGGACAATAGATAAACGAAAAAAAAATAACACATAAAAAAATTTGATTATTGGTGTAATAAAACAAAAAGTAAAGCTGCACTCAGAAAAAGGCTGCCATGTTAGCCCTTGCATTTTATGACGTCACGTTTCATCGAATCACCTATAGATGTACAACAAAGTACAAGTGTGACGTCACGGTTCAGCTGCCAATAACGTTGCGTTTAGATATTTTACGGTTGAGATTTAAAATATCTACATTTCAATGATTAAATTTCACAACTAAAACATCAAAAAATACAAAATTTTATTTACAGATATACAATAATGTATTTCTATATCAATAAAGAATAAGTAAAAAAATATACAAGCTGTTTTGAAGTCACGTGCATATACCCTATTGCATCATTACACCGGGAGCTAGGTTCTTTAATTTATATAACTAGATAAAAAACACAATGACTTAATGTTACCTAACAGTTGTGTGGTTTTAAGAGCATTAATTTCCTAAGATCCCCGCACCATTAACGAACTCTGTGGCGCGGTATGCGAAGGTCCGCCTGCGACGCAGGTGTTTGCGGGCTCGATTCCCGCCTCGGGACAAATATTTGTACGATCTACAAATATAGTTCAGGGCGTTCTGGATGTTTTCTTTTTATAATACAAAATATCTATCTATGTAGTGTATTGTATTATGTATATCAGTTATCTAGTACCCATAATGCAAGCTCTGCTTAGCTTGGGGCTAGATAATGCTGTGTAAATTGTCCAGCAACATTTTTTTATTTTTAGACTCTCTCGT
Organism: Eupithecia tripunctaria; assembly: GCA_955876795.1. Lineage (NCBI taxonomy): Eukaryota > Metazoa > Arthropoda > Insecta > Lepidoptera > Geometridae > Eupithecia > Eupithecia tripunctaria. Next base: position 1,565,286 of record OY041616.1, on the reverse strand, counting down.
ATTAACGCCGCATCGCGACGGAGACGTAGAATGGTTCTCTCTGTAATGTAACGAGTCTACTTTGTAGAGAAATTCGCTGAGCGAGCACAAATACCCTCCTCATTGCTAGTTATAAATAGACTCTATAGTTACCTTCATAAGCTCTGGTATCCTCTGAGCGTTGTCCAAGTACCGTCCTAACACGAATAGCCGCCGGTTTACAGGATCGAACACCATCTTATGGCAGGAGCGCGGGCTGGGGCCGCCTGCCGCTTCGCTGTGCGGGCAGAGCAGCCGCCATTGTTCCTCTGTGGTGCTGAATGACCAGAGGTCGTCTAGGTCCTCGCTGCCGTTCCAGCCGCCGAAGAGGTACAGGGTACCTGGGATATTGAGTAACGGTTTCTTAGTCTAATTAGTTTCTTAAAACCGTTTTAATTCAATAAATAAAAGGTTAATAAAGGTAAAGAAATCCATATTCATATTAAAAGTTCTAAAGTGACTGTCTGTCTGTCTATCTGTTCGTTATCTTTTGTATTTGTATTTATTGATTTACCATTTCAAAGTCAAAGTCAAATCTTTTAATTCTTTAGACTTACAAAATAAGTACTTAGACAAGTCAAATTTTTACTATATAAACAGCTTGATAAATAGTTATTACTATCAAACAAGAAATAAGGTGCAATTGACTCTGATTCACTTCAATTTTTTGTCCACTAGCGGAAGAAGTGAAAAAGAAACCACTAGCAAGTTTATCGCTTATCAACTAATACAATCTTAGGATAACTTAGTCTAACTGGTCTTACATACTATTGTCTGTATGGAACTGGGCGACATCCGGCCAAGCATTAACATCATTGACGTAGTCATCTACGGAGTAATAGGCTTTCTTGTTAAGATTTCGTTTTATGTACAGTTTAAATTTACGAATAGGGAGTTCAGTTGCTTCAGATGGAAGCTTATTATAGAATCTTACGCAATTGCCCACAAATGATTTGCCTACCTTTCGTAATCTATATGATGGGATGTGTAATTTGTTCTTGTTTCTTGTATTTTTATTGTGAACATCACACCTTTTCATAAAGTTATCTCTGTTTTTGTGTGTATACATTAGATTTTCATAGATATATTGCGATATTACTGTTAAAATATTTATTTCTTTAAAGAATTCCCTTAACGAGTCTCGTGGATTTAATTTATAAATAGCGCGTACCGCCCTTTTCTGAATAACAAAGATAGTCTGGATGTCAGCTGCCTGTCCTCAAAGCAAAATACCATAAGACATAACACTATGGAAGTAACTGAAGTAAACTAACCTAGCTGTATCTTCATCGGTAATATATCTAATTGTTCGAACCGCATACGCTGCTGAACTAAGTATGTTTGCGAGAGCATCAATTTGCGGTCTCCATTGAAGAGAGGAATCAATATGTAACCCTAGGAAAACAGTTGAGTCTACAAGGTGAACAATCTCATCCTTTAGCATTATCCTAATTGGGAGCTCTCTTACATTTGGTAACATGAATTTTATGCATTTGGTTTTTGAAGCATTGAGTAAGAGGTTATTGGCGGTGAACCAATCTAGTATTTGTGAAAGAGAATTATTTACATCGTCATAATTATGTTTATTTCTGTCAACTTTAAAAATCAATGAAGTATCATCAGCAAATAAGACTATATCACAGAGATCTTTTGCTAGAAATGGGAGATCATTTACATATACTAAAAATAGAAAAGGACCCAATATTGATCCTTGCGGGACTCCTAAATCGATTTTTGATCCCCTAGATCTTTCTTTACCAATATCTACTTTTTGGACTCTATCAGATAAATATGATTGCATAAGGTCCAGTGCCTTGTTTTTAATTCCATAATGTCTTATTTATTGCCTATTGTCTAAAATGTTTTTTTATAAATATTTTTTTATGCTGCATTTTAATCATGACGTCTCTCCATCACTGATGGAGAGACGTCATGATTAAAATGCATATTGCAACTTTCTTCAAGAGCCTTACCAGTGGTAGAGTCCAGCACGAGCTGATGTCCGCCGCGCGGGCCGGGCGTGCCGCAGCACCCGTCCGGTCCACATTCAGACATTTCCACATCTCCGCTGCAGTTCTCTACTGGACCTTCCTGGAAACACGTTAAATACAAAGATAAACCCCCTTATTCATAATAGTCTGCTAATTTAGCACACTGCTGAATCCCGCTCTGTCTTCTACTATTGACATAAGTCAGAATTAGAAAAAAAAATAGAAAATAGAAAAATTCTTTATTTGGAACCAAACATTTAGTATAGAGTACAAGTGGGTTGACTACCGCAAAAGTTAAAAACTGTGTAGCAGAGTCAGCGCCCTCCTCCGCAGACAAAATGATTATGTTCCATCTTAAGACAATAAAACAAAATAAAAACTAATAACTGTATACATAACAAGGTACCTACCTTTAGTGTTTGTGGTGTGTATGTGTGTGTGTTCGTGCGTGTGTGAGTGTGGTGTGTGTGTGCGTGTGTGTGTGTGTAGTAAGAGTCGGGCAACAAAAATTACCGCTGTACGTGAGCGAGTGTGTATGAGTGCATAGAGTGTGTTGTGTGTAGGTGGTGAGACTGTGGTGCTCCTGAGGACACCGGTCTCATGAGAGTCCGGGCAACACGAGTTACCACAGTATGCCAGTGTGTGTGAGGGGGAGTGTGTAGGATTTCATGAGGTCATTTTTGATGTTTTAGAATTTCCTCAGAGTCCTCGTAGGAGATTGATAGAAGCCAATCAGTACAAATACATTTACATTTATATATTGTGAGACTGAGAAATAACACTACTTAGCAGCTGTTTTATGTTAGCAGACTATTACGAATACGGGGGTAAATCTTTCTTCTTCCGCTAGTGGACAAAAAAATTAAGTCAATTGCACCTTATTTCTTATTTGATATTAGTTACTATTTATCAAGCTGTTTATACCTATAGTAAAAAATTGACTTGTCTAAGTGCTTATTTTGTATGTCTATAAACGATTTGACTTTGACTCTGTCTCTGAAAAGATAAAGATATTTATTTGCAGAAAACATTGTGTATAAAAGATGAAACAACATGCATGCGTTTATGGTATGCAAATTAGGTACAGTGATGGCATGCATTTAATCTAACCATGCAAACATTTTACGAATAAATACCGTTATGAAGTAGATTTCGATTTATTTATTTTTGCTCACATGTACATGGTATACAGCTTAGGTCTTAAGAGTCGCAATAACGCCGCTACAAGTACGATTTCGAGATATGGTTTTCTTTCGAGTGAGAACTGAGAAGTACAGAGCAGAGACGTGCACCGAATTTTCTATGCGCCATCACTGTTTTTACTTGATTACAAGTTAATGAAACAACCAATCGAAGAATTAAAAGACAGAACTAAAGAAATACTTTTAAGTTGCCTGGCAAAACAAAAACCGAAGAAAAAAAGTGTGCTGTTCCTAAGCAAAATATTTTTTTTTTCAATAAAATAAACTATCGAGAAAACTTTCACCAATAGTGTTTTTAAAACACGTAATTCAAGATAAAAGATCAAAGTAAGATTTCCCTAAATAAATATGTGTACCTAAGTATGTATGTAGTGTGCAATAAAGAATTTTCTATCTATCTATCTATCTATGTGCAATTTGCACATCAATGTTCCCAATTATGTTTGTGTTTATCTTTTCTGTTTTTGTATGTGTATTATAGAGTATTTGTATTGTATTGTACTGTAGTGTAGGTACATACCTATTGTAAGACGTCACTCAATGACGAGGATTAGCAGATAAGGAAAATAGATTTCTATTTTCCCAAATACCAAACATATCAGATTACTCTAAGCAAAGATAAGAAAATAGAATATCATTTTATTAAATAAACAAGCATAGCGAATTACAAGATAAGCAATTAATTTATAATAAAATTAGAGATAGAACTTTTGTATAAAAAGCCTTGTTTTAACTCAATAAACAATCAGTACAGAACCTACTACAGTCGTGTTAATTACTCCTTCCCTTCATTACAGTACTTACAGCCGGGCCGTCTCTATCCACGGAGTGTAAGTCAAGCGGGGCCACCCTCGCGCCTTGCGGGGGCCGCGTCGCGGGGGCCGCCAGCTTGGCCTCCACCTGCGAGGAGCACGGGGTTATCTGTCGCCAGACGGGGGTGTACGGCTGCCAGGATAGGTACCAGTCCAGTTCACCATCTGCCAGATAATGGGATAGAATAGAATAGAAAAAACATTTATTTGGACACAGGGACAAAAAGAGTTACAATAATTAATTTTGTTTTAAAAAACTATAGACCGAATTCTATTTTTATAGTTTTTTCGTGATTTTTTATGGATTCCATTGTCAGAAATAAACAAAATTAAAATGAGACCACACGGGAAGCTCCAGCTTTCATATAAAAAAAGAATCATGTAGATCAGACCACCCAGTCAAAAGTTCTGAGTTAACAAACATAAAAAATACAGTCGAATTGACAACCTCCTCCTTTTTTTGAAGTCGGTTATAAATAAACAAATGAAAAACAAAAACAGTAGGTATAACATGGAGGTAAGTGACATGAAAGGGTGGGTGGTAGTTTATTTATTTATTGATAATGGACGAGCAGCCTGTGGCTGATGTGTCCATATCACACAGTGCTGAATTTAGTTATTGCGTCACGTTTTTTAGTTTGTTTTTGTTGTCTCGTAACCAGTTGTCAAGTTTATTCTTGAAGTTGTTTATTGATGTGGCTGATATAATGTCTTCTGGTAATAGGTTCCAGTTATGAACCACTCTATTGCTAATAAAATGGTGCGCTGCACGGGCTTGAGTAGAGTCACGGGCCAATTTAAGCTGGTGTCCACGTGTTGAACGTCCTTCTTTCTTTATGTAGATGTCTTGTAAGTATGGCAGGTTGTATTTGTGAGTGAGAATCTTGTAGGTTTCGATGAGGTCACCTCGAAGACGTCGTTCCTCTAGAGTAGTGAGGCGTAGTGCGTGTAATCTGTCTTCATAGGATTTCCGTCGTAGCGCCCACGAGATCTTGGTAGCTCTTCTTTGAACACTTTCAAGCAGGTTTATGTCTTTATGGTAGTATGGGCACCACGCTTGGAATCCATATTCGAGCAGCGGTCTGATGTATGTCTTGTATATCTTCCGGAAGACTTCCACCGTCATTGATTGAAAGGATCTATGTATCACATAGATGAACGAATTCGCTTTCTTGGCTATGGTGCTGATGTGTAGTTCCCACTTTAAATTGCTAGTTATTGTGACTCCAAGATCCTTTTGACTGTCTATAACATATGCTCAGCGCTGTTTTTCAGCACAGACCTCACTATTAATTGACGTTACGGACGGCAACTTGGCGACAGAATTAAATAAATAACATATATATATATGGATGAATATAACGAATTGTAGACTTCGAAAATAGAGGGAAATTATTGATATTATTATTATTCCTAGCTGCGCCCCGCGGCTTCCCACGCGTTGTTCCTATGGAAACGTTTAAAGGGGATTTTTATCACACGAGAACTGATTTATGGGATTAAAAGTGTAATAACCACGCATCAGAATCAGAGTCAGAGTCATCGTTTATTTCTTTAGATTTACAAAATAAGCACTTAGACAAGTATTTTTTTTTACTTTATAAACACCTTTTTAAATAGTAAGGGAGCATCAGCTTATGAGTTACCGGTGAATTAGAAATCACACTGTCACACTAATATTATAAATGCGAAAGTTTGTATGGATGTATAGATGGATGTTTGTTACCTCTTCACGCCAAAACTACTGAACGGATCAAGCTAAAATCTTGCATACAGGTAATTCTAATCCAAGAAACAAAACAGACATTTTTTATCTCACAAAACAGTTCCCATGGGATATAAATAATCTTTTAACATTTCCATAGACACAATCAATGCTAAGCTATGGGCAGAAACAGTATATATGTCGCAGCCGGAACGTAGAATTAGCCCGTTTGTAAAACGGCTAGGCCGTTTACAAAACGGCGCCATTCAGCTAAACGCCTAGGCCGATTGTAGAACGCTCAACGTTCAACGATTTGGCTGACTCAAAACTAGCCCGATTGTAAAACAGAGAGATTCAGAAACCTGGATATTTTTTGTAAACAAAGAAATGTCATGATAAGTCACTATCATAAGGACAAGTCAGGGGTAGAATGTCATTTTTCACCATGGATCACTAATTAGTAGTAAGTTATGGAGCGCGGTTTTGCTTGTGCGAGAAATACCTGCTTAAATATTTCCTAACCAAACTTCAGAACGCTGAAATTTAGGTACCAAAAAACTTATTTTATGGGATGAAAGTATAACCCATAAAATCCCATAAAAATTCAGTAGTGTCCAGTGCCTTAGATTATAAGTAGAAACGCCAATAAGGAGCTAATCAGGGGGAGGTCTGCGTCCAGCAGTACAGCCTGTTGAGTTTGAGAATGTAGTAAAGATAAAATAACAGCAGCAACAGTTTAAATGGATGATATAGAATCCACGGTAACAAACGACCAACTTTTAAAATTTTGTTCTACTTTAGCTAGGTATCTCTGTCTCTTTGGTACTCCGAACCCAATTTCAAAGCCACTTTCCTTGGCAGATACCTAATTGATATCATAGCGGGTAATATAGGTAGGTAATTGTAGATTCTGCGCAGGCGGTGCCTCGTACACAAAAACAGTTGTCTTCATTTGACGATCGGCCTGGGCACGGTGAACGGTGCCTAGCCATTTTATAAACGGGCTAATTCAGACGATCAGCCATATCGTAGAACGTTAATTTCACCGATCGTTCAACGATTGGCCTAGGCATTTAGCTGAATGGCGCCGTTTTGTAAACGGCCTAGCCGTTTTACAAACGGGCTAATTCTACGTTCCGGCTGCGACATATACACAAATACAAACCTGCAGCAGCCTCCGCAAATATCTGCTCCGTAAGTTCAAAGTCTCCCTTCTCCACAAGTGCATTCCATAGTCGAGACTGCACCGGTCCTTCAAGTTGTATTCCGCTTTCTCTAGAGAGCGCCTCGAAGGCGTCTTTGTAGCGGCGCCGTCGTAGGTGCTTTAGCAGTATACGGACTGCCTCTTCTTCTTTGCGCTGGGGAATTAAGCTGTGTTAAAAAACTGTCCAAAAATTATTTATTTCCGTAAATACAATAAATGTGCACTTACAAAAGGTTTTTTAATTACAGTGACACGGAAAATAAATTCTATTTTCATGAATAGTGATGATGGTATGGAGTATGAATAAGCCTGACATGTAAAAGGTTGCCGTTTCGATTCCCGACGCGAGACAAATGTATGCATGATCTGCAAATATTTATTGTAAAATTAAGTGTGTAAAAAAACGTTTTTAAGCACAGATAAAGAAGCTTACTAAGTTGATAGTCTCCAAGGCTTGATCAATCAAATTCTCCTGGTTTCTTCCCATAAATTCCACAAACCAGATGGAATAGTTGAAGGCTGGACCCCATGATTGCAGAGGCACTATCTTTAAGAAGGTTATGGGTAAATATAGACCATCTTGCGTCTTGTAACGTAGCTTGAATGTTTCAGCTTCTGCATCGTTTTTTAGTCCTCTGTAATTAAATTTAAGCTTATAGCCTCTTTTTAATGGATAATGATGAATAATTCCTATTTAACAATATGTATGTAGGTTTGTCCATATAATATTAGTTATCACACTAATATTATAAAGGCGAAAGTTTGGATGGATGTATGGATGGATGTTTGTTACCTCTTCACACCAAAACTACTGAACAGATCTGGCTGAAATTTTGCATACAGGTAATTCTGGAATAAAACATAAGCTACTAAATCTGTTCCCGTGGGATGAAAATCACCTTTTAATGTTTTCATAGGAACAATGTGTGCGAAGCCGCGGGGTGCAGCTATATAGTTTACTATATTATAACACCTACATAAGCGCACACAGATTCTCTTGTACTGTCCAATGATCCTATTCATTCATAGTAGTCTGGTAGAGATGTCTCTGGAGCGACAAGAATGCCAATTGTCGCTTCATTTTTAAGTTGTCTTGTTTTTAATAGTTTCTTTTAAATTTAAATGCACAATAAAGTGTATTATATTCTATTATAATCACACTAATAATATAAATGAGAAAGTAACTCTTTCTATTACCTCTTCATGAATAAATGGCTGAATGTATAGACATCGGCTATTCTTACTCTGGTGAGAAAGTGCGCACTTAACTTGGAAATTGAGAATTTTACTTGAAAGGGCTATTTATTAACCTGTGAAGCTCCCGGAAAGATCCTCTGATTAAAATTGATGGGCCATCAATTCGGAAAGGAGTTATTTTACTGTACCATAACAGTATATTCAGAGTCCTAGGGTAATGCCAGAAGGGTAGTGAAATAAATCCTGGTAATGCTAAGGGTTCAATATGCCATTACAAGAAACCTACCTAACTATGATTGCCAGATATTGATTAAGTATTTATCAGTGAGTTGGTTTACTCTGAGCTAAAGTTAATTTAATTCAATTTGTTAAGTTTAGTTGAGCTCACAGTGTGCCATGAAACGTGTGTGTACAAATCCGAATAAAACTCTAAAACTCACGCTTGCAATATTTCTGACAAGTTTCCTTCGTCTGTCCCTCCAAGTACTTGAAACTTCCTGAGATTACTGACATGAGATTTGATGTACTTTCCGAACTTTATAGTTTCCACAATAGCTGGTGATTTCAGCTTCAAGATAAGGTACTGATTTGGTAACGTACTGTCGGTAAACCACCGCGAAAAACCATCGGCCGGGGAGTTTTTTAGAATACATCTGAAATATTATACTTTCGTTAATATCACACGAAAATAAGATATTGGTTAGTGAAAATAACAATTTCAGATAATTATTGTTATTGTTTATGCTTTTAAATTCGTATTACGATTCAAATGTGCTGGTTTCAAACTGCGTGTGTTATACGTACTGTGGCATGTAATTCATAGAATAGCTTGAAAACTTATGTATCGTGTAATCTAGTCTAACAGTTTCATAATTATCATCCATTTTTGAGGCGATTTTTAGTAAAAACAACAAAATTTGAAGAATAATGCTTCAATTGGTTGTTTATTTTTCTGTTTCTACTTTTATTCTGGCTCGAACTATTCTCCCGTATTTGGCCCGGCGGGGCCGTCCGTGGCCGAAGGTTTTTCTCCAAAGGATTTTATGAGTTATTTCACCGTGTAGTGTATTATAATTGGCATACAAAATTGTCCAAATGTGTTGCCATACTTAACCGAAACGTGACTTTTTCTAGGGGAATAAGGACCGAACACGTAGTATCCCTATACATAGTTTGTGGACCGAACTCACCAATTAACAAGAGCTTGTTTGTGTTGTGTGATACTTGTATCAATATACCTATATGTGTCGAACTCTTATTTTGTGAATTCACTGCATAGATCCGTGAAGTGAATCAGAATCAGTCAGCACCTCCTATTCTCGAGGTTCCATTTAAAGTTTTCCGTTAATTTTGCGTGTGTGTACTTTTGTGAAACGTTTAGAAGTAGTAACTTTAATTCATCATTTCTGTAATGGGTCCTAATCGTATTGTGCTAACACTATTAATTTCATGCTTAGGAGTTATGTCAAAGGTTCAGCAGTGTCCTGAAAATCTACTTAATGAAACAAAAATACGACTCAATAAAATAGTTCCTGCTTTAGAAGATAAGACGAATACAAAAGGAGATGCTGGAAAAATATGTGTCATAGGAGGATCCATTGAATATACAGGAGCACCATACTTTTCGGCAATATCTGCCCTCAAGGTAAGCAACCATCAAGTTGGAGTAGGTACATAATTAAATCTAGTACCTTACCTACGCAATAAAATTTATGTACCCATGTAAACATATTTATCAACAAAAGCTCAATGATACTCGTACCTTACAATTTGAGAAACCTAGTGAGGTGGTGATATGATTTTCCTTATTGTTAGGTACATTATAGAATAACTAGGTGCCTACATATACTTACATACCTACATAACTAGATAAGTAGATAGACTAGATAAGTACGTAAAAAGTCAACATAACGTGTCTTGTTTTACATGATACAAAGAACAAAGAGAATACAATGCTTCACAAACAACATAATATTGACCAGTAGGTAGATAAGCTGCCCATATTTAATTTAACCTTTCAACGATGACGTTGCCGGCGTCATCCGGCCGGCGGCGGCGGCGGCGCGGCGGCGGCGTATACCTAGTCGAGATTTTATATCAAACTTTTCTTTACCTGCCTACATTTAAGAGTAGGTTTAGATAGAAAAAATTCCTAATAAAAAACAGTTTTTATTCTCTACAAGAGTTTTTAGATTTCTAATTTCTTTGTTAAATTATATTACTTAAATAAATTAGATATCATTAGTAATAAGGAAATATAAAGCCTATTACCTATTAATATTATGTTTGTGAGTAGAATAATAATTAGTTAAGACATTAGATTGTAAGTAGTAATTATAAGCCACCTTGCTAAATATGGCCGTGCCCTATCCGGGTGCATGTTTGATACCCTTTATCCTTAAGATCCTATGTACAACATGTTGCAATAAATATATTGAGTATTGAGTACATAAAGATACACATAAATTCAATCCGAGGAACTAGGTACCTAGGTACTCGTAGGTATTACAAACGAAACTTTGTGTTTTATTGCTCTTTCTATCATCGATCACTCACTGTTAAAGGATTTAGGAATTGCATAATCTATACTATTAAAATAATATTATAATTATAAAGAGGAAAGATTTGATTGTTTGTTAAATAGGCTCCGAAACTACTGGACCGATTAAAAAAAATATGCTGCAGCTTACTTTTCAGGGAGTGACATAGATTATATTTTACGCCGGATTTCCAACGAGAGCCGGATCTAAGCGGTTGAAAGCGCGAGGCGCTCCTAGTTGGTAATCTTGTGATAAGGAATAATTATAATGAATAACTTAACTAGTTATCACAAAATTATATAATCTGTGTTATAATTTTATAATTTAGTAAAATATAGTAAAGTTATTTAACTTTATTGTATAAACTATGTTAATGGTAGGTAGGTATGTTTTTTAATAAACCTCAAAATTTTAGTGTAGGTATAATTTTATTCTTTTTTTTGCTACAACCATGGCTACAACATGACCTAATAAATACTACAGGAAATCCGATAAAGCATACATGGAGGGAGCAGATATAATTATATTGATGTCTAGATGTGTTTCTTGGATTACTCAAAGAAATACCTACATACTTAAATCCTTACACAGTCTTTTTTATTATAAATGTATGTTAACTTAACTAAAATTAATTGCAGGCTGGAGCAGACCTCGCATACGTCATCACCACTGAAAGTGCAGCACCAGTAATCAAGAGTTTTAGCCCAGACCTTATTGTTTACCCTTATCTTAAAAATGCATCGTTATCCAAAATAACACATCTAATCAAAAAGATGGACGTTATAGTCATAGGACCAGGACTTGGGAGGGAAGATGAAACTCTCGATGTCATTGGCAATATAATCAAAACTTGTAGAGAACTGACAAAACCCTTAGTTATAGACGCAGATGGACTATACATCATATCAAAAAATCCGGAACTTATTAAAGATTATCCAAGACCTGGATTAATTTTAACGCCGAATCATCATGAGGCTCGTAGGCTGATGGAATCTGTTCCTAAAGACCTGATTAGCAACTGGACTCATTATTGGGGTCAATTTGTATCTGTCTTAGTAAAGGGTGAAACAGACCAATTTTACTCAGCCAAATCAGGTTATTATTGGTCTAATGCACAAACGGGGTCTGGGCGCCGAGTAGCTGGACAAGGAGATATTTTGTCAGGCTCTTTAGGCACTTTTTACCACTGGGCATTAAAACAAAAATTATGTGAAACTGACCACCAGATACAACTGGCCCAAAGTTTAGCAGCGTTCGCAGCTTCTAAACTAACAAGAATGTGCAATTCCTTTAGTTTTGCGATACATGGACGCAGCATGTTGGCTTCAGATATGATTCTACAAATTCATAGTGCATTTGATGAAGTTTTTGCTCATTAATATAGGTTTCTACTCACGCATTTTTTTGTAGCTGCGCTTCAGTATATATCTCTTCTTATTATTAAGTATTTATTTAGATACTAACCTAAAATAAATACCTAATTGGAAAAACTATAAAGATGTTTATTTATTTAATCCCGTTAACCGTAGGTGGGCTGTGTGGTGCCGGCCTAGAATAGCACCACCCCATTTCTTCCCGTGGGTGTCGTAAGAGGCGACTAAGGGACATAAACCGGAGGGCGGGCAGCAGCGCCTCCCGTAGACCGATAATATCACCGAACTGCGATCCCCAACCCGCATGCCCAGCGTGGGGATTATGGGCACTACCCCCCCAATGATTGCACACGCCAAAAAGTGGCCCCTAGTTCCCGGCCGCCTCGCTATTCCTGGCCATGGTAGCGGCCATGGTAACGGCGGGGCAGGGGGTGCTAAGAATCCCCGGGCTACGGCAGGCTACCGATCATTACTTAAAAACTTGACCCTGGCTACGTTTAACGGACGCACTCTGAGGCTTGATCACCATCTAGCGCAGTTGGAAGTGGAGTTAGAGAACATTAAATGGCATGTTCTGGGGTTATGTGAAGTCCGTAGAGAGGGGGAGGACACCGTAACCTTAGACTCGGGCCATCTTCTCTACTTTCGCGAGGGTGATAAAACATCCCAGGGTGGCGTAGGCTTCCTCGTCAACAAGGCCCTCTCTAACAACGTTCAGGAAATCTCCAGTGTGTCGACCAGGGTAGCGTACCTGATCCTTCGGCTGTCCAAGCGGTACAGCTTGAAGGTAATTCAGGTTTACGCACCGACCTCGGCACACTCGGATGATGAAGTGGAGGATATGTACGAAGACATATCCAAAGCCTTACATAACACCACCAAGGCTCACTTCAACGTTGTTATGGGGGACTTTAACGGCAAGGTGGGAATCCGGACTGGCAACGAATCCCGAATAGGCTCGCATGGTTATGGAGTTAGGAATCACAGGGGGCAAATGCTTGTCAACTTCCTTGAGAAGGAGGGGCTGTTCTTAATGAACTCTTTCTTTAAGAAACCGCCCCAGAGGAAGTGGACGTGGCGAAGCCCCGACACTGTGACTAAAAATGAGATCGACTTCATCATGACGGATAGCAAGCACATATTCAGAGATGTCTCAGTGATCAACAGGTTTAATACCGGATCTGATCACCGACTGCTCCGAGGCTCTCTGAATATCAACTTAAAGCTTGAAAGAAACCGTCTGATGAAGTCCACGCTCCGACCTAATCCAATCCAGATCATGGCGGGCACCGAGAAGTTCCAGCAGCTTCTCGGGAATAGATTCATTGCCTTGGATCCCACTGATGACGCTGACGAGACCCTACACAATCTGGTCGAAACGTTGAGGAACGAGGGCATCAGATTCTGCCAAAAGCAGCGTACTGGCAAGAAATCCAAACTCTCGGATGAGACTCTCGGGCTGATGGCAAAAAGACGGGAAACCACCCAAGCGACTTCTTCATACAGGTCAGACCTGAACAAGCGAATTGCGAAGATGGTACGGCGCTACCTTCGGAGCTCCAACACACGCCTCATTGAAGAGGCAATAGAGCGAAACCGAGGGTCCAAAGTATTCACTCAGCAGCTTGGCAGGAGCCACCTGACGAAGCTTAAAACGCACGATGGGAGGACCGTTTTGTCGAAGCTGGAGATATCCGCCGAGATAGAGGATTTCTATGGCCGATTATACGCTGCACATGCCCCTCGTCCCCAACGAGTCGACCACGATTCAAGAGCCACCCTGACACGCCACTATACCGACGAACTGCCAGACATCAGTCAAGACGAGATTGTGCTAGCTCTGAGGCAGCTTAGAAATGAAAAAGCCCCCGGTGAGGACGGCATAACATCAGAGCTTTTAAAAGCCGGAGGAGCCCCTGTTATACAGGAACTACAGAAACTCTTCAACGCCGTCTTTCACAGTGGGAGAACTCCAAAGGCGTGGAGCGGGAGTTTGGTGGTGCTCTTTTTTAAGAAGGGAGATAAAACCCTCCTTAAAAACTACAGACCCATCTCACTCCTGAGCCACGTCTATAAGCTGTTCTCACGAGTGATCACGAACCGTCTCGCCAGGAGACTCGACGAGTTCCAGCCACCGGAACAGGCCGGGTTTCGCGGAGGATATGGCACCATAGACCACATACACACAGTGAGGCAGATTATACAGAAGTCCGAAGAGTATAATCAGCCCCTGTGTCTGGCCTTTGTGGACTATGAGAAGGCCTTTGACTCTGTCGAAACCTGGGCTGTTCTGGAATCCTTACAGCGATGCCAAGTAGACTATCGTTATATCGAGGTGCTGAGATGTCTCTACGACGCCGCGACCATGAGTGTCCAAGTACAGGACCAGCAGTCCAAACCCATCCAACTGCGCAGAGGAGTGAGGCAGGGGGATGTTATATCCCCGAAACTGTTCACGAGTGCCTTGGAAGATATGTTTAAGACACTGGACTGGAAAGGTAAGGGCATCAACATAAACGGCGATTACATCTCACACCTTCGATTCGCTGATGACATAGTCGTAATGGCGGAGTCGTTGGAGGAGCTAAACCAGATGCTGGACGGCCTAGCTTTAGCCTCACGATGCATCGGTCTCGGCATGAATTTGGATAAAACCAAAATCATGATCAATGGCCTCATTGATCCGGGACCGGTCGTCGTACATGGCCACCCTCTCGAAATTGTTTCCCAGTACACTTACCTTGGACAAATTCTGCAGTTGGGTAAAAACAATTTTGAGAAGGAGGCCAAGAGGAGGATTCAGCTAGGCTGGGCAGCGTTTGGAAAGCTACGTCGAGTCTTCTCGTCATCCATACCGCAATGCTTGAAAACGAAAGTTTTCAATCAGTGCGTCCTACCCGTCATGACCTACGGAGCTGAGACGTGGACACTCACGATAGGGCTGGTCCACCAGTTTAAAGTCGCTCAGCGAGCTATGGAAAGAGCTATGCTCGGAGTCTCTCTGAAGGATAGGATTCGTAACGAATACATCCGACAGAGAACCAAAGTTATCGACATAGCTCAAAGAATTAGCAAACTGAAGTGGCAGTGGGCCGGCCATATCTCGCGAAGAACCGATAACCGCTGGGGTAAACGAGTTCTTGAGTGGAGACCGCGACTCGGCAAACGTAGTGTAGGACGCCCTCCGGCCAGGTGGGATGACGATCTGCGAAAGACTGCAGGCAGATGCTGGATGCGTCAAGCTGAAGACAGGGCGCTATGGCGCTCATTAGGGGAGGCCTATGTCCAGCAGTGGACTAATATAGGCTGATGATGATGATGATGAACCGTAGGTAGGTGACTACTTTTATCAGTGTTACTTTCTAGTACCAAAATTCAATTCAATTCAATTCAATTCAATTCATTTATTCCATAGGCATACATATATATTGCACTTCGAAAAGTCAAATAACAATAATACTTACAGTAAAATAAAAATAAATCTCTTAGATTTAATTAACTTATTATATTTTTCCAAACATCTTTATCCGAAAGGAAGTCTTTTACCGAATAGTATGCTTTTTTTTGTAGCGTTTTTTTAATTAACTTTTTGAACGTTCTTTCGTTCAGTTTAGTTACTTTGTCAGGTAAAGTATTATAAAATTTAACACAATTCACAGCAAACGATTTGTTAACCTTCGTAAGCCGCGTAAAAGGTTGGACGAGACTATTTTTTGATCTCGTATCATACTGGTGGCTGTCCTGTGTTTACAGTAACGTAAAATATGCTTTCTTGTATGCATAATGTTTAAATATATATAGAGAGATGGCATTGTTATTATCCCTGTATCATCAAATACAGATCTGAGGCTGTCTCTTGGTCCGAGTCTATAAATTGCCCTTACTGCTCGTTTTTGTAGAATGAATATTTTATTCGAGTCAGCGGAATTGCCCCACAAGAGAAGACCATACGACATGAGGGAATGAAAGTAACTGTAATATACCAATCGAGCTGTTTTGATATCAGTAAGGTCTCTTATCTTGTATACAGCATATGCCGCAGAACTTAATTTTCCTGCTAAAATCTCAATGTGTTTACCCCATTGAAGTTTTGCGTCAATTGTTATTCCTAGAAACTTAGTATAATTAGATATGTCAACTGTATTATTATTAATTTGTATAGGTACTGTCATAGACGTGGTAGTTGCGGGTATTATCGAAAAAAATGATAAGAGATTTCGAGAGAGACAAAACCATGACCTTAAAGAAATCACAAAAATGCTCGAATTACTGAAGGAAAACTGTCCGAAGCCTACTAAAACACTTCGACTAGGCAAATATATGCCAGGAAAAAAACGACCTATAAAAGTTACATTTACTAGCAATGATACGCCTAAACTGCTATTACGTAATAAGGCGAAGGTGCCAGAAAATATTCAGATTTACGGTGATCAGACTCCTACACAACAGCAATACCTCAAAACACTGAAAGAAGAATTAAAACACCGCCTTCAAACTGGCGAGAAGAATCTCGTTATACGATTTCTACGTGGCGTGCCAAGAATAGTTGTAAATACTAATCAAAAAAACGTATAAACAACCCAATACAAAATAAAAAATCCACTGATAAATACCAATACCACATAATAGAAAAATATGAAGATATACCACTGCATTCATCAAGCCTACGTTTTTTCTACGCTAATATGAGAAGCATCCGTACAACTGGAAAGTTTGATGAGATAAAATGCATTATAAAATCTATACCTAAAACTACACACGTAATCTTATTGACGGAAACATGGCTTACCTCAGAAAACGATGCCAAATCGTACCAATTGCCTAACTACACGCATATTTACAACTTCAGAGAAAATTACAGAGGTGGAGGTGTGTCTATATTTATTCACAATTGTATAAAACATGAAGTAACCGAAGAATTATGCGAAAATGGAAATCACTACTTGTGGATCTCTATAGATCGACTATCTTTGAACATTGGAGCAATTTACAGGCCAGGAGAATCAAATTTAGGAAGATTTTTGGACATATATTCACGGCAATTGGAACAACGAAAAAGATCTATTGTTTTTGGCGACTTCAACGTTGATTTACTGAGCAAAACGACTGACGTCACACGATACCTACAGGAATTGCAAGAAGCTGGTTATGAGATTGTTAATAAGATAGACGGAGAGTACAGCACGCGCCAAACTAAAACTACAAATACGTTACTAGATCATGTATGTACAAACTTAAATAATCACTCTTTTAGTATTTCAATAATTGAATCCTCTTTGTCTGACCACAAAAATATATATCTAGAAATAGGTAGTCTAGGTCCAAAAATAAACAAAAAAGTACATTATAAGGCAGTTGATTATCAAAACCTAACCTTAAATACAATAAACTCAGATTACCTTAATAGCGAAAATGATTATAATTATTTAGAAAGATTTATTTTGGACCTCGTTAACAAAAGCAGAATAAACAAAACAAAATATTTAAATAACCCGCAAAGTGACTGGATAAATAAAAATATAACAGATTCAATAAACTTACGAAATAATATTTATAAACAAACTAAAACTAACAAAAACGATAAAACTTTATTAAAACAATTTGACGATGCGCAAAAAAACGCCAGGTCTATGATAAAAGAACAGAAAAAGCAATATTATTTTAAAATGTTTCACGAAAGTTATGACAATCCTAAAAGAATGTGGGAAATCATTAATGAATTAGCACAAAATAAAATAAAAGGAAATAACGAACCACCTAAACTCATATTAAATTCAGTTCCGGTAACGGAGGGCAACTCAGTCTGTGACTTATTTAATTCTTATTTCGCCTCAATAGGTAGTGAATTGGCAAATAAAATCCCTAAATTGTACCACGAAAAGACTGGTAATATTCTAATGTACGAAGATAACTACTACCATGACTCAGAATTAAGCGATTTTAAGTTATGCAGCACGGACGAAATAATAAAAATCATCGATAAACTTGATCCAAACACTAGTACCGGGCTAGACGGATTGAGTACGAAGGCAGTTAAATGCATTAAAAATATAATCGCGCCTCACCTAACAAACTGTATAAACAAATGCCTAACGGAAGGTACCTTCCCCGACTCGCTTAAGATTGCCAAGGTCAGCCCTATCTACAAATCAGGTATTAGAACTGACCCTGGAAATTATAGGCCAGTCTCAGTTTTGCCGGTACTGTCTAAAATATTTGAGCGCATTCTATATAATCGTTTAAATGACTACCTTGTGGAAAAAGACTTCTTTATCAATGAACAATATGGTTTCCGCCCAAAGTCAAATACATTATCCGCCACAATAGACTTAGTCACTAAAATAAAATCTAACATAGATCAAAAGAATATTGCAGTAGGTATATTTATTGACTTAAAAAAAGCATTTGACACAGTTTGTCACAAAAAGCTGTTACTGAAATTGAATAATATAGGAGTTACAGGAATTGCGCTCAAAATGTTTGGATCATACCTGGAAAATAGGCAGCAAGTTGTTAAGATCAATAACTTCGAAAGTACGTCACAAAATGTGACCTACGGGATTCCCCAGGGAACAATTGTCGGGCCCTTAATTTTTTTACTTTACTTAAATAATATCAATAAAATAGGTTTATCTGGACACCTAACGCTCTATGCCGATGATACGTGTCTATTTTATTTTGATAAATCGATAGAAAACATCATGACTGACGCTCAAAGGGACCTTAATATACTAAACGAATGGTTAAAATTTAATCTCTTAACAATCAATACAAAAAAAACATCTTACATGATTTTTGCTGCAATAAATAAACCAATACCCAATTTTTCCCCTCTTGTCTTAAACAATGATATAATTACACGGAGTGATAAAGAAAAATACCTCGGCTTATGGTTGGATGACAAACTAACGTGGAAATCTCACATCAATCACGTCAAGTCAAAATTAACGGCCTTATTAATATCATTACGCCAAATAGCACACTGTATTCCAACCAAAGCACGCTCAATTATTTATAACTCCTTAGTTAAATCGCACTTAAATTACCTTATCGAAATTTGGGGATCGGCCGCTAAAACAAATTTAAATCCTCTCCAAAGAACACAAAATAAAATTATAAAAACACTGTATCATTATAAATACCTAACACCAACTAAAGAAATATATAATAAAACGAATTTATTAAACCTTAGACAAATGTATACATACTCAACTTGCATCTTGATAAAAAACATTCATTCTAACTCAATAAAATCAAACCTACAACTACGAAAAAGGAATAACCCTTACACTTTTAGAAATAAATATAAACTAGAATTATCTAAAGCACGTACTGATTACGGCAAGAAAACAATTGTTTACGAGGGAGTGCAGTTGTTCAATAGCTTGCCTGACGACATCAAGGAATGTGCTAGCATAAATATGTTCAAAACAAAATTAAAAAAATACGTTTATAGCCTAACTTATACTTAAGGTAATAATTAGCCTAAGAATTATTTAATATTATTTTTTGTATCTCATTGTAAGTGAACATTATTGTTTTTATGAGAAATAAACATCTTTAAACCGAATTACTTGCCGTGAATTTGATACATTTAGTTTTGTCAGAATTAAGCATTAAATTATTTACATTAAACCAATTGTCAATTATATTTAAATATGAATTAATACTAGAAATGTCAGGACTTTTACGATTTATTCTAAATAATAGTGATGTGTCATCGGCAAATAGTACTATATCAGCGAATTTTTTGACTAGAAATGGTAAGTCGTTTATATACACTAAGAATAAGAAAGGACCCAGAATAGATCCCTGGGGAACACCAATATTGGAGCTCAAAGCATTGGACAGTGCACCATTTATATTAACTGACTGCTTCCTTTGTGATAGATATGACTTGATTAATGCCAAAGCTTCACCTCTCACTCCATAATGATGAAGTTTTAAAAGAAGAATTTCATGGTTGACACAATCGAAAGCTTTCGATAGATCACAAAATACTCCCAGCACGTCAGTTGATATTTCCCATGAGTCATATACGTATTCTACGAAGTTAACTACGGCATCAGTTGTAGAGCACCCTTTAGAAAAACCGTACTGCTGATTAAAAAGCAACTTTCTAACGTTAAAATATGAAGCAAAAAATTGCTGCAAGTGGTACGAAGAACATCTTTAGGGTGATCTATTACTGTGTCTTATTCATTGACGGAATTCTTACTTCTCACAATCACATAGACATATAACCTACTTTCTTTATTTCATATAAGTAATCTTGTTTGGCAAGAAGCAACGTAGGTAGAAATCACAATAAATCTAAAACCGTTAAAATGTGGTTATTTATACAAATCCTTCATAATCAGCTTGAACATCATAATTTTTTACCCGACTTCCAACGGAGGAAGGTTATGATTTCGGCACCCTACATCGCTTCAATCCCTTTCCCTACATCGTTCATCCAAACTAAACCTTTACCGATTGTTCTTATAATTTATGTTTCTTATAGGCCTTTGTTCCTACTACACAAGTACCTACATGATGGCCTTGCCTCGGACAACGGATAACTTGTTATAACTTTTATGTAGATAGTCGGGTTTTCGTTTTTAACTACCTACATTATTATTGTAGTGATTTGTTTTTTTTTTTAATTTGAAGACAGATGTAAAAATAGGCCTGATCCATAGAGATTTTATAGTACTAGCCACGATGGCCCAACCTAACCGTCAAAATTATTTGCTTATCGTTTTGCGATTGTATGTACATAGAACCGTTGGCTTTGCACATCTATCTTCGAATTTGGATGCGGCGATTTAGTTCGTCCAAGGATTTGCCTTAATTTGCCACAATTTATTATTTTCTGGCAGCTCAGTGTCAGTCAGTCAATGAGATTGACAAATTGACAATCACATATGTCAGTCAGTTATGACTTATGACAGTAGGCGGACTGGGTTGTGTGTGGATTTCATTCTATTATTTTTATCAAATCCAAGCGACAAGTATTTAATTTACCTAGCTTTAGCTCCTATCAAGGCCATAAATTAGGTACAATGAAATCATACATGTAATGTAGTACAGTTCTAGAAAGTCTAGTCCATCACCATGGAGGATGAAATCGAAGAATGCATCAGGAAAAAGATAATATGGGCTCAGCTGCCAAGCACTGTAAAAAAGGTAAACAAAATGAAAATGTTTCAGTAGGAATACCTTAACGAAACATACTAACTTTATTTATTTCTCTTCAGTTGCTAGGTGACTCTGCTAAGGAATATGAGAGATACATATTTGAATTCAGCATCAAAAACCAGCTTAGGTACAGAGGGAGTCTTGGTAAGTGCACCTACCTTCTATCCTTATAGGGTATTCCTTTGACACATGGCCCATCTCACCCCCTGCAATTAAAGTAAACTTCAGAACCACTTCATAAGAACCATATTACTTGCTACTAATTAAAGTCAAAGTCAAATCGATTATTTCATTAGACTTACAAAATAAGTACTTAGACAAGTCAAATTTTTACTATATAAACAGCTTGATAAATAGTTATTACTATCAAACAAGAAATAAGGTGCAATTGACTCAGATTCACTTCAATTTTGTGATTCGTGGAGGCCTATGTCCAGCAGTGGACAGTTATTTATTGATAATAGAGGAGAAGCCTGTGACTGATGTGTCTATACCACACAGTGTTAAATTTGGTCATTGCGTCACTGGCTGATGATGATAAGTGTGATTGATGTTCTTTCCATCGAAAGGTTGCCTGGAAGAGAACGCTTCTAAGCGATAAGGCCGCCCATTGTACTTGTGAAGATTTATTTTTTTATTCTATTGTAGAGTTGCCACGAATAGTTGCTAAATAGTCGAATACCGATTAATCGCCATTCACTTTGGCGAATAGTTGAATACCTCGACATTACTATTCGACATAAATAAGGCACATTAAAAATATTTCTAACTACTATATTTAATCACACCAGCAAGCTCTGTTTATTCAGAAGGACTATTTTCCGAGGCAGGTTTAATTTATGAGGAAAAGCAAAACCGACTTGATCCTGAACGTGAAGAAAAAATAATTTTTTTGCACCACAATCTGCCTCTGTTGGATTTTAAATATTATTTAAAAAGCCTAACTCATTTAATTTCATGAATATGGTAGGCACAGGCACATATTGTGATACTGTGTATTGTTTTATTATTAACACATTGGTTTTTTTGTTCGTTAAAAGTTTATTTTACATGACTATTTGCCGAATGCCGAATAATACAAAATGTCGAGTAATGCCGAATATCGAATAATAGCGAGTATTCGCGGCAACTCTATTGTATTGTATTGTATTGTTGAATCTCTCTTACAGTGAGGACAGTGCATAAAGATGAGCGGAAGTACTACGAGACTCTCATTCAGACCAGCATACAGCGGCTCATGCTGTATCCATACCACTTGGCTGATATGATCGTCAAAGGTAAACTAATTCATCCAATCACATCACATCACACTAATATTATAAATGCGAAAGTTTGTATGGATGTATGGATGGATTTGGGAACAACGCGTGCGAAGCCGCGGGGCGCAGCTAGTTTACAATAAATTTTGAAAGATCGGCCGGCTTTGAATTTGCACAACCCTAACTCTTCTAACGCGGGTGTCGTAAGAGGCGACCAAGGGATATCCACCGGTGCCAGGCAGCAGCGCCTTCTGCACTAATTCTGCCACCGAACTGCGATCCTCAACCGACATGCCCAGCGTTGGGTTTATGGGCATTACCCCCATGAGATAAGAGCCAATATGGCGCTTATCAGGGGGAGGGGGAGGCCTGCGTCCGTGAGGTAGGCTTAAAATCTTTATATTTTAACTATAAAGAGTTTGAATAATACAAATCGAATATAAATTTATCCTAAATAATATTAAACTTAATTTTACGCATGTTTATAAGTGTAACACTATTTCAAACTTAAGGTACTAGTTCTTCCGCGAAAGGAATCAAACCAGTTATCTTTGATGCATCAGACGGACTATCCATTGCGCCACAGAGGTTGTATCTTGAAGAACGAATTACGACCTTCAGACATCCTCGTCGTTGAATAACCTGAATCTTATTAATTATTTTAAATATTACTGAGACTAGTCTAGTAATTAAATTCTTGTCCTTGATGCGTCTACAGTTTCCTACGTAATCTAGTTTGAGGTAAACCACAAACATGATATTCAAAGCTAACTATATAGCTGCGCCCTGCGGCTTCGCCCCGTGGTTTTTTTTATATCATGTCCCACGGGAACGGGATCTGTCTCTTGGGTCCGTCTTTTGGTCTTGATTACATTACTGGACGATCCTTCCTTTAATAAATATTGCTTACAATTACATATGTCTGAAAGTCAACCCCAAGCAATAGGGTATATTATGCATGTGACTTCAAATAAGCTAATATTTTTTTTACGTATTCTCTAGTTATATAGAAATATATCTGTATATTTATTTTTGTATTTTGTGATGTTTTTATTGTGAAATGTAATCATTGAAAAGTAGATATTTTAAGTCTCAACAGCAAAATCTCTAAAAGCAACGCTATTGGCACGTGAAGCGTGACGACAGACTTTAACATTTTTGTATGGGCATGAAGTTTTGACTTTGAGTTTACAAATGGAACTCGATGATCCGTGACGTCATAAAATGCAATGGCTTTTATCACCCGAAACTGAGTGTAGTTTTACTTTTAGTTTTTTACCTCAATAATTTAATTTTTTTGGGTGTTATATATTTTTTCGTTTATGTATTAACCTAAATAATCGATAAAAAAAATAAAAAGAATCCATGCATATACCCTATTGAGCTATTATTTGCGTCGTGGTTTGTTTACTAACATTCTTCATGCTCGATGGATACGGTGTAGCTAATGTGCGGTAGCTTATGACAATGATCTAATAAGAGCTCTAACCACATAGGTATAAGTTTCAAGCTACTCTTGGTACCTAGGTGATAAAGCTGTGACTGATCTGTTTTTCTCACCTCGGCAGTACCTACTGGCACCTAAATGTCACAAGTAGGTTAGGAAGTGAATGCATATTGCGCACAACTTTATGTACCTACCTACTTTATAATTATAACCAATCATCTGTTCTTACACATTTATTTCATATTTCATTTATTTTACTTGCATGTATATTCATTCTTATGTCTAAGTGAATGGTTAGTTGTTAGTTACAACTAACGCCCTTTCTTTCCTTTTTTTTTTCTTTTCCCTTTTCTTTTCATGTACTGCAAACCTGAGTTCGAATTCACATAATGTCAAATTCTTAAAAAAAAACCTACATAATAACATTTTTCTTACAAAAATAATTTAAGCTTGTTGCAAAAGAGTCTCTCTCTTATTTTTTTAAATATTCAGATATTCTATTAGAATTAATAATTTTTTTGCCAATCTATGGTATGGGCTTTAGCTAACCAGCTTTGGTTTAAGTTTTATTTATAGTTTCTTTTAAATACCTTCCTACTTGTCTGTCTGATTGTATTTCGTGCTATCCGTTTGTGAACCAAATAAACTTTCTATATATCTACATTAATATTTCAGGTTTAAGAATAACTCCGTTCATCTACTACGTGGAGGTGGTGGCGCTTCTGATTGAGCTTGAGAAGAGCTACGATACGATGCCGAATTTCACTGCGGCCGACTGTAAGTCTTTAGAATTTTACTGCGGCCGACTGTAAGTTGTTACTTCTATCCACATAATTCTAAATAAGGGGCCGTTCGAGTATAACGTAAGCAGATTTATTACATTTATTTAACCCTCATCCCCTTTAGAAATCTGTGTTTCTATGCCATGGAAACTGATTTATAGACAGGGGTATGTTTGATTCCAGGATTTGAATTTTAGCCTTATCCGTTCAGTAGTTAGGCATGAAGGGGTAACAAACATCCAACCATGCGTCAACATTTTTGAATTCCAAATATTATTGTGATAATAGTAGGTAAATTGTACACCTAGACAAGACCGATTCCTAAAGAGACATCCTCTTGGGACAATAATTAATTAAATTTAAAAAATACGCTTTAGTAATGGAATTACATTTTCTAGACGACAATACTTCAAGAATTTTCCATCCGCATTTTCGTATAAGATAAAAATGATTTCTGTTTCATGTTTGGAAAAGGAATTATCCACTTTCCAAAACGATTTTTACTTAATTAAATTAATGGAACCAACAATGGAAAAATTTAAAGACTATAGAAATACTTCTAGGTTTCCTATCAAAACAAAAACCTAAGTAAAGTGTGCTGTTCCTGAGATAAATAATTATAGCAAAACAGGTATCCTTATAAATTTTCACCAATCATGTTTTTCAATTCTTCCTCTAATGGACATAAAATTTAAGTGAATTAGAGTCAATTACACCTTATTTCTTATTTGATATTAATTACTATTTATCAAGTATAGTAAAAAAAATACTTGTTTAAGTGCTTATTTTGTAAGTCTAAAGAATCTTTAAAACACGTTACGAGTATCTAAGATAAAAGTTCGAAGTATCATTTCTTTGAATATGAAGGTGTTTTCCAGATTCTGTTACATACATATCACGCACTATTACAGTACACTATTACAAGTCTGAAATAGTCCTCGGATGATCTGCCTGCAAAACTAGATTAAAATGGCAAACCTTGAACCAAAATTAGATTTTAAAGTTTATTAATGTTAATTGTAATCAGGCTGGTTGGTGACACATAGTTATATTTAGGATAGAATTTAATTTTAATGTTTATGAAAGGCAGCTAAACTTAACGGCTTTGGTAAAATTTGCAAAGTTACCTTTTGTTTGAACTAATTGCAATTAATTAATAGGCCTCGAGTGTCCCATTACTAGATATAGGCCTCCCTCCACCACGATCTATGGCCTATTGAACTAGCTATCATCATCAGTCTTTGCAAGACCACCGTTAGACAAAGCCCTCCCCGATCTTATCGTCATTATCAATGAGCTGTAGTAACTCTACACCGACACAGGAGACCAGACACGGGTTTACGTCTAGAAGGCCATTCAAGTACTACGTGAGCAGATTTATAACAGCTATTTTTTAGCTATTTGACGACCTCTGTGGTGCGGTGGGCGAAGGTCCGCCTGCGACGCAGGAGGTTGCGGGTTCGATTCCCGCCTCGGGACAAATATTTGTACGATCTGCAGGTATTTGTTCAGGGCGTTCTGGATGTTTTCTATATATAATAAAAAAATATCTATCTATGTAGTGTATTGTATTATGTATATCAGTTATCTAGTACCCATAACACAAGCTCTGCTTAGCTTGGGGCTAGATAATGCTGTGTGAATTGTCCAGCATTATTTATTTATTTATTATTTACCGGTTTAAGGGAGGGACATTTGGAGCAAAAGTAAGCAAAGCTTTTTACTTAATTAGCACGGTCGTTTCTTTTTCAAGCATTTATACAATGTGTGGGTTGCATTATGTGTAAAATACTGCTGACGAAATAACCATCTAGCTTGACCCCCGTCATAAAAAAAAGCAAATCAAAGGTCCCCGCCCCTCTACTAACTTAAACGGCTCCTAGACTGAGATAGTTCTTCTGTCTTGCATTGCTATCTCAGTCTCACCGCACACAATATCCAGTCATCTCTCTGGACTAATTCGCACACTAAAGCCTAATAAGTCAATTATCGTTTCACCATGTTCATTCTACTTATAACAAGTTAAAAGTAAGAAATGAAATAAAATCTCAGAAATCCCGTTATAATTTTCGTTTTCTATAAGCTTACTAGCTGCGCCCCGCGGCTTAGCACGCGTTGATTCTATGGAAACGTTTAAAGGTGATTTATATTCTACGGGAACAGATTTATCGGATAAAAATTACATATGATTGATTCCAGGATTAGAATTACCTGTATGCAAAATTTCAGCCCGTTCAGTTCAGTAGTTTTGGCTTGAAGAGGTAACAAACATCCATCGATACATCCATACAAACTTTCGCATTCATAATATTAGTGTGATAGTGTGATAAGTTATTATTATTTGCTACTTACTAAAGCTACAAAATCTTTCTAGGTCTCCGCCTCCTAGGCATAGGTAGAAACGAGTACCTAGAACTGGTCGCCAAGTCTCGCTCGCTCGGCCGCCGCGGACGGTACAAGGCGATACGCGCGCTGTTGCCGCGAGTTCCTCTCAACATACCGATGCAGCCGTGGTGGAGAGTCGAACTTGGATATGTGCTGGAGGAAGATGTTAAGGTGATTTGAACGTTTTTGTGATGTAGTTAGAGCTTATAATGAACTGCATGAGAACCAAACAGATTAGTAAAAGCTTTTTTTTTATACCCAATGATCTTAGTTTAGTTAGACGGTTTGCGAAGTAATATCGATCTTTCTAGAGTTTAAGATTAATAATTTTGCCGTTCTTAAAGAAAATTAAAGAAAAATCTTCAAATTCCCAAAAGCTACCTAGGGTAGGTATCTACTTAAAAGACGCTCACAGTTTTCAATTCAAATTACACAAGTTCTAGGCTTCCCTAGTCTTTTTGTTTATGAAAAACTTATATAATAAGGGATAAATGCTATAGCAAAATATAAACACGGTAATTAGAACCTTTTGTAATTGTAGATAGAGCTCATAATGAATAATATCGATGCTATCATCAAAATTCGAAACACGACACCTAAAATCTGCGACATAACTTGATAACAAATTACACATGCTATAGTCTAATTTCCATTCATCTTTATGGATTTTGAGTTGAAGTTGAAGTGTTGAACTAACGCATGTCTCGCTCCCTCCCACGACAGCCGCTGAGCGAGAGCGAGAGGGCACTAATCGATCTACTCATCGACCGTGGTTCTCAAACTGCTGGTACGCTTGACTATAATACCGTGAAGACTTTGTACAGGTGAGAAATAGCTTATGAGTGATAAATAAGACATAATTTTAACTGTAATACCTCCTAAACTGAACTTTTACCATGTTTTTGAATAACGAAATCAAGAAAAAATATAATGAAAGACGACGTTTGACAGAAAAAGTAACTTGCAAAACAGACAGGCCAAATTCACCCCTACTTGACTAGCATACACATATGTATTTGAATAAAGAACGAATGAACAAATCCTTAGAATGAGGAACCTTGATGGAATAAGTAAGGAGGCGTTCCCAAATGGACCTGATCGACCAATCAATACCCAGCGGGATTACGAGTGTTTATTTCAATCAATGTGATTGGTCGATAACGCTCCTTTCCGCGTCAATGGGAACGCACCTTAGCAAAACAATACAACCTAAATCCAGCTTTAAACACACTAACAATAAACTTCAAATTCCAGACGCGGTCTCATCTATCTAGACGTACCAATCACAGCGGCCGATAAAGTGTCCGTACCACCGTTGAAAGGATTCGTCATGAACAGGATAGCTGGAGACTACTTCGAGACGCTTCTGTACAAAGTGTTTGTGTCTATAGACGAGCATACCAGTGTTAGTGACTTGGCTGCGGTCTTACAGGTTTGTAGCTTACTCCTGTAGTAATAAGACTTAAATTACAGTATTTTACAAAGGGTTGTAAGAGTTAATGACTATTGGAACGAAGTTCCTTATCGCGCGTTGTGAAAGGGGGCTAGACGGAAAAAATTCTTACGAAAAGTTGTCACGACACTTTTTGCTATAGTAAGCTATTGTAAGCTGTGCGGCGTCGCATGTTTCTCTGTCTGTCTCTCTCTCTCTTATAGAACTTCGTTCCATCCGGGTGTCCCTTGACACCTCTCAAGTTTTTTTTGTAGCTTACTGCTGTAGAAATAAGACATAAATTACAGTATTTTACAAAGGGTTGTAAAAGTCAGAATAGCGGGAGATTCTTCGAGACTTTTCTACACCTACTGTTTTTATCTATACCAGTGTCAGTGACTTGGCGGCTGATTTGAATAACAGTGTCGAACAAAGGCTTCTAGGAGTCAGAATAGCGGGAGATTCTTCGAGACTCTTCTTCACAAAGTGCCAGTAACCTGGCGCCGGATTTTTATAAGTCGAAGGTCATTTTTATGAGCAAAGCGAGCCGCGCTTTGTCACTGCGCTTTGACATGAAGCGAGCGAAGCAAGCAGCACGCCTTCACGTAACGCGCCTAGCACGCACAAGATGTACTGTACTGTGGCATAGTCTTTGAAAAGCCTACACGATATTTCTTCTAAGAGTGGATGAAATATCGTGTAGGCTTTTCTACGTCTACAAAAAGTTACAATTTATGTATAACAATGTTGTCCCCAGGTGGAATGCGAGCTAGTGAAACAAGCTGTGTCGTTGTACTGCCGGCTCGGGTTCGCCAACAATCTACAACCGCCGCCGGTGGCGCCGCAGCATGCATCGTGGCGGGAGGCCGTCACTACGCACACACACCAACCGTTAGTATCAAGTACCTAATGCGAGCTAGGTTCTCTAATGCGAGGTAGTGAAACAAGTTGTGTCGTTGTACTGCGGTCTTCTTGTGTGGTCTGAAAAATTCTGGCGCATTTCTAGGTGTTCATGTTTTTAACTACACACTAAGTAACCAAGCAATAGAATTTCAAATTAGTGTAAAACACTGATACATATAGAAGCGATGCCTCAACACCGAGAAACAGTTATCAAAACTCATTACAACATCGATGTGACGAACTAACGTTTATAAAACTCGTCTGATTAAACAGTTTTTCGTTTATCTAATATTCCACTGCTGGACGCAGGCCCAACCCCCGCTAAGCGACTTCTTGGTATTTGTCTCATTGGGTGTAATGCCCATAATCCCCACGCTGGGCATGCGGTTTGGGGATCCTACTTAGGTACATATTTACAAAAGTTGTCAGTTGAGTTTTGCTTTGTTTTTAAATTAGTAATCTTTGTCCAAATGTATTATAAGAAAAAAATATATGTACAAAACGAGTGTGAGCACCAATACTAACCAACACTGGTTTAATGGGTCAAAAAATCTTACTTAAATATGTATACTGTTATAAATAAATAAATAAAAATAAAAAAAAACGCAGTTCGGTTGCAGAATTGTTCTGCAGGGGGCGCTGCTGCCCACCCCCCGATAGATATCCTTGAGTCGCCTCTTACGACATCCACGGGCAGAGTTGGGGTGGTGCAAATTCTAAGCCACACAGCATGTTTAGGCTATTCCACCAATACAAGCGAAATTATATCCTATTTCTGACCTACATTCAGTTTGTTTTTGTATATTTCAGATACAGTCAAATATCACCTCTAACGCCTACATTCGAGCAGAGCTTGGATGAAGACGCGATACAAATGGAACCTGTCCTTCTCACGCAAACGCCGTCCACGTCCAGGCAGGTGAGGGAATATCAACCTTATCTCGTTAGCATTAAAAAACTATCTTATCTGCAGCCTATACCGGTCTATTGCTGGACGCAGGCCTCCCCGTATTGGCCTTTGTAACATGGGAGGGTAATGCCTATAATCCGGGATCGCAATTCGGTGTTAGAATTGTTCTGCAGGGGGGACAGGCTGCCCGCCCTCGGTAGATATCCCTTAGCCGCGACTTACGACACCCGCGGGAGTTGGGGTGGTGGTGCAAATTCTAAGCCGGTACCACACAATTAGCCGGCACCAGTACAGCTTTAAAGATATTTCTATTAATTAGAAGAATGATAAAGTTAATCTTATTATTATGCACGCCTCGCGCTTTCATCCGCGTAATTCCCGTTCCCGTGGGAATTCCGGGATAAAATATAGCCCTTGTCACTCCCTGAAAAGTAAGCTTTTTAATGGTGAAAGAATGTTTTCAATCGGTTCAGTAGTTTCTGAGCCTATTCCATACAAACAAACAAATCTTTTCTCTTTATAATGTTAGTATAGACAGATGTTTTGAACTTAAACTTCATCAACTTTTATTGTGCATTCGCGACTTATTACAGTCTCATTTTAATGTTTCTGAACACTTCATAGTATAATTACTAGTTAAGTTACTTTGTACTTGTCTTGTGATGCCTTGAAATAAATTATTATTATTATTATTATTTATAATTTTGGGAAGCAATTTACTGAGTTGTTAGCTAAAGAAAATTGTCGTTAGTGGATATTGATGTATCCACTTTTCATAAGACAATATATAATATAATAAACGATAGTAGCGTTGGTAATTTTTTTTATTTTGGTTTTTTAATGCGAGGCGCTGCTAGTATTTTATATTTGTAGTATAAGTAGACCATTTGAAGACACCTATATGTAGCCTCCTTTATGTAGACTCCCATCGAAAAAATCTTTATTGAAAATTAAATAACAATCAAATAATAGATAAATTATAACGGAAACGGTCAGTTACGGCCACATCTCTTGAACGGCCACTTCCCATGAAAGGCCAGTTCTTTGTATGGCCACTTCCTCAAATGGCCTCAACCCTGACTTACTAGTCTCTAATAACTTGTATTTACAATTGAAACAATTGTAAAACTGTTGGATACTAAAATTGTATCTCACTTTTGTTTCTTTATGCGTTATTTGTCAACCGTTGCTTGTTTTTATGTTTTTTTTATGTTTTAATCGTTATATTCGTTGATTGTTTTGTGTCTTACTTAGTAGATGTGGTATCATCCGTGACGTCACCAAACTGTCGGAAGACCAGCGTTGATTGTAACGTGTTTACAACCAGCTCATGCTGAGACAGAGACCGTTTTGTGACTCTAATCAACAAATGCTTTGTCTTTTATTTTAAGCCATATATGTTTTTTTGTTGATTAAGTTACAAATAAAATAATATTCTATTCTATTCTATTCTACTTGCAGAGCTACCACGAAGCGCCTGAACATTCATCAAACAATGGAGGTCAAAGAGTGGCGGTTCTATTCGACTCAACGCTGGCCGCTTACCTGATGATGGGCAATCTTTCACCAGTGAGTTTCTTATGAAAAAGAAAATTACAATCAAATAAAAGAAATAAATGAAAATTAGTATTTACAATAGAACTGAAAACTGTTACAAACAATCTACAGGTGGATTAAGGCGATACGAGGCACACTAGCGCCGCCGCCGAAAACAGAGTTTGGTGGCCATCTTCTAAACTATACAAAAAAAAACTATTACAGAGGTATTAAAAGAAAGCTTATGATAGGTATAATAAAGTGGCCAATGATTTTGTAAAAATTCCTTTCTTCAACGTAATAATAAGATGTAAATTAGGCGACGGCGCTAGTTTGGGTCGGGGTACCGCCTTAACTTATCCATATCTATAAATAAATAAATAATGCTGGACTATTCACACAGCATTATCTAGCCCCAAGCTAAGCAGAGCTTGTGTAATGGGTACTAGATAACTGACATACATAATACAATACACTACATAGATAGATATTTTTTTATTATATATAGAAAACATCCAGAACGCCCTGAACAAATACCTGCAGATCGTACAAATATTTGTCCCGAGGCGGGAATCGAACCCGCAACCTCCTGCGTTGCAGGTGGACCTTCGCCCACCGCGCCACAGAGGTCGTCGTAACAATATCTATAATAAATAAATAAATATCAATACCAGTCGTCGCGTCCCCGCTACGCTGGCTGCATTCCCCCGCTGTATGGCAATGCTGGTGCGCTGCGCCAGATACTCACCAGCTCTCGGGTCACACGTCGCTTCGACTTTAAAACCCGAAGAGCCTGGTACCCACGGACCTAGACTCCTCAACCTCAACAGCCTGTATCGGTCCACTGCTGGACGCAGGCCTCCCCCTGATAAGCACCTTGCCGGCGTTTATCTAATGAGGGGTAATGCCCTTAATCCCTACGCTGGGCATTCGGGTTGGGGATTGCAGTTCGGTGTTAGAATTGTTATGCAGGGAGCGCTGCTGCCCGCCCCCGGTGGATATCCCTTAGCCTCTTACGACACCCACGGGAAGATATGGGGTGGTGCAAATTCTAACACTTTCACACAGCTAAGTGTCGACTCCAAGGGGAGTTATAGTATAGACAAGATGAGAGATAAAATTAAAACTAAGCTGATAATGTTATATATGAAAATAAAAAATATTTAGTAACAATTCCGCGAAAAAACCTTCTGCGATAAAATCTAACAAATTACACAAAATTATACATTTATACAAAATAAGTCGTCAACTAGTTTCGTCTCTCCACGAGACATCATCAGGACACCACACCACTCGATCACACTGAGAGCGCTAAACAACAACGGCAGAGTCCCACCAGAGATGTTAGCACTCAGAGCTCCGCGCGCCAAGTGAGGCATCGCTCGCAAAACCGCCCCTTATATTTAGTCAAAGTGACGCATCACGCCCATTTTCTGGCGTGACAACACCGCGCGCGCCATTATGACTGATACAATGACGATCGAGGCAAACCTGTACTTAGTTCATTCAACAATGTATTATTACTGTACTGATAATGTTATGTTTGAATCAGGATCTCAAAAGCCACGCAGTGACTTTGTTCGAAGTTGGGAAGCTGTGCGACGAAAGCTTGGACAGTCTGCTTATGGAGCTAGATAAGGTAACATCATACATTTTAGATTGTATTAACTTTATTTTCCAGGCTTATAATATCTTAAAAACCATGTTTCGTAATATGTGGTTTAAAATGATCACATCGGTACCTTTTTTTTTTTTTTTTTATTACTTATCCTGAGGGAAATGCGCACGCATATCGCACTGCCACGGGGAGACAGTGCGATTATGTGGGACTCCAACACTACTAAAACCCTCAGGGTGCTTCCACCTCTGCCGCTTGTGGTGGGAACATGGGAACGGTTTCTCTTCCACGAACCCACCGCGGCTGCCCGATATCAGGCCCCTCACTGGTGTGGAGCACCCCCCTTTGCGACGCGCCAGAAACACATGACGCGCCGCGACCACCTCGGAGACCTTACCTGCCAATTGGGCGCCGGACAACCCCGTGTCCGAACGCCCAAGGTCTCCCAGTGCGACGGGTCAGTCCAGTGCCTCCCATACGACACCGCAACCTACTACCGCTCCAACTGGGC
Organism: Eupithecia tripunctaria; assembly: GCA_955876795.1. Taxonomy (NCBI): domain Eukaryota; kingdom Metazoa; phylum Arthropoda; class Insecta; order Lepidoptera; family Geometridae; genus Eupithecia; species Eupithecia tripunctaria. Next base: position 1,531,281 of record OY041616.1, on the reverse strand, counting down.
TTAGAGCGCAAAACCCAGAGGAGCGGTCCGTCCCGGGGCCGGCCATGTCGCCGTCTGCGTAGGCACGGCCCCATGGGTTCCTCTTAGCTTCATCGCGGGTGATGAAGCCGCGATTACTGAGCCCCCCCCGCCCCGGCAAGGCGGGAACCCTTTGGGGGGGCACATCGGTACCCTGGATCCTAGCTCCTTCAATCTCTACATCGTTCCATCAAACATTTTGTATATGCCAAATTTTATATTAGCAAAAGAGAAATAGAGTGTCATTGTTTTTTGAACAAGGATTAAAACAAAAAAAGTGAAATCAAACAGAATTTAGTGAGATAACTTTATAATTCACAGGCTTGGAGTCGAGATAACGAGATATACATAATTGGACAATATTTATTTAAAAAGGATCTCAAATCAGCAAGTACTTTGTATTTTTTGTATTTATTTAAAAACATTACATCTATCTTTACAGGTAAGACCTAATACAATAGAGTAGTCATCCAAAAATTGTTTAAGTAATTCAACAGGCAAAATAATAATAAAATACTTGAGCACAATCATTGAGTACAATAATAATAACGCAAACAATCAAATACATTATGTCAAAAATCAAAATAATTTAGTAAAATAATAGTCAAATAATTAAATGCATTATGTCAGTGAGCAAGAAAAAATAGTAGTCACAATCATTTCATAAATAGTCATAATCAATAAGTACTATCCATTATGTTTAAAAATCGTGAACAAGATAGTTAATTTGAAGTTAAGTACTGCGCTTTTTGTATAATTTGTGCAGGGTTTAAAAAAATCGAATATAGATGTATTGATCTAAGATTTTTTAAAATTTATTATCTTAATTGATTATGTTTAGGTCGTAGCTGACCCAGAAATAGAGGGCGAGGCGAGAAGGTACCTCGCAGCAGCCGCTTGCCTACGAATAGCTTTACGGTCTCTGAGACCGAAACTAAGGCCTCTAGACCTACTGCGGTGTGAGGCGTTGCATGCCTTGGGAGCGCCGGCCAGGACAAGGCTACTCACTACTAAGTACAGGTGAGATTAACCTGTTGAATTCCACCATTTTTGCGTTCAAAAACCGTTAAATCGGCAAGGTTTGCGCGCGAATGCGGCGTCGCGCGCTCGCGTGTTATTTTACGTCTAGTTATAGAATGCTTTTGAGTAAGGTGATTTAGTTTACTTTATCTGAAAGCTATCCAATAAAGCTAGACTAGTAGAATTAAGAAGATTAAAGTCATCAAAAAATCAAAGTAATCACTTAATTACCTAGTTTTACTTAATGTGATTCAAATTTTGTGACGTGTCCAAGTCCTGTAAGTTGTTGTACATGTAGTAGTTGTTAATTAAAGGAGCGACGCTTGGGTTTCCCAGAAAAACGTTTTTGATAATATTTATTAATTTTAATTAAGTTCTGTAAAGGTTTGACTAAGTATCTAATTATTCTAATATTAAAATTAAAAAAAAAAACGCAATCCCGCGAAGTCAGCAGATTCCGTAGATGCCCAATGTGGGTCGTCGGAAGATCAGCGATTGGGTATAACATGTTGTAGGAAATAATGCACTTTGATATTTTTTATTTGAATGGAGTTGTGGTCTCTGAGAACGAAACGAAGGCCTCTAGACCTACTGCGGTGTGAGACGTTACATGCCTTCGGAGGGCTAGGACGAAACTACTCACTACTAAGGACAAGTGAGATTTTACGATAAGATGGTAAAATAGCGCTTCAGTCTCTGAGACCCAAACTAACCTACCTAGGCGATGTCTTGATAGTCACTTGGGTTCAATTTCACCATTGAAATTGTAACTCGTTTGAAGCGCTTAACTCAATTTTGCGCTTTAAACGAGTTCAGCACATTTTCCCGACATAAAGTTAATTAGGACCCTTTAAACGGAGTTCAAGAGCTGCCATGGCAGCATAAAGTATTACGAATTTGATCACGCTGAAAAGCATTGGCAGCAAGCGGTGAAATTGAACCTTAGTCAATATAAAGTTATTTACAACGGGATATTTACCATGATTTGAGTTTTGAGCTTTCTAATATTTTTTTTAATAGTGGTAACATTCGTAGCAAAAGACTAAAAAAGAGGGTAGATCGATATATCTCCCCATAATAACTCATTCGCAAGACATTCAGTTATTCCGTGATCATGGCGCATGAAACTGTGCCGAAATATTGGAAAGCTCAAAACTCAAATCATGGTAAATATCCCGTTGTAAATAACTTTAGTATTAATAACCATGATGGATTTAAAAGTCTTACCCCCGGTTTCTCGAACGGTTGTCACATTGAATGGATAGTCAACGGCTTGTTATATACGCACTGCGGAATCTGACAGCGTGAATTTTAATCTCGCGGAATATAACCTGCGTGCTTAACGTAACTTACACGTACGACGAATAAAATTCCTTGCTATTTCAGCTACCTACAACTTTATAGTGCTCCAAACATTCATATTTTTCCGCTAGTGAACTTCCATTAGTTACAGAATTCTGAAAAAAAACCACGCGAGTAATAAAAGCAGTGCGTGTACAGCCTGACAAATTGTCAAAATATAAGCGTTCGAGAAACTGGCTGTTAGTCGATCTTTCTATTTTTCTGTTCCAGACTAGCAATATCAACAGCCCCGCTGTGTCGCGAAGCCCGAGCTGGTCTAGCGGCCGCTGCGCTGCCTCACATCGGGCCGGCGCCCAGCGAGGCAGCCACGCCCTGGATGCGACTCTATCTGTACCACGTGGCGGGCTACGGACCACCCACCCTCCTACTGACTAAAGGTATTATCAGATCAGCCAAGTGATCCATGAGTGTTAATATTATATAATAATGATAATAAACAAGCTTTATTGCAGGAAAGATGTAGATACATTACAACAGGTGTTTAGGAAGTTTGATTGTGTGTATTTTGTAAGTTTAAAGAAATAAACTATTTGACTCTGACTCTTGACTCAGAGATATCTACCAGACAACCATAGTATACAAGGCACCTTATGTCGAAGGCTACCTATGAGCTAGTTGTAACTATACTCGGTGCCAAATAGCAATACAGGTCACTGACTTACCTATATTGATATTGATTATGATAACTTAGAATTCAACAAATGTATCGCTAATTCTGTCTCTTCAGGAAGCTTCCTCCGCGGCGTACCACGCCTCCTCCTCGGCTACTCGCGGCTCTCCCTCTGGTGGTGGGGGGCGGAGGCGAGCGGCGAGGGGGGCGGGGCGCTGCCCGCCGCCGCGGCGCTGGCGGCCGCCAACACGGCGCTGCGGCGCGGGCCCGTGCTGCTGCAGGCGGCGGGAGTGAGACAGCCGCTGGACGTTAGACATGTGCCGTTCCCTCCACAGGCTGCTGATACAGGTGAGAAGAACTATAAAAGCTTTTAAAAACAAAGAAACGGTAGTGATAGAATGACACGCTCGGGTATCTTCGTGGTCTATTCGGGAACTCTCGCTATATCAAGCATAAAGAGAATTCGGATACGCTTAGAAACTAACATGCGGTCGGGTGTCTTCGGTATTCGTTCGGCTACTCTCGGGCCGATCCGAAGCTAAACGCATCCAAAAAATATCGCCAACATGAATTCGTGACCTAAACATTTTTTGCATATTAACGTTTAAAATTATGTTACAGAGAACCAAGTATTCTGGACGCGGCACGCTGGTTTACGAAGGCTCCTCAAGCGACTGCGTTTGTCGCGTAGTGCCGGCTACGTCACGCTCGCAGACATCGGCGTACCGGACCTCGGTTGTGCTAAACCGCCCGCTAATGTGCAGTTAGGTATGTATACTATAGAATTACTTAGAGAGACGTGTATCAATGCGTTTGTTGGGTAGTGCCGGCTACGTCACGCTCGCAGACATCGGCGTACCGGACGCCTAGGATAAGTCAATTAATCAATCAACTTCTTTCCAGCGGCTCAAAGAAAACGAAAAGAAACATGCGGCATCGCAAAACCCGTCTCACCAGGTGAAAAAACTCGGCTCCAATCGCCCATAGAGTCCCACTTCGCGGTAACCCCTACCACGGACAGCAAGAATAGCTCGCCAGCCAACGGATTCACCAGCGTCGAGTCCACACAACTCATGTGCGAGGAACTCGACAGCCTAGCACTAAACGATACCAACTCTATTAAACACAGCAAAGAGTCCATAATCGACGAGCTCGTTCCTATCCACTCATCTTCGACCAGCATTGATGATAAAAGCGACGAGAAATCTCGCATTTCCTTCGAAGAGCTTCTACCTATATCTAATACAAGCTTGAATGAAATAACTCCAGTGCATAGTGATAAAGATTTCGGAGATAAGTCGCTCAACCAGTTGAGCGACTTGTTGAGTCCGGCGGAGGAGTCGATATCGATGTTTACTCAGCTGTCGGATAAGTTGGCTGAGATGTCGACAGAAGATAGCGGGGTCGATACGGCTCATACTGCCTCGGATGATGAGGCTTGTAGACCAGAGGTGGGTATTTTGAACTCTATTACTGTTTGATTTAAGCCTATGCTCTGATTTAGAATCCCAGATATTTTATGTTGAAAAAGACACCTGTAGACGCAGGAGGTTGCGGGTTCGATTCCCGCCTCGTGACAAATGTGTGTACGATCTGCAGATGTTTGTTCAGGGCGTTCTGGATGTTTTTTATGTATAACAAAAAATAGGTAATGGGTATGGTAATATCTATTTAGTATATTGTATTATTTATATCAGTTATCTAATATCCCATAACGCAAGTTCTGCTTATCTTGGGGCTAGGTTGTGTAAACTGTCCAACATTATTATTATTGTTAAACCCATTATTTATTAAAAACGAAGATGAGGCACTGGTTGCTCGAAAGTGGCAACCTCAAATTGTGTAAAATTGTGTTCTCCCACATCAGTCACCGTCTGACCGGCGGCACGGGCGATCGTGATTTGCGTGAAATATTGTTGTCTCAGTCTCACTTCGGTCCTAGATACGTCTTTCCGTCTTTGTTCTTCTTCGTATTGCATAAGACTGGAAATATAACTGCGTATGTGTTTGCGTGTAGTTGTAACACATGCCAATTTTTGAGTAAGCGCTGGGAGAACGGAACCTATCTTCCCTTTTTAAATCAATGGTTAAAACGGATAATTTTTCGAACTTCTGCGATTCACTTCGATGATATCTGAGTCCTAAAATACATTCTCTCAATATTTCTTTGATTATGTACTCCCTTTATTTACAATATCGGTACGACTAGGTTTACTGAAATTACCCAATTTTGTGTTCTCTGTAAGTGAAATAACCTAATTCTTAAGACAAATAAGTAATCTTACCAAAAATGGCACAATAAACGTTTCTTTTAAAGTAATGTGTGCCTTATTGACCTTTCGGGTTTGTTGCTAGGTATAGTGAAACCAAACAAATAGTAATTTGAATTATATTAATTTGAAAATAGGCTTCATTTTTCCTTGTGCTTGTTTCAGAAATGGACAGTACTAGACCTTCAGTTCGGGATTCCTCTATTCGACGAGTCGATGTGCGAAAGTATTTGCAATTGCATCGTTGAAAGGATAGCTAAGCCTGATTTGTAAGTATTCTGAAATCGACCTTATTACCTTACATTAGAACTCATTTTAGACGACGCGGCTGTCGCGGCGTAAGAATCTACCCCTTCAACTCGGCCCGTAGAGGTTGTTAGAGTAGACACTGATCTGACGAATGGGATAAATGTTTGTACGATCTGCAAATATTTGTTCCAGGTATTTTCTATTTTTCTATTCTATAAAAAACTCTGTTATTACACCCTAGACGTCACATACACAGTTGAACATGTATGTACCATACAAAAGTCCATACAAAAGTCGCGTCTTGGCACATAACTGTAAATCTTTTTTGTAAATCTTTAATTGTGTTTTGACGAGTCGTAGATTTAGCATTTAATGAGGGTACCTTAATATTGTACACTTTTTATAAGTTTGATTTATGACAGTAAAGAATTCTGAATCTGAATCATGCCAAGACGTGACTTTTGTATGGAGCAACGTTGAAGTGTCGAGGGTGGCCATAGCACCCTGTCTTCATCTTACTAATGTGCGGCCACCGGTTTCGCCATCAGTACCCACCTTTTTGTATGGGATTCGCTTAGTTGCATGTTCACACTATAGTGGGATTATACCAAATTCTATAGAAAAATCTGATGTCACGAATACTATCCTCAAAACGAACTGAGGGCTCAGTTCATATTTGTCATATTTATTTTGAAAATCAACCTTAGCGTCTCGAATTTACAGTAGAATTGAAAAAAGAAGCGCCGTGTCGTTACGTTGAACTAACTTTTAGTCGTACTGCAATGACAGAGCAGTAGTGTTGTCAACGCAACCAAAGTTGTCAATAGGGTATATATGCATGTGACTTCAAAAAAGCGTATTCTCTATTGATATAGAAATATATCTGTATATTTATTTTTGTATTTTATGATGTTTTTATTGTGAAATTTAATCATTGAAAAGTAGATATTTTAAGTCTCAATAGCAAGATGTCTAAACGCAACGCTATTGGCATGTGAAGCGTGACGTCATACTTAAACATTTTTGTATGGGCATGAAGTTTTGACTTTGAGTTTACTTATGGAACTCGATGATCCGTGACGTAACATGGCAGCGTTTTTATCACCCGAAACTGAGTGTAGTTTTACATTTAGTTTTTTACCTCAAAATTTAATTTTTTTGGGTGTTATATTTTTTTTCGCTAATGTATTAAACTAAATAATCGATTTAAAAAAAACCATGCATATACCCTATTGACACACGTGCGCCCTCAATTCCCACAACGCTTCTCTTTTTGAACAGACTACTATTTATGTTAACTTTAACTTAACTTATTTCAGATTGGACAAAGTAAAAGAGGACAATGAATTTGTATGCGCCGATGTGTTGAAGTTTGTTTCACAATGTCAAGTAAGTACTTAGTTATAAATCTAACTTGGTATTATTATTTTTATATAATTTAGCTAGAGAATATGAAAGACGCTATAAGTTGTCAGCTAACTTGAGCTTGGAGTAAATAAAGAACAATTTTACTAAAGCCAAGTCATCTCTCCGTCTGCGGAATAGCTCATAATTAATAGCTACTAGGAAGTTATTTGGCGTTTTAATTACGCTGAGAAAGTGTTTTAACAAAATACTGAAAGGTGGAGTCCCACCTGAAGTAGGCATGAATATTTTTCTTCAACGACTCCGTGGGGTTTGGCAGCACGTTTAAAAAAAATATGGATGTGGCAAAATCCTGTTTCGACTTAGGCTTTGTTAACGGACACGCGGGGCTTGCAGCGGCGCGTGCAGTGGCGCAGCCCGCACTAAATTCACACCTATGACGTTGGAAGAGTGTGTTTACGGAGAAGCGTTTTTACACGCGTTTCTTTGATTTGACGCGTCGCACGCGGCGTGCAACACTCTTCACGCCCCGGCTATTTATAAACATCACCGTACTTTGCGGTATGTTTGTGTTTACGCGTGCGATAACGGAACACCGCACGCCCCGCTTTTCCGTAAACAAGGCTCTATGGTTCCGTTCGCGAAATATTATGTACAAATACTCCTTTATAAAGATATCCAATATAAAACATTGTTCTACTACTGTTCTACTACTGTATACATATATTTGTAATTTTTACCTCTAAATATAAATATTTTATAGATTCACAGGTACTCCTTTATAAAGATATCCATTATAAAATCTTGTTTTACATAATACTTGTGATTTTTCAGTACTACCCCGGTGAAGATATGGGCATAGTAAAACGTGGCACTCTAGTTCCCCTGCCGAGAAAAAACCTAGCGTTCGAAAACGGAAGGATAACAGAGTGGATTGGCAAGTAGTGCCGTCCTACTCCCACCCGCCTTTAGCATATAGCATATAATAGAAAGAGATATGTGTATTTTGCGAGCTTCGTTAGAAAAACTGCTAGTTCGCGTTGAGTTACATTGTTTTATTTTGGACTTTATATCACTGTTATTATTGTTGTTTTGTTGAATTCGCAATAAATGTCTGCCATATTGATGTAGCGTAAGCTAATCACTGGAATTTAAAGATAATACCATTCAGTTGACCAATTAGAAGCTTTTTGAACCAATGTCCCTATGGTGATGTCATTTGACAAGCAATGTGGAAGAATTGGCTTCAGAATTGGCTAACAGCAGCCTAATTTTGCGCAGGGCGTCGTTAACGCACGCACGTTATCTGCGTTATTTCTAATACGAGCGTGGATAACGCGTTAGGGGTGTTTATTTCTTGGGGTTACCATGTAATAAGTTACTAATAAATATCGAATAAAATACTTTCCCATTCATTCCTAAGATAAAGATAAAAACATTTATTTTCATTTATTTCCAACATGATACGAAAATATACGAAAAATATATCAACTTTTTTCTAATTAGGTATGTACTAGATTTAGTAAATACTTTTAGTTGTTGCCGAGACGTATACATAGATGAATAATTAACGCTGTTGCGTGTGTTGTTCATACTTATTGCGCAAATAACGTGCTTGCGTTAGCAACCTTGAATAATCACATTAATCACTTAATCACGCTGCTGACACTCAATTCTGAACTGTTAGTTCGGCTGTTAAAATCTGCTAAAACCCAAAGAACGAAAAAAATAAAGTTAAGTCAATAAGAAAACAGTCACAGTAACAAAAACAGTAAATGTTTGCGTTGTTACTTCTATTCTGGAATTGAAAAGTCAAAATTCCTTGTTTATAGAATTTTCTAGTATGCTGATGTCCTTATAAAAAAAAATTGAAAAATAGGCTTGGTTAAAAACCTAAAACAATTTACATGTATAAAAAATGAAAACACAGCGAAAGTGTAATGTAATGCCAGGTGTCAAAATAAAAATGGATAGTGTCCTGAAAAAATCCAATTTGTCTGTCAGTTAGATTAACAGAAGATATTAAACACGTATTTATTTTTTGTCGATTATAAAAAAAAAATGGTGAAGATTAAAGTCGGTTAATGTTCCGCGTGACGTCACCTTGCTGCGACACTTTGTTTGTAGCAAGATAATTAAGACGTCACCAGCCCCTACTCCCAAAGTTTGACGCGATTTATTTTATAGAACAAAAATATGTGTCTAATATTTTATGATAAAATTTCACTGATGGAATAATATTTTTTTTACCCAGGACACACCATATTGTTTTAAACTAAGTACCTACTACTAATATTTTCCAACAAATATTTTTCTGGGTTTGTAAACTGGTTTTCATAAAACATCTAGGATTCGAAAACTAATTACTGTGGATTTGTAGAAAGTAGACGTGAATTCTTTTGTTAAGAAATATGCCCACTGATCAGTCACGTACGTAGGTACGTCAAAGTAAAAAGTGCAAGGCTGATTTTACCTACATTACGATTTCTTGTTTTATGAAATTTACAAAATTACTTATGTCGTCAGTATTTAATTTAACCAATTTTGTTGTTAGTTGGTTCGGATATAGCATTTTGCATAGGAAAATGTTTATCCGGGCATATCTTATATTGTTTAATTTTTGTTATTGATTATAGTTTTTTTTATATTATGATAAATTAGTCGAGTAAACTTTGTGTCATAGACTTTGAAATATGATTCCAGTGATCTGTGTTAATTACATTTGAAAATTATATTATTATATGACTCTTGTCAAAAAAGACAAGCTTCAGGACCTATACTCCAATTCAGAATCCAAGATATTTTATTTCAACAAAGACATTCATCAGTGAAAACTTAACAAAATCATATAACAATAACATAAAACCACAAGGTAATAGCAAGGTTATCAAAAAAAACTAAAACATTTTCTTCAACACGCATCATTTTACGTGTGCAGCGAAAAATTTTTAAATTTGACTTCGAAAACGAAAGAGAGGTCAATTAAATGATGAATGAAAACTTTCAAATCCAAAAATTGTTTCGAGCTTCTGTGTTTAGGTTCGATGAAACCAATGCCGTTCAATATTTTCCAACAATATTCCTTAGCTTTTGTAATGACTTTGTATACAAAAAATATCCAGGTTTTTGAATCGGAGTATAGATGTGTGTCGTGCGTGAGCATTAAAAGCAGCCGGTTTCTCGAACGCTTGTCACATTGAATGGATAGTCAACGGCTTGTTATATACGCACTGCGGTATCTCACAGCGTGAATTTTAATCTCGCGGAATATAACCTGCGTACTTAACTTAACTTATACGTACGACGAATAAAATTCCTTGCTATTTTAGTTACCTATAACAACTTTATAGTGCTCCAAACATTCATATTTTTCCGCTACTGAACTTCCATTAAGTTACAGAATTCTGCAAAAAAAATCACGTGAGTAATAAAAGCAATGCGTGTACAGCCTGACAAATTGTCAACAATTTGTCAAAATAATAAGCGTTCGAGAAACCGGGGGTTAAAGTACTACAAAAGAACAATTTTGGGCTTCCCTGTACAGAAATCTTATATCTAATCACCAATACAATGAGATATATTCTGTAATGTTCAATTTCCTGCATTCTCCGTTCCGCTATGATGGACTTTGTCTTTACACTTTGCTTGATGGTAATAAAACACATTCTTATTTTAGTTCTGTTCATCCCCAATTATAATAATTAATTTAGATGATTGATGCCTACAATGATTTGAGATTATTTTCCATTCCTTTATTCCAATATAGAGTCTGCGAAAAAAGAGAAGCGCGTCGTTGACACGACTAAAAGTGTTAGTTCACCGTAACGCCACGACAGCGACGCTTCTCTTTTTGCACAGACTCTAGCAGTAGTACCTACCTATTGATAAATATTGTAATATAAGATATGAATATATTTGTAAATAAAATAAATAAATGATTAATACGTGTTTTTTTGTAGCCTGCACCGATCTAGTAAATAAGTCTGATTATTAATGATTTCATATTTGTCTGATTTCTGAGAATGTAAGAATTCAAACGTGAAAGCGAATGACCGTCGTCACCACGACTCAGGGATCGAGAAACACGCCTGTGTCTTGAGTCGTCATCAGCATTAGCCTATATAAGTTCACTGCTGGAAAAAAGCCTCCCCTAATGAGCGCCATAGCACCCTCTCTTCAGCTTGACGCATCCAGAATCTGCCTGCAGTTTTTTGCAGATCGTCATCCCACCTGGCCGGAGGGCGCCCTACACTACGTCCGAGTCGCGGTCTCTACTCAATAACTCGTTTACATCCCATCGGTTGTCGGTTCTTCGCGAGATATGGCTGGCCCAACTGCCACTTCAACTTGCTTATTCGTTGAGCTATTTCGATAACTTTAGTTCTCTGTCGGATAAGCGACTGAGCGACTTTGAACTGGTAGACCAACCCTATCGTAAGTGTCCACGTCTCAGCTCCGTAGGTCATCACGGGTAGGACTAGGACGCACTAATTGAACACTTTGGTTTTCAAGCATTGCGGTATGGATGACGAGGAGACTCGACGTAATTTTCTAAACGCTGCCCAGACTAGCTGGATCCTCTTGGCCTCCTTTTCAAAATTGTTTTTACCTAACTGCAAAATTTACGACGACCGGCCCCGGATCCATGAGGCCGTTGATCACGACTTTTGTTTTATCCAAATTCATGCCGAGACCGATGCGTCGTCGCCAGGCTGAAGCTAGGCTGCGTCCAGCATCCGGTTCAGCGACTCCAAAGAGATTAAAACCCTTATTTTCTGAGATAAGACCACTCTACAGTTCCGTGTCGACGAAAGTGTTGCCGTTAAATCCAATTCAAAAAACCTGGCATCACTCACCTCTTCTTTGTTTTGTGTTTTGTGGCTATTGCGAAAGGTCAACTCCTGTTAATGTCAAAGTCAGGTGGAAAAATACAAAAGCAAACGTCAGTTGATCGATCACTCAAATCACAGTCAATTTTGTTTTGATTGATAATTCGATTCTCGATTATATTTTGTCACCGTATTCGGCGTGATTTATTTACTGAAAAGTTACTGCAAGTGCGTACAGAATAGCTTTCCACGGTGGCTCTGAGGAAAGGCAACGATACACAGATGGATGTGGATCCTTTCGCTCTGGAGGTGGCGTACAGCGGCGAAGTCAGCAGGCTGCCGCTGATCGACGAGTCCTCCACACTCGGCCTGCAAGCCCCCAAGGACAAGTAAGCACCCTTTGTTTACCCACTGAATACTTTATATTCCCGCTTCTAGCGCAGTTCTACTTCTTCTCATTGTTACAAGCTTTCTCCACGCGTCTTCCGTATTTGGTCGTGGCCGGTTTTTCTAAAAAGTTCTATGTAGTCACCCACGCAACCGTTCCGGAACATAACTAATGGTTTTCGTAAGTTTTTTGACTGCCAATTCTTTCCTATTAGTCATGCTTGAACTGACCTTTTACAGACATGATATAAAAAATATTAATTGGAGATCTGTGTTCAAGTTTGTTATTTACTAGTGGTTATAATGATTACCACTTAGCAAATTGATTTTATTTTTTTATTAAAAGGCAACTTCGCCTTTTATCAAGCAATTAAAATCAATTGCAATATGTATTTAGGTCATTCAATAATTTTATTTTCCCCTTGATTGTTTGAATGATATTGTATTCATCCACACTCAATTTCTATTTGCAATGCAAACAGTTTATGAATAATTCAAAATCACATTTCCATGGTAACCAATGAAAGAACATGTACCTCATAAGGTCATGTGCTTAGCAATACTAAATTAAAAATGCTGCTGAGCATTGTGTATTCAAAGACGCACAATATTTTAGTCATAGATTATTGTTAGTACTATAGTAGGTATTTATTGACAATGAAGTTCCAATCTATTTTTACACAACTGCGCTTTAAAAAGGCTGCAATCCATACCTACATTCCAAACTCCAGTAAAAGCTGACTGAATCATAAAAACATTTTCAAATTAACATAAATTAAATTATTTAAATAGAAATCTGTGAAAACTTAGTAATGCTAAATTGTTTTCTATATCTCTAATAAGAAGAAAATGTACATTGATATCTCCACCCATGGTTTACCGATTATCCTGATGAGATGAACAAGAAACCTGCCAAATTACAAAGTTGATGGTTATTGGATTGCAATAACAAAGGATGACCATTCATTCTATGATTATTATTATGACTTTTATTTCGTAGAGATCCCAACAACTGTGTCATTTACTGAAGCATCCAAAGCAATGCACGGGCATCAACAGTTGATAACATTGTTCGTTTTGTGTGAAAACTATTGCTCAACAAAAAAATTACAAATATACTTAAATAAGATTTTGAGAAATAATGAACTTAAAACTGAGTGTGGCTCATTGTTAAAAAAACGAGAGCAAATGCAAAAAACAACTAAAAAGTGTATTATTTTGTCCCCAGATTGATATCAGTGCTGGACCAGGTTGAGATGCGGGTGGAACGGCTCCGGCGAGACACAGTCAGGATTGTGGAGGAGAGGGACTCCTTGCTGTCCACTCTGGACAGTGTGAAGCATTCTGAGCTGCTGTCTGATATATCTGAATGTGAGTTTAACCGCTGACTTACTCAGATTTACATTTTATTAAGGCCTTTTGCTCACCGGACTGAAGTGTGTCTTCCAGATTTCAGATGTCTTTTGATGTCTTTTGATGTCTTTTAAGGGCTGCAGTCGCCTGCAGTTGAGCCAGTCAGCGACTTGCCATCCATGTATTTGAGACGTGCATGCAGTCCGTGTATAAGACTGCTAAGTCTCTGCTTCAGACTCATTTTCAGGGACATCCAATGAGATTTCATCAGCCCCTGTCGACCATTGGGCAAAGGCCTTTCTATGTGATGGCCATTTAAACAAAAAAACACTTAATATCCCAAAAATGAATTCTTAGACATTCCCAAAGTATGAGGGTTATAATAACCCTCGCATGTTACGCATTATTTATTTATTTACTTAACCTAGGGCTAGATAATGCTGTGTAAACTGTCTAGCATTATTTATTAATTAAATGAATCGTTGTTGCAGGCGATAAGGACGACATCCAACGATACGCGGAACGCATCCTCGCTCGCGCCATGACGGTCGAAGTCGCGGTCAGGACGGACCGGGATACATCGCAGGAAGAGGCTCTGCATCAGGTACTAACCTCCACATCTTTAGACAATACTTGAACTAATCCTTCACTCAAACTCGTCTGCGGGTTTCGCGAGTATTCCTCTTAAACGTATTCGAGTTCGAAGTGCTCTATCGTTTAATTGTTTAGATCTATATAATGTAATCTATGTAAGTTTTATTCCATAAATCAGTTCCCATGGGATAGAAACAACCTTAAACGTTTCCACAGAAACATCGCATGGTGATCGCATGCTAAGCCGCAGGCAGAAACAAGGCTATACTAATATTAAAGAGAAAAGATTCGATTGTTTGTTCGTATGTATTGAATAGGTTCCGAAACTACTGAACCCATTTAAAAATGCATCATCTAAAAGCTTACTTTTCAGGGAGTGACTTAGGCTATATTTTATCCCGGAATTCCCACGGGAACGGGAACTACGCGGGTGAAACCGCCAGGCGTTGCTAGTCACACTCACACTTCACATCACACTAATATTATAAATGCGAAAGGATGGATGGATGGATGGATGGATGTATGTATGTATGTTTGTTACCTCTTCACGCCAAAACTACTGAACGGATCGTGAAAATCTGAAATTTTGCATACAGGTAATTCAAATCTTGGAATCAAACATAGGCTTACGATACGAACGTACTTAAGATACTTTTTATCTCATGAATCAGTTACCGTGGTATAAAAATTTCCTTAGGAAAAACGCGTGCGAAGCCGCTGGGCGCATCTAGTTGAATATAAAATAGTGCATAATTTCCATTGAATGCAAAACAAACACGGCTATAGTAAACAGCTATTATCAGTAGGTATGGGAACGCTCTTGAGATTAATCAACTGACGCATACAGCGGTACAATGTCGTTGCCCGTATTGTTATGGACGTGGCGTCACGGCCATGTGCAATATATATGATATATTCTACGATATATTGCAAGCATGTACATTATTGTCTGGCCAGTTGATTGATGATAATGTTTATTGTAGAGGACTGTTTGCTTTGTTAGTTAACTTGTTTGTTTTTAACCGACTTCAAAAAAAGGAGGTCTTTCTCAATTCTACAGTTTTTTTGTGTTACCTCAGAACTTTTGACTGGGTGGTCCGATGTTCATTATTCTTTTTTTATATGAAAGCTGGTGCTTCCTGTGTGGTCCCATTTTAATTTGGTCCAGTTCTGACAGTGGGATCACTAAAAAACGGTATAATAGAAGTTGGTTTATAGTTTTTTAAAACAAAATCAATTATTTTCGTTTGAGCTGTTCCTTATTTATGATCCTGTTGTTAAATAGCCGCTGTAGTGAAAATCTTTAATTGTGTCTCCGATGCTATTACATAAATTGATTAAAGGCGTTGATTTACTAATAAATTTAATAAAATCAATATGTTTTGGATTGATGAAAAGTTGAAAACGGAATTTTGTTTTTTGTCAAGTGCAATTGTCCAGCTTTTTTTCTGTAACTGTGAAAGTCTGCGCAACGATACATAGAGTCCGCGCCACGACTCAAGTCCCTTAGACGCGGCGCTGCTCTCGCAGAATTATAGTAAATATAACAAAAATTTCGTGTTTATTTACAATAAATTATGCTCTTCTGGTCTAAGAGGTCTTATTCCGGACATTTCTCAGTGAAAATCGGTCTCAGGTATCCATTATTTTCACTAACGTGATCGGAATTATGTGGTTGTACCCCTTTTGCCGTAAGACTTGAGTCGTGGCACGGACTCTACGCATGGCATTGTTTTAATATCGTCGTCATCACCTCAACCTTAACTTCAACAGCCTGTATCGGTCCACTGCTGGACGCAGGCCTTTCCATGATAAGCGCCTTATTGGCGTTTATCTCATGGAGGGTAATGCTCATAATCCCCACGCTGGGCATGCGGGTTGGGGATCGCAGTTTGGTAGTTTAATTGTTCTGCAGGGGGTGCTGCTGCCCGCCCCGGGTGGATATCCCTCAGTCGCCTCTAACGACACCCGCGGGAAGATTTGGGGTGGTGCAACTCTAAGCCAGCACCACACAGCTCCGTCATCACAGCCCTTATTGAAATTTTATTTGCGTTACTCCTGCCCTGTCTCATTTTTGATCATGTTTTTACTTTTAAAAATGATAGTTTTATTCTTATTTTGCCGTACATGCAAGTTCTTTTGTCTAAGACTTCATAATACTTTCTATAGCAAACATTGCCAAATTATATTTTTAATGCATTTTCCGCGTTGTGCCACTTGCAGAACCAAATAGTAAATGTTTACTTGGTTAAACATAGAAACTTACAATCAAATAATAGAAACGAATTAGAACATTTGTTTTATCTAACTGCAAACCGTTGGAAACAATCTACAGGTAGCTCAATTGATCCACATTCCAGTCGGAAGCATCCCCAAGACACTGGCTACATTGCCCCGCTGCTGTAGGCAATGCTGAGGCGTTGTACCAGATACTCACCAGCTCTCGGGGTCAGGACACTCGTCGCTTCTACCAGACCTCAACCTCAACCTCAACAGCCTTTATTGGTCCACTGCTGGACGCAGGCCTCCCCCCGATAAGCGCCTTCATTGGCTGTTATCTCATGGGGGGTCTTATCGGATTGGAATCGCAGTTTGGTGATAGAATTGTTTTGCAGGAGGCGCTGCTGCCTGCGCCTGGTAGATATCACTTAGTCGCCTCTTACGACACGGGGGAAGAGTTGGGGTGTTGCTTTTAAGCTAACACCGTATGATACTCAAAACTTTTAATACGCACAAGTTGGCCGGTTCAGACCACGTTAGGTACCAATAGGGCAAGTCAAGAGGGTAAACGGTACATACAAAATGGCCGACCCAAATGACGCGATAAGATTTTCTTTGATAATATTGGCGTTTATCTTATGGAGGGTAATACTCATAATCCCCTCGCTGGGCATGCGGGTTGGGGATCGTAGTTTGGTGGTATAATTGTTCTGCAGTGCCCGCTGCCCGCCCCCTGGTGGTTATCCCTTAGTCGCCTCTTACGACACCCGCCGGCTGGTTTGGTGCAAATTCTAAGCACCACACGCTTCTACCAGACACTCAGTTAATTATGTAAACATTGTTTCAGGTGAATATGTACATCGACCAGTTGGTAGTGTCGGTACAGGACGACGGCTATACTGCGCATGCGCGCTGCCTCACCTATATGAACGCTTGCACCAGCCAACCAGATCCTAACACAGGTAAATGTTTACAGTATTATTACAGGAGGCAATCATGTACGACCAAGTATCATCATCATCATCATCAGCCTATATTAGTCCACTGCTGGACATAGGCCTCCCCTTATGAGCGCCATAGCGCCCTGTCTTCAGCTTGACGCATCCAGCATCTGCCTGCAGTCTTTAGCAGATCGTCATCCCACCTGGGGGATGAGGGCGCCCTACACTACGTTTGCCGAGTCGCGGTCTCCACTCAAGAACTCGTTTACCCCATCGGTTGTCAGTTCTTCGCGAGATATGGCCGGCCCACTGCCCTTTCAGTTTGCTAATTCTTTGAGCTATGTCGATAACTTTGGTTCTCTGTCGGATGTATTCGTTACGAATCCTAGCCTTCAGAGAGACTCCGAGCATAGCTCTTTCCATAGCTCGCTGAGCGACTTTAAACTGGTGGACCAGCCCTATCGTGAGTGTCCACGTCTCAGCTCCGTAGGTCATGACGGTGAAAACTTTCGTTTTCAAGCATTGCGGTATGGATGAAGAGAAGACTCGACATCCATAAAGTATTGTATACGGCACAATAATTGGGGACTAAATTTGTACAACCTAATAATTCAAGTACATGGCTTCCAATTATCTTGGTGTATTTTATTATATAAAACGTTGGTGTTCTTCCAACACAAATAAGGTTCGTAGTTAACCCGCTTACATCCGTAATGAATATCGTGGTGTATATTATAATGACCATACACCGTACAATACCAGGCTGAGCTTTATTGACACGTGACGAGCTTATAAAACCAATGTACGACCCAATACTGCACGAACTCACGGAGTCTCACACCTGCAAAGGGGAGGAAAGGAAACGCGAACGATTCGTTAGATATCTTCTAATTTTACGTATACAATATCAGCCAGTACAATACTGGTCAGGTCATGCATTATTTAACGTTACAAGCTTTGACAATCTGAATAAGCACAATCGGTGGACGCCGTCATCGAGTTTAAGTTTATTTTATCTTGTTAACAAACCTCTTTCATATATTTCAGGCACCGACAAGAACTTTGAAACCGCCATCCTCGGCTGCACCCTCGACGACCAGAAGCGCGTCAAGAAACGCCTCCAAGGCCTCCTGGACTACTTCGCTAAACTAAACATCACTAACTGCACGTGATCAACTATCCAAGTTTAAGTATAGATAGGTTATCTATTGTAACAAGGTGCGGCATCGACGACAGCGGTGTGTTAGTTAATCTTTAATTTAATTTTTGTAATGGTGTATATTGCGTTGATGGTCTTTAAGTACTTGGGTAATGTTCTCAGGGACTTTGAATCAAAGGGTTCACGCTTGATTAACAGTATAATATAAAAACACAGAATACAGTAGTACAGTAGGTAGCAATACACTAGGTACACGGTAATTTACATAAGACGGATAGTAAGTAATTAATGGAACTCTTCTTCTTCTTCTTTTTATTTTTGGCTCTACTGCGTCATGGTTTGACACAATTCTGCCAATGTCAGTTATCAATTGCACAAAGACGAAGGAATAGGAATTTAATAAAATAATAATAATGGAACTCATCGCGTCATTCGCGCTGTCTACGGGCTGTCATTGGACTGTCACGAGGACGCGACCTTCTTTCATGGCAGGATCATAGCCTCCCTTGGAGGATAAAAAACGCAGCAC
Organism: Eupithecia tripunctaria; assembly: GCA_955876795.1. NCBI lineage: Eukaryota > Metazoa > Arthropoda > Insecta > Lepidoptera > Geometridae > Eupithecia > Eupithecia tripunctaria. The sequence continues at coordinate 1,512,375 of OY041616.1, read as the reverse complement.
CTTGCACAAGCCGGGACGCGTTCGTGAATGCTATTGTCTTATTATTACGGTCGCATTACCCTACCTACCAAAAATGTATGATTGCTACATTTTTAATTTAATTTTCTTTGTTGGCACACGAAACAGAAAACAATCGAGACAAGAGATTAGTGTTTATTCAACTAATGACGAAAATTATCCTTATTTGAATCGATATGACAGGGGCATCGATTTTTAGTACCGTCAAATTAGTTTAGTTTAGTTTTGGCGACAACTGAATAGATATTCAGATCATTGATTTGATTTTTTTAACTAAGTTTCTTATACTAGATTAGATTCCTAAACATGCATGCACAACGTACAAACGATACAAACATAGAGCTGTAAAAGCAATGAAATTCTGGCTATAAAAAACTTTGGGATGATGCGCACAAAGAAATTGCTTGTAGTGTAAACTCACCTGACCTTAACAGCCTTTATTGGTCCACTGCTGGACGCAGGCCTCCCCCAGATAAGCGTCTTTATTGGCTGTTATCTCATGGGGGGTCTTATCGGATTGGAATCGCAGTTTGGTGATAGAATTGTTTTGCAGGAGGCGCTGCTGCCGGCCTCTATTGGATATCACTTAGTCGCCTCTTACGACACGGGGGAAGAGTTTGGGTGGTGCAAATTCTAAGCTGGCACCGTATAATACTCAAAACTTTTAATACGCACAAGTTGGCCGGTTCAGACCACGTCAGTTACCAATAGGGCAAGTCAAGGTAAACGGTACATACAAAATGGCCGGCCGAATGACGCGCTAAGCTTTTTTCCGGCTTTGGTGAAATATAAAGGAACATAGCCAACAGGTTTTGTTATTTTTTAAGCTTATTTTGCTTCTAAAGAGTGCATTGTAAAGACATTATACACTTACACCTTACAAATAGATGTTATAAAATCGCCTACCGCTGTCGTCGAGGCCGCGGCTCTTAGAAGGCGTCAATCCTATAACAACTTTGCAGCGGTCTTGAACATTTATCTCTAAGGGTCGGTTTACATACGGAAGATGCGTGGCGTATTATCGGTCGCGTAACGCCAGAACAGACAATTATACATATGTGAAAATATTCAACCTTTCACACTTAACCGATGTTGCGTTAGTGCGCCGAGCGTACAGCGTCTGTTTTGTTTCCACGCATTGTCAGTGTGCTCTGTAGATGCTGAATGCAGAAACTGAATAGACGCGTAATGTGGCAAAACGAAGTTACGCCCGACGATTCTTCCGTCAGATATGAAAACACCCTATTTGACCGATTAGACGCGACTAATACGCTCGACGCATCTTCCGTCAGATGTGAACCGACCCTAAAACTTCTACCATACTGAGGGTCAAGCGCGCGCGCGCGTTTGGAAATGACGCGTGCTAACTCGCTCAAGCCTGTTACGGGCCGCCTTCGGGCTGTTATACACGGACTGCACGTCTCATATACACGGACGTCGAGTGCATTCTACGTTTTGACGAAAAATAATTTAAAAAAATCCCAAAAAAGTGGCCATCTTCATTACGGATGTGATCGGTTTTGAATTCGTCAAACTACAATAGTTATACATATAATTGATATAATAAATAGTGTCCATCTTGTTCTCTACTCATTAATGTTTCTTGAACTAACAGTGAACTTGTTTTTCTTTTTCGTCGACTGCCGTCGTTGACTGCAGTCGACGGGTGTAGTTGTCAGATAGTGTATATGAGACCTTAGAGACAGCGCGCCCGCTCGCAGTATGGTTGAAGCTTAGCGCTGACAGTACTTAACAAAAAGTTTTTTTTATATTTAGTTCATTTAATTACACATGCTTGTTGATGACATGTTTTTGTATCAATAACTAGATGATATAGTTTTTTTCTATAATTATAACTTTTTTCGAAAAGTATGCTCAGTTATAAAAGTTTTATAAAAAGTTGAAATGTTCGAGCGCGGTACGACGCCTACTTACACATTGCATTTTATAATTGTTGTATTCTCGTGCTTATTCATAATTATTTATAATTTTATATTATAAGAAATGATGTCGCTGTGTTGGCTTGAGAAGTTGTCGTAGTGAAAACTAAGTTTGTCACATTATAAATTGTATATTGAATGTCACTAGGGCGTCACTATAATGACGTATATTTTTTTTGTTTTTATGTGATTTTATGAGACAACAAACTAGCAATGGCCTTAACGTTACTCAGAAGGATAGTTTATAGCAAATTGTGATAAATTCTTACTGTAAGTCCCTGCCGTCACTTTCACTCAAGGCATAGCTATCAGACTGAAATTCCTTGTAAGTGAAGGTCAGGACATTAGGTAAGTATATTTCCATTCATTACTGATCTAAGCGGGAACTACAATTCTTATTTGTGTTGGAAGAACACCAACGTTTCATACCTTAACGTCATCTTCAGGGCGAGTGCGGTTCTAGACCCGCGCGTTCCGCATCCCTTCGAGCACTGCGGGTGAGCGCGCGTTGAGCGCGTGACGTGCCCGCCGGGGGCGGGGGTGGTGGGGGGTGCGCTGCTTGTAGATGCTGCAGGGCGTGAGAGTCATCTACTGTGTCGGGTGTTGCCCGCTTACTTCCGTAAAAAATTCGTCGAACTACGATAGTTTTTATAATAAAATATTTTTCCATTGTATAAAAATCACAATAACAAAAAGAAAACGTGGTTACGTTTTGTCTTATTAAAAGTTTCGTTGAACCAGCAGGCGGAACTAAAACAGGCTTGTAGCGAGTGAAACAATTCAACACGTTCTGAGTTATTATTAATTAAAGAGCCTAGCTCTATTTGGTGTAATTATTCAATAGGGTAGTGTCCTGGATAAAAAATGTCCGTCATTTAGGCCCGTATTTTGAAAGCTTGCTCAGTCATAGGGCTATGCATGAGTGGCGTTGCTCAAAAGCATAGATCGATGACTGAGCAAGACTTCATAATACGGACCTTAGACTATCAGAAGATATTAGTCATATATTTTTTCTTTTGTCAATCAAACAAAAAATTTCGGAAATGTAGCGCGGATATAGTATATTGTAACCCGTTCTCGGCGCTGGGCATCCTTCTGAGTATCGCTCAAAAGCAACAGCTTCATTGTGATAGCTATTTATTACGGCTAGTACTTATCATAAACATATCGAATGGTTTTTTTACTTTTTTATTACACTCAGCACAATTTAGCAGTAAAAAGAGGCTTCATACTTTGGTATCCGAAATACCTCATAGAACCCACCCAATTTAATTTATGTACTAAACTAAAGTTAAAACATATAATTATTTATAAGTATTATTGAACGGGTATTTATCTCTGTACCTATATTCAGTACTCCAGTCATCATGTGACCACGACAGTGAGTAAACCTGTTGAAACGCCGGATAATAGGTAAATAAACGTTATAAATTCAAGCTAAAATTATTTTCAACGGGATTATGGATTTACCATGATTTCAGTTTCGAGCTTTCCAATATTTCGGCACAGTTTTAAGCGCCATGCGCCAACAAACACCCGTTCAATAATAATTATAATAACGAGTTCTGATCGTGTAAGTTTGAAGAATTAACACAATAATAAAACAAAATTGATAAAACTACATTAAGTAACATAAATTGTATTAATAATTTCAAAAGAAATAACCCTGAGTCCGTTTGACAATAGTATCGCGACGTGATCGTGGCGGCTCATCTTTGTATCGGATCGGTGTAGTAGGAACAGCGCCGTAAAAGGGCGATGCAAGCTGTGATCAGGCACATGGCGTAAACCTAAGGGGCGAGCACAAATTACCAGAAATACTTGTGATTATATCTTTGTGCCAACAAACTGCATCTTATACTACGTAGGTCCAGTGGAGGGGAGGGGGGGCGTAGACAAGTATGCAAGATGCTAATAAAAGTATCAAGTCATGTAACTTAACATCGAGATTTTTATCGTCCACGTTCCGTCCGTTATAAAAATTACAGTGTCTGCTGTAGTGTGGGAGGGATTAACTAATATTTACTCTCATTCTGCTAGACGAGGAAAAAAGGTTTTTTCAGAGGGCACATTTCAGCAGCACAGGGTGCAAATTTGGCTATTTACGGCACTGTACCAAATCCCATAGAGAGAAAGCAGTCGTCACGATTACGTCTCGATACTATAGTCAACTGGAGTCGGTTCTCTTTCATGGCTCAAAGTGCCAAATTATTTTCGTTGATTGATCTAAACTTTGGAAATGTTATAGTATTTTGTTATACTTACAAAATTCGTTTATTTTTATTTCTTTGTCGAGTAATAATCTCTATATTTTGCTCGTAGAATTTTGGAACACAATTTGATTGTAAAATATTGTTTATCTGAGTTAGAGTCAGAGTCAAATAGTTTAAATAGTATATATCTTTAGACTTACAAAATACCTAAGCGCGTAGGTATACAAGTAATTTTTTTAACTATATAAACAGCTTGATAAAAGGTAATTAATATTAAATAAGAAATAAGGTGACTCTAATTCACTTCAATTTCTAATCCACTCAATAGTATATGGTCTTATTCGCATCAACAAGCAAATTATTTTGTTTACTGTTCACCAATTAAAAAGTATTTTATAATCTGTACTAAATTTTGGTAGGAATACAATTTTGAACTGTAATCTATACTTATAATTAATTACCCTTAGGGCTGTTTTGTACTATTATAAAATTTATGTTTTTTCTCTCTTTAGAAGCATTTAATTTTAATTACTTTCGAAAACGCGGTTTTGTCTCTACTCGTGCCTAATATTCTTAGGAAAAGCAAGCATGTTTATAAAACAAAGGAACGCTTCGACTCTTTTAAAAAATCTTTTAAACGACGATTGCGATGTCGAACCAGCCTTAAGCTCTGCGCTCGTTAATCCAACAACGCTACCGCGCAGCAAAAATATGTGCATTCAAATATGGGCTTAAACTCGTTAGCTTTAGATACATTTTACTGTGACAAATAGCTTTCCACTAAACTTCAAACGTGGCCCGCGAGTTGTCTGTCTTCTGATGCCGTCAATATAAATTGCATCGAAATATAACTAGCCAGTACCCATATTTGAATGCACATTGTGCGGCAGCGGTATGGCCCTAATTTGCATGTCGCAAATTAGGGCCTTTATCAAAATGATGTAAAACTCACCACTAGTCGTAGATACCTAATTCTTACAATTTATTAGTTTACGTTAATCTTAGTTCTTATGATACCTTTAACTATATTTTTTTACTTTTAATTTATTCTCGAAAACAACAAGGCGAAAGACATTAATGTGAACTATGAGTAATTTTTATAACGATATTTTAGTTTAATTTTTAGTTTTGTAGGTTGGCTTATATCTGGAAATATGGTAGACCTTTTCACAACTTACCATGGCGTTATATTGTATTATAGTCAAAATTAAAATTAGAATTACCAATAAAAATATTGATTTAAACAAGTTATAATTAAATAAATTCATTGCAAAATATTAGAATAAAAAATATTTAGTAACAATTCCGCGCAAAGTAACAATTCCACGCAAAACCTTCTCTAGTTAGATTCAAGAAAATGCAATTCGCCAATTGGTATGTTGATTTGTGGAACGTTGCACGCGTATTGCATTATGTTGAATTTCATCAGAGAAGTTTTTGCGCATCGTAGGTATTGCGCGGTATTGTTACTACATATTTTTTATCCATATATTTTGCAAAATCTCTTGCTACATTATTTATAGCCGACATAAGTATTTATTGTAATATTGTACATAACCTGAGGGGTGATAGTGACGTCTCCATTTTTCATACAATTCTAAAACAATAGAATCGATCTTGCGGACGGGGAACTACGCAAATCCTATCCTACCTACGAAAAGGAGAAGTCACGGTCATGTCTCGTTATCGTTACTTACGTCAAATAGACTAATAAGCTCCTCAGTTCAATTTCACACATATATACTGTGTCTTCGCTAAATGTATAGCATCTTTTGTGAGCTTTCCTTTGAAAGGATGTAGGTTGAATGTATGTGATTTGTTAGGTTCCAAATTGTAACTTATCATTATTCTATAAATATAACTACCTAATATTATTCATTTGTTTCATTTTAAATAAAGAATCATTTATTTTCAGTTTTTTAAATATTTTAAAATTAATAACGCTGCTGCTTAAAAAAAAGTTAATGAAACTTCGATTATGGCTAGGGACTACGCATAGGTTTGGGTTTTAAAGTAGGTACGGCTTTAAAATGAAAATAAAACGGCCAAAGTTTAAACAATAATTTATTTTATGGAAATAAACATTATTTACATTTTTGAAGTTACCTTAAAATATTTTCAAGATTTGTTGATTGATACATTTATAAAAAGACATTTTCTATATTTTCTCTGATTGGCAATAGATTTCCTAAGTTATTCTTACAAATTACAATTAAATTCAAACATTGCACACAGCAAACTTAACCTAAAAAAACATTCATATTATTTACACTAATGTATTTCTGTAATGGTTGATAAAACTCATTAAGACGAACTAACTAATGACCTTTTTGGTCTACTTCTATTCGAAACCTTAGACCGGCTCCACACGTTGGTCCAAAGACCCAACGGATAACTTTAGCGACAATGGTATTTTATCGATCCATATCGACCTACGTTGAGCAAGAGGTATTGGCACCGTTGCATTGTTGGGCTGATAAAATTCTAAATTGCGCTGCACAGACGACATAATTTAATAGAATAAAACAAGAATTCCGATTTTCCTATGTTCTTGCAAGTTTTAAAACGAAAGTTCTTTTACAAACGCAACGTGGAGACGGAGACTCAGGTAAACTGTCTAAGTATAAATAAGTTTCATATTCTGCAAGCGTTTCTAAAGATATTCTTTTTCTTTCCTCCAGGTCGATGCTTCGTCGGCCGCAGCAGAATCGTCCCGTTGCTGTTGTGGTTCGTGAATGATCCTGAAAAAAAGGTCAGATTTAAATAACTTTCTTATATGGTTACAAATTAAGCACTTGGATCAGATAGTTTTTGTACCATCAAATATTACGAAATAAAAATTAAAGTAAGGCAATTAATAATACGTTCTCAGAGACACCTGGCGGCGAGCGCACGAAATACTTCGCCCACGTTGACGTCTTCCTTCACTGACTACCCGCATCAGCTGATACCTAGCTTACTACAGTATAAGAGTATAAAGTGTAGGTACCTATGACGGGTGTAGCGGGCGGCGCGCGTCCGTTCTCCGCGCTCTCCTCGCGTCGCATGTCGGAGAGACACCTGGCGGCGAGCGCACGGAACACGGCGCCCACGTTGACGTCTTCCTTCACTGACGCCCGCATCAGCCGACAGCCAAGGGCTCGCGCCACCAGCTCTGCTTCATCACTGAAATAACATAATCATTTGAAGGGAATATACCCACTCGAAAATTGTAGTTATTTATTTGATACAATTGCTCTTGATTTCTACTAATTGACTATTGATTTTTATGATATCACGTAGAAAACCTACTCCACAGAGATACGCGGGTCGACCGACCCCGTCAAAAGTGTTATCTTACTTATCTCATAATCTCTGGTCTATCTGAAACTTAGAGCTTGTTTAAGTAAAACGTATGCCTGAATAAATAAAAAGATATAATAGTCCACTAATTAAAAAGTGTAAAAATAAAACAACTCGTTGCACAAGTGGCAATTTTGTTCTTTGCGATAACGCCATCTGTTAGCCTGCGGCGACACTTCTCTACTACTCAACTGACGCTGTGGGTTCTGTGTTGCTCCCGGAACTAGAGTCATTTTCTTTCCACTTAGTGAACTATTTACACAGGTAGCTTACAATTTAAAATTACAGAATGCAAGCATGTTACGTCACCGCTGATCATTTTAGATAGATCAGTGTTAGGTCAGCATCTGACACGAGTTTACAATTTATTACCCATGCCAAAAATGTGCACAACGCCGGTAAAGAAATTCTCACTTCAACAAGAATGTAAAAAATACTCACGGCCCAACGACACACTGGTCCATCAAGTCTATTTTATTTTGAACTATGATAGTCGGGATCTCACCACATTCATTCTCAACCTGGAAATAAAAAAAAACAATCTGTTAAACATATAACATATTTGGCACATTAGCTTTTCCATTCAAGATAAAACATATGCTATCATTACCGTTATAACACGCATCAACTTAATGCAACGATGATAAAATAACCGTCCATGTGTATGTACATATTCAAATCACCAAATAACAGAAGTATGTAAGTGTATCATTATCTTTAATTCATTGCATTATATATAAGTAAAAAACAGTCAAAATTGTCTCCACTCTTAATAACAAATTATATAATCTAAATGATCTCATCACTGTATAAAAACAAACTAGGGACAATCAGGGCCTCCGGTACGCCCGTTCATAATATCTATTGTATCTACAATATCTGTCACTTCCTTTTTCGAAGGCTTGAACCTCGCCAAGAGAACTCCCCTGCCAGCAGCCGAACAGTTGATCCCGAGAACAAAGTTCTTCTCAACCTGCACAAACACGTAGTTAGACAGCTCCCTATCACAGGATCTGAACATGGTCTTCGTAACTCCATTTCCCAAGTATATCACGCTTACTCTCTTCCCGGCGGTGTTTTTATACGTCGCCTTTACAGCTGTCTCAGCTATTGAGATATTCTTGGTTTTACATTCTGATGTGATGTTCTGTAGGGCATTTGTCGTTAACTCTTCGAAAGTGATCACCTCGCAGCTGTCCCGGAGGCGCGATGGCATCGGCCAGAAGTATACGGCGTTCATTTCTCCACGTAGAGTGGTTAGATCGAAAGGTTCTCCTCTCTGGTAGTACCATAGACACTGCTCCTCGCGTTGCTTTACTGTATTATCATTTTTACTTGCAAAAGCAAAACCAATGCAGAGGAAACTTATCAACGTGCAAATTCGGGTGTGCATCTTCGCAGATCAGTTGTGACTAAGTAGAGACGTGTACACGAGCGAGCTGATATTTGTTTGACTGGGTTGTTTAGATAATCATGCCATCCTGTTATGTTTCGTTGTTAAAATACCTACTTGCGTATCGGTATGTACTGAGAGAGTCGCGACCCTTCTTATCTCACGATGCTAATTTAAACAACGTATGCAAGTGCGTTTGTTGGTCAGTTGAGTTCGATTGCCCAGTTACACTAACTGTATATTTACTTTTGGGTATTTTTGGGTACGCTCTTGCATCTTATCTTGTGTCCTGATTTGTGGTTATTGAGACTCAGTCCAGATACTAGTTTTGCACGTCGGACGGAGTGTGGAGGTAGCAGTGCAAATATTTTATTCAAATAAGTAGAGACGAGAGAATTTACTTGAGATGTTGGAGTAAAATTAATGTTGATTGTTACTCTCCAAAACACATTATATTATTCCACAACTGCTTACCGCGATATTAAAAACATCACTTGACACTGCGTATAAATCCTAAAATCATACGACATCCACAAAGTTTCAATATTCTTCAGAACAACGCAAGGACCTTTCCTTCTTGAGCTGGCATGATTATGAGATTTCTTGGCACTTCCAATCTGATGTTTTGACTAAAGCATCAATCGTAGGCGACGAATTTCCTCTTAGCCTCTTAACAATACCTGCGCGATACCTGCCAGTTCTCCATTGCAACACTTACAATGGGTACATACTGTGATCTTAACTTAAACTCACCTTATCACTAAGACCTGATTGTATGAATGCAATAAATACTGAATACTGAATACAATTTTGAAATGGTACCTATATCGAGTTTAAGTCTCTTTTGTGAAATAGAGTTACAAGCTACCTTAAGTTTCCAGGAATGCAGTGCGAGAAAGGAATCTCTGTCCGTGGTAGAGAAGGCCAGCACACAAGCGTGTGCCCCTCTGTAGTACGCCTTCGTGATAGCATCGAACTCTTCCTGCCCTGCCGTGTCCCAGAGCATTAGACGGACCTCTTCACCGTCGATCCTGGAATCAAGAAGATAAGTGGGTTGGTGGTGGGTTTGTATCAGGGTTTGAAGTGATTTGAAATCTGATATCGCGAAATTGATACTAGTTGTGTAGTGACCATGAGCTATCTCTTATTACCTCGGAACATGACTCTATATACGAAGATACTCGGACTGAATGCCACTAAGGTCGATTTTAGCCAGTTTTGAGCTGAGCTACTGTTTGGTGCATATAAAGCTTTGGCTAATTAGCTCTTAAAAATCCTACAAAACTTCGCTTTAACCATCACTACGATCTTATGCGGTAGTTCTGATCACGTCCAGCTCAATTCACCTCTTCATACTAATATTATAAATGCGAAAGTTTGTATAGATGTGTGGATTATTGTTACCTATTCACACCAAAAATACTAAATAGATCGGGCTGAAATATTGCATACATGTAATTCTAATACTGGAACCAAACATAAGCTAGCTTTTTAACCCATAAATCAGATTCCGTGGGATAGAAATCCCCTTTAAACGTTTCCATAGGATCCTCGCGTGCGAAGCCGCGGGGCGCAGCTAGTATTTTATAATGATACTCACTATCTGTTGTTCCAAGAAGTCCTATCGTTTTATAATCCTTGGTGAAAGTCTCCCGGCAGTATCTCCAACCTTCATTATGTTTTTGTAATACACTCTCTATCTATTTCTCCAATAAGTCCACCCCTATCGTCTTCTTATAATGCGGAAGCAGTATCTCCAACCGCCAATATTGTGTATTATAAAATACTCACTCTATCTGTCTCTCCAAGAAGTCCATGCCTGACGTCTTCTTATAATCCGGAAGGCAGTATCTCCAACCGGCAACATTGTGTATTATAAAATACTCACTCTATCTGTCTCTCTAAGAAGTCCACCCCTATCGTCTTCTTATAATGCGGAAAGCAGTATCTCCAACCGGCAACATTGTGTTTTATAAAATACTCACTCTATCTGTCTCTCCAAGAAGTCCACCCCTATCGTCTTCTTATAATGCGGAAAGCAGTATCTCCAACCGCCAATATTGTGTATTATAAAATACTCACTCTATCTGTCGTTCCAAGAAGTCCACGCCTATCGTCTTCTTATAATCCCTGGTGAAGGTCCCCCGGCAGTACCGCTGTATCATGCTGGACTTGCCGACGCCGCCGTCGCCGACGATCACCACCTTGAGCGCCACCTCCAGCTCCTCCTCGCGCATCCTCGCATCTGTCTCCGGTACATCAGGGATCTAGGGTTAGTTCCTGGAAGAGGGAGAAGTTTGATAAGTTATTGTATCAGTAAAGTGTAAGTAAAACATTTGAATACCTACTGACTTTTCGTGATTTGAACCTCGAATTTTTCTGGATATTTCTCGTCTTAATAAAATCAATTCGGGATAGTTAACTATTTTGAAATTTTCATAGGTGCAAGCTGTAGAACCTTCTTTGTTTAAGTGATCCAATAAACTAATTTTAGTTCTATCAAATTTTTTAGTTTTTGCCGAAACATAAAAAAAATACAGTCGAATTGAGAACCTCCTTTTTTGAAGTCGGCTAAAATGGTCTACGATTGATAAGATACAGTAATCACTTAGCCAATCGCACCATACGTACTTAACTTACTTACTTATTATAGCTTGTACTGACTAAAATATTAATATTTTATCATAATTATTTAGCTTTCACTTTAATTTAAAACACCTCCATTAATAAAGATCGATCAACTAATCTCTAGCCACGAGTTCATCAAGAGCAATAAATGATGGAGGCAAACAAGAAACGTCTCGCAGTTTGATGAATGATTTAGCTTTCGACGTTTTCTCTTTGTGCCGCTAAGGTATTTGTGCTTCAAATAACGCGATGTCATGCAGTGCCGGTGTACTAGAGTAGGTACTTAGAGTTCCACCTAAATAAGACTTTTGAATCCATTATTGATATTATTACAAAAGTCATTTACGGCGGGATATTTAAAAAACTCACATGGCTTTCAGTTATTCCGTGATCATAGCGCATTAAACTGTGCCGAAATATTGGAAAGCTCAAAACTGAAATCATGGTAAATAAAATACTCCGTTGTAAATTATTTCCATCAAAATGTCTGTGAAATTCGTTAAATTGACGAAACTAGAAGAGATAGGCCCTGTGGTCCCGGCTTAGAATTTGCATCACCCCAATTCTTCCTCACCCCATTATTTGTATGCCGTTAGAGTCGTCTAAGGGATATCCACCAGGGTTGGGCAGCATCGCCATCTCTAGAATTATTTTACCACGGAACTGCGATCCCAACCCGCATGCCCAGCGTAGGGATTATGGAAAATTTCCCCCTATAAGATAAAAGCAAATAAGGCTGCGGGCATGCGTCCAGCTCTGGACCAATAAAGCTGTAGAGGTGAGGAGGTGAGAAGACATTCGGTAGGTACATTTAAGAAATGAGTCGAATTTGGTCGAGGGTGTCTCGAAAACTTACTCGAGATCAGTATGCTATCCTCAACAGCCTATCATTCCACTGCTGGAGGCAGGCCTCCCCCTGATAAGTGCCTTATTGGCTGTTTTCTCTCTGTAGATAATGCCCGTAATCCCCACTCGTGGCATGGGGTATGGAGATCGCAGTTCGGCGGTAGAAATGTCGAAATGTCTGCATTAGCCCTCGCGGGAAAAGTTGGGGTGGTACAAATACTAAACCACACAGCATGTCCTAGGTTCCGCCTAGATACCTAATTCAATGAACAGATATCATTATGAATGTAAGCGAGTTAACTACGAACCTCGTTTGTGTTGGAAGAACATCAACGTCCAAAAAAAATAACAGATATCTTTGTGGAACGTGGACACTCACGGTAGAGCTGGTCCATCAGTTCACAATCAGCGAGCTGTGGAAAGAGCTATTCTCGGATCTCTCTGAAGGCTAGGATTCGTAACAAATATACCAAACAGAGAACCAAACTTATCAACATAGCTCAAATAATTAGCAAGCTGAAGTGAAGAACGTGTTCTTGAGTGGAGACCACGACTCAGCAAACTTAGTGTAATACGCCCTCCGGCAAGATAGGATGACGATATGCGAAAGGCTGCAGGTAGATGCTGGATGTGGCAAGCTCAAGACAGGGCGCTACGGCGCTCATAAGGAGAAGTCTATGTCCAGCTGTGGACTTACTGGACTGATCATAACGATAATTTGTGGAACTATAGGTATCTCAACTTGTATCGTCACTAAAACATTTCGACATTTATCATTAGACACTCATGTTTCCGCACGTTGCATGCAGAACAGAAAAGGGCTACAAAACCGGTTACACTGCTCTTTTGGTTTTGTAGAGTCCTAAATGACATTAGATTTTGTAGCTCTATTTATTACCGTGTTCAAGTGCGCATCCAGTCTTACATTGAGAGGGTTCCGTACCACCTTTATATCTTTACGTTTAGTTTTTTTATGCCTTGTGAAGAGACCTTTTATTCGATATAATAATAAAATTAATCACAAGCAGATAACATGACTTTTGTTAGTCTTACTCTCTTACTTATGCTAAAACCTAAAGAGAATTGATGCACGTTCTCTCTCGTCGACTGATATTAGAATAAAGGGATTAGGTCACCTTTTAAAAGCTTTTTTTCATGTCTCTGTGATAGTTTTATCATGTACTTGAGGCTGAGATGCGAAAATAGAGTTTAAGGTGGTTTTGGTGGGCAACGACGTATCTCTGCCAAAAGTAAGTAGGTACCTAATACAAAATAAATGGACACAAGCTTTTTATAGGTATCCAAACTGCCCAACGTAATTTTTGTTCAGCGATACAATTTCAATAAATAAAAATAAAATATCTATAATAAAGTTACAAAAACTATAAACCGACTTCAATTTTTATAGTTATTTCATGAAAGCCATTGTCAGAACTAAACCAAATTAAAATGGGACCACACGGGAAGCACTAGCTTTCATTAAAAAAAATCATGAAAATCGAACCACCCAGTCAAAAGTTCTGAACTACAAACAAAAAAAACAGTCGAATTGAGAATCTCCTTCTTTTTTTGAAGTCGGTTAAAATGGTGGCGGCGGCGCGGCGCAAATTTGAGTAGATTTACCAAGCGCCATAAAAGGACGTAGTTTACACTTGTGTGAGCAACTCGTGCGAAACCTCGGCCGGTAAGCCAGCAATAACAATAATCTATACAATGTTGTATACCTACCTATACCGTGTCCATTTTGAATGAAGCATAAACGTAAACAAACCGCCCATACTTAACCTAAAATTCACTTTCTTGGCGCGTCCTTTTATACGTAATCTACATTACTTGTCGATTTTAAATCCTCCCTTGAATAAAAATTGCTTACAATTATATCTGAAACTCGACGCCAAGCAAGTGAGATTTTGTTATTTGTGTCGTACTTTGTTTACTAACTGCTTCATTCAAAATGGATAAACCATAGTAATAGTCTAAAACCCTGATCCTACCATTCACCTGGTTCTTGGAGCGACAGGTGGCGCCCACCTGCGACACGCCTTCCGCACGTCTCATGCGGACAGAACCTGTTCCCTACAACTTATTCAGTGCACGAACACATTTATAGGCTATAAATGTTAAGACTATATATTATTAGTACTATATATTGTAAACTTTATAACTTATAATATAACTAGCTGCGCCCCACGGCTTCGCACGCGTTGTTCCCATGGAAACGTTTAAAGGTGATTTTTATCCCACGGGAACAGATTTACGGGATTAAAAGTAGCCTATGTTTTATTCCAGTATTAGAATAACCTGTTTGCAAAATTTCAGCCAGATCCGTTCAGTAGTTTTGGCGTGAAGAGGTAACAAACATCCATCCATCCATCCATCCATCCATGCATACATCCACACAAACTTTCGCATTTATAATATTAGTGTGATGTGATGTGATAAGTAACGATGTAGCGCGGTGGGTGAAGGTCCACCTGCGATGCTGCCTGCGGTTGCGGGTTTGATTCCAGCCCTGGGTTATTTTTTTATTTTTTTTAGGATCTTCAAATATTTGAGTAAAACTATTTGCGTTCTCTGTATAGAGGAAATAGTTATTTGTTATACAAGAGTGCAAAGTTGCTTTTTAACCGCGTGTTCAATTTTGATGACCGAGCAAGCGAAGGATCCTAAAATTTATTAAGCTGTTTATATATTAAAAATTTGACTTGTCCAAGTGCTTATTTTGTAAGTCTAAAGAAACAAACGATTTGACTCTGATAACTATTCAATTTGTAAAGCTATCGTATAATTGACGTATCGACGATCGTAAATCCTAATTTTATGTTATTCTAAAACAACAGAATCGACACCAATGGTTTAACCAGGTAAAGGACCCGAGCATAAGCTGAAAACGGCGAGTCCCACCCCACCCCACCTACCCCCGACAACGGCCAATGCGCATTAGCTAGTAAAGCTATATTAGACTTTCTAAAACATATATCAGGATTTTAATTAAGTCGTAGGTATCATGTGATCTACGGAAATATAGACGTTTAGAGTTGATTTGATTTTGCATTTTAATACCTACCAATAGCTTTCTCTTTTACGTTTAATCTTGATCAATATCACTAAAATAAACTATTTACCTACATATGTAGGTAGGTATGTTACTGGTAGTTCACTGCGTGAAAAGAAAATATCACAATGATTTGATTTTGCATTTTAGTACCTAGTTTTCTCTTTTACCTGTAATTTTGTCAATCAATGTCAATCAGTAATAGAAATTATTTGTATATGGTTACTAACAGTTGCGTGTTTTTTTTTAGTACATACGATTATAGATCTAAAACTACATTTATGCAAAATTTCAGTCCGATCCGGTCAGCAGTTTCGGCGTGAAGAGGTAATATATTAAGTATATAAGGGGTCTTACACACGTACTGCACGTCTCAAATAAATGCACGGCAGTCGGCAACTTGCCGACTGCAAGGCTCGACTGTGGGCATCAACGGCAGTCGTCGTCTGCCGTTGACTGCAGTCGACACGACGCGACGGCTGCCTTGGTCTCTTCATTACTAGGGATGGGCAGTACGCTGCATTATGTGCCGGAAAGATAATCGTATGAAAAACGTCTATATAGACAGTGGTATTTTGTCCCATCGAAGTCTGTGTAGGTAGATAGAGGGCAGTACGCCGTACGCAGGGTATTGCGTCGTGTTCAAAAGACCAAGGCTTAACGCATTCACTGCCCAGCCGTGTCACTCGGAGCTATGAGGAGGGTTAGGTACTAGAAGGCTATGTTTGTCACAGACATTCTAAGTATTAAAGTTTTACATTTATAATAATAGTGTAACTATGTAAAAAACGCCGTATGGTGCCGACTTGCCGACTTAGAATTTGCACCACCCGATGCTCTTCCTGCGGGTGTCGTTAGAGGCGATAAAGGAATATCCGGGCGAGCAGCAGCGCCTCCTGCTGAATAATTTTACGATCGAACTGCGATCCCCAGCCTTATGCCCAGCATGGGTATTAAAGGCATTACGCCCCATAAGATAAAAGCTAATAAGGCGCTTTTTTTTTTATCAGAAGTGGACTTTCGTTTGACCGCAATCTCACATGATTGAAAGCGAAGATGCGGCCGACGATGTATCACGAAGGTCTAGAAGAAGGCGCTTATCAGGGGGAGACCACCTAACCTCAATCAAACGTATGTAAAAAACAATCAAACGAGAAACTGACTCATTTGATTATGTACCTACCTAGGTTATCGCTACTGCTACTGGGCTATATTTTAACCAGCACAAAGTAATAAATTAATAATTACTTACAAAAGAGAACAGCAATCCATCACAACTAATTAAAAACCTACCAATCAAATCTTAGTATGTGGTTGGGACGCGAAGCCATTTATAATAACAAGTTGTTTGAGGCTACAATATTATACGTACATATTTTATTTAAATGTTAGTTCGTAATGCTCTACTTTTACTTAATCTTATTATAGACAAGTGTTCGCCATTTCTCACCGCTTCCGTACATTCATTATGTAAAGGCTTTGCCTTTTTATAAGTGGAGCGTTGAGCAGAGCGATAGAGCTCAGCGCCCATTAATGCACGCCTCGCGCCTACTATCGTACAAAACTTTTGTAAAAGAAACCCTAACTAATGTTTTTTTTATAGATTTAATAAATAGCAAAAAGTCAAAATAATGCGGTCACCCATCGTAGGACTAACCGTGCCTGAGGGCCTGGCAGACTGACGCGGCCTGCGGTGGCGGTCAGTGCAATTTGACGAAAAAGTGCTGTTAAATAGCACTGACCGCCACCGCAGAAGCATTGATGATTAAAGTTCGGAAGAGGTATAATCTATGAGCGAGGTAAGATTTTGAATAGATCAAGTAGGTAAATAACCGACTAAGACAACCATTTTTTTTATTTATGTCTGGAAAAGCCGACTTTGCTCGAAGAAGTTTTAAAAATGCCTATTCCAATCGCATTAGATCAATTGATAGATCAAAATCAGCGCATACTACGCATAACTTTTTCGGAGATTTTTATAATTCTTCACATACCTACTTATAATAATAATTATTTTCTTATTATTTGTTGCTATAGCAGATCAACAAAAGTAGGTACTGCACACTCACACGATGTCATTCCAACTTTCCGTCCAACATCCTTTTACCGTTCATGAGATAAAGCCCGCGCTGTCTACAGACGTAAATAATAGATAGATAGATTATGTCTTTATTGCACCACCAATACAAAAAAGAATAAAAATAGAACTTATTGCTAACTATAATCTAGTGTGGCACAATCGGCGGCCTTATCGCTAAGAGCGATCTCTTCCAGACAACCTTTAGATGGATAGGACCGGTACGTATAGAAGCTGACGGCGGCGTAATTCATAACGCATTTAAATAGGTAAGTAGTAAATATTATAACAACATAAAAGTACTGACTATAAAAACATAAATTCAATTATTTATAAACCGAGAGCAAAAAGACAAAGAAAAAGGAATAGGTAGTAATTAACAATATAACAAACTGGATATTAGGAAGACTTATCAAGAGTGGACAGTTAAAGTGTTAATGAACCATACTTTTGAAGATAGGATAATAATAATACTAATATAGTTATAAATGTGTTTCACATTATTTCACATTATGCGTATATAACCCTTAAAACGCTAAAGCCTGTGAATAAAACCGCTTAATTAAATATAATCTCTGGGTCGTATTTCCGTATTTTACATAATAAAGCCATAACATATTTAATTTACCCTGAGACTGTGAACCTGATAATCACAGATATTGTTCGTTTAAAATGCAAATTATGCAACGAATTAGTTCTTGTCTGATGTCGCTAAAATTTAAATAAATTTAAACTGTATATTTGGTGATTATTTATGAAAGCAATTAAGTGGGGTCATTGATTTAATTACTTAGACGATGTTCACGTTATGTTATTAGTGATATTTATATGTTAATCAAAAAGCAAATAACAAATTATCTTTACGAGGTAGCTAGGTAAGTAGCTAGTACCTAGTAGGCTTGGCTAGCTACTAAATAATAGAAACAAATACTACTTAACCTAAAATTCACTTTGTTGGCGCGTCCTTTTTTTATACGTAATTTACATTACTTGTCGATTTTAGATCCTCCCTTCAATAAAAATTGCTCCCAATTATATCTGAAACTCGACGCCAAGCAAGTGAGATTTTGTTATTTGTGTCGTATTTTGTTTACTAACATGCTTCATTCAAAATGGATAAACCATAGGTTTATCTAACTAGACACTAGAGTTTTCTAACAAATTTAATGTATGAACTAGTATTTATAATTGAGCTACCTGCAGACTATTGCTAACAATCAACATGTAGCTCAACTGATCCATATCAATACCAGTCGGAAGCGTAAACAATCTACAAGTAGCTCAACTCAACTGATCCATAACAATCACAATTTAACCTTTTATTATCCTTTCATTTACAATATCTACCCTATAAAAAGTATTATATACATCCCGCTTATATTAGGCTACTTCAGACCTATGTACTGTCCGAGTATGATTGATGGTAATTCAAACACCTTTGTGGAGGTACCACCTACGTAAAAACGTGTCACTTCACTAGCACATCGTTTTCAGTACAAAAGAGTTAAACGCGCACGATCACTATGTGGTAGCAATATTAAAAAAGCATGTTATAAATTAAATGAATACGTATAAACCTGTTTAGTTACCTAATTATCTGCCATTTTAATGACGTAGTAAAATAAAATGTGCATGTTACCTACCATGTAACATGGTAGGTAAGGTAAATAAATAAAAAAAGAAATAATCAAATCAAATCAATCAAAGAAATGAGTCCAAGTCAAGTCACCAAGTCAATATATTTACGAAAACTTGTTGTATTGTATACTCTTAAAAATATCAATAATTTTCCTAAATAAAAATAAACAAAGGTCTATTTACCATAAAAAAAAAAAAAAAAAAAAAAAAAATTGCGATATAAAATTTTAAAAACTAGAAATAAACAGAACTTCATCCTGATCAAACACAAATTATATTCATAAAACACACATCATCCATTACTGGCTGACTATACTTGTAACTTTACATAATAAATTACATATTAGGAAGAAACTGAAGTTGGGATCCCTCGTATCTTCATACAAGATTTATTCTTAGTAAGAGCGAGGATTCGAGAACTTACTCTACATCCAGAGCAGTATACATTCATGTATACATTCATACAATAACGTTTAAATGTAAGTTTTACTGTTGGTGTCTATATTTTGGTCAATAAATATTTTTCGTTTTTTTTTATAAACTCGCCACAACTACTCGGCTTCATAAAACGAATGTATCTTTTAAAGACAATGCTTCTAAAACAAAACCCCTACTGCAATTCTACAACAAAACTTTAGTAGGTACCTACCGAAGCGGCCGAAATAAAAAATACCCCTAATATTTCCGAATTCGTGTATTTTTAAAATATGATTTGACCTTTTCTAAGTGTACATTAATTGTATTTATGGAAATAAAGCATTTTTGAGTTTGAATTTGAACAAAAGCTCGACTTACAACGTAGGTGCCACAGATATCTCCGTAATGGGCGCTGTAGTTCATTCCCCCTCAAGGACGTCGCCATTCCATTCATGGCCTGTTTCCTTTTGCGCCGAGCCCTATTTTTCCATCTGTGTTACTTGCTAGGATGCTGAGTAAACGAAACATTTATCCACGACATAAGACCGCATTTGTATTCAAGAATGATTGTTTTCGTGTAGGATAATTGGGTTTGTATAAAAAAAACTTTAAACCGACTTCAATTTGGTTGGTTTTCTCATGGATGCCACTGTCAAAACTGGACCAAATTTAATTGGGACCACAAAGGAAGCACCAGCTTTGAAATAAAAAAAAGACGTGTGGCACTCGGGGACTGCCGCGGTAAAGCTATTGCAATGCCATCTAGAGGCGAGTTGCTGAACTAAAGAGACAAACGTCAAGGTTTTTTCGTTACGGAATTTCTGGATTCGGTCCCCGCGCTCAAGGCCCGCGATAGAAGCTATGCAATAGCTTAAAAAGAGAATCATCAAAATCGGATCACGCATTCACAGATAATATAATACTATACTAGTAACGCAGTCAAAAGTTTACGAGGTAACAAACAAAAAAATACAGTCGAATTGAGAACGTCCTCTTTTTTTAAGTCGGTTAAAGATTTGCACATTGTATACGTACATTGTGTGCTAGACTCGTACGTAGATATGTATGATTTTTTTCAGTTGAGCTGCCTGTAGATTGTTTGCAACTGCTTGCAGTTACCTCAATTGTTGAAATTGTAAAATATTAGTTCTAATCTATTTCAATTATTTGATTAAATCTTATTTATAAAGTATAGATATTTGCATGATACCTATTTCGATTTTCTTTGTAGAGAATCAGTAGGTTAGGTACCTACCTACTTTAAATTGATTTATCGAAGTTTCAAAAGCTGTTTCTGGTAGAGGGGTTTTTATGAAACTTTCTCTAGATTTGATCTGATTTCCGCACGGTGGCACTTATAAGCAAATTTAAATAATTAATTTTAAAGATAATTTGATAGAGCCAAAAGTAAGCTTGTAACGTTTGTGATCACACCAATATTATTAATGTGAATGTTTGTATGTATGTTACGGATGGATGTTTGTTACATTTTCTTGCCAAAACTACTGAACGGATCGGGTTGAAATTTTGCATAAGCAGAGGTTATTCTAATACTGGAATTAAACATAGTCTACTTTTTCTCCCATGAATCAGTGTCCGTGGGATAGAAATCACTTTTAAGTTTCCAGCATGCGAAACTATGGGCAGAAACTAGTAAGCTGGGTTCCTATGCCTATGTTTGATTCCAGGGTTATAATTACCTGTATGCAAAGTTTCAGCCCGAACCGATCAGTAGTTTTGGCGTGAAGAAGTAACAAAGATCCATCGAAACTGTCGCACACTACGATTAGATAAAATTAGTGTTTATGTGAATAAACTTAACTGGTATTACCGCCATTTATTGTGCAATCATTGCATGAATGTTTGTGAAAAAGCACACCACAAAACACACAAACAGACAAGTTTGTGAGCTCACAAACATGCTTATTTAATTTTTTATATTCTTTACTTATTTCATATTTTGTATAAAAAAATATTTGTTGGATAATTAAGTATTATCTAGAATTAGATTTATCTGAAGTAACTGTTGTAATTGGTGTTCCAAAAATCGTGCTAATTAGTTACTGAATAAAGAAATACAAACTATCTAACAATTTAAATCTTTGGTTCTGTGGTCATACTTTACTAGACGATCGGCGATTGATTGTCAATTACAATAAAACACAAACTAATGAAGATAATGACCCATGTCCGGGAGCAATCATGCCATTGTATTTGTATAACCGAGATGGTTGGATCCGTTGAACTCTTCAAACAACAGCTACGGCTGACGGTCTGTACCTGGTACTCTGTGTTCTCTACGGAGTTATATATAGTACAGGTCACACACTAAAGAAATATATAAAACCGGCCAAGTGTGAGTATACTCGCACACGGAGCATTTCGTCCCATCATCAAACCTATTTCTCAAACGAAACTGTAAAAGCACCTACTATCTAGGTCTCCAACCCCATAAATTTACAACATTTTTATTTTTAGTATTTGTTGGTGTTAAAGTTGAACCGTTACTTAGGGAGTTAGTGACTTAACACACAGCAGTTATAATGCTAGCTAGTTCAAGTTCAAGTTCTTTATTAGTAGATAACAAATAGGGTTAAGTACATGTCAAATAAACACATAAATAAATCAATATCTTACAAGTAAAATACAGTTTAACATAGTTATTCTAAAATTAATAATACATTCGATTCTAAATTAAATTGTAATGTAAATAAAATGTAATATGAAAATAATATCTATTGTAAATTTGTATAAAATTCCCTACAATTTTGCAAGTTACATTCATTCTTCCATGGAATTCTCATAAGATGCAATCTGCAAGTTTGATGTGGGCAGCGCATCGCTCAGCAAAATCAAGATTAGCTGACCACATATAAAACTGACAATATGATCAGACGGAACAATCGCCGCATTCCTGGAGACATATGAGCTGCTCATTCTAATGATGTGCAGTGCACACACGACACCAGCTCAAAGAATAGGGTATATGCATGGATTTTTTTTTAATCGATTATTTAGGCTAATACGATACGGTTAGGTTATACGAATAAAAATATTTAATAACACCCAAAAAAATTAAATTATTGAGGTAAAAAACTAAAAGTAAAACTACACTCAGTTTCGGGTGATAAAAACGCTGCCATGTTAGCCATTGCATTTTATGACGTCACGGATCATGGAGTTCCATATGTAAACTCAAAGTCAAAACTTCAAGCCCATACAAAAATGTTCAAGTATGACGTCACGCTTCACGTGCCAATAGCGTTGCGTTTAGAGATTTTTCTGTTGAGACTTAAAATATCTACTTTTCAATGATTAAATTTCACAATAAAAACATCATAAAATACAAAAATAAATGTACAGATATATTTCTATATCACTAGAGAATACGTAAAAAAAATATTAGCTTTTTTCAAGTCACATGCATATACCCTATTCCCCATATCCGTGTGGACTAGCATCTCACGTTTGAAATCCTTACATGTCTAAGTAATTGAAAAGAAAACAATTTGTTAAAATAAGGTGAGCAAAACCATATATCATCCAAACTTTGATTATTTAATTTTGCTTTGCAAAATAAATAGCCATTTTTTTTAGCTGGTATGCGCGACAGTAGTTATTATATTCTCTTTAAGCTAGTTTTTAAACTCAAACGTACTACGTAAGGAATTTCCTATTAGAAAAAGTGATTATTATTTACCATAGAGTCGAGCGTCTACAAGAATATAAAAAAGTTAGCAAACGTGGGTTGGGGTTTGAAGAGGCCAAGAGTTGAAGTTGTTGCCTTTTTGTGTACGGATTTACGGCGTTGACTTGACTTGCTACTTAAATAAATAAATAATCGAAGCATTCAGTCAGAAATAGTCAAAATGGATCCCATAGGATTACTAGGATTACTTACCGTAGAATAGATACCTAAAGCTTTCTTTTACTTTGAGATAGCAGATGACAGGTCAATCAAGTCAATCAAATCAATGACAGTTTTATCTTATCTAACAAACAATAATTTAATATGCGTAAGAACGTAGAAAATGATGTGTTTCAGCAGTTTGTTGGCGGACCTTTTAAAAAAAACATTTCTTCTCCAGTTTTAAACCGATTTCAAAAAAAGGAGGAGATTCTCAATTCGACTGCATTTTTTAAATGTTTATTACCACAGAACTTTTGCCTGGGTGATCCGATTTTGATTATTATTTTTTTACTTGAAAGCAGGTGCTTCCCATGTGGTCCTATTTCTTCCAGTTCCAGTAATTTGGTCCAGTTCTGACAATGGCATCCATGAGAAAACCATATAATTGAAGTTGGCTTATAGCTTTGTAAAACAAACTCAGTTTGTTTAATAGTTTTTTTTTAAAACTACTAGCTGTGCCCCGCGGCTTCGCACGCTCTATTCAAGTAGCTATGTCCGTCCCCGGGATACCGTTTACCTCCCTGCCAAATTTCATCACGATTCGTTCAGCCGGGAAAGAAATAAAAACTATCCTATGTTCGTTTCCTGGTTCTAAGCTACCTCCCCACCAATTTTCAGCCAAATTCGAGTTATAAGTGTTGTAACAAACACGACTTTCTTTTATATACATAATTATGTTAAATAAATCTTACCTTAATAAACACAAATAAAATTGTTAACTATATTAAGTTCTGAAAGCTTTAGCTTACTTTAATCTGTTTTTTCTACTGCGATTCCTCGATACTACTTCACCACCACATGGACAGAGAGTGTAGGTTGTTAACCGTTCGACCACCTTAGCAGTAACTTAACGATTACTACCCAAGATGGATTCGAGATCCTGAGCTTACTGCCATCTATTGCCTTTGAGTTGCTAACTTGCCAGCTTTCAGCGCTAGATCGCTATTTTATGTGAATTGGCTGGATTAGAGTTTTGTTAGGATAAGAAGTAATTTCAAGTAAGTACGTTACGATGCTGGTGAAGGAAATTTGCTTAACAATAGCGTGTGCCCGTCTGTGAAGTACTTTCTCTCATAGTTGTGAAGGAATTTACTAGACTATGTCAATGACCACAGCTCTCCTCAGTTTGTCCAGTTTACCCCAAGTCACAAAAAGAAAGGTTTAGCTTCCTATTTTCTATCGGTGAAAGTTACGGGAGTTTTTTATTTCTAATGTAAGGTAAAGTACATTACGTTAAAATTAAAATGATATAAAAATTTTACTGGCAAATTGCGAGCTAGTTTCGCGCGCAAAGGGTTCCATTTCCATACCATTACCTATCTATAAAAACGGCAAAAAAATCATGCCTGGTGTATGATATTAGGTCCTTACATATGAAATTGGCGTTTTGTATGGGAGGAACAGAAAGTCGAATATTTTTTAATATAATATATTTAATTTATCAAAGTATGAACCATTATTTTCTATGCACTTTTGCCATCTTATAGGTAGTTCATTGATCCCTTTACTAAAAAAACCAGTCGGACGGGAATCAATAAAATCTTTGAAGGCGATTTGGACTGCCCCATCGAAGTTGAATTTTTTCCCTTGCAAGAAGTTATCCAAATTTCGAAAAAAATGGTAATCTGTTGGAGCAAGGTCCGGGGAGTACGGAGGATGTCTTAGACTTTCCAATTGAAGCTCTTCTAATTCCGTCTGTTGCGCAGTGTGTGGTCTAGCGTTGTCGTGAAGCAGCAGTGGCGTGGAGCGATTGACCAGCCTAGGTGGTTTAGCCGCTAGCTTTTCCATCATGGTTTGCAATTGCTGACAATAGACATCAGCCGTAATAGTCTGGCCAGATTTGAGAAAACTGTAATGAACAATACCGGCACTAGTCCACCAAACGCTTACAAGTAACTTTTTTGGGGTTAATTTTAGCTTGGGGCAGGATTTGGCTGGCTGGCCAGGATCCAACCATTGCGCTGAGCGCTTCCGATTATCGTAAAGAACCCATTTTTCATCACAGGTAATGATTCGGTTTAAAATACCTTCATTATTGTGCCGGTTTAGTAATGTAACGCAGCAGTCGACGCGCGTTTGCCGGTTTGCTTCAGTCAATTCGTGAGGTACCCACCTTTCAAGCTTTTTAATCTTCCCAATTTGCTTCAAGTGAATTAAAACAGTTTTATCACTAACATCGCAGCCTGCAGCTAACTCGGACGTGGTTTGCGATGGATCCGCTGCCACAATAGCCTTCAACTCTTCATTATCAACTTGAGTCTCAGGCCGTCCACGGGGCTTGTTCTGCAGGTCGAAATTTCCAGAACGAAAACGTTGGAACCAAAAACGAACTGTGTTTTCTTTTGCAACACGACCGCCATACACATCATTCACCCTTCGAGTTGTTTCCGCAGCACTAGTGCCACGGCGGAACTCGTACTCGTAAATAATGCGATATTTTAAGTTTTCCATTTTGTAAAATGAGTGACGCAAACAGAAAAAAACAGAAGAAAAAAAACAAATGAATGACGATCATCGAAGCACAAATACATGAGTATAGCTGTACAAATTTGAATTTGGAATTCCTTACCAAAGAGGAGAAATTTGTGATTTAAGTGGCCAGTACGAAAAACGCCAATTTCATATGTAAGGACCTAATATTATCATATCTTAAATATTGATTTTTTGTTCTGTTTTTTAGTAATTTGTTGTTATAGTAATACAACCTGCTGACAGACGCACGGACAGTGGAGTCTTAGTAATACGGTCTCGTTTTACCCTCTGGGTACGCAACCTTAAAAATGATATTATATACTTCAACAGATTTTATAAAACTATGCTAATAATACCTACTAGGTATACTTATGTTTAAAGCCATTAGGAAGGTCACATTCGACTTTATTTTTCTTCCGAGCATTCGACTCAGTAAATCCTATCTCAAAACCAGAAAGAACATTTACAATTTAAATTCCTAAGTTTTTCATATTCCGAGATTCTCTTCAAGGACGCAAACATCTCAGATTCTTGAACTCAGAGTGGTAAAATAAATGCTATAATAAAATGCTAATTCGTGGGTCTCCTATGTTGATTCGGTCGGTACGGACCGGACCTTGAATTTCAAATTACTCTATTCAAAAGGTGCAAATCGCTTGTGTTATTAATGTTATTTGTCGTTGAAAGTTTCCCAGTCAATCTATGCCGAACAATACCGATTATTATGTGAAATGTGGACAGAGGATGTGTCTTCCTAGTAGAAGACAATGCGATCGTGGCTCATCAATGCATTATTCCGTTATACAAACAGATTAATAATGCATTTGGAAAGTCGAATGCAGTTTCTTTAGTGTATTTGTAAACCATACGACTCTCTATTTTATTTGTACCCCTCTAGGCGAGTGACTTACAACGACTTACAATGTTCATCATTCGACATATTCTGGTTTCTGTGTTATTTGGTATTTTTAGGGTTCCGTACCCAACGACCCTTTTACCCTTTGGGTACTAAGACTCCGCTGTCCGTCTGTCACCAGGCTGTATCTCATGTACCGTGATAGTAAGACAGTTGAAATTTTCACAGATTATGTATTTCTGTTGCCGCTATAACAACAAATACTAAAAAAGAATAAAATGAATATTTAAGGGGGCTCCCATTCAACAGACATTTTTTTTTGCCGTTTATATAGATAATGGTACTGAACCCTTCGTGCGCGAGTTTGACTCGCACTTTGCCGCTTTTGTTTTTTGTTTCCCTGTAAAATATATTTAGTATATTGCTTTAGCATAGCTGTTGCATTATGAAAACTAGGTTACTAGGGTAGATTAAAGTATCTGAAATATATTTAGCAAGGCAAGCCTTTTTAGAAACTACCACTTTAAAAATAACCACCAAAATTACGGGTTATTCACGCTCATCCCCAATGGAGAACAATTGTGGCGTTCGTCCCCACTGCCCTAAAATAGTTTTAGGTTGGAATTTAACCTATGTATAAATCTCCCCCTATACTTATATGACGCAAAAACGATTAAGCCGCATTCATTAATTTTATTTATTCATTTAGCCCCCAAAACGGATGAGATTTGATACTTTTCAGTAAAGCTCGCTTTACAAGCGATTTTCTTCCAAATCTACCTGGAGCTCGGTGGTGGAAGAAGAACCCGCAAGTGATTTATCAATGGTATAGGTAACCTACTAAAACAAACTGCCTATAAAACTTAAAACAAAAGCTATGGAAACCTCCTCTGTCTCAGAACCTCAATATATATAAAGATATGCCAATGAGGGTTAGAATGAAGTTTTGTGGCCTTAAACTTAAAGAATTTGCTAATAGTTAATCGTTTCTTTCACCTCAAGCCACAGGAGTCTTCAAACTGCACGGACTGAGTAGGTAGTTAGATATAAGGTATTGGTCAAATCAATTTAAAATACCCAGCTAGGTACCCATTATAGGTACCTACTAAAGAAAGTTGTTCACCTGAAACCACAGATTAATATTTAGTGAGAAAACATATGAAAATTCGATTTTTAAATTCCTGCACAATAAGTAGGGCAGAGCAGGGCAGGGCACATCCAAAGGCTACAAAACGAGAGATGGTCCAAAATAATAATTATTTGGTATCCAATACACAGAAAAAGAAGAAGAGGAAGACCAGCTGCAAAGCGATGTGATAATGACATCGTGAGAATTGCAGGAAAAACATGGATTAGAGTAGCTAGAGACCGAGTAAAATGAAAAGAGTTGGATGAGACCTTTATCGCAGACAAAGCGGTCCTCATTTATAAAAAATAATAATAATCTACCTTTAGAGTAGTTGTAAGTATATTAAGTTAGTTTTTGCAAAGTAAAACTTAGAGTAGGTACCTATGTAAATTTAGTGTGTGAGAAAATAAGGGCTATTCTATTTTATTTATTTTTATTTATTTTATAGGTAACCTATTTTCAATCCACAGTGGACCAGGAACAGAGGAACCCGCAAGGGATTTGTCAATGGATGCGAGTTCCTCTTCCACCACCGCTCCATTTATCCACTGAAAGCGCAATCTGATCGTTAACCATAACTTCATGCCTACAAAGTGGTTAGCCAGGAACTTGCAATTACAACTCGGCAGGTGTCAGAATTATTGCAACCGGTCTACCTGCGCTAGAAAGTAATCGATGCTATTAAAGAGCAAATTATATGCCGAGATTTATTTTATGGTTGCAGAGCAACGAGCTATAAAATATATATGCGTGTTGGTTTATTGCACAAGTTTATGTGGGCTAATGTGAACATATTTTTTTACAGTTTAAGCCCTAAGTGGTGTGGTTTAATTAAAATCGAGTGGCATGCATGGAGTGAAAACACTGCATTTTTGACCGCTTTTTTGAAACCAGTTGCGCTGGGAAACCATGCTAATCCACCCAGAAAGATACAGCCTATATTGGTCCACAGCTGGACGCAGGCCTCCCCCTGATAAGCGCCTTTATTGGTTGTTATCTCATGGGGGGTAGTGCCCATAATCCCTACGATGAGCATGCGGGTTAGGGATCGCAGCTTGGTGACAGAATTGTTCGACAGGAGGCGCTGCTGCCCGCCTCCAGTAAATATCCCTTAGTCGCCTATGACACCCGCGGAAAGAATTGGGGTGGTGCAAATTTTATGCCGCCGGCACCACACGGCGGCCAGAAAGATTGTGTGATTTTAAACCCTAAATTAGCCACGAAAAAAAATTATGAGGCTGTAGCCTTAGTCGAATCGTATTGGTTTGACTAAGGCTATACATATCATGTATTACTATGGCGTTCGGTAATTTAAGAAACTAGTTAATTACCTTGTCTCGTAACTGCTGTAAATAAAGTTTTTCTTATTCATTTTCTTATGGGTATGACTTATGACATTAGGGGAAGTTTTTGGCAGGAAGTTAGGAAGTATTGGCCTCCAGTGTCTAGCCTATCGGAGCTTATGGGGTCTTGGCCATTTATTTTATAGCGACACTGAAATTGTGAGTTTAGGTACCGTATTAATGTTCCATTCACCACCCTTATTTTTGAAAGTAAATTCGCAAGTAAAAGTTAGTGTAAGCTCGACACAAAACATGACAAAACCTTTTTTTTTATTGATGATGGTCAATCGTTTGGCCAACAACTCAGAAAGTGAAGATGTGGCCTAAAATGGAGCACCTTTTCCAGAAGGAACTTATTTACCTTGTAATTATTGTAACGAGACATGTCGCGACGTCTCAGACATTCAATCCGTAACTGTACAAGCGATTCCGATCGAATTTCATGCAACCGCTAGACACGGCTTATATAACACTGCTTGGTGATTTATGTAAACCACACAGTGCTCGGAGCAGTTTCCTGATCAAAAATAACTGTACCTTTCTTTATTTTATGGCGGACTAGCGATCACTGCTTAACTAGACTGGTAGGGATAAACCATTCCTAAAATGAACGCGTCTCCAAATAAAAGTTAAAGTTTCCTTATAGAGCGGGGAAAATCTGAACAATGCAGTGAGCGACTTGGGCTAACTTCATAAGGATCAGTTGAGCTACTTGCAACAGCGAGCTATGGAAAGAGCTATGCTCGGAGTCTCTCTGAAGGATAGAATTCGTAACGAATACATCCGACAGAGACAGAGAACCAAAGTTATCGATATAGCTCAAAGAATAAGCAAGCTGAAGTGGCAGTGGGCCGGCCATATTTCGCGAAGAACCGATAACCGCTGGGGTAAACGAGTTCTTGAGTGGAGACCGCGACTCGGCAAACGTAGTGTAGGACGCCCTCCGGCCAGGTGGGATGATCTGCGAAAGACTGCAGGCAGTTGCTGGATGCGTCAAGCTGAAGACAGGGCGCTATGGCGCTCATTAGGGGAGGCCTATGTCCAGCAGTGGACTAGTATAGGCTGATGATGATGATGATGATGATGATGACTTGCAACAGTCTGCCAGTTAGCTCAATTTTAAACAAGTTGTAATTTATTTCCATTATATGATTATAATTTTATTTTTCAATCTTAAATCTATTGATCTTATTTTTATCAAAAGTTAAGTAAAATATAACCTATCCGCAAATAACTTTGCTCCAACGCAAGGAGATCCGTAAGTTAACATTAGTCCGTTCTTCGTTTGTCATCTATTGACACACTTTCTTCGTAAACACAAGGCTTGAGCTGAGATGGAAAGCACAGCTATTACAGCTATATTTGAGGAGGCGGTACTGCCTGGAGGAAATTATTAGAAATTATTGCTTTAACGAGCGCAGAAAGTAAGAATCAGCAAGAATATAGAGCCCTGACCATGACTTTTATTGAAGTAAATCTCTTACCAAACCTTATGTGACCCTACGTGATAAATTCAAAGAAATAAATATAATGACAGTACCAAACCAAGTCAATATATTTATAAAAACTTGTTGTACACTCATAAAAATATTAATAGTTTCCCAAAAAATAGCGATATACATAATGTAAATACGAGAAATAAACATAAACTCGCTGTACCCACAACTAGGCTGCATAAAATTAATGTATCTTTTAAAGGGCAATGTATACGCTTCTACAACAAAACCCCTACTGAGCTGCAAAAATTATCAGTAAATAAATTCAAACAAACTGTCAAAACTTTACTATGCAAAAAGGCTTACTATAAAATATCAGATTATCTAGAGGATAAAAAAGCTTGGGTCGGATTTTGCTCCAACTCGAAAAAAGGCTATGCTAGTCAGTCGTGGTCCTTATTATATTGCAAAGAATGTGTTTGCAGAAGGAATCATTCTCCTTGTAGGTATACTTAACATCATCTTCATCATCGGGATACGATAATATGTATGGGTAAGGAAATGCTGTTGGTTTGGTTGTACGGGTTGTATCTAGGCTTATTTTTCATTATAATAAAAGAATATGAAGAACGTCCTGGACAACATACCACAGTGTCGAACCAAATAATTCTGCTCTACTTTCATAATATCCACAGCCAAGGAGTGGAATGAACTTCCTGCGTCTGTTATGTCTGTAGGGATTACCCATCGATCAAAGTTTTCACTTACCGGAAATACCTAATACGTGTGTCTACCATGAGTTTTGACAATCTTTATTCGCTAGCGACTGTCGTTAAACAAAATGTATGGAAACTTCTAAAGCGCCTCTAGCGGATAGTGGGGTACTAAAATGCGCTGTGGATAACTTATAGGCGTATTTACGTATTAACTACTATATAGTTTATACAAAGTAACGTCAGGCGATACTCATGGTAGGCAGAGTAGGCAGTAGGCACACTGTAATGTATTTGGGCGAAAAAATAACGAATTTGTGTCATATTATAGTCGAAATCTGTCAAAAGTCTCTCTGTCGTTATTTGAGACGTGCTCGGGTGTATGACGTGAATCATAGAAAGGATCGCTGTCTAAAAATTGGATGACACAGTATTTCATCGAAATCGGAACCATTTTCGAATTAGAAATCACTTTCGCTTTTACAGAATCTCGTAAAATCTGCCAAGCGGCACGCATCGCAACAAACGAGTGTTGTAGTTGTTTAGACAACTGTCTATGTGAAAGTGGAGTAGGTATCATGCTAGTTCATCATCATCATCATCATCAGCCTATATTAGTCCACTGCTGGACATAGGCCTCCCCTAATGAGCGCCATAGCGCCCTGTCTTCAGCTTGACGCATCCAGCATCTGCCTGCAGTCTTTCGCAGATCATCATCCCACCTGGCCGGAGGGCGTCCTACACTACCTTTGCCGAGTCGCGGTCTCTACTCAAGAACTCGTTTACCCCAGCGGTTATCGGTTCTTCGCGAGATATGGCCAGCCCACTGCCACTTCAGTTTGCTAATTCATGCTAGTTATACCTACTCCATTTTTTTACTTATAACAACTCTTGATGTCCTCTGCCACTCTGACACTACGTGGGCACCACCATTAACCAAATAAATAAACAATATTTTCCTTCTAAAATCTGAACGTAATTTAATAATTCAAAACAAAAAATGTTATAGACAGAATACAAAGGCAAATTAATTCTGCAACGGCAGCGTGGTTCAACTCTCCACCTTAATTTAATTTGTGAACATGCATACCTACATTACCTATTCCTGTTGATTTCTTTGATATTATAAAAAAAAATAACACTTTCTATTTATTTAGGTATTAATTAAAAGGTAGGTACTAAATTAAACCTACTCTCAAAATCTCACATTCATACACCAATAAAATCAATTTTCTTCTTATCTATTTAAAGTAGGCCGGTTGTAAATACAAACCTAAGATAAGCCAGTTAAAAAGGTATCAACGAAGCGTATCTACCTAGTTACCCCGATATTAGCACGCAAATGAGGCAAAAGTGTTTCTAGAAACCTAATAAACTGCATGTCTGCTCGATTCTAAAGATAGATCTGCTGAAGTTTTTCAACTTGCGTCACTGTAACCGCCATATTGCTTGACTAGATTTTATCTCGGGAATGCGTTTGCGCACATTGCATGCAACCACTTACATAAATACTTGGGGACCACTTCTAACAAGCGTGTGTCGTTGATAGCTATGTCATTTCAAGAGATTCAGAGGGCCTTGACAATGTAAATGTAACAATCGATGTCGAAAGCGATAGTAGAAAAGCTCAAAAATGTATGAGTTTGACAAATTACTTAGATATGTCACGTGATCTGTTTCGATTTTTTTCCTACGAATCTTTCAATTGTTTTCGATTCGCTTGATAGCAAATGCTGGTAGGCTAGGTCCTCAGAACTCCTTACAAAAAATTTACCATGTAAGTAAGTAGGTAGGTACGTTGGATTTCGTCTCAGACTTTTTGCCTTTATCACCCCATTACGCGCTCCGAATTAGTCAAGACAAAGTAAATAGGTAAGCAGGCGGTGATATACCGCATCACACCCAAAACCTAAAGATTTCGTCAGGTGTCAAGCAAATAGATAAGTTCATGTTTTGCTAGCGACATCTAGTGATTTATGCCACATAACTAAGTGAGTGCTTTATAGGGTTTCGCACTCGAAGGGTGCAAACGAAACCCTATTACTAAGCCGCGCTGTCTGTCTGACTGTCCGTCCGTCTGTCAGAGGGTTGTCTCTATTCTATACTCATGAACCGTAGGAGTAACATTTGAAACTTTCACATAATGAGTTCACATAATATTTCTTTAAACCGCCCAAGAAATATTACCTGTTTCACATAATATTTCTTGCCGCTGCTATAACAACAAAAACTGATAATTCCATTGCCTCGGCTATGGAGCTTGTCCTTTATGTAGTTAGGTTAGTTAGGTACCTAGTGCCTACAGAGGATTCCACGTGCGAAACTCATTAGATAGACTCGGCCCGTCGCGTCGCATTCTTCACATCGAATTATCATTCTGTGATGTCGATCGTCAAAACGTACCTATGACTTTGCGGGGACTTTGAATTCCTTTGGAACTCCTTTTTAACCGACTTGGAAAAAAGGAGGAGGTTCTTAAATCGACTTTCGTTTTTTACATCAAACTGAGGTAACACCTTGACTGGGTGGTCCGATTTTTATGGTTCTTTTTTACTTGAAAGCTGGGTGCTTCCCGTGTGGTCCCATTTTAATTTGGTCCAGTTCTGACAATAGGATCGAAGGATATAATTGAAGTCGGTTTATAGTTTTTTTAAAACAAAATCAATTATTTCTATAAATATTAGTAGGATGATAAAAAAACTGCTCGTTTAAAACGAAGAAAAACTCCCTATTAGCTACTCTATTACGTAATTCCAGAAGTCTACACAAGAACACAAACAAGAACTTGTAAATTAAATTACTTCGCAGGCAATCCTTAATGTCCATACACACCTACATAGTAACTGTACGATGTAACCATATAAGAAACAAGACTGATGAATAAATATTATATTGGCCAAGCGTGAGACGGCTTATTGCAATATGGTTCCGATCCCGACGGTGTGGAGGAATCGGAAAGTAATTAGAATTTTGACATGCTAAAAGATCAACTTTCCCATTTAAGAATCGTAGGGGCCTTGTACTTATAGGGGCCTTGTACTTATTATCATTCATTAATATAAAGTTACAGCTGTTACAAGTAATAAACAAGCTTTCCCAAATTGCCAGCTTTCCCAAAAAAGTATGTAAAGTAAATTAAAAACCTACAATAATCATACTGAATCCATAGTATCCCGGACTAGTACCAAGTGTATCTATTTCAGAGGAGTCAGTAGCTTCGCAAATCTGGTAAATTGTGCTGGCGTGAAGAATAACAAAACGACATTTGGGCGCATACACAGGTACCTCTTCAATGTGATAGCTAAGATATTGTCACTCAAAGATTTAAATCGTTAGATACGCCCTTACGCCCAAGACATGTGACATTTTCATTGAATGTTTCCGTATGGTTGCCTTTAACAAAATGCTGACGCACGAACACTACGAGTAGATAAAATTAGTGCTTTTGTCAAATTGCTTTTGATTGTGCAATCACATAGCACGAACTTTTGTGAACATACACCACAAAACACACAATTCACTGATTCCAAATCACTAAGACAAGTTTGTTAGCTCACAAACTTCGTTTGGTAACAAAAACGGCGCGGTCTCACTACGGAAAGGGCCTAACTTACAGTTTAAATCTATGTTGCCACCCATAATATAGGTACCTAAGGAACCCTAAAAAACTGAGGTATCGGAACCGGAGCGTGAACCGTGACGCACTGGACAACGACCCACTGGGAAATAAAATAGCCGAATTTATTCTACTAGTATGTAATCTACACACCATCTCAGACGCCATAATACTTTGCGCTTAGTCAAAATACGAACTATATTTCTATAAATTTTATTGACAAAGAATATACTACAATCAAATAATAGGAGAGATACAAGCAATTAGATCTATTATTTACAATTGACTAACCAAAAAATGAGCTAACTGTAGACTGTTTCCAACAATCTACATGTAGCTCAACTGATCCATAACAATACCGGTCGGAAGCGTCTCAAGAGGTTGCTGGCTGCATGGCAATGCTGCTGTTGTATGGCAATACTGATGCGGCGATATCACAGTGAGATCTGTTGGCGATATTATACTCTCGTGTCACGCATCGCTTTGACTTAAAAAAAACCCCGGGAAGCCGTTTTTTTAACCTTTTTTTTATTAATAGATATCATATCATATCATCATCATCAGCCTATAGGCCCATAGGTCTCCTCTAATGAGCGCCATAGCGCCCTGTCTTCAGATTGCCGCATCCAGCATCTGCCTGCAGTGTGTCGCAATTCGTTTCCCCAGCTGGCCAGAAGGCGTCCTTCTCTACGTTTCCCGAGTCACAGTCTCCACTCAAGAACAAGTTTACCCCAGCGGTTATCTGTTTTTTGCGAGATATGGCCGGCCCACTGCCACTTCAGCTTGCATATTCATTGAGCTTTTTTGATTACTGATTATTGAATACAGCATTCGTCAAGAAGCAATTATAGATTTAGAATTCGTACGGCGATAGTATTTATAGGTCATAGTGGAGAAATGTGATTACTACCATCTACCACGCCTAAAATAAATATTATATCCTTCGTTTTTCGATTTAATTGCGACAAAATTATGTGAAACTAGCTGCGTCCCGCGGCTTCATACGCGTTGTTCCTATGGAAACATTAAAAGGTGATTTTCATCCTACGGGAACAGATTTATGGGATAAAAAGTAGCTTATGTTTTATTCCAGAATTAGAATTACCTGTATGCAATTTCAGCCAGATCCGTCCAGTAGTTTTGGCGTGAAGAAGTAACAAACATCCATCCATACATCCATCCATTTTATGTGATTGTCTAAATAAAGCGTGGCTTCTTTTAATGTTGAATAATAGATTTTTTACATAAATACAACCCTAACTAAGTTAGTATATTAGTAAGTACCTAAGTACCTATTATGTTGTCGCATAAGTAGCATCGGTTAATTACCTCGTAATAGTTAAATTAGTATAGAGAGAGTAGATCAAAAGCAGCAATTTTATCTGAAGTTACATCTCTATGTAAACTTTTACTGTAGGTACCTATACATATACAGTAAATAAGTGTGGTTCTGGATAAAGTGCAACCCCAAAAAAGGGGGAAACTAGTTAAAAAAATCTCGACAAAAAATAGAAAAATAAATGCTTTTTTGGTATGATGGTAAGATGGTAAGACACCAACATAGTTTATTGATGAATTATAATGTTGATTACCTACTTAATAATGACTAGATAAGATACTAATAATGACAAAAATATTTCTTCCAAAGTATCCGACTAGGTATTTTGGAAGAAATATTTTTGTAGAACAAAAATAATTATTATATTAAAAACCATAATCATGTCAAATATGTGGTATTGACGATAAAATATCAACTTACTTACAAACGAGAGTGGTTACCGAAACAAGCAATGGTAGTCTAGGTAGATCTAAGTAAACAGGTAAGATAGTTTTCTGTTAGGTAATTAAATTAACTCGAGGAATCTTTCTTCGTAGACGAACAATACACTGTAATGCGGGTATAATATCTAATGATAGCTTCAATTCAAGTGAACTGTTTATTCTTGGATTTACTAGTTTTGAATGTCTGTTATGTGGTCTGTTTACACAAGACTTGACTAGAGTAGCGCGTTGAAATCTTTTCAATGGGCGCTTCAGTTTGACAAAGTGCGTCATAGATGTGACTAGTGGAAAGGAAAACTACGCATAATTAAATAACATTGTATTAAAGTTATATTATATTCATTGAAGATAAATATATATGAGTAAAAGTAGAGCCAACACACTTTGCATGGTCTACCATAAACTCCTTTCAGGGATGCCTACTTGCTCCTTTCAGTTGGAAAAGTTGTTGCTGTACATTTAATTTTTTATGATGACCATATTTTATTCTTATTCTTATTCTATTTCAGGGGCGGAGTTCTATTTTTTTTAACTTGTGTTATATTTTTATCATTTATATTTATACATACATTTCCCCATTAATGATTTTTTGATTACATTAATTTTATTTTATGATTACATTAATTTTATGATGTTGTTTTCAATAATATGAATTTTACATTTATTTATAATTACATTAATTATTTTTTTATTTGCATACATTTCCCCATTAATGATATTTTAAATCCATATTCCTCTTTCATAGGGGCAAGTAAATTTCGCTAGAACTAATTTCCGGTATTTTAGTTGACGGTAGATTATCTCTGCTTTCGCTAATACTGTGTAGCTCTGAATTTTGTGCGCTAGCCCGATCCACTTGCATGGCGTCAGCGAATCATGGATCATAAAAACAAGCAATACACAAACGAAGACGTCTCGGTTTAATAAGTGAGAAAGTATAACGTATCTCCGACAATTACCGCTTCTAGACGGTTTCAAACATGCTACGGAACGGAAGGAACCCTGACGGCAATAATGACATTGTAAACAAGACCTTAATCAGTTCAAGATATGGCAGAAATTGATTCGAAATGATTATATTTATCCGTTATGCTCTACCGTTGATCATGGGTCAAAAATAAATTATTGTCAAGGTAAATTAATCCTTCGGTGTGAAGGGAATACGACCTAGTTTTGTGCTGCGGTTATTTATGCACCTGCGCAGGGTGAGTCGGAGCCGTGTTATTTTTTTGTGTATGGAATATCAAGACCCTTAGGCCTTGTTTACGGAGACGCGGGGCGTGCAGCGGCGCGTGCAGCGGCGCGGGCCGCACTAAATTCAAACATTATGGCGTTGGTAGAGTGTGTTTACGGAGAAGCATTTTTACACGCGTTTGTGATGCGTCGTTCGCGGTGTGTGCCGCACCGCCTCTCTTCACGCCCCGTCTATGAACATCACCGTACATTGCGGTATGTTGCAAAATTATTTGATTTTAGGTTCTGAACGGTGCCTTTAAAAAAAATGTAAGTTCGGTATACTTAGGTAAGTAACTAAGGTTTTTGTCATTATGTACCTATCTCAATTTTTTTCGACTACGACGGGACTTGACCGAAAAATTGTTGTATATTATTTGATACCTCAGAACTACTTAGAAGTTACCAACATTTTTAAATAAATATTCTTACATACGAAAAGAAGAGACAACTAGAGACATTTAAGTATCAAGTCACGAAAAAAACAAAATACAAACGAAAATGAAAACGTAATACGCTGATCCAACAGGCTAGTTCAGTTATTTTATTTATAATGGAATGTACATTACACATAAATAAATAGGTAGTTATAGATTATCCTAAATTAAATGTGTCATAATTCATAACATAATTGTCCCTTTAATAAGTCTTGATAGTCCGTGTTTTGTTTAATTAGTAGTATAGTAATCAAAACACAAGATCGATTCAATAAATGATGGTGCCGTTAATAATGACGAGACGACAACACCTCGTAACTTTTTGCTGCGATAAATCACAAAAATATTTCCCTTGATGCTGCGATAAAGACAAATACACAATAGAGAACAGTAATTGGAAACTAAGTGAAAGTATTCGAAGCAATAATCTTAGACGATTTCTTATGCCTTATTTGATGCTCGATTACTTCATGTGGAAAGTTCGAGTGACCTTTCTATTTCGTAACTTGATGACCGTGCTTTTTTCAATAGATGAGCACTTTGTTTGTTGACATAACTAAGTACATTGGTCGCTTTTTAGTGAAGTTACTAAGGATTGTTTTTTTCCATATTTTCTCTCTCCGATATAGATGATTGGAGATATTTTTAATGCTAACACTGACAAACTCGGCTGTATTCAATTAAGTTACGATAGATACTTATCTGGCCTTGTTAGTTAGTTACTTAAATAAATTAAGTAACGATGGGTTTATCTAGGTGGTCACTTACTTAAAAATGCTGAACAATCCACACATTACCTGGCCCCAAGCTAAGCAGAGCTTATGTTACGTTATGGGTACTGCATAACTGATACAAGTACTTAATACATTAGGTATTGGGAAAGTACTTAGTAACTTTTATACCTAACTTTTAAAAGAATCCAATACAAATATCATTAGATCGTACAAACATTTATGTCCAGGAATGAACAGAAACCTATTTGACGAGCGGATTTCAGCCATCGCCATCTACCACAAAGGTTGACGACGTAAAATCAATTGGGCATTGTAAATTGCAAATACTGTGTGATGAACAGAAAAAAGCAGGTTTGAAATTATCTGCTAGGAATAAGCAAGTCATAAATTATACAAAGGCTCTAAGAAAGGAAGGTCTATGGGAAAGTTATGGCTTTTTCTTCGTGTGAATTTTCATTCTTAGAGTTCCTTAAAGAGCGTAAGCATTACGTTTTCTGGCCTCTCTATCTGATCCTGTACAAATACATTTCGGATTCTAATGTTATTTGATTGTAATTTTCTTTGTTAACGTAATAAAGGTTGTACCTATAATAGCAGAATATAATGCAGATCTTACTTTATTATATAAGAATAACCTTTTTCAGAATCCAAAATAACAAGTCCTTGGACGAGGACATCTAGGCACTTGCCACCAGTAGATAACCCCCGGTATATTGAAATGGGACATTAGTGTCGCGTCGTCGTCGGTGAACGGACATTTGCGAATTAGAGTGACCATTTGTCTACAACTGCAGGTAGTAAATGAGCTTCGTCCTACCTATTACAAATTCCTCACGCTGCGAGGCAAAAACCTCTCATCATCTTCGCAAACATTCAATTTTTTTTTAATTCTGGCGTGTTCGGAATTTTAATAGAATTTGACGCAAGTAAATCTTATTGAATTTTTTGGCGTAGGTAGAGACTGCCTACTACAATGGTCGTGGGAAAGTTCTATTTCTGTTGCATAACTTAACTTATGTAAAAAGGTTAGGTACCTACCTATACCTAAGTTATTATATTAGACATTGATAGGTTAATGTTTTATCTATGG
The DNA here is from genome assembly GCA_955876795.1 of Eupithecia tripunctaria. Taxonomy (NCBI): domain Eukaryota; kingdom Metazoa; phylum Arthropoda; class Insecta; order Lepidoptera; family Geometridae; genus Eupithecia; species Eupithecia tripunctaria. The sequence continues at coordinate 1,472,057 of OY041616.1, read as the reverse complement.
CACAAAACGTAGAACTAAGTAGGTATTTTATTCAGTCTAAAACATTTTATCGCACCTTCTACTAACTAATAACAAAGAGAAATAAATTGGAAAAGCAGGCTTTCTCGCAATAAGGCGTAAGTACCTATGTAAGCTAATGTAATGTACGTAATGACATTAACGACTCTTCAAAGCTATGCCATGAGAAGGAAGTTTTTTTTATCTAATTGAAGACTACAATCCGGCATTCTGCCAAACCTAACTTGATAACTTTGGATTAAACATTGCATTAAACGTTCGATACAAATGCAAATTCTTCGAGAAAATTACAGGTGTTGAATACAACAAAAGCTTGCAAACTTACTGTAAGCTGCGGTAGGAACGATCAGGAAGCTCGATTCATTTTCATTTCCTAGGAAACTGGTACCTACAAAAACGTACGAGTTAGCACTAACACTGTCTAAAATGCACGCACCACAACACTGTTTTATTAGGTTTTTTAGAGTAATTCACTAGTCGGCATCCACGACGATTCGCGTAAAGACATGCGTCTCAGGTAAAGTTGATGTAGAGACTGGCACGGTGGGTGTACAGCGCCTTGCGTCCGCGCAGCCTGCCTTTGAGGAAAGTTCATCGAACGAGCAGCGGCTCAGACGTGTGCTGTGGTGGGTAAGAACCCTCGAGATGGAAAACTTGCTGCTGATTTACTCCTAGTTACTAATTACATTTGGATCTTCCAGATTTATGTTCTAGTTAATTCATGCATGTAACGTGAATTAAGTAAGATACGTAAAACTACCTACCTATATCGTATCCATTTAGAATGAAGCATAAACGTAAACAAACCGCCCATACTTAACCTAAAATTCACTTTGTTGGCGCGTCTTTTTATCCGTAATTTAAATTACTTGTCGATTTTAGATCCTCCCTTCAATAAAAATTACAAATATATTTGAAACTCGACGCCAAGCAAAGTGAGATTTTGTTATTTATGTCGTACTTTTTTTATGCTTCATTTAAAATGGATAAACTCATAGTAGGTACGTATAGCCCTTATGTGCTTTATTCTGTGACTAAGGCAGAAAACATATATTTTTTCCGAGGTATTGATAGGTAGGTAATATTATTTAGAACCTGACAGAGGAACTCTAGAAAGAAATCTGCATTTTTGGTTCCACTCGTTCTACCAAAAGGTACCGTGGCGTAGCTTTTATCTTGCGTAACCTGCAACACCTAGGTAGTAGGTGCACACAAAAAGATGTTAATAACCAAAAACATATAAAAACGTCTCTGAAACTGAAGTAAATCTCGTAGAGTACAATAAATAAAATTAGTCGTTGAACTGGGCACCGGTAAAGGTACTCTGGTACACTACTACAGGTAGAGTGCCTTTGCCTCACTCACCCACCACTGGCCTCACCTCACCGCGGCGGCTACCACCGCCACCACCGTCTTCGGAAGGGTTAATGTTTTTCTGACTTACAGCTTCCTTGTATCATTATTATTATTTTCTCACTATCATTATCATTATTTTTTTTTTTTTTTCAATTAATAAAATTGTCCTAGCATTAGAATAGCTATACAAATTATCCGAACGGTTTATTTATTATCTGTGACAAACAAATGACAAGCCCCGACAAGCCAAATCAAACAAATGTCAACTGTCATACAAACATCTGCCTGTCATCGACCTTTACGAAAGTAGACCGTGACTTTCAGTTTCTTACGAATTTATTGTGAATTTCTGATAATATTCAGTGCACAATTCTTCAGATCACACTGCATAATCATGCCTAAAGTTTCTGGTAAGTTTCATACCCAAAAAACTCATAAAATACAAGTTACCGCTTTGTTCTTTATTGAGGTTATTAAGGAGGAACCAACAAAATACTTCATAAAACTAGTTTTTAATAGTACTACTTTTAATATTACAGCAAATACTAACTTCAAACGTAAGCTGCAATATAGTACTAACTCACAGCACATTGACAACGCATCATTATTATTATTTATTGGTGTTTAAATTTTTTGTTTTGTTCGTATCATATTGCCGTCGTTTTCCGGTCGAGCTTGTTTTCTCTTTTATGTCTCAAAAAACAACAGAATTTCAATTTCATGATAGCAATTTGCATCCTACTCTCAAAGTATGTTGGCCTCTATTTGCAAAGTCAGCATCGCCCATTACAAGGCAAACTACAAACATACTTACTACTAACTTTATTATTGCTGGTTTTTATGCCTTACTCGGCTTGATAAGGTTAAATACGCTGTCTGGTCACTTAACATGGCATACTTTTGCAGTAAAAGTGAAATGGGGCAAGGAGACATTCTCGGGGGTGGAAGTAAACACAGATGAAGAGCCCGTGCTGTTTAAAGCTCAGATATTTGCACTGACCGGGGTGCAGCCCGAGCGACAGAAGGTTGTGTGCAAAGGAGTCACCCTCAAGGATGATGATTGGGCTAACTTCAAGTTAACTAATGTAAGTACTATATCTTTCTCTTTACTAATAAAGGTCTCGGTCAAAAAGTTTTGATCAAAAAGACTTAAAGACCCTCATATTGCATAATTTAAAGTACCCATGCTAGTGCTTTACATATACTAGTGAGATTCATGTTTTGAAAGAATCATTAACACATTCACTACCATGCCTTTGCGATGCCACCAAAAGTTACAGGTGGAAGTTGTTCACATGTGGCAATGAAAGTGTTAAACAAATGATAAAGATTCAGATATAATCACAAAGGCAGCAAAAACAACAAACTAATCAGATTAAGCACTTGATTCTCCTGAATTTGATGGATCTCTCTGTAACTACTTTAATTTACTTTGACTATAATTTTCGATTCTATTACTGTCACAAAGAAATAAACAAACAAAGGTCAAATGAGACACATTGTGTTATATTACACCTACACATAACACATCATAGGTCACAGAAGGATGAAATATTTACCTACAAGTTTCACTTCTAATAAATTCCTGTCTTATGAAAATCCTATTACTTAGCAATTCGAAGTGCCACCAAATATTTTGTCAAAAGGCTTATACTGGACTCTGTGTGGTCAACTTTTATTCAATACATTGAAGTATTATATAGTTTCTGGCCATGGCACATATTGTTTCTATGGAAAGGTGATTTATATCCCACGGGAACTGATTTATGGCATAAGAAGCCTATGTTTGATTCCAGTATTCAAATAACCTGTATGCAAAGTTTCAGCCTGATCCATTCAGTAGTTATGGCGTGAAGAGGTAACAAACATCTATCCATACAAAATTTTGCATTTATAATATTAGTGTGATAATAAGTTGATCTACCTGTAGATTGTTTGCAACATTCTGCAGTTACCTTAATTGTTTCAATAAAATAGTAAATGCTAGTTTTAATTTATTTCTATTATAAAATCAAATAAAAAATTGGGGCAATATCATATTATCTATACTAATATTATAAAGAGGAAAGATTGTATGTTTGTTTGTTTGTATTGAAAAGACTCCAAAACTACTGGACCAATTAAAAAAATTCTTTCACCATTAAAAAGCTTACTTTTCAAGGAGTGACATTTTATTAATATATATTTTTCCTGGAATTCCCACAGAAATGTGAACTACGCAGGTGAAACAGAGAGGCCTGGTATTTAATATTTATGCAATTGTTCCAGAATGCCCTAGTCCTGGTGATGGGCAGCAAGGAGGAGGATGTTCCTGCAGCTCCTGTAGAGCCTGTCCGCTTTGTTGAAGACATGAACGAGGCAGAGCTAGCAAGTGCTGTAAGTTTCTAAATAATATATAATACGATTTCTTAAGCTTCTTCCCTCATAGTCTAGCTAGATTTTAACTAATTATTATAGGCCTTTGTGATAAGCCGTATGGTGCCGGCGGCATAGAATCTGCAGCACCCCAAATCTTCCCGCGGGTGTCGTAAGAGGCGACTAAGGGATATTTACCGGCTGCGGGCAGCAGCGCCTCCTGAAAAAAATTCTGTCACCATACTGCTACAGCCAAAAAAGGAGCGTATCAGAAGGAGGCATGCGGGCCTTGTACCAGCAGTGGACCAATATAGGCTGTTGAGGTTGTGATAAATATTTTAGTCCCCCTGCAGGGCTAATGCTGGGTACTCAAATAATGGTGTTACTCTATAGAGCAAAAAGTAGAGTAATTACTATGGTTCTGGTGTTATTACACACCTTCAGCATTAACATACACATTGGCTCGCTTTGAGTAGGTGCAAAGGAAATTAAATAAATTGAATTCCATCAAGCGGGCCTTTGAGTTGGGAGTTTTGCAGTCCACACATTGATTTTAACTAGTTTTAGAGTAAAACTATCGAGTAAGACTATGTCAATACCTTAAGGCTTGCCTTCCTTTTCCGTTCTGTTTGCTAACTGTTGAGGCTGTTCTTTAATTTGTGCGGTATGTTTAAGTTTCAATTATTCCTATTAGAAAAATGTCTTTTTGTTTCCAGCTGGATATCCCTGAAGGCCTCATCAACCTTGGCAACACCTGCTACATGAATGCAACTGTTCAGTGCCTCAAAACTGTGCCGGAGCTCAAAAACGCACTCATCAGCTATGATAAGAGTAAGTTCACTGGTACAAGTTTATCATACAGGATTCATCGGAAAGGGTGTACTGACCTGAAAGGGAGTGATTTGTAAGACAGGTCCTGTTACCACTACACACAGCTACATCCAATCTTGTGCAATTATTATATTTTTTATTTTTTTAAACTATAAACATAGTTAAATTTTTATAGTTTTCTCATGGATTCCCAAAAATGGGACCACGCGGGGAGCACCAGCTTTCAAATAAAAAGAATCATGAAAATTGGACCACCCAGTCAAAAGTTCTGAGGTAACAAACATTCGAATTGAGGACCTCCTCATTGGCACACCTCACAGGCATTGCTGTAATTTTTAATCTATACTAATAAATATTATAAAGAGAGATTTGAATACTACTGGACTGTTTTAAAAAATTATATCTTTATTAAAAAGCTAACCTTTCAGGGAGTGACATAGGCTTTATTTTATCCCGGAATTCCCACGGGAACGGGAACTACGCGGGTGAAACCGCGAGGCGCTGTTAGTCAATACTAACACATGTAATACGAACGCAGAATGTCCGACTATGACTGGACTGGGTGGTTCTAATAGGGTATATGCGTGTGATTTCAAAATGGATAAAAAAATATATACGTATTCTCTATTGTTATAGAAACATATCAACATATTTATTTTAGCATTTTGAGATGTTTTTATTGTAGAATTTAACCATTGAAAAATTGATATTTCAAATCTCAATCGCAAAATTTCAAAACGCTACGCCATTGACTAGAGCGGACGTGACATCACTGTACACATTTCTTCTTTTTTATTCTGCTTGCTGCACCATGATTTGACACTATTCTGCCCACTTCACATTTCGTATTGTCGGTTTTTTCAGCTTTTTCGGAAAACCTCTTTCCTGACATGATCACTACCGAGGTCGTCACAAAAGGTTTTAATCGAGTGTGAACGTCGACGTCAAATAAACATGGCGCCAATATGGCAGCGTTTTTATCACCCGAAAATGATTGTAGTTTTGATTTGTTTTTTTTACCATGTTATTGCGAAATTCAGTGAGTCTTATCATTTCTCGGTTATATACCTACCTAAAGAGTCGATTGAAACAATAAAAAAAATCGATGCATATACCCTATTGGACCGAATTTGAGCCTTCCTCTTTCGAGAATCAATTACTCCCCTGTTTTACTTAGAGGTATATGTAGGTACTAAAGTTGTTATCTTTTTATAGGATCAGGAGGTGGCACATCCGGCGAGCTGACGTCAGCACTGAGCGATACGATGTCGGCACTAGACGGCGGCGGCGCGGGCGCCTGCGCGGGCGCGGCGGCGCGGCTGCTGGGCGCGCTGCACAACGCCGCGCCGCGCTTCGCGGAGCGGGGACCCGGTAACTACTGCACATACTGTGTATAGGACAGCTGACGTCATCACTGAGCGATACGATGTCTCATTGTGTATAGAAAACTCCACCTTCCCATGCTCCTGCCAACCTTGCGGTTACACGGACCGAATCCTGAGGAAAGAGCCACTCGGGTGACTCAAGACTCTACCTAATCCTTCGCACCGTGTCCCGTACACTCTCCCCCTTCTGAGGCCACATCACATCACAGACTTCATTGCTGGGCTGCTCCTCCCCAGCTCAGTGCTGTTCTGTGCCCCCCATCCCCAATCGAAAATGTGCCTTACTCAAGTCAAGGCGCCTAATTCGGTGCAAATAACGTGCAAATGTTTTAAATAACTTAAAATTGATTTCAGAACTTACAAGATGGTTAAAGTATTTTGGGTCCTTGTACTCACCCCCAATCCTGCTTAACATTGTATCTCTAATATGTATAGGACAAATTAATAAACCTTGGTTTGGCGTCACCTGTATTGACAGAATTGCAACGCAAGAAAGATACTTGATTTTTATTTTCCCGAATGGACTAAAATGCTGTTGACCGCAGATAGCCATGACAGCGTTACCGGACTTTTGGCGGGCGCAGATGGCGCCTCGCCGGTAAAATTATGTTGGGGCGACACGCACAAGGGCCACCACTTAGGTGCGAACCTCATTGGGCTGTCGCCAGATGCTACGAGAGGGCTTGGAAGTTACGCCTTGGGTGCACGAATGCACCTACGGGCAGAAGCGATTGCCTCGCAGCCGGCGACTTGCTGTCCGTTATATGAGTTCCAACCTAATGACACCTAATAAAGGTGGTACCTATTCCCCCAAATAGGGCAGAGGGAGATCTCATCTGAACGGGCCCGACTCATCTAGTCCACAGAGCCCGGTGGTCTTTTGACCGACAGTTGATGTCGTGCATTCGTATTTAGATAGTGTTAGCGGCACAAGCGTTTACGCGATCTAGGCTCGTTCACTTTTTGCTTTTTCCGATGATGTTTAGGAATTTGTCTTGGCGACATCTAGCGGATATTCGTTGAAGAGATTAGGTAGGTCAATTTGCTTACGGTGTTACTTTCTCTGGGGCCTCTATTGTCGTTTTTGCTTTGTGTTCAGAAGTTTGTCGCTAGAGGTCGCTTACAACTTTATATTTAGTCATGTACAATAATTATGTTGTGAAAACTTTTAAGTCTATTTACATCAAAAATACTGAGTATCTTTGGAGTATTTCCAACCAAAGTACTGAGTTCTATTATTAAGGAAGTCGCTCCATATTTGGCCTACATTTTCAATAGTTGTGTTGACGCAGGAGTTTTTCCTGATCTCATGAATTTATAATTTTATTTATAAATCTGGTAGCTACGCTGATCCGGCCAATTTCAATACTTCCTGCTTCCACTTAGACAATGCTTTGTAAGTCTAAAGAAATAAACGATTTGACTCTGACTGACTTTTTAAATAACTTGTCGTAATGTTTCTTCAGGCGGTGGTCTGGCGCAACAGGACGCGTCGGAATGCTGGTCGGAGATAGTCCGCTCGCTGCAAGCCCGCTTGAGGCTGCCTCCACCCGTCGCCTCCGACAGGTAACCACTTATTACTATCACAGTTTACGACATCTGTTAGCGCTGCGGACGAAGACCAGGTCATCCGATCCGATACTCCTGTGAGTATCGGATCGGATCGTCGACCTGGTCTTAATCGGATTATCAGAAACTGACAATGTAACAATGGATAGACTATAAGTAGTATTTACCAGGTAGGGATTGACAAATCCTGTTTATTAGTAGTATTTTTATAGGAACCGAGTTAGGTAGTGATTTTATTTATTTATTAAAAAGGAACGCCAACAGCGTATTATTACTGATAGTATATATATATATATTATTAGTGATAGTTTGTAAGTTCAGAAACCTACTGCTTACCAACTGCAGTAAAGGAAAGAGTCCATAAGCTTTCAAAACAATTCTCTAGATTTTATTATAAATAAAAATATTAAACACTAGAGCTCATACATAGCCATACGCCTCGCGATTTCACCCGCGTAGTAACGTTCCGGTGGAAATTCCAGTATAAAATAAAGCCTATGTCACTCGCTGAAAAGTAAACTTATCAACCTCTTTATAATATTAATTATAAAGAGGTAAGATTTGATTGTTTGTTTGTATTGAATAGGCTTCCAAACTACTGAACCGATTATAAAAATTATTTCACCATTAGCAAGTTTACTTTTTTCTATACTAATGTATAGACTATCTAGCCTAACTATAAAATGGTACTTATGTATGATTTATTTTGCAGTTTTTGGTACACCCCCCTGCCTTAAATTAGTATAATTCTCTCCATCCAAAGGTTGCCTGAAAGAGATCGCTTCTAAGCGATAAGGCCGCCCATTGTACTCGTTTTATGTAATGTATCCATGTACCTAATGTTATTTTTATGGTGTACAATAAAGTATTTTTGAATTGAGTTGTAGACTCAGCATTTAATTAAGGTACCTTTTTATTGTACACTTTTTAATATGTTTGATTTATGACAATAAAGAAATCTGAATCTAATCTGAATCTATTGTGTTGTATTGGACTATCATTACAGTTGTATGAAAATGGAGCTCATTAGTGGAGCTCTATGTCCAGCTGTGGCCTAAAATTGACATGATGATGATGACAATTTAATGACTGTTCCAGAGGTTCAGTAATAGAGCAGTACTTCGGCGGCACACTGGACGTGTCCCTCGTGTGCGACGAGGCGGAGGAGCCTCCCTCGAAGAGCAACGAGACGTTCCTGCAGCTGTCCTGCTTCATCTCGCAGGACGTCAAGTATCTGCAGTCCGGGCTCAAGTCTGTGAGTGGATACCAAAATATCTCTGTCCTTTTCTTTACAAGGCCGGGTTGCGTATGCGTAAATGCCGCTTCAGTACGTCTCCGCCGGTTTCAGTAGTTACCAAGACGAACTGACTTTTTTGGGCCGATGTACCTGGCTGGGTGCAGTTATAAATACACACACCCCTTTTGGTCGCAGAGTCGCCACGAACCCGCCCCCGTTTAATTAAGCTTGTTAGCCAATAATTCATCTTTGTTTCAGAAAATGTCAGAACATATCACAAAAATGTCACCCACGCTGGGACGAGACGCGATTTACACGAAAACCGTAAGTTTACATTTAATTTATATTTTTTAGTGCATTTGTATTAAGTATATCAGATATCTAGTACCCATAACACAAGCTCTGCCTAGCTTGGGGCTAGATAATGCTGAGTGAATCCCCCATTATCTTTTTACTAGCTGGGCCCCGCGGCTTCGCACGCGTTGTTCCTATGGAAACGTTAAAAGGTGATTTTTATCCCACGGGAACTGATTTATGGGATAAAAAGGTAGCCTATGTTTCATTCCATGATCAGAAGTACCTGTATGCAAAATTTCAGTCCGATCCGTTCAGTAGTTTTGACGTGAAGAAACAACAAATCTCACATATTTTTTAATACATTCAGTAAATATATTTTACAGTTTTTGAACCTTATGTTTATTTCTTTGCCAGAGTAAAATCAGCCGTCTGCCCGGGTACCTAACAGTGCAATTCGTGCGGTTCTACTTCAAAGAAAAGGAATCAATCAACGCTAAGATTCTGAAAGACGTGAAGTTCCCTCTCGAGCTCGATGTCTATGAACTTTGCTCACCGGAACTACAAGAGCGATTGGCGCCGATGAGGAGCAAATTCAAGGTAAAATATTACCTTAAAGTTATACGAATAGGGTATATGCATGTCATGGTAATCATTTAATTAATAAATGTCTAAATAAATGTCTAATAAATGGTAAGGTGAGAGTAATAAACTGTCAGTTTATTAGACTCATCTTACCCTTACACTTGGCTTAACTATTATTACTCTTTTCACATTCTTCTTGGTAGCATTGTACCAAGCCAGCAGACTTTTCAAAGGTTATATTAGGTCCTTACATATGAAATTGGCGTTTTGTATGGGAGGAACAAAAAGTCGAATATTTTTTAATATAATATATTTAATTAATCAAAGTATGAACCATTATTTTCTATGCACTTTTGCCATCTTATAGGTAGTTCATTGATCCCTTTACTAAAAAATCCAGTCGGACGGGAATCAATAAAATCTTTGAAGGCGATTTGGACTGCCCCATCGGAGTTGAATTTTTTCCCTTGCAAGAAGTTATCCAAATTTCGAAAAAAATGGTAATCTGTTGGAGCAAGGTCCGGGGAGTACGGAGGATGTCTTAGACTTTCCAATTGAAGCTCTTCTAATTTAGTAGCCGTCTGTTGCGCAGTGTGTGGTCTAGCGTTGTCGTGAAGCAGCAGTGGCGTGGAGCGATTGACCAGCCTAGGTGGTTTAGCCGCTAGCTTTTCCATCATGGTTTGCAATTGCTGACAATAGACATCAGCCGTAATAGTCTGGCCAGATTTGAGAAAACTGTAATGAACAATACCGGCACTAGTCCACCAAACGCTTACAAGTAACTTTTTTGGGGTTAATTTTCGCTTGGGGCAGGATTTGGCTGGCTGGCCAGGATCCAACCATTGCGCTGAGCGCTTCCGATTATCGTAAAGAACCCATTTTTCATCACAGGTAATGATTCGGTTTAAAATACCTTCATTATTGTGCCGGTTTAGTAATGTAACGCAGCAGTCGACGCGCGTTTGCCGGTTTGCTTCAGTCAATTCGTGAGGTACCCACCTTTCAAGCTTTTTAATCTTCCCAATTTGCTTCAAGTGAATTAAAACAGTTTTATCACTAACATCGCAGCCTGCAGCTAACTCGGACGTGGTTTGCGATGGATCCGCTTCCACAATAGCCTTCAACTCTTCATTATCAACTTGAGTCTCAGGCCGTCCACGGGGCTTGTTCTGCAGGTCGAAATTTCCAGAACGAAAACGTTGGAACCAAAAACGAACTGTGTTTTCTTTTGCAACACGACCGCCATACACATCATTCACCCTTCGAGTTGTTTCCGCAGCACTAGTGCCACGGCGGAACTCGTACTCGTAAATAATGCGATATTTTAAGTTTTCCATTTTGTAAAATGAGTGACGCAAACAGAAAAAAACAGAAGAAAAAAAAACAAATGAATGACGATCATCGAAGCACAAATACATGAGTCTATAGCTGTACAAATTTGAATTTGGAATTCCTTACCAAAGAGGAGAAATTTGTGATTAAAGTGGCCAGTACGAAAAACGCCAATTTCATATGTAAGGACCTAATATTTCAACGCCTCGCGCTCATGAGTTATTAACTGGTATAAGTCTGTGGATACGCTTTTATTTAAAGAACGGTTTATCTCTACCACTTTGGTGATTGATCGCAAGCATTGCACGACCTTATCCCATCTTATCCCTTCTATACAAAGAGTGGAATGAGCTTTCTGCGTTTGTTTTCCCACTAGAGTACAATCTTGGAGTCTTCATATCCAGGGTCAATAAGTTCCTTCTGGAAAAGCGTGCTCCATCTTAGACCACTTGTGTGTAAGTGAGTTGATGGCCAAACGATTGACCATCAACAAAATTATTTTTTTTTGTTGATAAAAAAAACTATAAACCGACTTTAATCATATGGATTCCATTATTTTATTATTATTAATCGGGTATTTATCGCGTACCTACCAATACCCGATAAATAATAATTAAATTATGTTAACAAATCGCGAAAGTTTAAAAAGTTTTATGGATTCCATTGTAAAAACGACGACGAACGTCCGATGTCGTGTCGTAAATCTGGACGTAATTAAAATGGGACAACACGGGAAGCATCACCTTTCAAATACGAATTAAGAACCTCCTGCTTTTTTTGAAGTCGGTTAAAAAAGGGACAAATAAGGTTCGCAGTTAACCAGCTTACATCCGTTATGAGTTCGTTAAACTACGATAGTTTATGTACAAAGTATTTGGTTTGAATAAAGGTTTAATATTGCAGGAATTGGACGACGCCGCGGCAGAGAACCCTCAGAACTCAAAGAACAAGAACCACGGGGACAGTAAAAAGGTTAAGGAAGCTGCCGGCAAGAAGACAGTCGTCCCATACTGGTTTGAAGATGGTGAGATACAATATTTCTAAACACACTACCAAACCCCCGTTTATTATGAGTCAGTGTCAAATTGTTTATTTCTTTAGACTTACAAAATAAGCACTTAGAGAAGTCATTTTTTTTACTTTATAAACTGCTTGACAAATAGTAATTACTATCAAATAAGAAATAAGGTGCAATTGACTCTAATTCTCTTAAATTTTTTGTTTCAACTTTTGCGTGAATGAGTAACAAACATTCATAAAAACTTTTGCGTTTATAATATTAGTAGGATGAACACCTGCGTACACCTATACATATCATGTAATACATTGTGTAGGGTGAAAGTCCCTCCTACACTTCGTGATAAATGATAAGATGATAATAAGGATGGGAGAGCAAATAAGAACCACCCGAGTCCGTGTCGTAACGTGAACTGATTTATTGAATGATACTTATGTAGGTACATGATGCGAGCGGCTCGTGAGAACCGCCGCGTTTGCAAAATAATGTACTTGACTGTACACATTGAGTATGAAAAATTGTAATAAAAATATGTCATCCATCTTGAATTTAATTAACACGCAATTCATTTCCAGACATCGGCAGCAATAACAGCGGCTTCTACCGTCTGCAAGCGGTCCTTACGCACCGCGGACGGTCTTCCTCCTCCGGTCACTACGTGGCGTGGGTGTCGCGCGCCGACGGCTGGATCCGGTGCGACGACGACACCGTCACTCCGGTGTTGGAGGAAGATGTACTCAAACTGAGCGGGGGAGGTGATTATTTTTATTTTTTTTTATTGCTGATGGATTAGCGTTTATCTACCAACTCACTTTAAGAAAGCGAAGTAGCCTAAGATGGAACACGCTTTTCCAGAAGGAACTTATTTACCCTAGATTTGAAGACTCCAAGATTGTACTCTAATGGGAAGACAGATGCAGGAAGGTCATTCCACTCTTTGGCTGTAGATATTATGAAAGTAGAGCAGATTTTTTTGGTACGACACTGTGGTATCGTACCAAAAAAATCCAAAAAAAGGTAGGTCGACCAGGAATGGGTGGTATAAGTGAGGCATTTACAGACATCAGAAGTTAGGCCAAGCGCTCCTAACACACCGTTCAACAATGTTTTTTTAACATTGAAAATGTGTAGTTAGTTTTTCAACATATGAAGGCAAAGTCATACTGAAGTGCCGATGTTTAATCCCGATCTAGCGAAGCCACCAAGAATAGAGTCCCGAGAGAATGCGCATGCTTTTAAATATTTGTCTTGATGTCTCATAGTTCTGTTCTCACCCCCAGGGGACTGGCACTGCGCGTACCTGCTCCTCTACGGGCCCAAGGTCCTGGAACTGCCCGAGCCGAAACCCGAGCCAATGGAAACTGAACTGTCTCTCGAGGGACCGGGGGGCGCGCCCCCCACGGCGCAGGCGTAGGCCTTCCACTGCATGGTTGTGATACCAAGTATGGATGAATTTATTATGAATATTCGCGGGTATTTATCTCATTTATTTAGCAATTTTTCCCGACGTTTCAACAGGCTTACACTCTGTCATGGTCAAGGGATGACTGTCGATGAATTTATTTACTGATTTAAGGTTAAACATTAACCCTATTAATTTATTATTATATTTATAATTAAATTATTTATAATGGTCGGCTAACTTAAAACAGTTGCTAAGTAATGTTATTTCTCACTCTGGCGTATGTCAATAGAAGAAGACAAAGTGAAGAATAGCAATGTAAGCAGGCTATTATGAATAAGGGGGTTAGATGTTTATTTGTAACAGACACTTACAAGCTACAACATAAAAGAAAAATAAAAGAACAGAATAAATTATAAATAATGCTGGATAATTCACATGGCGTCATCTAGCTCCACGCTAATTAGAGCTTGTGTTATGGGCACTAAAAAAATGGTTATAGAAAAGAAATCTAATTGCGTTACCTACCGAACAGTCTCATTATAAGTTTAAGTTTAACATAACAGCCTGTATTTATTTACCCAACTTCCATAAAATCAGTGAAGCCCTGAATTCGGAATATAGAAAAGAGATAAATTTGCTGATAAAGTCTGTTCAAAAAGAGAAGATTCGTGGGAATTGAGGGCGCTCGTATGCCAATTGACAACTTTTGTTGCGTTGACAACACTGCTCTGTCATTGCAGTACGACTGAAAGTGTTAGTTCACCGTAACGCCACGACTCTTCTCTTTTTGAACAGACTCAAAGTCTCGGCATGAGTGTTAAGCCCTGAAATCTGTTTCTAGATCGATTCATCCATACTTGAATATCGGCTGGGCTTGCAAACGTGACAGTGAATCGGCGTTTCATAGAAAACAACACAGTTGTAATAATATTTTTAGTAACCTGGGTGAGACTGTGTCCCGCTTTTATTCTCAAGATTTTTTATAACAATAACCATAGATTTAAATCGTTAGATACGCCCTGACCAAGAACTATGGCATTGTCTTTGAATGAAAATCCTGACGCACGCACACTATGAATGGTTAGAAATAGTGTTCTTTTGCAAAGAAACTTGACTGATATTATAACCATTTATTATGCAATCATATTGCACGAGCTTTTGTGAAAAAAAACACATCACAAAAACACTGATTCCAAGTGAGTGAGCTATCTAATTTCAATGGCAAAAGTACGGTGCGGTTTCACTACCGAAAGGATCTATCAAACTATTTAAATCATTGAAAATAACTATGAGAATTAAGACTATTTACTTACTACTTTTGTTTATTTCAAAATTTGTACAATTTAGTAATGGATATGAAAAGTTCCTTATTTATTAAATCTGGTGATTATTAATAATGTTATTTTATTCAACTTCTGTTTAGCAATAACTTACTTGCATTAGAGCTTTATAGGCATATAAAACGTACTCGATTATGTACCTTGTTTTGAGCAAGCTAGAAGCGGGATTAGTAATTTATTGTTTGAAGCATTAAATGCAGTTGATTTGCTAAAGGCAGTTTTGGTTAATGTCTCGTATCCGTTAAGTTCTTTATACAAGTTGTACTTATTGAATTTTATAAGACTAATAATACTATAATCGTAAATAAATGTCGCAAATATTTATATGTTTCATTTGTTTATTCATGAATAGCGAAGGAATTGTCATGGTTTCGAATTGCTGGATGTATCATGTTTGAGGAGTTTTATGAAAACTATAAAAATAATTTATGGCATATTAAATATACACCAATGGCATATTAAAATGCTCAACAGAAAACTAATAATGTTGAAAAAAATAAATAATAATACATGAAATTCAAGACTAAATTATTTATCACCTTTTAACATAGAATAACTAATACAGGGTGATTTTTAGAGAAGGACGGTGATGGACAGGTCCAAAACCATTGCACGCGAGTTAACCCATACAGCCCCGGCAACGCAACCCCTTGCGTTTTACACGTTTTTTTGACCAGTTATTTAAAATTAAAGAATACATATTATTGTCATTGGAAAAGGAGAAAGGCAAACAAAATACAATAACTTCGTAAGAGAGAAAGGCATAGATATGATATAGTACTAGAAAAGCTCGATAAGGCCTGGATGACATAGGTACGGGCATAGAGATATTAAAAGTTTCCGAACGTCCTTACAAAAAAGAAAATGCTGTACCTACTCCTGCCAGGTGACCTAGAATGAAACCGTCTTAATGTAAACTCATGTCACTTTCGTTCGACCTTCTTGTGTGATGAAAATGGCCGAAAACATAGCTTGTCAAATGAAGGGGACACAAAAACAACAACAAAGTCTAATAATTTTTTACAAATTTTGTATGAAACTGTGATGAAACCAACTATTGTATTCTCTTTGATGAAACTATTAAAAATTTCAGCACAATTTCATCTAGAACCGTAAGAATGGGTCGCCTCAGGGGTCGCCATAGCTATATACGCAAGCTTATGAAAAATATGCTAGCCATCGCAGGAGGCGTCGCCTTGGGGCAGATCTATTACTTCTTCATGTTGAAGCAGATTCCATTCCCAGGGAATATAGGGAGCACGCTGTCTATACTGATAAGTGCGATTTTAGGTGAGTCATCTACTTTTTGGTAACTTTTAAGATTGACTAGTAGAAAAATTGCTTAGGGGGCGTTTATTATTTTTACGTGAGGCCACAGAACACAATGATACTAACCGCGAGGCGTCTTACGTGGGCGATCAAATGGCAAATATCCCTAGGTTGTTCGCTCCACGAATTTTAACACAACCTACTTAGGTTGTTGCACTTTAGGACTTCTCTCTTTTCGTGTTGGTGCGATTATTGAACAAGTAGGTAGGATGAAAAATAGCCAAAATTGCCTCACGCTGTATGCCCCTTTACCAAATAGGTAGCAATTGGCAGTTATCATTATCATTGATTTGTGATCTCTACCAGACAACTTACTAGTCTAGCAGCAGAAGTAATAGAGCTGTAAATCATGTGTAAGTATTAGATACACGGGATTGGGGGTCAAAAGTAGAAAGTGCTAAATTGCGTCCCCCTCTTAACCCACACGTGAGATTGGGTAAGATTTGCCAAGATCCCCGCAATAAATAAGGAAGCGGTATTTTTAGCCTCACGTAATAAATGACCGCCCCCTAATAGGCCAAATCGAGTAACGCCCGTTACGCATCTAAATGGCTTTATATTTTTTACTGCTGTATACATTAATTCGTTTCAATAAATATTACGAAAATTGAAACCAGGTGGAGTGTATAGAAACAAAGACATTGCCATGTTTTCATAATACTTAGGTGTTTTTTTGGCAAGTAAAGGTGTACGAACTGTAACACCCGTTACATGGAAATACCCCAAAAAAAATGTATTGCCGTTCCTAACAGAATAAGGTATTAATTTCAGGTGTAGGTAGCGCGATCTCGATACAGCTACGGTGTATATGCGTGCTGATTCTACCCATGTTCTGCGGCAAGCCAGGCCGCGGGGTTTTGAAGGCGGTGCTTCTGACATACATCGTTGCAGGTAAGAATGGGGGACGTTTCACAAAGCACTATCTAGCCTCAAAGTACACGCTCAGACTGAACGTGGCTGTCCGCGGTTTCGCACGCGTTGTCTCTATATTGAAGCGTTGGTTGTCTTCTTCCGCTAGTGGACGAGAGATTTAAGCATAGATGTAAATCGTTAGATACCCCCTGACCACCAAAAACTGTAGCAATGTTTTGAAATGTGTCGCATCATGTTCAAAACCTGTGCAATCTAAATGAACAAAACAAGCGTACTGAGAAAATCGTGTCATCTCTTTTTCTCACACATTAGTTGCAAACACTACTTTCTCTTTCGTGCATTCGCCATTTAAATTTGTTATTATAGTCATTTTTGACAATGCGGACGATAAAATAAAAGATTTTTCATTAACTCGCAATACCTAAGAGTGAAATGTTACACGTCATTTTGTGAAAAACTGTTCGCAAACGTCTTTCACAACACGTCCGGCTAACACTGTGCTTAGATATATACTGAGTTCAAGTTTATGCATGCATAAGGTTCGACTTGGTTGGACACAATACGGCGGCGCGGTCTCACTGCGGTAAGGGCATATCTAACGATTTAAATCTATGGATTTAAGTGTATTAGAGTCCATTGCACCTTATTTCTTATTTGATATTAATTACCTACTATTTATCAAGCTGTTTAAAGTAAAAAATTAACTTGTATGATATAAGTGCCTATTTTGTAATTCTTAAGAAATAGACGATTTGATTCCGACTCCGATACCATCCAGAACACCCTGAACTCGTATATACCTAATATCTGCAGATCGTACACACATTCGTCCCGAGGCGGGAATCGTTCCCGCAACCTTCTTCGCCCGCCGTGCCACAGAGGTCGTCAAATGGCTGTTACCTCAACTTCAAAGAGCAGACTGTGCCTCGAATTCCGTAGAAGTCTAATAGGCCTGGGTCCGTTATATTTTAAGGTCCGATATCCAACATGTGTTCTAACGCGGGCGAGGTGGTCAGGGTGTTCGCGTGTACCACTCAGCTGGCGCAGAACCTGTCGAGGGAGAAGCAGGCCCTCATGATGGCTCCCTCGAAGTCAGCGGCTCTTGGCGTGAACGATCAGGTGGAGGAAGTTAAGAAGCTGTTCAGGCAAGTACGGTCTACTTCATGGCTCCGGGTGTCTTGTATTCGCGCGCCATGTTTGGTGTTTTTTTTTCCAATTTGGAATAAAGACTGTGAACCAATATATGCTGTTGAGGTGAGGTAAGGATGTAGGCTAATGTGAATTGTAATTGTGACTTCCCAAAAACATACTGAAGGGATCGATTTCACGCGGCGAGAAATAAAAATAAACTTTTATGACCACTACACTCATCGAGCCCCTATGTAATGAATGAATAATAAGCACGTTGGGAACTCTCATAATCGTATTTGCGACCAATACCATAGTAAAGAAATTTAAAAAATGATTAATATGGTAGGTTAGGTTAGGTATAACGCATTTACAGTCCAGCCTGAAGTTGAGCCTAAATATAAAATAAACCGCCGACGACGCGTTGATGAATGAGAAAAACGACAATGTTAATAAAAAAATATTTTATTAACTACAAAAGCTTACTACACGATTGACGAATGTAAGAATATGTCAACGAGTAAAACGTTCCTTATCAATCAGTTAACAATGACGTCCTCTCTCTCCATACACATTGTGTGCCCACGTGCCCAGCATATAGCGTATAGTGATACTTAATTGTATAAAATGTAAATACCTCTGTACACCTATGGAATACAATAAATAATTGAGTATGATCCGTTTCCGAGTAAATTTTTGTGCGACATTCTTCGATCCTTCTTTTCAGGTCCTATGAGGAAATTCTTGAGGCGCTTGAAATGGAGTTAGTCGATGCTGACGAAGTTGAGATTTGTAAACATGAGAACGACTTTGTAGACGACTTACTGCATCATACACGTAGATCCTTGGCTACTGATGAGAAGTTTAGGTGAGTAGATAGTTCTTGACGACTGATGTGGGGCGGTGGGCGAGGGTCCGCCTGCGAAGCACAAGGCGGGTTCGATCAGAGTCTGTACCGCGTAGTGTGCAGTTCATAGACGAATAGAAAATAGAAAACACGTCTAAACTTTAGAGCGTTATTTTTCTCTTTTCCCAACAAGCAGGTAAAAGAGAGACAGAACGCTCTTTATGGTGGATAGGTCAAATTCCTTAGTTATTTCTTTCAACTGCATCTTCCGAAGCTTGGCTCCCTATTTCATATAAAGATATATGATATATATATAACACTGCATCTTACCGGTAGCCGCCATTTTAAGTTACAATTTAAAAGAAGTTAAATTAAACTACATATTAGTAACCAAACTAAACCTTCATAAATCAGTATAACCATTGGTGAACTTTAAAACCTTGTTTATTTATTTCATACTCATGGCGAAAATTTATTTGGTTTCTTGCAGCACAGAACCCATTTCTGACGCTTCTTCAGCTCGCAAGTCGTGGCCTTACTGATTCTACTATTTTCTGCAGCACAGGGCCAAAACCCACCATCTCAGAAATAGTAAACTTTTACAAAAAGAAACTCAGCTACATCTGTGAGAACCAAGTCTCCCGCGCGGTCGCCCTTTGTATCGTAGAGTTCTCTAAAGCCTACATGCGATGCTCAGAGTCCATACCGCGGAGCGTGCAGTTCGCGCTATGCTGGCCTCTCAAGCTCACGGAGATGTGCGATTTGGGGAGCAACTTGGAAGGGGATGGTATATGTGATAGTGGAAGTCAGGTAAGCACTCTTAGGGCTCGGACTGGACGCTTGAAATACATGGACGGCAATATGTCCGTCGACTGTAGGCTGGCAGTCGGCTGCAGTCGCCTACAGTTGAGCCCTTACAGTCGGCAACTCGGCGGACATGTATTTGAGAAGTGTGTTGGATCGCTTATAAGCGCTTTCTGCATTCGACGACTGCCGTTGCCTACAGTCGACAGGCAAATTGCCGCATATATATACACGCTTATACGACGACTGCCGTCGAATGAACTGCAGTCGACGCCCGCCTGTTGCCTTGCAGTCGGCTTGCCGTTTGTGTGTGTATATTATATGAGGCGTTTTGAATCATAAGGGCCGGATTACACCAAAGCGGAGACGAAATCCAATCAAATACTCCTCCTTTCCTTATAAATTATAATACAATAAAAACAATCTGTAAAAGTTTTTCAATTATTAGTACCGTGTAGTAGAAACCTTCATAGTAAAAATACTTATGAAGGTAAAAGAGAGTTATGAGTTTTACAATCTTTTCCATTTTTTTTATAGAATAGTAACACCTTTCAGGTACCGCCATGTTTAGAAAAAGTGTTCTTGGCCCTGCAAAGGATACGAAAGGAGTTCGTAGAAAAGACTAACGATATTTATTTACAATACAAAATTGAGATAGAGGATGAACCTCAGAATATTCAGGTAAGCTTGGGCAATGTAGAGCAAGTTTCCTTTGAACATAATCAAAAATCTTAGTATGAATCGAAGTAGACATGGTCAAAAATCTTAACATAGTCATTCAATCACTTCTAAACTAAACTAAATTGAATGAGGGTTCGATACAAGCTGATTGGAACCGCCTAATTTGGACTAATCGTACATATTTATCTTGTAAACAGACATTAAAACCTATATCTTTATGTAAATTAGGTAGGTGTATAGATACATAAGAAATCTCTACAATTTATGCAATCGATTTAATAGGCAAGTTAGGTACTACAGGCTCGTTATTCAAACGCCATCTATTTTGTTATCTTATCGCCAAGTCTATCCTCAGAAAAATAAGCATGCTTGTTCGTCGTATGGACTCTATACGATGAACAATCATGCTTATTTTTCTGAGGAATCACAAGGTTGTTGGGAAGAGAAGACATTGTTCAAAGCTGCCCTTACTTCTTTGATTCTGAGCATTTTCTTCTGTATTGTATATTGTGCATCTAAAGATTTATCCATCTATGTTTTCCCGCCAGGATGCAAAAGAAACCTCCGAGCACGTTCTCAATGCGTTCTCCGAGAAGGCCGCCATCCTCCGTGGTTTCAACATAATCGTGAACATCTGCACAGCGCTGTTCATGCTGCGTATCTTGAACGCTGCTATCACATACCACGACCTGTATCTGCAAGACATAGACTTTGATAACGTGTATTTGACGAGTTATTTCAGAAAGCTGGACGGCAGACGCAACCTGGCCAGTCAGTGTGTACTGTTGCCGTTGAAAATGGTATCTATTTTGAATTATTTAAGTAATTGTGTTTACTCGAATTATTGCCAGACTAAGTGATAACCTAAACAACAAAACGCTATTCCATATTTGGTTCTTTTCCTCCATCTTTCGTCTTGTTAACTGACTTCAAAAAAAAGGACGAGGTTCTCAAATAGACTGTATTTTGTTTTATGTTAGTAATATACCTGGCTCAGAATTTTTGACTCCGTTGGTCCGATTTTCATAATTATTTTACTGATAAAGCTTGTGGTTCCCGTGTGGTCCCATTTAGTCCAGTTCTGACAATGGGATCCATGAAAAAATATAAAATATAAACTATATAAATGAAGTCGGTTAGTGTTAAACCGACTTCAAAAAAAGAAGGAGGTTTTCAATTCGACTGTATTTTTTTTTAACAAAACCAATTATTTGTTACCAACGTCAAATAGACCCTCATACCACGACGAGTATTTCTTGAGTTTGTGCTTTTACCCCTACATTCATTGATCATTGGATGTATTTTAGATGGAAAGGAGCAAATACGTGGAAATTCACTCCTTGTCGTACCAGGCCACTCAGCGCAAGCTGGTCTCTCAGATCCTGAAGGTCTCGCTGGAGGTGGTCACGACCACTACATTCGTGATGCTGGACCGGTGAGTCGGGACATCTTCCCAGAGGTTTTTTGTTACCAGTAGGCCTTGTACGGGGTTGTTGTCTAGGCTATAGAAATAATTAATTTTGTTTAAAATAACTATAAACAAACTTAATTTTTTATAGTTTTTTTCATGAATTTGCATGGATTCCATTGTCAGCACAGAACCAAGTTAAAATGGGACCAAACGTGGAGCACCAGCTTTCATATAAAAATAGAATCATGAAAATCGGAGCACCCAGTCAAAAGTTCTGAGGTAACAAACATAAAAAAATACAGACGAATAGAGAACCTCCTCCTTTTTTTATAGTCGGTTAAAAATTACGTCATTTTGTCATCGAATGCCTCAAATGTTTGAAATTCATTCCTACAACTTCATTAATTTACGCAATGTGTGACGATGCGGTGTAATTTTTCTCTATTCTACCCTAGACACTCCCCATGCTAGGCCGGCAGGATTTGAATGAAAAATAATACTTTTTTAATCATGCTTTTTTCGCACACTTAGGAAATATTTAGATAAGAAAATAAAGGTTACTTAATTCTAAATCATAAAATTACCTTTCGTAATTGATGGCTTTCGGCAGCCGAACTCATCGAAAGAGTAATACGCTACGAGCCACGTTTAAGTTTGCGCTTGAATGTAAAGTGGCTTGCCGCTATATATTTTAAGTAGGTATTCTTATTTTTATTCTTATTCTTATCAGATTATTCTACGAAGCGCTGGACGTGGTGCGCCAGCACGCCGAGAAGAGTGTCGAGTCGACTCCCACCAGGGACTTGGAGATCAAGGTGACATTCCTTCTACTATAGGTTTACCTACTTAATTGTTTTTCCGATCAATCAATTTATTTTATTCATAACTAATCTGTGGTTTGGTCGGCATTATTATTATTATTTTGTTTACCTCAACCTCAACAGCCTGTATTGGTCCACTGCTGGACGCAGGCCTCCCCTGATGAGCGAATAATTAGTTACATTTTACAGTCATTATTGTCATATATAGATCATCATATTTTGTCATCTCAACAAATTATTTCATGAAGTTTCAAGTTATTACAAATTATCTCATGAGGGTAATAGGGTATATGCATGTGATTTCAAAATGGCTGAAAAAATATATACGTATTCTCTATTGATATATAGAAACATATCTACATATTTATTTTAGAATTTTGAGATGTTTTTATCGTAGAATTTTACCATTGAAAAATTGATATTTTAAATCTCAATCGCAAAATTTCAAAACGCTACGCCATTGACTAGAGCGGACGTGACATCGCTGTTCACATTTCTTTTTTTTATTCTGCTTGCTGCACCATGATTTGACACTATTCTGCCCACTTACATTTCGTATTGTCGGTTATTTTCAGATTTTTCGGAAAACCTCTTTTCGGAGATGATCACTACTGAGGTCGTCACAAAAGGTTTTAATCGAGTGTGAACGTGGACGTCAAATAAACATGGCGCTAATATGGCAGCGTTTTTATCGCCCGAAAATGATTGTAGTTTTGATTGTTTTTTCTTTACCTTGTTATTGCGAAATTCAGTGAGTGTCTTATCATTTTTCGGTTAAAGAATGAGCTAAAGAATCGATTAAAACAATAAAAAAAATCGATGCATAAACCCTATTATAGCTCATCAGGTAAATACACCGTTGTATAA
Source organism: Eupithecia tripunctaria (assembly GCA_955876795.1). Lineage (NCBI taxonomy): Eukaryota > Metazoa > Arthropoda > Insecta > Lepidoptera > Geometridae > Eupithecia > Eupithecia tripunctaria. The sequence goes on along the minus strand of OY041616.1, from coordinate 1,448,571 downwards.
AAAATTCCAGGTGGAAGGCACCGGTCTCCTAGCGTCTGCCTACCGCGCCCTGCTGAACAACCTGGGCTCCAGGAACCACACGCTCCTCGTCTCCAACGCGCGCTGCCTGCCGCGGCCCCACCTGATGCCTTACAAGCACTTCCTCAACATCTACGGCACCTATCTGTGGATACTGCTGCTGCTGTTCCTGAGCCCCTATACCGCTAGGATGAAGAGGTTATTCGTTTGCTATGTACCATATGTGCACCCAATTGCACCTTATTTCTTATTTGATAGTAGTTACTATTTATCAAGCTGTATAAATAGTATAATTAATTTTGTTTTAAAACTATAAACTGACTTCAATTTTTACAGTTTTTAAGCTATTGCATAGCTTCTATCGCGGGCCTTGAGCGCGGGGACCGAATCCAGAAATTCCGTAACGAAAAAACCTCACGCTCCCCACTCCGACCGGAACAGCGGTGATACTTTTTAGTTTTGCCATCTATCGATGAATAGTAGAACTTTTAATTACTTTTTGAAATATGACGTTTGTCTCTTTAGTTCAGCAACTCGCCTCTCGATGGCATTGCAATAGCTTTACCGCGGCAGTCCCCGAGTGCCACACGTCTTTTTTTTCTTGAATTTTCATGGATCCCATTGTCAGAACTGAACAAAATTAAAATGGGACCACACGGAAAGTTCTGAGGTAAGAAACATACAGACGAATTGAGAACCTCCTCCTTTTTTTTGAAGTCGGTTAAAAAATTGTTTAAGTGCTTATTTTTTAAGTCTGAAGCAATAAACGATAAGCCCATGCTGGGCGTGCGGTTGGGGATCGCAGTTTGGTGGAAGATTTGTACCACCGGGGGTGCTGCTGCCCGCCCCCCGGTGGATATCCCTTAGTCGCCTCTTACGACACCCTCCACGGGAAGAATTAGGGTGGTGCAAATTCTAAGCCAGCACCACACAGGATGGTGCTTCCCGTGTGGTTGCATTTCAATTTGGTCTAATTTTGGCAATAGCACCCATGAGAAAACCATATAAAGAAGTCGGTTTATTGGTTTTTAAAACAAACAAACCCAATTAAAGTATGTTTGTCTCAATCTTTTCGCTGTTGAAACAGGTCCGTATGCAGTTACTTCTACCCGCGTCGTGAGAAGCAGAGAATACTACATCTCTACAACGACATTCTCAAGAAACGTATGAAAATGACCAAGACTTTACGCAGGTAAGCATCGGGGAGTTAAGGGTTAATGCGCATACCCGAGTTAAAGTGGCGCAGCCACCTATTTTATCTTATTATTACGTTTCATCATCATCATCAGCCTATATTAGTCCACTGCTGGACATAGGCCTCCCCTAATGAGCGCCATAGCGTTCTGTCTTCAGCTTGACGCATCCAGCATCTGCCTGCAGTCTTTCGCAGATCGTCATCCCACCTGGCCGGAGGGCGCCCTACACTACGTTTGCCGAGTCGCGGTCTCCACTCAAGGACTCGTTTACCCCATCGGTTGTCAGTTCTTCGCGAAATATGGCCGGCCCACTGCCATTTCAGCTTGCTAATTCTTTGAGCTATGTCGATAACTTTGGTTCTCTGTCGGATGTATTCGTTACGAATCCTATCCTTCAGAGAGACTCCGAGCATAGCTCTTTCCGTAGCTCGCTGAGCGACCTTGAACTGGTGGACCAGCCCTATCGTGAGTGTCCACGTCTCAGCTCCGTAGGTCATGACGGGTAGGACGCACTGATTGAAAACTTTCGTTTTCAAGAATTACGGTATGAATGACGAGAAGACTCGACGTAGTTTTCCAAACGCTGCCCTTTATTATTACGTTTAACAATGGAAATTTAAAAAAAAACATCGTACAGTTTGTGATACCTATTATAAGTTATTTGATTAGAGTGCTGGCTTACGCACTCTTATAACAAAAACCTTAATAATTGTGTCCATCAGGAAAGCAATACAATCTGTCCGCACTCACTACTTGACCGGCGAGAGCCTGTTGAGTATGCGGATGAAGTTCCCCCAGATCCTCGGCTGGCTGCGAATCCTGCCGGCTGCCAGGAAGACCTGCTTCATCTGTGATGAGGTGGAGCCCAGGACTGAAGCTAGTAAGTGTTTAGGATCAGTCATAGAACGAGGGGCCAGGCCGCCTGATATAAATAAATAAATAATGCTGGACAATGCCCACAGCATTATCTAGCCCCAAGCTAAGCAGAGCTTGTGTTATGGGTACTAGATAACTGATATACTTATTACAATACACTGCATAGATATTTTTTTTTATTATACATAGAAAACATCGAGAACGCCCTGAACAAATAAATATCTGCAGATCGTACATACATTTGTCCGGGGGCGGGAATTGAATCCGCAACCTACGTCGCAGGCGGATCATTGCCCGCTGCGCCACAGAGGTCGTCAATACAATCGATTCTTCAATTCGATCGAGGATAGTTTCGTTTTAGAACAAGGGGCTAGACCGCCTGATACGAGCGACTAGTTTGTTATAGAACGAGGGGCCAGACCGACTGATATGAGCGACTAGTTTCTGCCTGCGGCTTTGCACGCGTTGTCTCTATGGTTCAAAGGTTATTTCTATTTCACGGAAACAGATTTACCTATGGGATAAACAGGTCTATACAGATAATATCTGTATAGACCTGTTTATATGTGGTATAACTTTGCACAAATCTATATATTATATATAATTCTAGGGAGTCATTCAAAATATATTTTTTCACTGAATCCCAACCATGGTAATATTTCCAGAAAAGAAACAGAACTTGTGGCACACCTGCTTTGAACCGAAATGTCCGTTCATCTACTGCGCGGAGTGTTGGATCGAGGCGGGAAGGAAATGCCTCGCGTGTGACCCTACCCTTACGGAGATGAGCGATATAGACTCCACTGAAGATGAACGACCGGCTTATTGAGACAACCCTAGCTAGTTATTAGTCACTAGTAACCCGACCCTTGCATAGATGAACTATATAGACTCCACTGAAGGTGAACAACCGGCGTATTGATAGAGACAACCCTAGCTAGTTAGTCACGTGTGACACGACCCTTGCATAGATGGGTTTTATAGATAGACTCCAGTGTACTAACGTGGTTTGGCGAATTCATTACGGATGTAATTGGGTTAACTACGTACCTTATTTGTTTAAAAGTATAGTGTGGTAAGCACGCGTCTAGAACCGCATTCACCCTGAAGACGTTGGTGTTCTTCCAAATCAAATTTTTATTTTTATTTTTATTACGTTTATACTACATACCTCATACCTCAAGTAGGATTTTACTTACCTTTTCACTGTTTCCTTTATTTTTATACTAGCAAGGTCTAATTAATTGTAACTTTTAGATTATGTAGCTCTACTGTGTAATTTTTATGTAGGTATCCCACTATATCTTGCGGAGGAAGGACCTGTGACCCGTACCACAGGTTTTATAAACCTCTCTCGGGCATCAGTCTCTTGCAAAACAAGATAACTAGATTTAGACTATTTTTAATCCCTAAATTGTAAGCTATTATCTTTTGTAAGAGAAAAATAAATACATTAAATACAAAAAAAAATACAAATACAAATAAGGTTTGTAGTTAACCCGGTTAAATCCGTAATGGAATCATTGTTTTCGTTAATAAAATGGCTATGTTAAGTTATCTATTCTATACTTATGTAATATTATAAAGAGGAAAGATTTAATTGTTTGTTTGTTTGAATGGAATAGGCTCCGAAACTACAGGACCGATTAAAAAATATATTTCATTATTAAAAAACTTACTTTTCAGGGAGTGACATAATATATATTTTTCATCCCACCATCTCGGAAAGAGTATTTTTAATCTTCAATATCTGAGTGGAAAAGCCGTTTTTATTCTCTAGAGGATAAAGTAAATTGAATTTAGAACATCGTGTGCACTAAGTTTGTGAATTAAAAAAAACATTAAACCTATTTACTGCTACCTCTATGGTGCCGAATATATCATACAACTTTTTTTTAATTTGTTAAAAACTCAGACTCGGAACCTTCTTGGTGTTCTTTTTTCAATTTGCTTTGTACGCGGTTCTTTACGCGGCATTTTTTCACGTCATTGTTAAACCTTATATTAAAAACAAGAAACTTGAAAACAAGTGAAAAATCTAAATTGAGTGATTCTAGCGACGGGGAAGTTTGTTTTTGCATTTAGTCATTTCCTCGCTGAGGTGCAATGAAAAGTTACGTGTTGCACTCGAGTGCAAAGATTTTTCACCTCGTGCTCTTTTGATTCCCTCGCTAACGCTCAGGATTCTAATTTTAAATCACTCGCTGCGCTCGTGATTCAATTTTAGAATCCTTCGCTTGCTCGGTCATCAAAATTGAACACGCGGTTAAAAAGCAACTTTGCACTCTTGTATAACAAATAACTATTATCCCGGAATTCCACGGGAACTACGCAGGTTAAATCGCGAGGCGCTGTATAAAATATTTATTAGTTATTAACAATCATTATTTCTCGAGGATTGATCTATATAGTACCGACCTTTATAGACCGACAGTATGCCGTCGAACGATACGAAACAATAGGAAAATTATTTTCGTTGGCAACATGTTTGTTGTGGAAAGTGTTCACATTACTGTGGGGTGTCGCGTCGTTTTGATCTTTTAAATGTTTGTACCCACTTTGAAAGAAAATAAAGGGGCGGCATTTCATGATTAGCTTTTTAGCTTGGCAGTTTTATTTTAACCACCTTAAAACAGCCAACCTACGGTGGATAATAGGAAATGAATACGAAATAAATATCTAAAAAAGTTTCTTGGATCGCGTTTGTGCAGTTATCTGTAAATGTCTGTACATTGTGGCATGGGAAACAGAGCATAGATACCAGAACAAGTTAAAATAGATTTATTTATTGTTATTATTTATTTATCTATAATATATTATATACTATAGTATAGTACCCTACCTACACCGTTAAAAATACATAACTAATTAATACTTCTACGTATGTCTAAGCTGTTTGTGTCTCAAATAAATGATTTATTATTATTATTATTATTATTACGCGTTCATGGGGAACGGTTATTATAAAAATATTTTTATTATAGGATGTAACTAAAAATTTACGGGTTTCACGATATTTCCTTTGTCTGTGCTTGCTTTGCACCAAATTTCAAGATTCTGACTTCACGGGAAGTAGTAGTGATCCAAAAAGTTGCGGAAATTTGCGGCATAAACGGCTGTATGTTTTGATTGCGTTGGTTCGTTGATTTTTTACAGCTCCAAGTGACAGTAGACCTAGTTATTTGATATAAATCCAGCTTGATGCCTCCACGCGTTCCTGATAAAAGGACAGACAGACTGACGGGTGGACGGAAAACAAAGATGATCCTATAAGGGTTCCGTTTTTTCCTTTCGAGGTACGGAACTCTGAAAATGCAGTAAAAAACAATATAGGTACAAAATAAAATTTGAAATTACATACAGACGTAGGCCTAAACCAAAAAATATACAAAACTATGTTTTTCCTGTAGCTACTCGCTAACAGGTGGTAACCCAAAAACCCGTTCAATGTCTGCCGCTGTTCTGATGCGGAAAACTGGTGTCTTATTAGCCTCCCTTGCGTAGATCCGACCATGCTTCGTCCAGAAGTACCGCCATCGCAGTCTACGGCACTCCTGACGCACTTGATAGAACAGCCGCCTGTTGGTATGAGTGAGCCGCTCATTGACGTAGACGCTCGCCTCAGCAGCGTTCAGTTCGGCAGTCAAGTGTCGCGCTCGCGCACATTGGAGCAGCTGGTCGCGCAGGTCTTGCGTCGCCAGCCGCACCACGATGCGGCGCGGCGCCTGTCCCTCTCCGACACCCTGCGCGATACCAACCCGCGCCGCGAATACCACATCGCTCGGCTCAAAGTTTACGCTCAGCATTGAGGCTAGACACCTTACGGTGTGCACCACGTCTTCTTCCTGCACCTCGGGCAGGTTTACTATCTCGAGATCCGTGAGGAGAGCCTCTTGGTTCCGCTCATTGAGATGTTGCTCTCGTAGCGATATCTGCTTCTCTCTCCTTGTGATCTGTTGTTCGAGATGGTCAAGTCGCTGTTCTCTCGTAGTTCGACATTCCTGCGAGAGGTCGTCGTTCAGGAGAGTGTCTTCAGTATCGTCTGTAGCTATCTTTCCGTCCCGTGAAAAGGTTATTGTTTCTTTGATCAATCCAGTGTCACCTTCGTCTCTATCACGCAGAGGTTTTCTTTTTTTTGATAGTTTTAAAGTATTTTCTATACTTGAACGCAAATTGATATCAATGCCCATGTCCTCTAACAAGAGTTTCTTTGCTTGATATTTTGCGTTTTGCCGGTTTTCGCCCATGTCGAGCAAATATTTATACAACTTCATAAACGCTGGACTCCTGGAACAGATATTCATCTTTATAAAGGACTGACCGAGGCCGCAGCAGATTCCCTGCACATTGAATGCGTCAGGCACATCTGGACACCAGAACTCAATCTCTAATTGACTGTACTCTAACATTGGCATTTCTTCTAAGAGATGGTCTTTGATTTCGCCCATTGTTGTGGTTGACATAGCCTGAAATAGAAAGGTTTATGGTTAGCTTAAATGTTCATTACGATTATAAGGTTTAAACTTAAAACGATAATAACTTAAGGTTAAATTGTGATTGATATTTATCAGTTGAGCTACCTGTACATTGTTTACGCTTCCGACTGGTATTGATATGGATCAGTTATTTTTTATTACCATATCATAATTATTTATTACTTAGCTATTAATTACTTGTTACTTCCCAGCGTTTTGGGTAAATTTCCGGCTAGTTTTGATATGGATCAGTTGAGCTACCTGTAGATTGTATGCAGTCAGACTGCAGTAAGCTCAGTCAATGGTAAATACTAGTTTTAACTCGGGCTTCAATAGTAAATACTAGTTTTAATTTATTTCTTTTATTTGATTGTAATTTTGTTTTTCAATAAATATATTTTTTGTAATAAAGGTACATAACTACATAGGTAAGTACTTAATTTTACTTGACGAGACTTCACTACTACATTTATTATTTATTTATTTTTACTTTCTTCTTATTCGCAATAAAGAGCATAGTGTTTACCTCGGGTGAAAGTAACTTATTTAGCCCCTCGAACTATAAGCGCCCTAGCGTAGCGAGGAGGGCGCCAAACTCCGTCCTGCTTAGTTACTGATATCTGTGGTCTTGGGGCTTAATTTGAAACAGTTATTTTCAACCCTTGGATAACAATGTACTATTGTAATATAAATGTTGTCTCATAGCTAAAAACTCAATAACTGATAGCTTAAGCTATATCAACACTATCCCTGAGTTGATGGTTGTATGGTTCGTCCAGCAGCGTGTGTGAATCCGCGGGTTAAAGCTGAATATATATTTTTTTAATTCGGATTGCCATTAGCTACTACTTACCTCCAATAGAAAATTTAATAATCACAGAAAGCTAATAATAGGCATTCGCTAATAGAATCGTAAACAACTATGATCTATTTGTCATAAAGTTGCAAATTATTTCAACAGATTCAAATAACATAAATTAAAATTCACATGCTTGGAGACTGGAGTCGACATAAAGATTTATAATTGGACAGTATTTATTGAAGAATGGATCTCAAATCAGCAAGTACTTTCCATTATGTTTAAAATATAAGAAAAGTAATGTGATTATAACCTCATTACTTTTCTTGTTGACGATTTTAAACATAATGGAAAAAGTACTGCGGTTTTGTTTATCATTTATGCAGGGTTTCTTTAAATCGAATAGGTATTCCTATGGTTTATTCATCCAGCATGGAGTATGTTAGTAAATAAACCACGATACAAATAACAAAAACTCACTTGCTTGGCGTCGAGTTTCAGATATAATTGTAAGCAATTTTGGAGGATATAATAGGGAGGATCTAAAATCGACAAGTAATGTAAATTACGTATAAAAGGACGCGCCAACAAAGTGAATTTTAGGTTAAGTATGGGCGGTTTGTATACGTTTATGCCTCATTCAAAATGGACACGGTATAAGTGCGAACACTATGGGTAAACACTAAAAATTTTGTCGTCGATAATTGCGTAGGTACATTATATTAAATTATTTGAGTTTAACTCACCTCGATTTTAGTCTCTCCCACTCTAAGACGATGCAATGTTCCTGGCTCGGCCGTACGTGGTCCATAAGGAGTGTCAATATATATATGAATCGTGATTTCCATTGTTTCTGGATCCCTAGAAAATGTTTCCGCTTCCACTTGCCACAGGGTTACTTGTAGCCACGCCGCCATCATTGCACACGGCTCCGTCATTGTAATCGTCTCCATCTTTGGGACCTCTTGAAGTGACCAATCCCTTGCTGATATTGTTTGCTCGGCACTGAGATACAATGCTAGTTGGAATAAATATGGGAGCCTTCGGGGAGAACAAAAACAACGGGCTCTAAGATGATCGATCTGCGCGCGCATCCAACTTATGGAAGCGCCACATCCATACAACTGTCAGCAGTTTTAGTTTAGGTCTAATTTTTTTTTCTGTTTTTAATTCATATAACAACATCAGTCAGCAAAAGCTGCCTTTAGTTTAGGAATACTTTAGGTAACCGCGCAACTGTGCGCGCCGTCATCCGCATAGGTAAAATGCAGCGCGTTCGGCGCGAAAAGGCGAAAAAAAATTCAAAATGAAAAAAATATTATTTTAGTACATAACAATAAATCTTACAGAAATTTTCCTGCGGTCTCCACACTAGGCAAAGAAAGCCTGCAATGTGGAGACCAGTTGCGCGGGGTCGCATACTATTTCATACAAAGATAATTGAAAATGCGATGACTTCGGCGCGTGGGGAGCGGACATGTGCGCGTTCTTTACGTACGCTCTATCGCTCTATTAGATTTTGTAGTTCTAGCTAGAGGATAGAAAGCTCGGGACGGATTTTGCTCCAACTCGAAAAATAACAACGCGTTAAAGTTTGGGCTAGTGACGTCACACCTTGCTAAAAAGGTTCGCGAGGTGTAACATCACGCGGAATGTAAGCCGGCACACCGGCAGCACACATAGTCATATGTGTGCTGCCGGTGTGCCGGAGAAGCAAGTTTGTATGAAAATGTATGGCTTGTTTTATCTCTTACCGGCGCACGCCGGTACCGGGCCGGTGAGCGGAAATTAGCCATTGTGAACATTGATTAGGTATTTAAAAAGGGAAGATAGGTTACGTTCTCCCAGCGGTTACTCAAAAATTGGCATGACGTGTTACACACACGCAAACAAATACACATACGCTCACAGTTATATTTCCAGTCCTGTGCAATACAAAGAGGAACAAAGACGAAAATACGTATCTAAGGCCGAAGTGAGACCGATACAACAATATTTCTCGCGAATCACGACCGTCCGTGCCGCCGCCGGTCAGACGGTGACTGAGGTGGGAGAACATAATTTTAAGTAATTTGAGGTTGCCACTATCGAGAAACCAGTACCTCATCTTCCTTTTTTAATAAATCAATGATTGTGATGGTCTGAATTCTAACCCGGCACCGCACAGTGAAATGCAAAATAATCAAGACAAAATGTTGAACCTTCAAGCCCGTTTATTATTAAAAGAGTCCATACTCCAGCTGTTCCCCTACTGTGAGATTGCTGACGAACTGAATGTTCTCTGCGACCTCGTTGCACAGGTACGCCAGCCCGTTCAGCTTACCCAACTCTTGGGCGTCAAAGTTGTATATCAACTGGGGGGAAAAGATTATTACGGTAGGTACTTAGTCGACGTGCCGGTAATCAGGCGACGCTCTGCGTTAAATGTCTACATCGCAGGGGTCGACTCAAAAAGAGTTTTATGATTGGAATTTCGCTTACATTCATAATGAATAGCATTATGAATGTAAGCGAACCTAGTTAACTACGAACCTTGTTTATGTTGGAAGAACACCAACGTTTCATACCTTAACGAGGGACAATTAGAGACATGGTACGCATACAGCAAACGGATTCATGTCGGGAACATTTTGTTAAGCTTGGTATACTGACCGTGCCATGTTTAATATATCTTAGTCACCTTGACAAATTTCGTTAAAAATCTTAATAGATATGAAAGTGAGGAAAAAAAATTAAATAAGGGAAAAAACTAGGAGAAAAAACATAAAAAGTGACTATTTTGTAAGGCTGAACATAGCAAAGCACAGTGTTCGATTTCAGGCTGTTAACGCATTCACTGCCCAGCTCTGCGGTGCGACCCGCAGGGGCGCGCCGCAGCTCCACGCAGATAGAGACTGGCACCTGCGTCTTGGGCCATGAAGGTGTTAGTGTATAACGCATTCACTGCCCAGCTCTGCGGTGCGACCCGCAGGGGCGCGCCGCAGCTCCACGCAGATAGAGACTGGCACCTGCGTCTTGGGCCATGAAGGTGTTAAACTTTATAATAGGCTTCCAATTGACTTTAAAACTATATAGAGGTACTGTCCCGTTAAGTTTGCTAAACAGTTGAAAAGTTTCTTACTGGAAAAGTGTTTCTACTCCATCGACGACTACTTCAACGAAAAAAGTCAAAAAGCATAGACAATAAAATATTAATCTAGTGTGTACGTAATTTTTTGTGTCCTGATTTGATTTCTTTCTTTTTTATTGTTTTGATTTTTTATTATACTGACATCTTATTTAAGTATTGTAACTTTTTGTATGTTTTGACATTATAATTATTTTTCATTTTTAATGTAAAATATTCCGACATAAATGTATTTGTTTGAGAATAAAGAAACTGAAACTGAAACTGACAAGGTTCGTAGTTAACCCGCTTACATTCATAATGAATTCGTCAAACTACGAAAGTTTCTATAGTAAAATTGGAACTATTTGTAATAATAATTCCCTCCTAGCCGAATTTCGTCCGTCAATCTCAACGAAGACTAGCCTGGTGCGTATACTTGTGCACTATAATATGTCAGGTGCAGGACATATTATAGTGCACAAGTGTGCGCAAACACAGGTGCACTCTCTATTCCCTGACTCTCATAACCCCTTGGGACGGCAGACAGACACGACCGGGGAGAGGTTAGGTGTGAACAGTGAACTATTCGTATTTTAATACATACAGTAGTGGATTTGAAAAAAATACGACGTAGCTATGTAGGTATAGCTACGATATTACTATGAGCGACGTAGTTACGAGAATGCTACGGCTACGATGTTGCTATGCCTCTGCTACGACGTAGCTATGAGGCAGCTGCTAAAATGCTACGAGATTGCTACGACGTAGCTATAACGCAACTTGGAGATTAGACCTAGCTACGAGACTGCTACGGCTTTGCTACCATGTAGTTACGAGGATGCTACGCCTCTGCTACGACGCGACGTAGCTATGAGGCAGCTACGACATAGTATACGAAGTGTAGCTTCGTATACTATGTCGTGATTGCTACGTGAATACTACGGCTCTGCTATGACGTAGCGACGTAGCTTAGAGATATAGCTTCTGTAGGCCTATAGCACAGGGATTGATATCTAGGGTAGAACAGAAAAAAATTACGAAACTTTGTTATTGAATGCGTAATTTTTTTTCTCTATTGTAACCTAGACAGCAATCCAAGTGCTAGGCCGGCAGATCTGCTACGGCATAGCTATGATGCAGCTACGAAGGATTAAATACGTTTTACTCTTCTCCTTCAAAGTTATACGAGTTCTGTTTTCTGTTCTGCAGATGCTGAATCCGTCATGCTGAAGACAGGGCGCTGTGGCGCTCATTAGGGGACGCCTATGTCCAGTGGTGGACGAATATAGGCTGATGATGATGTTTTATGTAAGCTAAAGCAACGTACCGACAAGAACTCGTCGTATGTGATCCAGCCATCGTGGTCTGCGTCGGCGTCCGTGAACTTATCCTTCCGCAGTTCCATGGAGGTGTCGTCGCCCAGGCTCTCGAGCACGGCCGTACTGCGGTGGAATAGACAACACAAAAACAGCAGATAACTTTTTGAAAAGGTGTAATGTTCACAATAATAATACAAGAAACAAGAACAAATTACATATTCCATCATATAGATTACGAAAGGTAGGGAAATAATTTGAGGGCAATTGCGTAAGATTCTATAACAAGCTTCCATCTGAAGCAACTCAGCTCCCAATTCGTTAATTTAAACTAAAACTAAAACGAAATCTTATCAAGAAAGCTTATTCCTCCATAGATTAGATGATCACATTAATGATGTTAATGCTTGGCCGGATGTCGCCCAGTTCCACACCCACAATAGTATGTAAGAACAGTTAATCTTAGTTATGCTAAGATGTATCAGTTGATGAGCGATAAACTTGCTAGTGGTTTCGTTTTCACTTCTTCCGCTAGTGACAAAACATTGATGTGAATAAGAGTCAATTGCACCTTATTGATAGTAATAACTATTTATCAAGCTGTTTATATAGTAAACATTTGACTTGTCTAAGTGCTTATTTTATAAGTCTAAAGAAATAAACGATTTGACTCTTGACTCTGATAGATTTTAAAGTATTATAACTGGCTTACTCGTAAGTATACTTAATATAATACACTACATAATATAGATATTTTTTATTATACATAGAAAACATCCAGAACGCCCTTAACAAATATCAGCAGATCGTACACACATTTTTCCCGAGGCGGGAATTGAACCCGCAACCTCCTGCGTTGGCGGACCTTCGCCCACCGCGCCACAGAGGTCTAATTCTAATTCTAATTCTGAGTAGGGGAACCTTAGTTCCCCTACTCAGATCTTAATCTGCACGGACATCTCGCATAGGAGTGTATTGTGCATTATTCTCCTGCCTAAGCAGGCCCTAACCAGCCCAGCTCCTTGAAGTATCGGAGCAGGACCTCTGGTGACTGACAGCTTCGTTTCAGCTTTTCTGCGGGTGTGGATGGAGTAGATGAGAAACTTCAGCCCCGTTTTATGTCTGGCCACAGAGGTCGCTGAAATATCTATCCAAAAACATTACTAACAAGTCGTCAAATCCCAGCATGCCATTAGACTGGTTGTCGAAGAGCAGGAACAGGCTGTGCAGGTTGGCGATGGTGATCTCGGTCCAGCCCGGGAAGCGGTCCACCACCTTCTGCATGCTCCAGCGGCGGTCCTTCTCCTTCATGTCCTGAGGAACGAGCGGGGATAGGATACTGGAAATGTTGATTATGTTCTCCTAGCCGAAATACCACGGCGGCCAGTACCTCCCTGCCTCTGTATTTCTGGCCAATTACAACCTGGGTCTCTTCAAGTCAAGGGTGAATAGGTATCTTCTAGACCTTCGTGATACACCGTCGGCCGCATCTTCGCTTTCCATCAGGTGAGATTGCGGTCAAGCGAAAGACTATTTCAAATAAAAAAATGCACACATTGCCTCTGTGATCTGTGGCCTCTACACTTTGTGCAAGTTAGAGCAGGAAAAGAATAGGTTAAGACATCCAAAATGAAAAAAAAATACGGCGGAAAAATTTCAATATGATTGCACAGCTGAAACGGACTGGAAAAGTCCGCTCAACAGATGCCAAATTTTTGACAACGGACTTTTAAAGTCCACTTAACAGACGAAAGGAGTAAATATGGGCGGTTTGTTTACAAATATTCTACATCGAGTTTGACTAGTGTATCCATCTACATTTAGGTACTTCTGCAGGTCTGTGTAAGACCCTGATGATGAGCTACCCTCACTTGGTTGTACTGCCGCTGCTCCGCGAGTCGCTTGTAGAACATATTCACCAACTTATCGTAGTCAGTCATGCCTGCGGTGTTTGCGACATCCGAGGTTCTTCGGCGGGATTCCCCTGTTTTAACATTCTTATCAGTCTTAACTTTTAGTTCGTTAGTCCAGCCGGTTTCTCGAACGCTTATTATTTTGACAAATTGTTGACAATTTGTCAGGCTGTACACGCACTGCTTTTATTACTCGCGGGGTTTTTTTGATGACACCCCGTCCTCGGAATGCGCATGTTTCCTAACGTTGAAAAGAAACCATAAAAACATAAATGAAATAAAAGTTTCGAACTTTGGTAGCTAACAAATTTTTGAAAACGTCATTGTTTTCGCAATGCTGTGCTGACCTACTTAGGCGCTTACGTTGCCTTTACAAATAGTAAACAAGAAACCTTTAAAATACTTATTAACTAAATTTTTATTTCTTTTATAAAACAAAGCTTTTCTTTGAAAAATTTCGGTATTGTACGAGTATTTCACAATGTTTTCGTAGGAACCATTGATTTATTAAAAAGTGAAGATGAGGATGTAAAATTGTGTGCTCCCACCTCAGTCACCGTCTGACCGGTGGCACGGGCGGTCGTGATTCGCGTGAAATATTGTTGTCTCGGTCTCACTTAGGTCTTAGATACGTCTTTCCGTCTTTGTTCTTCTTTGTATTGCACAGGACTGGAAATATAACTGTGAGCGTATGTGTTTGCGTGTAGTTGTAACACACGCCAATTTTTGAGTAAGCGCTGGGAGAACGTAACCTATCTTCCCTTTTTAATAAATCAATGGTAGGAACTCACGTTAATATCTAAAATGTAAAAAATATCTATATAATGTAGTGTATCATATTATGTATATCAGTTATCTAGTACCCATAACACAAGTTCTGCTTAGCTTGGGGCTATTTAATGCTGTGTGAATTGTCCAGTATTATTTATTTATTTAATGGCGCTTTTCTGGGGAAGGCCTGCGTCCAGCAGTGGACCAATAACAGGCTGTTGAGGTGAGGCGAGATGCTTAGCTGCGTAGAAGGCGAGGCCTTACAAGACATTACCAGTGGCGGTGAAATCCTCTTGCCTATGGAAGCATATGGGTTTCCTCTTCACCGGATATTCGAAGAACCTTCCCAGTCCGGAGAATACAGTGCTGAGCTGAACTCCCATCTTACAGAAACTAAGGAGCAGCTTTTATAAGCCTTTTATGATCAAAGTTCTTAGGATATCGAATTTTGATCCTTTTGTACCAATACTTTTTCCTGTAGTTTAGTTAAATAATGAACACTACATAAAACTCAGATTGCTTTGTTATGATTCAAGTGACAGTCAAAAATCGAATTGGTCAAAAATGACAGTGGCACTAATATTTAAATTTCAAAAAGGTCAGCATCTATTTGATATCAATTTCATCCTAGTACTATATAAACTCTATGTTCATCAATCTGTAATAGAAAGGTAATAGAGTCTGTTCAATAAGAGAAGAGCCATGGGAATGGAGTGCGCGCGTGTGCCAAATTGAACAACACTGCTCTACTCTGAACAATATGGCCGGTAATATAAAAGCTTGCTTAGTCATCGATCTATATTGATTAACGATTTTCTATGAAGCGTTACCCAAGCATGGATTGACGACAGAGACAGCAGTTTCAGATTACGTGCCAAAATTTATAATATAATAATAATAATAATAGGTAATAATCCAGAGCTAGAAAACTTGAGTACTAAGCCAATGAAATATTAATGTTTAAACAAAATTTGACGGGAGACGTTCTACACATCTGCTGTCGAAGGGACTTGAACCCACACCTAGCATTGCCTAGCATTTGGTGCTTTAGTTTATCCCACTTCTAAAAGTTGTGTTTTAATTCGGTTATTTCCTACCTACTGTTTCTACAGATGGAAGGTAGGGGTTAGTGAAATAAAAACACCGATCTTACTATCAATCACTTGATTATTTTCATACAAAATTCCATTAAAAATTTCAAAAATTTGACATTATATAGCGTCATACACAAATTGATAAGATTACAAGAATCAAAGTAATTACCGAGAGGTTAAATAATAATGTAAACGAAAAATATGGAGACAGTAAATTAGTCTAAATTAAAATATAGGAACATTTTTATAAAACAATCAGTCTTCCGAAATTTTACAGAAAAAAAAGCAAATACTAATCAGTTTAAAAGGAAAAATAAACGAGACTGTTGTCACTAGATGTATGTACAGAGTAGACTGTAGAAGCTACGAATACGAGTACAAACCGCGAAATGTGAATTCTATTGAGAAACCGTCAAATACATTAACTAGAAGGTTATTGGTTGAGTACAATAACTATATTACGAAGCATACACACGTTAAATGTATGTCTAATTAAACTGACTTAGCGGTGATCATACCACCTTTTCAGTCTCTTAAAAATAAATTAAATTACAAATACCTACTAGGGCCACACACAGAGATTTGAGGTAGTTTCTGCTACACCACCCGCCGCCGCCGTCCAGCCTCAGCATTACTTCGACAGTAAGCAATGTAGCATACTTCACTTACTTATAATCGAATTGATATCAAACGTTTGTTTACCTCTTACTTTCAACAAGGGCAATGAAAGGCCAGCTGTACCGCAAGGTATACGTAATTTAATTTTTAAATGTAATAATTACATTAACTTACGTAATACTTTTACATTGGAACATCCACATTTGGTTTTGATGCTTCCGAATTGCATTAACTAGACTATGATTATTATATTGAAGAAATACAGTCAGGTCCAGAGGAGATTTTAACATCACAAGTAAATTGGGCAGGCTCGCCCGTAGATGATGCTACAGAGTTTGTTTTGGTTGAAGTTGCACTGAGAAAAGACATCTAGTACTTGCTTGTGTTCAGTACATCAAAACTGATAGCGGTTCAATACTTATACAAAATTGATAGTTACAGTTATAAAAGTACGACGCTTTTTTTCCCAGGACATCCTCTCGCCTCGCAAGTGAAGTAAGTAGTAAACAAATGCACAATAATTAAGCTATCACTAACACGATAAAATACTCGAGAGATGTGAGATCGGAGCTGTGGGCCAAATAGAGTCATTACTATTGCAATATTCAATAAAATTGCGTCTGGTCGAAGCGACGCGTGACTGAGCTGGTGAGTATCTAGCGCAGCGCATCAGCATTGCCATACAGCGGGGCAATGCAGCCAGCGTCTTTGGGACGCGACGACTGGTATTTATATGGATCTGTTGATCTACTTGTAGATTATTTGCAACAGTCTGCAGTTATTTTCAATTGTTTCAATTGTAAAAATTAGTTTTAATTTAATTCTAGTATTTGATTGTAATTTTTTTTAATAAAGTACTATATAAAATTGATCTAAAATCGAAATTAAATTTCATTCGTAAATTCAATCGAATAAAATTGTAATAAATTCTTTGGGGCGTTGCGTTGAATTGAATTCTCTGTGTTCGTTTGATACAAACGAACTCCTAGGTCTATGCATATGCGTACCAACCCTGAAGGCATCGTGTGGTTGTCGTGCCCACAGCTGCGTCTCAGCTCCACTCTAACAACACTACATAAGCATTACATTTACAAAAATAGCACGAAAATGGCTCAATACATTTAACTAGAATCTCATAATTGCATGTATATTATGCAGTTTTCGTGTTTGCGTCTTACTACTGGTACAACCTTGAAACTGTGAAATCCGAACATTAGGTGATTTACAATCGACGTTTTACTGAATTTTGTAAACATTTAAAAACTTGTACAAAAATTATGATCTTTCTCGAATATTATTTAGTTACCAATTTTATTGTACCTATCACAAAACCTCAATTTTACTGCTAGTAACTAGCAGTTCTCACACGTTACAATTCACCATTACGAATCTTTGATATTCATGATTATATCAAAAGTGTACTAATGGATAGATACCCACCTTTACAAAGTGCGTGTTTGCGTCAGTACAAAAAGCGTCGACACTCTTGACATATCCACAAAATCACAGAATATAATAAAAATAATTAAATAAACATAAACTATACGCAAATTAAATGCAGCAATATTAAGTAATGTTTCAGCAGCTTTCAGCTAACTATTTTCAAAAAACAATGACTGACATTCGGCTGACGCAGCAGCCACGTTGACTCGATTCAATAAAGTGGACAAAAACTTGTTTGTGGGTTCATTCTGGGGGCATCAGGCTTCGCTCCAAAACTCATCAAAGCCGATCCAACCGCCCGGCGCCGATTGCGACTTTACAAAAATATTTGGATACGTTAAACAATAAGAAAAACCGATACAATTCTTAGAACAAATCGGTCAGTACATAGCCACATTCATGGCATTTGGACATTGCTTTGCAAATCCGCTGTGTCAAAATAAAAAAAAAACATAAGAAGTCACCGAATTCTTTACATACGAGATTCGTTGTCAGCTATAAAAATTGTACGTTCAATTTGATTATCAGAAAAATAAATTCTGTTAATTTATAAAAAAAAAATGCATTTAATGCAACACATTATTTTAAAAATAACGTAATACTTCAATAATGGCACTGAACAAAAAGTAAAGGTTGCTTCCGTTACTTCTATAAATGGAAATCAAATTAAAGAGCTACTGGAAGGAGATAAACAAAACATCGGAATTCGTCGATTAATCGCCAAGACGCATCACACCGCTCCATTCACAATTTTAGGCGTTCGCAGCGCCGCCCTGGCGCTCGTGTTCGCTAACATCGTAAAATGTACGATAACTACGACATGAACTACGAATACATTATAAATGTTACCTTATACCGAAATAAATGTAATGATTGCTAATGTAGTAAATATTGTCTACGAGATATGAGTTCAAGCAATATGTGAGTGCTAGCGAGCACGAGCGAACGCAGCGGCCGCGAGCTTTACCACCGAATTAAAACACCGTGAACGATTCACATGTTTCCCACCAATCGCAACATTCAGCTAAACTTCAAACAATAATTTTCACTCTTAATTAATTTCAGACTCATTTACCAGTCAATTTTTATAGCTAATCTATCACTATATACGACTAAGATTCCCATACGTTTACATGCTAGAAGTTATGTTTGAAGCGGGGCAAGTATTACTATAAATTAAATATTATGAAACCTACCCTAATATAATCCTAAGTACAAAGGTGAAAAATATTATTTCTAGACGTAACGTAACTTACATTTTAAAGCATTATGCATTTTTTCCTTGACAATGTGAGCTAATTCCTTTTACTTTATTAAACTAGATATTTTATAGTCGATAAGTTGCTGTGATTATTAGTTATACTATTTAAGCTAGGAGAGTATGATATTATCCCAAGGCATATTGTTGTCTAACAAGCAATATTGTAAAATATGAGATCAGAGCGGGTGAAATAGTTTTTAATGCAATATTTTAATATCAAATATCAAACATTTAAAATTGTCTAGGTGAAGATGAAGAGGAATGAAGTAAAGTTATGAATTAAAAAAGTATATCGTCTGCTCTGTTCTTCACCTTATCAGTTGGCTATGCATCGTCCCGTATTAACTCATGGTTTTCATTACCATTGAAACGAATACTAAAGGGAAAACATGCAATTTTAACTAGTACATGAAAACCACGACGGGAAGAGAACTACACTACACATCTAAGATCAAACATTACCTAAATACACCAGCAGGTATCTAATTTTATAAATTACAGCTAATTGAACACATAAAAAAAACCTACATACAGTATCTTATATTAAATGAACACATACAAGGTGTATCATCCAAGCCGCTACAAGGAAAGGGTTAATTATACAAATGCTCAAAATTATTTCAAACATTCGTGTCACCGACCAAACTCCTTGGCACCAGGGTGGAACCAGGACAATTATCTGGACCAGGAATTACTTCTTTGGGCATTACAAACTCTAAAAGAGATGATCCTTTTATTTTAGGAAACATTAGGAATTTCACTACGAAAATTTTGCTAATAAACTTGTTAAAGCAAGTAAAATAATAATAATAAAAATGCTAAATTCATAAATAACTTTTAAAAGCTACAACATAAGAATGTATGCATACTCTCTCAACTAACAAAATTCTACCACTATAAAGACAGCAGTGTCAACTTCATATAAATGCAAATCAGTTAATTTTTTTTTTTGAGTAAAGTGAGAGCAAACAATACCACAAAGGATAAAGCATCAAGGATAAAAACAAATATAATATCACGTACAAAAAATACAACTTGGTTTTTAAATTCGACAGAATTTTGTCAGATGTCGAAGTTTTATTAAATCTAAATTTGGTAATAAAATCGCATCGATTCGCGTCAGTCTAGCGGCGCGTGCGCCGATGACGTCACGCGCGCCGCCCGCGCCTCGCCCCTCCGTCCGCTGCCTCGCACGCCCTCCGACAATAACTTTAAGAAAGTCTTCAGAAGTCAGTCTTAAAGTTGAATTGCATTGATTTCTTTGCTCAATTACAATAGCATTCCTCGCCCAACTAAGTAGTGAATTAAACATAAATATAATGAAAAAGCAGTCTAGCGAAATAAGTCGAATTCATCACTGTTACATTCAGCCAAACAACAGCGTCAATTGTGCTGAACTATTAAAATAAAATATAATAAAATGCATGCACAGATGTGCAAAACTACTAATCATGCTATAACATAACCACCGTGTCTTCCAATCAAGTAAAAAAATAACATTTTGAACGTTAGTTACCATTAATTTTATCTCACATAAAACGTTATTTTACATCACATTGTGATTTACTAAAATAGTATATTTTTATGAACTTTACTAGTTTTAATTAACTGTAAGAGTAAGTATCGGACAGAGTATATTCGACATATCCTACAGTTCTATTTTGGTGTTCGTTCCAAGCTGTAGCTCAATTATTATTAAAGCTAGAGTAATTTATTACTGGCTGCTTTTATTAAATCGAGGTTACTAAATATTGATGTAACACACAGAAAATAAAAGTTTGCTCCTTACAGACTAGGCTACACGGAAACAAAACTCCAAATACTATTGGTAACGAAAACTCTTCAAGTGGAGTCGAGGAGCGCGCGGCGCCGCCCGCCGGCCGCCGCGCGTCCCTCGCAAGCTATGCTCGATTTGGATATTTCCAAATGTTAATAATAAAATTGGCACGTCGTCAAACAAATCACAACTTAAACGAAATAAAATAAAAATACGACAGGCCTCGGGCCCACGAACCGACTGTTCTAATGATATTAAATAAAGGCTCGAAATCAGTAGACTTTGATGTATTGCTTGCCGTGCGAAGAGATGTCCCGGGCGGTGTCTGGCAGAGTCTCGAAGAGAACCACAAGATAGCCGTCGGTGGACAATGCAACGTCGCTGGGCCGGTCCTTGTCGTCCAACCCTGGACTCTTGAGGTCCACGGCCCAGAGAATGCGCAGCTCGCTAGTAAACACCAACACGCGATGGTTCTTAGAATCCGCCACAATGATACGTCCGTCATCATCCGTCACTATGCCAGACGGTCTATTCAATTCCCCGATCCCCGCCCCCTCACGGCCGACGACATGAAGCACTTTAGACAGAGACGGGTCCACCATTAGGAGACGATGGTTCTCAAAGTCAGATACGATAATGTTGCCCGATGTAGTGAAGCAAACGCCTCGGGGCGTCGTCGGTCCTTTCAACAGTTTCGCGGGGTTAGCGCCTTCGAATACGAACTTGGTGATGTACGTTCCGTCACTGCTGAAGAGCTGTATGCGGTGGTTACGAGTGTCGGTCACCACGATATTGCCGAGAGTGTTGACGGCCACGTCCCACGGGTATTGGAACTGGCCACATTCTTTTCCGAACGAACCGAATTTCAGAATGAAGTTTCCGGACGATGTGAATATCTGCACCCGGTGGTTGTCCTTGTCGATAACTATGATACGTCCGTAAGTGTCCGTTGTGATTCCAGCTGGTAAGTCGAACTCTCCCGGGCCAGTGCCTTTCGAGCCGAACATGTTCTTGAACTCACCGCGGCAGGTGAATATCTGTATTCTGTTATTTCGTCTGTCCGCTATGATGATGTTGCCTTCTCTGTCAACGCACAAGCCCCAAGGTCTCGAGACATGTCCCTCTTCCTGTCCCTCTCTGCCGAAGGAGAACATCGGTACCCCGGGCACAGGGTTTCGAGTCGGTCTCACAGACACCGCTTGCCAGTAGCCAGGGATCGCCTGACCTATTCCGCGCGACGTGTTAGGCGGAGAACCGGATGGCATACCGCCGTGGTCGTAGTAGTTAGATCGGGAACTGCCCGGATAGTCGGAAAGGCTTCTGCTGCTGGGCATATTGTACGCCATGTTGGGGAAAGATGGCATCCCCGATTGCATGGTCATCATTGACTGGCGCGAAGGCAGCGCGGTCACAGCGGAGGCCATCATGGCGCCCGGCGGTGCCGGCGTCACGTCACATTGTCGCTTCAGCTGATCCACAAGGTCGTAGTTAGGCGGAATGAACATTATTCTCTCCTCAGTCATGTACATATTCTTGAACATGCAGGAGAAGTAGTCGACTTGCGATCTGCATTTCTCTTTGGCCGAGAACAGCTCGATTCCATCGGAGTCCATACACCGGACGAGCGTCTCGTTGGTGTGCGCGAGTCCCGCTAGGATCCCTCTCAGTGTGTTCATGTGATCGGAGAGCTCGTTCATTTTCGACTGACGCATTTTCTCTACCTTATCTAGGAGAAACTTCTCCCGGTCTTCGACGGCTTGCGCATAGCAGCGCATCGCCTTCCTTATCTTCATATTAGCCTCTGCAGTCTCCTTCTCGTACGCTTTGGATATAGCGACGGCGCGATCGATCGCTGTCTTGATCGCTTTGGTGCCAGTTTTGGTGTCCTCTATGGCCTTGAAGATGCCGACGCGACAGACGTCCGCAGCTCCCTTCATAGGGGTGTAGTGGTGGTCCTTGTGGACCCAAAGCGTACACTCCGGGCAGATGAAGACGATACAGGCCTCGCAGTA
The DNA here is from genome assembly GCA_955876795.1 of Eupithecia tripunctaria. Taxonomy (NCBI): domain Eukaryota; kingdom Metazoa; phylum Arthropoda; class Insecta; order Lepidoptera; family Geometridae; genus Eupithecia; species Eupithecia tripunctaria. Next base: position 1,425,893 of record OY041616.1, on the reverse strand, counting down.
GAACCTTAAGGGGTCGCCGTGGCGCTCGCAGTACATGGAAGGTACCTTCTCGTTGCTGTGGACAGAGTTGGGTCGCGCGCCGATAGGAGAGATCTGGTGGATGGGTAGGAGGGTGTGGTCGCTCATCTGGCAGTCGGAGGTGACCTTGTGGCAGCACTCGTGACAGAAGATGTCGTTGCACTCGAGGCAGCGCGTGGTGGGCGTGCGCTCCTCGCAGCGGAAGCAGGTGATCGACACGGAGGAGGATGTTCCGGGCGAACCGCTGGAGTTGTCCTCCTTGTGCTGGTGATTATTATTGGAAATGCCATACTCACGGCTGGTTCCGATAGGGTGGGGCATAGCCGGAGGAGCGGTCGACCAGATGTCGTAGGGCATGGCCGAAGAGGAGGCAAGCGAGGGCGCGGAGGGCACCGGCTTGGTCATGTTTTCCAGGAGGTTGCATAGGAGACTGTTGATCGAGAGAGGGTCCTCGGGCTCGGTAGAGCTGTGGCTGGAGGAGCCGCTGGCCGTCACCGTCGACGTGGATGGCAGACTCGACGCCAGCGACTGGGTTAGATTCGCGAACGACGTCATTCTCGCAGCCGCAGTCTATGTCATCAGAACTGGAATTAAAGAAAAGTAAACATAAAACATTTGGATTGACGACATTGGCACAAAAAATTTGGCTAACCAGTTTGACCATTGTGTCAAATTGTGTCCGTAAGGCAGGTAAAGTTTTTTCTGTCACTAATCCCTTCGACGGTAATGCGTGGCATTTTCAGTGGACTTTGAGCAACACAATGCAAATCAGCTCTTTGATATTGTATGACGGCAATCAAGCATCGCTTACCGTGTCCCTGCCTGTATTCAAGCCAGTGCATGCCGGGTGAACGAACGAACGATGGACAATTACGCATTAAGCATAACATGTCGTAGGTGCTGTTGTGTTTTAGAACAGGGTGCACTCTGACCATCTGTCAGTAAGCAATTACTTACTAGCAATTTATTGTTTTTGGCTCTATATGAAATACGGTTGCATAGCACTGTAGATGATAAAAACTTAGAGCCTAACTAATAAGACTAGAATCAAAAGAATCAATGAATGCATTATAATAATATCATAAAATAATTGTCTAGTCTAGACTATATAGCGGCTGGCTTTAAAGTCTAGACTTGGTTCTACAAGATACGAAAAAATATATCATTTCAATTTAATGACCTAAACTTCCTCGAAATGTACTTGTATGTAGGTATTATTAACACAACCTATATTCCATCCATCATAGTAATTTTATTTGTAAATTAATAGGCAAATTTTGCTATTCGTCAGTGTACTCCTAGCTATATTATTTACTAGCTGAGCCCCGCGGCTTCGCACGCGTTGTGGACACGTTTAAAAGTAATTTTTATCCCACGGGAACTGATTTATGGGATAAAATGTAGCTTATGTTTGATTCCAGGATTAGTATTCCTTATACAATTTCAGCCCGATCTGTTCAGTAGTTGTGGCGTGAATAGGTAACAAACATCCATCCATCCATCCATACATACATCCATACAAACTTTCGCATTTATATTATTACTGTGATATTATTTATAAATGACCGCAATACATAATCTTAAACCTTGACGTAGGTAGTACGTAATTAAATTGTTATTGCTTTTTGTATTTAATTATAATTCGATAGGTAATTAAAAACATTTATTTATTATCGACAGAAACAATAAATTTAAATATTTAAATAATACGCTTTTATTCCACATATAAAATCAACAACAGCATTGGTCGCTTAGTTACTTACATTTTACACACCTAAACAAACAACATCACCGGTCGTTTACCAACAAACTATCACTTTTCACTAATAAACTTAGATAAAAAACTAAAAACTACATATGGCTGAGAAGCGACTACAGTTTCGAAGGGCCCGGTTGCACTGAGCCCACTCAAATGGTGCAGTTTGCGAAAAAAATCATCCCAAAATCTTTTGTAACGCTCCCTACCACAACCTCATAGAATGTAGGTAGCTAGATAGAAAAGGACAGAATATAACAAATAGACAAGGGTGCGACTAGGTAAGATATCTCTGTCGCATTCCAAAAAATTCCATAATTTAGATAAGAAGGTTTGCTATGATCAGGGATGCCAGAGATAGAATAATTATGCAGTTAGATGCGTTGAGTTTTAGAAGGACTTAGTAATGAAAAAAATACGCGAGGTGAATGCGTAAACATACCTAGCATAGTTTGAATATTGGCCAATATTTTGATCACTTAAGAAATAACGATCATTTGAATCATAAAAAACGTAATTTAAGTCGCTGATGACGAAATAACAGAGAACTCAGAATAAAATGATTAAATACAAAATCAACGATATATAGAGAAAGCCCAAATTGATTCCAACTTTCTATCGATCGACGCTCAGTGGTAGAAAGGGGATGTTATCCCCATCAGAGAATTGAACCCTCACAGCAAGGTCGACAACCCTAGCCGCTTCCAACATTACCGTCGAGTAGCATAATTCAACATTTCACGGGCGGATGTGTGACGGAGACGGAGAATGTTGTAGCAACATTAGAGAGAGAGGAAGTGTTACAGAGATTTTGTATTTTGGGAGGCGCAGTGGCCACATGCGGAGCGCGACCTTGGCTCTACGGTGGAACTTGAGGCAGGTCCAAGGGACGCCATCTTGCTTAGCGAGTTCGCCCCCGCTGCCTATATCCCGAGGGTGCCAAAAATCGATGCCTTTCCCTTGTAGTAACCGTAAAACCCCTCCGTGGGCAACGAATAACCGACATAATACGTATAGCTAGCGAGTTTTGATGTTGGACCCGGAAAGGGAGCGATATTTGTCCGCAATCTACAGATCCACTCTTCAACTCAAAATTTCAACATTAGACTTCATTTATCTTTTAAAAACTCATGTCACAACACGATACCAATTTTTTTTGCGATAACTTGTGCTTTGAACTAGCTTTGTTCCTTGATCATAGAGCATGAAACTGCGCCGAAATATTAGAGAGCTCAAAACAGAAATCTTTCCATTATCCTGCCTAAATTACTTTGATGGAAAACGTCAGTCATGCTTGAAAACTTCTATGTAATAGCAAGATTACTTGAACCTATGCCATCTCCACCATTACCATTTTTTACCTTCTTAGAACTACATAATTCAACAGCTTACCTAGGCTATATCTAGACCACCAGTTACACCAGTTTTTCACGATAATAAGACAGCGTCCGATCCCCCATGTCCCATCGTCTCGACCACCAATGATAGTAAACTTGTATTGATACTCCGCTTGCACTGAAAGCTTGCTCAGTCCTTGCTTGAGTAACGCTTTACTATGGCATAAATGTCAGTCAAGCATAGATCTTTGACTGAACAAAGTTTCATACGGGCTATATCTTATCTGCAAGTTGGACTGATAAGTAAATTAAATAATCTTCCATAAAATTCAAGTTGATTTTTGAAATTCAAGTTCTTTTATTTTCGATTTCTTAGAAATTAAATTACCCATAGTGTAAAACTATAATTGTTGGTTGCTGGGTTCCCGCGTCAGAACAACTGAGTGCCGATCTGCAAATATTTATTTGTTTAGTGAGTTCTGGGTGTTTTTTCTATGTATAAATATGAAGTGTAGTGTATTAAGTATAATTATCAGTTTTCAAGTACCCATAAAGGAAGCTCTCTGTGTGATTTATCAAACATTATTTATTTATTTACCTCTAATAACCAAAACCTGATAAGTTAATTCCTGGTTAGGTAAATTCCTGTTCTAGCTGACTCAACTGTCGAAGGTCCATGACATGAACAATTCAATAATATATCAGAAAAGTAGATAGGTAGGTAGATTCCAAAAGATTAGATATGGATTTGTCAAAAATACTTGAGCTTTAATGTTTGGTGCTGATCATTCAAAAGGAATCTTCTGTCTAGTGCAGAGGGTTTATTTCACTATCGTTGCTCAGGGATCAATAACGGTGGCAATATATTGTAATACTTTAAGTTAAACCATTAACTAAAGTAAAGGCTGCCGTTCACCAGTTAAAAATCATGAGCGTGTCTATACTAGTAATTTCATTTCAACTAACAGAGTTAAATTTGTAAGCACATACATACAATAAAGTCATTTAGCAGAGACATTTTTCAGAATTTTCTATGATATGCGCCAAAACTGTTTTTACCTAATTACAAATTATTAAAACAACCAATCGAAAAATTGAAGACTAAAGAAATACTTCTAGGTTTCTTAGCAAAACCAAAACCGAAGAAAATACAATATGCTGTTCCTGAGATAAATAGCAAAATGTGTGCAGAACAACTATTTTTCAAAAAAATAAACAATCGTGTTTTTAAAACACTTATCTCAAGATAAAACATCGAAGTAACATTTCCCTAAATATGAAGGTGGTAGCTTTCACGGATTCCGAGATAAATCACGATTTTGAAGTAAATTGCCTATACTCTTTAGAGTAAGATATTTTTGATTCAACAAAAGCATACACCATGCTCACGGCAGACCGTAGTAATGTACATTATAAAGAAACTAGGTATTTCTATGGAAATAGGAACAATGGGTTCGCACAGGTCGTTCGTGTATTGACAGCACGCTTGCACCCTCAGCCCTTTCGAATATACTCGAGGGTAGAGGTGCTCAACCTTTGCAATTTACGAGATTTTACTACCCCACTGCCAAACTGCAGATGAAAATGAGTGCAACGGAAAATATGCAGTATATATGTTTATCTAGTAACCATAACACAAGCTCTGCTTAACTTGGAGATAGATGATGCTATATATGAATTGTCCAGCATTACTTTCGTTTCGATTCTGAAGCAATAAACTTACAAATCTACTTAACCGTTTGGCTAAGCATCACATAACTTATTAAAGCTCGCGAAAATACAGATACGTATGACTCGTTATCGTCTAGTGATATACATTACATACTTATATCACAGGTGTACTTTACTTACGCGTTACCCACCCCTCTACTAACCCTCGTACATTTCACAAAGGGCTTTACTATCACGCCAGCAAAGCTTTTGTACTAATAAGCAAATGTTGAGCATCCCTGATAAGCTAAAGAAACATCTACCTGAATCGCCATAATGGCAACACCGCTCAATGACAGACTTACGAGTAACATCGATTCGAGAGTTCGCTTTGTCTTTAAGTTTGTCATCGGGCTAAGAAAACAATGGGCAAAGTTATTTAGGATAGTAGAGCTCTAGGTACAGGATCCTTTGTAACCTACTTCAAGAAAGGAGGTTCTCAATTCGACTGTATTTTTGTTAAACAGACAAAAAATTGAAGTGAATTAAAGTCAATTGCATCTTATTTCTTGTTTGATAGTAATAACTATTTATCAAGCTGTTTATATAGTAAAAATTTGACTTGTCTAAGTACTTATTTTGTAAGTCTAAAGAAATAAACGATTTGACTTTGACTCTGACTTTGTTATTATTTCGTTACCTCGGAAAGTTTGACAGGGTGAACCGATTTTGATGATCTGATGTTATTTAAAAGCTGGTGCTTCGCTTGTGGTCACAATTTGGCCCAGTTCTGACAATGGCATCAATGAGAAAACTTTATAATTGAAGTCGGTTTATAGTTTTTTAAAACAAACTCAATTATTATGGGCCTTCGTTTGACCGCGATCTCACCGGATGGAAAGATGCGACAGACTACGACAGTGTGTCACTAGGGTCTGGAAGTCACCTATATTCATCCTTGTCTTGAAGAGTCCTAGGTTTTGAATCAACGTTTAATGTTTTACGACAAAAATTTTAAAATTGCCATATTTATACAAATTAAACGCGGGGGACCTAACGGATTTGGTTGAAACTAGGCCTAGATCTCAGTACTCAAAGGATCCCCGTGTGGTAATAAACTCGCATTAATTTGTTTCTTTTATTTGATTGTAACTTTTTTATTAAACGACTTATAAACTCGAATGACACAAATTTCAAAATAAATTCTTGGGTTCCTTGAATGAGAAAACTAGAGGCGAGTTGCTGAACTAAAGAGACAAACGTCAAGGTTTTTTCGTTACGGAATTTCTGGATTCGGTCCCCGCGCTCAAGGCCCGCGATAGAAGCTATGCAATAGCTTAAAACTATTTAGAAAAAAAAACATAAAATAGCAGTGTTTTAAAAGCGTTATCCTTTTAGAATCATTTATTAACTTGTTTACATGATGTAAGGTTGCATAGGTTAAGTAATAGTCTCAAACATGTACCCCTGGGCGAAAGTCTATTTTTTTCCAGAATGCTTCTATCAGGTATTTCGCAGCCACGGGGCCGGCGAAAACTTTGATCGATGACAAAATGTCTCTAAAATTTAATCAGCTAAGCATTGCAGGACAACTGGCCCTATGGTTGTTATACTCTATGCGACTGGCTAACATTGTCTCCGAAGACAAAACCACAAACCATCAATGAATAACCAAGTTATTAACACGCGCATCGACAAAATATCGATTCTAGTTTGAAAACAGACGAATTAAATGTTGAATGAAGGATTTCAAAACCCAAAATTGTGACAAACTTGTGCGATTTACTCCGATGATACCAGTAAGTTTAAACTATATATCACTTTATAATTTCTTTGTGTTTACTAAAATCATTTAGGATTCTGGAACCGAGAGACGAAAATAGAATATCTAGTTTTGTAACTAGCTTTGCACTTGTTTCTTTGGAAGCGAACCTACTGATTTATCGGATAAATAGTGTGTTTTTTCCCAGTGTTTTTTCCAAGCCTAAAACTATCTGTATGCAAAATTTCAGCTTGATCGCTCCAGTTTAGGTGTGAAGAGGTAACAAACATTCCTGAACCCAAACATCCAAACTTTCACATTTACAATATTTGTGTGATATGTTTGTTATTTCATATCGATATCCATGGATTTATCCGTCTTCATTTCCAATTTCTTTCGTTTCTTGCCATACATTGGTATAAGCATAGATAAATTAAACGTAAGGAACAGACGACGAAAAAATAAGGATATGTATTAGGAACCGGAAATAACACTATATCCGACGCGTTTTTATAAAACGAGATCCGATACCCGGAGGAACGCATCATCTGCTCCATAGAAGATTCTATGGCATAGGAAGTAAACTATGAATGACTAGCTGCGCCCCGCAGCTTCGCACGCGTTGTTCCTATGGAAATGTTTAACGGGGATTTTTAGCCCACGGGAACTGATTTATGGGATAAAAAGTAGCCTATGTTTTATTCCATGATTAGAATTACCTGTAAGAAAAATTTCAGCCAGATCCGTTCAGTAGTTTTGGCGTGAAGAAGTAACAAACATCCATCCATACATCCATACATCCATCCAAACTTTCGCATTTATAATATTAGTGTGATGTGATGGTACTGGAAGTTGCGGGTTCGCAAGGAAAAGTTAAGATATTAAAGATACTTTGATCTAAGGTTTTTGTAAGTATAGTGTGTAAGTTCTCACAATAGTCATTTGACTTGATTTTATTACTAGCAGCGCCTCGCGGTTTTACCCGTATAGTTCGCGTTCCCGTAGGAATCCAGGATAAAATATAGCCTATGCAACTCCCTGAAAAGTAAGCTTTTTAATAATGAAAGAATTTTTAAAATCAGTCCAATAGTTTCGGGGCCTATTCAATACAAACAAACAATAAAATCCTTCCCATTTTTATTATTAGTAAAGATGACTCTAGTACCGTTAGCTGGGATATTATTGGATTTCTTAGAAATCACGTAGATGGTTATAAAAAAACGTTATTTTCAAAAGGATAATAGCATAAAACCTTGCATCATTTTCTTTCTATGAAGAATTGAAGTTCAATTAGGTATTCTTATGGCGCTCATTAGGGAAGGCCTATGTCCAGCTGTAGACTAACACATGTTGTTGAAGGATTGTTAATCATCTCACCCCAAGCTACGGTACTAGATGACTGATATACATAATACCATACATTGCAGAGATACTTTTACTTTACATACACATACTAGAAAATACTTAAAACACCCGGAACTAATATACAGATCGTACAAACATTTGTTCACAGGCGGAACTCGAACTTGCAGCCTCCTAATTGACGAAGCACAGCATGAATTCCCTTATTATCGTATTGGTTAGACGTAATTTTTTAAAAGCTGGCGCGATCATCTTTTGTTTCTTTGTAAAATTACCGTCACTGCAGCGTTGACTTCACGTCTTATATGAAAAAACACGGTCGGAACAGTTAAAAAAGAATACCACACGTTTAAGATCGAATAGGTACTAAACTGAAAGTGTCTGAAGAAGGAAAGTACCTCTTTCTTTCCAAAGTGGCAAATTGTTGCTCGGAAGAAACTTTATAGCAACAATCGGCTAACAAAGGTCGCGGTTTTAGGGAATTCACAAGTTGAAAGTGAGATTAATCTTTATTATATTAAAACGTTTTGAGATGTTTCGGGTGTAGTGGTGTCGGTAGAGTAATGAAACGATGGATGGATTGTTTGATGATGAACTGATTTAAGAAGCGAGTCAATTATAGTAGGAGGTACTAGTTACGATAATTTACCTTTAGAAATTTAGCAGCTTTTGGTGGAATAAGTGAATAAGGGCTCCATTTATTGTTTTGTTCGGAAACAAAACAACAAATGATGATTTTGCGTCACAATTAACAATTGCGCAGTTTGATAAACAAAGAGGTAGGTATGACTTGGAAAATGTGTACCTAATCCTAGCGATTACATGAGTATTACCTACTACACAAGAGACAAACATACTAGCATTGATTGCTTAAGATTTTTAAGGATGGGATGTTTGTTGCCTGAAATTAGTGAACGGATGTAAACAGATGGCGCTGAAATTGGTAAATATGTAGAGAAGTGCCTCGAAAAATAACTCTAAACACCATTCCACGCAGTTTTCTACGTGTTACATAGGAAAACATAATTAGCCGGGATTATCCGTGACCAAGAAAGCATCTAGATTCATTTAGAAGTGCAGAGGGAATGATTTTGGATTTTTTCACGTGATTCTAGCTCTTGTAGATGTTTTTTCTAGTTTTCATATTGAAATAAAGTCAACGAATAAATGGACGATTCTGTAAAAACGTATCTCTTTTAACCCGACTTAAAAAACAGAAGAGGTTCTCAATTAGATTGTATTTTTTATATAACTACATACCTATATCAGTCATCTAGTACCCATAACAAAAACTGTACTTAGCTTATTGGGGCTAGATGATGCTGTAAGGATTGTCCCAGTTCAAAACATCAGTCACAATAAAAGCAAAAGTCTTATAAACAAATGATTTTCCTGAAGTTATTTAAAGTAATGAGGCATAGCAGCGTTGACCCAAACACGTTGCAGTGCCAAATCGGGCAGAAGCGAAGGTTATAAACAAAGAAAAGGGCGTCTGTCTGTTGAATTCTAATGTAGAACATGTTAATTGCGTTTGGCGACGTGTTTTATTATTGGACGGTTTAATAAATTTAGCTGTAACTGCGTTTGCTGCGACATGCTTGAGAGGTCCCTAGGTGGCTGGTAGGTATCTCAGATATGCCAAAATAGTAGTGTCAAACTTTGGTCACATCTGAGCTCATGCTACTGGTTTTTTTATACATTTATTCTTTCCGCTTTGTTGAAGATCCAGGGTTAATCAGTTGAGATTTAATGTTTTCATAATGTCCGATGTTTTAAAGGCGAGAAAAACGATGCGATTAGGTTTATATGGAACCCTTATTTATGAGATAAATATGCCTGGAAGGTACCCGAGAGTATTCAAGATGGCAAATTTTCATTTATTTAAAAAAATGTGAAACTGGCATTGACCCAATTTTGAAAAAATACTGGCATTATCTGGTACTCTACGAAACTAAAAATAAGATCCTGTATTTTTATGAGTCAGAGTCAGAGTCAAATCGTTTATTTCTTTAGACTCACAAAATAAACACTCAGACTAGTCAAAGTTTTACTATATAAACAGCTTCATAAATAGTAATTAATACTATTGACTCTAATACACTTCAGTTTTTTGTCCATTGACACCGATCGTTCCTTGTGGACGTCGTGCCGGCTACACGACTACCACGAAGAACGATCGGTGACAGGTAGAGTGGTAGTGGAGTCCTCCTGGTAAAGTTCGTTTATACTCGCACAAACCTATATGTACTAAGTTAAGCTGCAATAATGCATCAGTAGCTCCGTAAAAACTACCCATCAGGTCTAGGGTTTTATGTGAAAAATGGACCCGAGCAATCAACAGCAATCATTACGATGTCCCTTGCTTTGCAGTTAATGTTGATGGTAAAACATTTCCAAGAATAAATCAAGGTTTTTTTCAATCATTAGCCATAAGGAGGTTAGTATCAATTTAATTTGCAGGCGAGTACAAACAATCGACATACTACGGGTATATCACATTAATATAATAAATGCGAATGTTTGAATCCTAAAAACGTAAATTGGAGTATTGAAGATTGGTCAAAAGTTATGTTCTCCGACGAATCAAAATTTATGCTCTACAAGCACGATGGAAGACACAGAGTGTATCGAAGACCAGGGGAAAGATTCAAGCAAGCATGCATCGAAGAAAAAGTAGCCTACGGTGGTGGGTCTGTACTTGTGTGGGCCGGAATTTCTTCTGAAAGTCGCACAGAGCTGGTGATCATAGAAAACGGCTCTTTAACTAGCGTAAGATATGTGGAAGAAATCCTCAATGATCACGTTGGTCCATTTATGGTCAATTTAGGTGAGGATGCTATATTTATGCATGACAATGCCCGACCTCATACAGGTAGGATTGTGAATGACTACCTTCAAGAGATGAACATTACTCGTATGGAGTGGCCAGCGCGCAGCCCGGATATCAACCCGATCGAGCATGCTTGGGACGAGCTAGGCAGATGCGTAAAACAACGAAACCCTCCCCCAATCACGCTTCGTGAGCTCAAAATTGCTCTCACAGAGGAATGGGAGAATATTCCCCAAAATCGTATAAGGAACTTTGTGTACAGCATGCCAAACCGCGTAAACGCAGTAATGGAAGCACGAGGAGGCAATACGAAGTATTAAAATTCAAGAAAATCGTAATAAAGTTCAAAAATTTCATGTTTCCTATTTTTGTTTTAAGGAGAGATCAGCAGTTTTTTTCTTTATGTAATTTTGTGTTAATAAAATGTATGGTGACTCATATTTTTTTTACTCTCATTTAAGGAGTATTACATTGTCTATTAAATACAATTTATTGCATTAACCTATCATTTTTAGTTTCCGAGATTTTTAACATTCTTTAAGTGACCCGGATTCATTGCTCTCGAGTGTAGATGTATGAATGGATGTTTGTCCTAACCTTCACCTACCACCTAATCTACACCTACCTTCACGCCAAAACGAATAAACGGATCGAGCTGAAATTTTGCATACAGTTTATTCTAATCCTGGAATCAAACATAGGTTGATTTTTATTACATAAATCAGTTCTAGGGGTTAGAAATCACCTTTAAACGTTTTCATGGGAACAACGCGTGCGAAGCTGCGGGACGCAGCGTATTATAAAAACGAAAGTTTATATAGATTTATGTTACCTCTTTACGCCAAAACTATACAACGTATCAGGCTCAAAATTTGCTTCAGGTAATTTTAATCCTTGAATTGAACATAGGCTAGTTTTTATTCCTTAAATCTGTTCCTATGGGATATAATCAACCTTAAAACGTATCGAAACCGCGAGTCCTACTAGTTTGATAAAAAGCAAAAACATTCCCTCAAATGAAAAATACATTTCTCTATTGATCGAGCATACCCTTTAGCAAGCAAGGGGGACATATTAATGAGAACATACCACCGGAAGATCTCGGACTCAACATTTATGTGTGAAACTTGACGTAGATTGAAATAGATACATACAAGATTAAAGTTCCTTCTGTAGCCTAACCCAGGTAGCAACATAGATATAACAAAGATTCCTGCAAAGTTCCTGTTCTTTAAGTAAGGAAGCATCCTATCCTCGGACGCTAAGCGTTTCTATCGTTACGTATAATTTATATCTATACACATAGGTTTAGAATAACGAGGGACTTCGAAGGGGAAGCCTACTTGGCGCATGCGATCTCGAGCCGAGGCTAAGCAAACCTTATCAAGGATTACCCATTTACAACAATATACATTGAAGAAATCAATAGTTTTCCTGCGAGGACTTATGGACTCGGTTATGGAAACCTGTTTCGAAATATGAGAGCTTTAAGAATGTAATCTACCTGGCTGGAGCAGTAGGTTAGTAACCTTCCGCTTACGGTTGCGATGAAAAACTTTGTGGCGCAGATGCGCTCTAGATGCTTTTTTTAATCGCATTTTCTTTGTTGTAGTTTTATGTGGGATCGGAGGTTCGCTATGTTTTAAATATGAGCACAAAACCATTGGTTGTGCGCAAATATTGGATGTGATTTTGCGTAAAAAAGGCCCGTATTATGAAAGCTTCTACAAGCACTACACTACTTATACAGTCATTACGTGAGTTCTACTCAAGCTTAGAAGCACTGCTCAAGTAAATCTTTATTAAAGAACGTAATTCTGAAGCAAAATCTCTACTTGAGTGAGTATAGGGTTTTGCCTATGGTCTACACATTTATCTAGGCGGAAAACGTTCCTTTACGACCTGACTATCACAATTTATTTTTTTGAGCTTTTTTGTTGTTTTGATGGTTTTTGTGAAAAGAAACGCAAACATTACTAACATTTTTGGCATTTTATTTAAAAAAAAAAGCTTCGGCGAATAGAAATCCTTTCCAAGCCTTACCCAAGCGTGGTCCGAAGATAGTCAGAGATATGAAAGATTGAAATCGTTCAAAAATAGGCAATTACTCAAGTAATACGTTTCGAACGCATAGTTACTTTACTTGAGAGTTACATGGGTGAGTGTAGATTTTGACATGAGTTCTTAAAATTAGTCTTCATTCAAAACTATACATGAGCATCACTCAAGCATAGTTGGATGGCATCTGTATTACTTTTACAATTACTGAGAACAGGTTAAAGAACAGTACTCACGCAAAACAGGCGATATTATCGTTGTTGAATTTGATTCTTCGTTCTCTGGCAATGATTCGATTTTACATACTCTAGGATTAATGGATTCAATTTCACGCGAAGCTGGTCCGTGAACGTATGCATAAAGGGTCGCAAACAAAATTTAATTCTGTGTCAATGACAACTCTAGGAACAATTGATTCGATTCGCGTAGCACTATTCCTCAGGGTGGTCGAAAACGTAATGAAAAATTAAAGGGTTTGCAAACAAAATATCAACTCTGTTTTCTATAGAGTTGTTTGAAACAAACAGAAACAACTTTTGTTCTTTAAAAGTAAATTTCTTTTGTAACAATGAACCTCTTGAATTTGTTATAAACTCTTTTTAAGATTTCATATTTTCCTTATTGTTTGTTGAAAGAGTAATTTTTTTGGGGTTTCATTTTAACCAACTACAATAAATTATTTACGAGATTTTTGGAATTACGCAATTACCTACATTAATGATGACGCGCGAACAGTACCCAGTTGTTGCCAATCTTTGTCGTTAGGTAAATTTTTTCACAAAGTTCATAATGTAAGACGATTGTAAGACTGAAAGACGACCTCTGTGGCGCGGTGGGCGAAGGTCTGCCTGCGATGCAGGATGTTGCGTGTTCGATTCCCGCCTCGCAACAAATGTGTGTACGTTATGCAGACATTTTTTCAGGGCGATCTGGATATTTACTATGTATAGTAAAAAATATCTATTTATGTAGTGTATTGTATTATGTATATTAGTTATATAGTACCCATAACACAAGCTCTGCTTAGCTTGGGGCTAGATAATGCTGTGTTATTTATTTATTAATGCCAGATTTAATGTACCTAGTACCTACAGATGGAGTCCTATTAAGTTTGATGCCAATTTCTATGATCCAAATGACTATTTGAATCATGGAAAAAAATTAACAACTTCTTTATGATAAGAAAAGCTTTAAAAAATAAATTTTTAAACTGTAGTCCATTTCACAGTTTTGGTTGTTCTTCTCAAAATGAATTTATGTAGGACTAAATTCGTTTTGTCACTGCCAACTGTTGCAAACTATCTACAGGTAGCTGAACTGATCCATATAAAGACGCTGGCATAGCCCCGCTCGTTTTGACCAGTGCTCAGATTTTTAAAGAGCTTTGCAGAGTCTCCAATGGGGGCAAATGTGTAGCAAATGTGCTCTATCGAGACCTGTATATAATTTGCGCCCCTGGAGATCCTGGCCTAATCTGTCGCCGCACCCTCACGGATGTCCTCGGAAGATGAGAAGGTGCAAGTATGTCGGCACGTAGCGTCCCACACAATAGGCCTCTCAACTCCCATGGGACTAGTGTCATACTGTCAGGCCTCTTACCATCATCTCGCAACAGACCATTCCGTTCGAGAATATTCAACATTTTGATTAGATGATTTCCATGGTTGTTAATTTATATTGGGTGAAACACAGCCAATGCTAACTTTTCTAGAATATTTCCTAATGAAATGGACTATATATTATCATGTAAGAAATAATTTCCTATGACGCTGGCTTAGAATTTGCACCATACCAACTCTGCCCGTGGGTGTCGTAAGAGGCGACTACGGGATATACGGAATAATTCTACCACCGAGCTGCGATCCTAAACCCGCATGCCCAGCGTGGGGATTATGGGCATTCACCCAGACCTCTCTCAGGGCTCTACGAGCCCATACAATATTAATGTCAGAATTGTAATGAGTGAGACTAATTGTCTCTTTATTGCGTCCAAGTATTCAAACGCATTGTTCCGAACGGAATGTTTAAAGGTGATTTCTACCCCACGGGAACTGATTTATTTATGGGATAAAAAGTAGCCTATGTTTGATTCCAGGATTAGAATGTTCTTACCTGTATGTAAAATTTCAGCCCGATCCACTTAGTAGTTTTGGCGTGAGGAGGTAACAAACATTCATACTTCCATTTATAATTATTAGAGTGATATATGACAGATAGTGGTAACAGCATTAAGAACTTAATAAGTTCAAATCCTTAAGGGTTAAGCTTGCCTTTGTACATGTCTTTTATTTTGTTTTATTTGTGTACAACAAAGATTGTAAGATTAAAAATAAAATCCCACTTATACAAATTTTGATCGAAAGTATTATCTAGAATTTTATAAGCCATACTTAGTCATAGTCTATTTTTAGTGCAAAATAATGTAAGCAAAGGAAGTTCCTGTAAGTAATGTTAACATTGTATAGATTTTTATTATAATTATTAAGCACCTGGTAAGTTATGTAATGTTAAAGATTTTATTATTTATTATTCAGAATTTTATTGTTTCTATTTTTATACATCAAATGTTTGTAATATGGTTTTTATTATGTACATAACTGAAATAAAGATATATTCATTCATTCATTCAATAGCTCCACCAAAGACCGCATCTAATTATGTCTAAACAGCCGATTATAGATGTGTTCTACAAAGCAAAAGTATTGATAAAAACCACAAGGAATGGCAAGGCTACCCGATATTCATCAGATTGTCTTGGATTGTACATAACTGTAGTTATCCTTAAATTTGCTTAAAATACTGTTTGACTATAGACATATGTACTTGAATTAAAATACTTACCTCTTATTGAGCCAGGTACCAGGTGAGAACACTGTGTCTGGATAAACCTAACATACCTTATTTCTTATTTGATAGTAATAATTATTTATCAAGCTGTTTATATATTAAAAAAATTACTTGTTGAAGTGCTTATTTTGTAAGTCTAAAGAAATAAACAATTTGACTCTGACTCTGACTCTTGACTAACCAAAATGTAATATTGTTTAATACCTAAATAAATTTTAATAATAGTTGTAATGAAATTAATGGCCCCTTATCAATAATATTTGACACCAGGTTTCTGGGTGTGTGTATTAAAAATCAAATAATATCTATCTAGATGTAATTAATTGTTATAAATAAATCAGTCATCTAGTACTGCCCATAACACAAGCTCTTCTTAACTAGCACTATTTATTTTATTATATTTATCTTAGGGATAAATATTTGTCCAAAAGTTTTATTATGTGTTATGTGTTTTATTTTATACATATATTATTTATCTACTTCCTTAGACTATTCTGTGTGACAGATTGTTGACATTTAATTATTTTTGAGGGTAGTAAGCTAGAATGTAAGAAGTATAGACAGAGACATAGTTATGAGCTTGCAAGCTTACAGCAAACCAACCAATCAATATTTTAGTTGATGCTCCTGTCTCTATTATGATAGCTAGCCCAGAAATAATGAAATCTACTTGGCAGATCCGCCTGAATTAGCGTTTAGAACTGGGAGATTTCATAATAAAGTCGATTTTAATTGATCGTTTTGTTTGTGATGATTGTCTCATGGGAGTATTGACTCGTCGTCAAGATTCCGCCGAACACGCGCCGAATGGTATATTGTGTACCAATATCATTATTATTGTTTGTGCAGCCAAGATAACGCAGCAGAATCTCGTTCGAGAAGGCAATCACCTAGTGATTCATCATTTTTACACTCCTACCGTCCGACACACAGACCGACACTCACCAAATTATTTCCAAGCTTTGTGCGAGATCGTCGATATCACATTCGAGCATACGTATTACGCATCAAAGCGTAAACACTTTCCTTTTGTCCATTTAACGTATAAATTATAAAGTCCAGTCACCGATAATTTTTCAACTAAATATTTTTTTGACCTTTTGCAGGTAGATTGCACTGAGATGCTTTATTAGTCTTAAAAGTTTTTTTCGCTTTGAGCGACGTATTCAATTATTGTATTGCACTATTTCATAATGACTCTGGTGTTTCGATTGCTTTTTAGCCCGCAATTGTCGTTTATTTTCATTTATTTACCACAAAATACACCATAAAAACACAGCGGTGAATGAACGAGGCAATTGATTGAAGAAAGGAAAATTGTTTTCTTGTCTATAGTTGTATGAAAAGTCGATGACACGATAGTGATGCACCTTATCCGGATCTTGCCGAACGGGTTGATTCAGCAAGAAAAAAAACATTCTCGAAGTACTCTGTGCTCAAAGAGCGAGTAGTTCATTCGCCATAGACAAGACAACATTAATTAAAAATGTCAATGTCAAATTCTCGCGCCCAAAATAGCTAGCCTTGCATTTCGTTGCATGTTTGTTGTGGTTTTTGAGTGTAAACAAGTGATAAAGAAATATAAAAAGTCAGATAAATCTGTAAAAAGTTATCAAAAATGTCTACTCCATCGAAGCGGCCGTCATCTCAAGCCTCATCTGATACGCCGACACCGTCGCGACCGACTCGATCCTCACAACAAGTTGTAGTCCCGGAAACTCCGCAACGGTCAACAGGAACACCTTCAAAAAGTACGTTATACTTATACTTGTTTCAATAATTACTCAAAACCTACCATAATAATAAAATAATACACGTTTTATAACCAGTAGGTACCTACCTGAAAAATTACAGTACCGACAGCATAACCTGTAGGAAGCTAAAATATAATAATAGTACGTTATCTGAATTTGTAGGACGTACTAGTCAACCTATTAATGTATGCCTGCCCTGGGTTTCAGCCGCCAGGAAGTTCATTTTCGTTCGTCTTCTTACATACTTCATATCACGCTTCATTGTATGAATTATTTGCAGATGGGACTCCTCGAACGCCAGGCACTCCGCGTGGCACTCCCCGCACCCCTCGTGGCACCCCCCGCACCCCTCGGGAGCCAGGCACATCACCTGCCAGAGCTTTGGCCTCCAGTCCTCTTGGTATACCTTCTAAAACTTATTTAATTAGACAGTCAAACATCCCGAGTTACCTTTCCTTGGTCCTAGCTGAGTGCTATCTACCTTATGGATCAGAATTAAGTGTCTATTGTTGAAAAACATTAAATGATATAGATACTGATTCTTAGAAGTGAAATCTCCATGCATACATTTATATTGGTTAGCTGTAATACAAAATACGTACCTACAATCCTAATGACTTCAATAATTATAGAGACAAAGCAATCATCTTTATCATCATCATCATCTTATAGATTAGACATGTGTAACTCTTTAGTGAAACGACTCAGTGAACCGAATTAGCGAGAGCCGAAAGATTGGAACAGTTGTGAAGAAATAAATGATTTAGGTACTGGATCTTACAACTGAAAACTCCATGTGTATACATTTATATTGGTTAACTGTAACACAAAATACTTACCTACAATCCTAAGGACTTCAATAATTATAGAGACAAATCTGCAATAGGGTATATGCATAGATTTTTTTTACTGTTTTAATTGATTCTTTAGGTCATTATTTAACCGAGAAATGATAAGACGCTCACTGAATTTCGCATTAACAAGGTAAAAAATCAAATCAAAACTACAATAATTTTCGGGTGATAAAAACGCTGCCATATTGGCGCCATGTTTATTTGACGTCGACGTTCACACTTGATTAAAACCTTTTGTGACGACCTCGGTAGTGATCATCTCAGGAAAGAGGTTTTCCGAAAAAACTGAAAATAATCGACAATATGAAATGTGAAGTGGGCAGAATAGTGTCAAATCATGGTGCAGCAAGCAGAATAAAAAAAGAAGAAATGTGTACAGTGATGTCACGTCCACTCTAGTCAATGGCGTAGCGTTTTGAAATTTTGCGATTGAGATTTAAAATATTAATTTTTCAATGGTTAAATCACACTAATATTATAAATGCGAAAGTTTGTATGGATGTATGGATGGATGTTTATTACCTCTTCACGCCAAAACTAAGGAACGGATCTGGCTGAAATTTTGCATAGAGGTAATTCTAATCCTGGAATCAAACATAGGCTACTTTTTATCTCATAAATCAGTTCCCGTGGGATAAAAAAATCACCTTTAAACGTTTCCATAGGAACAACGCGTGCGAAGCCGCGGGGCGCAGCTAGTTCTACAATAAAAACATCTCAAAATGCAAAAATAAATATGTAGATATGTTTCTATATCAATAGAGAATATGTATATATTTTTTTAGCCATTTTGAAATCACATGCATATACCCTATTATCATTACCATCATCATCTTAAAGATAGTTATGGCATACTTATAGATGGATATATATATAGGATAGGGTAATGATTAATGTTTGCTTTTTATGCATATATGTATCTGCATAAAATGCAAACATTAATCATTAACCAAGAAAATTATTTAATTATTATTATTATTATTTAAATTATTATTTATTTATTGAAGAAAAATAAATGATATTATTATTATTATTATTAACCTATGATTAGAACCACATTTATTAAAAACCAAGACAAATATGACATTCTGACACAACCGGTAGTGCTCATATGCATTTTATTCTGCTGAGTGTTGTTCTGTAAAGTTATTGTGCAAACATTTGTATGGAACAAAATTCCAGCTTATCTTGCATTTTCAGTTTATTGACTTTATAATTTGCAAGAATATCATAAATGACAGCGATCGTGTTCAGTTGTTTTTTTGTGTTATCATGAATAGGATTCATTCAATCATGTCTTCTTCCTTAATAGGTTAGTAAATTCTATTTTATTTTACAATTTAAAAAAAACTAACAGCTAGGTATTCATAATAACAAAGATGGTGGGTAACTTACGGCTAATTATAACTTTCCACAAAAAACTAAATGAAATTCAAATAAACGGTTGAAGAATAGATGGCATGTTTGGTATAAGCAAATAATAATAAAACTAAGTTACAATGAGTACTTACACCTACCTATTCAAAATATAAACTACAAATACTATTCCTTATCCATCGAGTTTATAATATTAGTAAACAAACCACAATACAAATAACCGGAACTCACTTGCTTGGCGTCGACTTTCAGATGTAATTGAAAGCAATATTTATTAAAGGAAGGGTCTTAAATCGACTAGTAATGTAAATTACGTAAAAAAGGCCCCGCCGACAAAGTGAATTTTAGGTTAAGTATCCATGGGCAGTTTGTTTACTAAGATTCTTCAAGCTCGATGGATAAGGTATAATTATGTTCCTGTTACGATCACAAAGCAGTCTGTTTTCCAGGAGTGTTTTATCGTATCAATTTTTATTCAGCAATAGTGGTTGTAGCTGTACTGAGTTCACACACTAATGTGTGAACTCAGTACAACTGTGTGAACTCAGTACAACTGTGAACTCAGATCTAGATTGGACCAATAAAACAGATACCATAAACGGTTCTGTTCAAACTGCAAGCTGTTTAAAAAAATAAAAAATATAAAAAACCTTTTATTCCGTAACCTCAAGCTGTTCAAGCTGTTTTGGACTCTACATTTTGTTTGACCCTGAGATAATTAATATCTCCGCACTCCAAATTATACCCAATTTCATAGCAAAGACAAAGACAAGCCTTTTAAGATCATTATACAATTTTTTCATACAAAACAAGACATTTATTTTTATTTTTATTGCTGATGGATGAGCGTTTGGCTACCAACTCACTTTAAGAAAGCGAAGACAATAATCAAGATCAGAAATTATGGGAAGTAATTTAGAGAAAATATTTAGCTTATGTATAACCAATCACATAAGTACCTAAGCTATTGAGCCGCTGAGGTAGAGAGCCCTCGCGTCAAGTCTCGAACTTATTTAGAGCGAGAGGTTGAAATTAAGACTACTTGTAATTTACGGAGACGCTGCGCGTGCAGCGGCCTCGTCATCGCACGCGTAAACACAAACATATCGCAATAAACGTTGATGTTTATGAATAGGCGGGGCGTGAAGACCGGCGTTGCCGGGTGCGACGTGTCAAATTAAACAAACGCGTGTAAAAACGCTCTTCCGTAAACACACTATACCAACCTTATTTCTTGTTTAATAACTATTTATCAAGCTGTTTATATAGTACAAATTTGACTTGTCTAAGTGCTTATTTTGTAAGTCTAAAGAAATAAACGATTTGACTCTGACTCTGACTCTAACGCCATATGTTTGAAAAAACCTACTTGCTGTAAAATGCTATCACTCAGTTGACGAATTCCTATCCGACAAACGACTGCATTATATAAAACAAGATCAATGACCTCGATACCTATGTAATAATAATTAAACAACCTCAGTTTTCTAATTTAAATTACTTGACCTTGTTTGTGAAATAATTATCTAATATCTACCTATCCTATCTAATTTTATTCTGCCATTTTATATGTATAAATTCTTTTGCAGTGCCCTACAGGGTACATGTACTATTGACCTAAGCATACAGCCCTAAGACCTAAGCTGTATACCATGTATAATCAGCAAAAATTGTGCCTTACCACCACTAGGGTGATTTTTCTGTGAAGTGAATAGTTGCCAACCCCGGCTTGCTCGATATCTTTTGTTTTAACGCAAACCAAAATAGTTTCAAATTGGATAGGCATTACGTTTGGCGATGGTACCTACATGTGACCAAATAGATAAATAATGAATTTAGTGTGGCCTCGCCACTGCACGCGCCGCTGCACTCCCCGCGTCGCCCTAAACAAGCCTTAAGAAACTAGGTCTAACAAAACACTGTACTGTTACTAAACTTTTGAAATAAACGTTTGAATATAAACATTTTTATGTCTTCTTGCTAGCTACTAGCATGAAAGGTACGTGACATTCAACACAGAAGCCTTAAACTAGGTACTTAGTTGTATAGCCCATATTTATGTTACCATATAATCTGTTTGTACAAAGATTAAGTTAACTTTAAGACCACCTTGTAATTTTTAAGCTATAGCTTCTATCGCGGGCCTTGTAACGAAAAAACCTCACGCTCCCCACTCCGACTGGAACAGCGGTGATACTTTTTAGTTTCTGCCATCTATCGATGAATAGGAGAACTTTTAATGACTTTTTGAAATATGACGTTTGTCTCTTTAGTTCAGCAACTCGCCTCTAGATGGCATTGCAATAGCTTTACCGCGGCAGTCCCCGAGTGCCACACGTCTTTTTTATTTAAAATAAACATTACTCTTATTCTACAGGAACAGACATAGACATGAGCTCCCCACTAAACTACGGTACACCGAGTTCTCTCAGCACCCCTCGGTCGCTGCTCCGAGGGGCCATGACCCCCGCGAGGCAGCGAGCTGATCTGAGATCTCATCACGTGGCACCCAGCGTGCCGGCCCCCACGCCTACCAGGCAGGTGAGTCCTATCTTCAAAGGGTACCACTTTTCGAAGCACATTAACCCTTTAAAGGGCTTCACACACGGCAGTTTTAATGTATAATAAATAAGGCGCATGTGTTTGTTACCTCGGAACTTTTGATTGGGTGGTCCGATTTTTATGATTGTTTTTTTTTTATATGAAAGCTGGTGCTTGCCTTGCGGTCCCATTTTAATTTTGTTCAGTTCTGACAATTGGATCCATGAAAATTCACGAAAGAGCTATTTAAGTCTATTTATAGTTTTTAAAACAAAATTCTTATTATTACGTTAATACAGGAAAATTTAAAAATCCATCGTATAGTTTGTGGTATCTATTATAAGTTATTTATTATTACTTCTGTAATAGTTTCATTTTGTGCTTAATTTTTAACCGACTTCAAAAAAGGAGGAGGTAATCAATTCGACTGTATTTATATATATATATATATATTTATGTTTCTTACCTCAGAACTTTTGACTGGGTGGTCCGATCTTCATGATTCTCTTTCTATATGAAAGCTGGTGCTTACTGCGTGGTCCTATTTTAATTTTGTTCTGACAATGAGATCCATAAAAATTCATGAAAAAACTATAAAAGTTGAAGTCGGTTTATAGTTTTTTTAAAACCAACATTAATTATTTGTGTAATCGACAAAAGAAAAAAATGTGTCCAATATCGTATAATAATCTAAATCTGAGATTGTCGATTTCTGTTGTTTTAGAATTAGCTAAAATTAGGATGTACGAATGTCAAATAGACGATAGCTTTTCAAATTGAATAGTTATCTTCTATTTGACAAAACTAGCTATAATATAGAAATCGCTAGGAACCGATTAAGGAATCGAAATGTACCTATCGTTTTACATTCCTAAATCCTAATTTTAGCGAATTATAAAACAACAGAATCGACGCCAGTATTTGTAATTTTTTAAAACAACTATTATTATAAATTTTACTGTTTTTATTGCCACGAAATAATATAGATTCTTGGAACACTATACATAACATTTTACAATCTTCTCAGCCTACGATGTAGGAACGCGAAGATATCTGTCAGGGGTATTTTGAGCCACTTCAGCGCGTAGTACACGGCCGGCATCAGCAGACTGACCTTCAGACATTGCAGAGTGGTTCTGTTCTCTTCAGTTTCTGGAATGTTCGCTAACACCTTGAACGTTCGGCGGAAGGCTTCGGTAGCTGGTAGCGCGGCTTTCTGGTACAGAAATATAATCTTTTAGGGTTTTATATATTACTTAGTCAGCTCGATATTTAATTTTAATTTAATTTTCTCTATTGGCACACAAAACAGAAAACAATCAAGACATGAATGACATTGACTTACAAAATTATAACTAAGGTTCTTATGCTAGATTGGATTCCTAAACATGCATGCACAACATGATTCCAACATATTCTGACTAAAAAAAATAAAGTAAAAGAAGTTAAAATATTTAAAACTTAATTAAATGTGAGATGTAGAACAATAAATATAACAATAACCTAGTATTACAAGATAATTAAATAACGAATACCATTTTTTTTTTCAAATAATACGATGAATACTAAATACTAATAATAATAATATTACAGAACTAAGGCCTACCTAAAATCAAAAGACTCAAGAATTATTCTGAAATGAGATCTGAGAGCTGATATTCTTTAATCTCACACTTTTTCGAGCTGTATTCGAGAATGGCGCTATTTTAAAACCTTGGTACCAATATTTTTTTTAACAGACTTCAATAAAAGGAGGTAGTTCTCAATTCGACTGTATTTTGATTTTTTGTAATGTTTGTTACCTCAGAACTTTTGATTGGGTAATCCGATTTTGATGAGAAAGCTGGTGCTTCCCGATCCATGAAAAAAACCATGTAATTGAAGTCGTTTTATAGTTTTTATAAAACAAACTAAATTATTTGGTATAATAAATGAGAATTGATTTTGTTTTAAAAAACTATTTCAATATAAACAAATAAAAAAAGAATCATCAAAATTGGAAAAGAAATAGAAGTCAAAAGTTCTGAGGTAACAATAATTATAAAAAACTTTATTGAAGTCTGTTAAAAAGAAGACACTTATCAACACAGTGGATTTTATTATCTAAATAAATGAAATTAATTATTAATATTAGACCGGATATTGAAGTCTGTTAAAATTGAAATAAATGGGTCACGTAGTATGGATACGTCAGGCTGAATACACAAGTAGATCCATTGTATCCCAGGAAAGGATAGATGTCTACAATAAAAGAGCATTCCACACAGAATTTTATAGCTACACCGTATCCATCGAGCATATAAAATTTTAGTAAACAAACTACGACACAATTATTAAAAATTTACTTGCTTTGCGTCGATTTTTAGATGTAATTGTAAGCAATATTTATTTAAGGAAGAGTACGGAGCCCTAAAAACAATGTAGTATATCAGCTCCCAGCTGCTCGTCTCTACCTCTATTAAATAAATAACTTTACCTGTATAAAATAAATAAATTTACCTCCATAAAATAAATAACTTTATCTGTATAAAATAAATAACTTTACCTCTATAAAATCCACGTTGAAAGCCTGTGCTCTACAGAGAGGGCACACAATGAAATCCGGTCGATCTTTGACGTCCCAGTATTTCTCCAAGCATCCTTCGCAGAACCTAAAATAAGATAAATATAAAGGGTGTTTGTTACAACGTTTGCCGTATGAACAGGGGGTACGTGGAAATAAATGCAACAGCTTGGTGGCTTTTTTAACCCTCATAAGCCTCCCGCTTATTTTAAGATTTTTTTTAAGAAATTTCGATTTTTTTTTCTTAAATTTGAAATACTTTGTACCGTAACTTATTTTTTACTAAATAAAATGGTTGACAATCTCTTTAATTCCCTTCTAGCATGTTAGCCCCTCACTAAATAGTCCAAATTTCGGAAAAAATCAATAATTACGAAAGGTCCGCCTGCGACGCAGGAGGTTGCGGGTTCGATTCCCGCCTCGGGACAAATGTGTGTACGATCTGCAGATACTTGTTCAGGGCGTTCTGGATGTTTTCTATTTATAATAAAAAAATATCTATCTATGTAGTGTATTATATTATGTATATCAGTTGTCTAGTACTAGATAGTGGGGCTAGATAATGCTGTGTGAATTGTCCAGCATTATTTTCATTTTCTTTTCAATTCTTAAAAATAGGCGGGAGTCTTAAGAGGTTTTGAAAAGGCGGCAAGCTATTGCAAACATTTTGTTCCACCTACCCACAGTTTTCATAAAACATAAATATGAACAAACATTTCAATAAAAACAATAGTCTAAATCAGAAAAAGAAATAAAATCGAAGAATATAAACAAATTAGAACTAGTACTTTCAATTGAAACAATTGAGCTAACTGCAATCTATTGCAAACAATCTTCAGGTAGCTCAACCGATCCATATTAATACCAGTCAGAAGCGTCCCCATGACGCTGGCTTCTTTCCCGCGGTATGGCAACACTGATACGAATTAATAAAAACAGTATTAAAAATAATAATATAGAAACACGACGATTGCAATGAACTTACAAAAATTGTTAACAACTTAAAGCGTGCGAAGCAACAGGCAGATGCGATGTTATCCATCATTCATCATCAGCCTATATTAGTCCACTGCTGGACAAAGGCCTCCTCTAGCACTATAGCGCCCTGTCTTCAGCTTGACCCATCCAGCATCTGCCTGCAGTCTTTCGCAGATCGTCATCCCACCTGGCCGGAGTGCGTCCTACACTACGTTTGCCGAATTGCGGTCTCTACTCAAGAACTCGTTTACCCCTGGTTGTCGGTTCTACACGAGATATGGCTGGCCCATTGCCACTTCGGCTTGCTAATTCTTTGAGCTATATCGATAACTTTGGTTCTCTGTCGGATGAACCTATTCGTTACGCATCCTATCCTTCAGAAAGCCTCCGAGCATAGCTCTTTCCATAGCTCGACTTTGATCTGTGTTCCGTAATCAACATGTTACGTAGAGAATACCTACTTATGCCCGCAGCAGACCAATGAGGCCGGGTCGTGTATAGAAGACAAACAAATCCTGCAGCTGCTCCGAATAGAGGAGTTCCGACTGTGCATGCTAGTCCTCGAGAACTCACGGCTGTGCGCACTGGTCTTGGGGAACTCACGGCCGTGAGTACTCGCTATCGAGGACTCGCGGCCGTGAATTTCTGTTCTCGAGATTTCGGGGCAAGAGGTGTCTAACGCCAATTCGTACTGGGACTCTTCCATTTAGTGTATTTTCGAAAATGTGGTACTAATTTAGGTGGAGCTACATAGTTTTAGTGTTGAAATTTGTGATTTAGTTGTGGTTTTATGGAAAAGAAAATTAACTGGGTCTACGCGGAGTTGTGCGGGGTTTTGTTGATTTTTATGGCATGTATTGAATGACGTATGATGGCATTGGCAGCTCGTTGTCAGAAGTGACTTTTAGCATGCTAAAAGCGATCTGGGAAATAGGTATTATCTACACTTAAGTCTATGGCCGGTCTGGGAGAACCATCTATATAAACTCTATGGGGAGAACGAAGTGAAACATTCGCTGCGGCCCGTTTTTTGTCAAGACTATCAGCGTATCAGCATCAGCACTCAAAGTCGTGCCGAATTCTTTGAACGTGATAACGGCTATACCTAAGTAAATTTGACAGTTCGTTCACTGGGCGTTCTGAGCCCAAAGATTTCGCCGGATGTGACATCATCTATGTTGTTTCGCTATCCAGTTGATAGCGAAACAACATAGATGATGTTGTTTCGCTATCAACACAAGCACTACCAACTCAATTGTGGTCCACACTACCCAAAGGTGGTATAATGGTGAACTAACACTTTTATGCTGCGGTCCGATAAAAACGATATCGATTTGAGCGCTCACAAAAGTAGTCCGTAGATCTGGTAGCGCGTCTTCTTTGTTAAGAGTGCAAAGTTGCTTTTTAACCTCATGCTCAATTTTCATGACCGAGCAAAGAAAGGATTCTCAAATTGAATTACGAGCGTAGCATTATTTAAAAATTTGAATCCTGTCCTATGCGTTAGCGAGGGAATCAATCAAGAGCACGAGGTAAAAAATCTTTGTACTCGAGTGCAACACGTAACTTTTCATCCCATTCCAGCGAGGAAATGACTAAATGCAAAATAATAACATTTACAATCACAAGACACTTGTACACCAAGAAGGTCTGTTTTGAGTTTTTAACAAAGGTTGTATGATAAATTCGGCACCGAGTAGGTTGAATTAAATAGGTTTAATGATGTTTTGAATTCACAAACTTAGTGCAAACGATGTTCCTAATTCAATTTATCCTAGAGGATAAAAACGGAAGATAAAAAAAAGCTTAAAAAGTTACAATAGCCTCTAGACTCTAGAGCATAGAGTTTATATAGTCTAGAAGCTTTTGTAACCCTAGCTTTCGTGAGCCTAGTAAACCATTGAAATGCAGTAACACCATTCTAAATTCAAATTTATTTTACAACTTATTGAATAATATCTCATCACTAAAACAGTGAGCAATTTTTGATTTTGCTCACTGTTTTCGAGCGAGAGAGGTGAAAAGTATATTATATCTAAATATTCTATCACAATTCCAGGTGGAAGAAGTCGAAGCCCCGTCAAGCGAGCCCCAGCTGGTGGTGTGGGGCACGGACGTGGCCATCGCGGAGTGCAGAGAGAAGTTCATCAGGTTCATACAGCGGTTCGTAGAAAGTGACGCGCTCACTAATGAGCCGCTTTATGAACAGAAGTTGGATGAGGTAAGATATATGCTAATTGTCAATTATAAACTCTATACAGTATCAATCCATAAACTGTACGTGTCTAAAAGTTCAATAAGGTCATTGATATAAGCTCTCAACAAATAGATGAGCTATAGATGCTATTAATAAATTTAATCTAATGTTCCTACAAACACAGAGGCCCGGGTCCGTTACATTTGGTGCCTATGACAGTAAAACGTGGAAAGATGAAACTAGTTGACGACTTTGATAAATGTTCTTTCATTTTGTATAATTTGTTAGATTTTATCGTAGAAGGTTTTATTCACGGAATTGTTAATGAATATTTACAATGGATTTCCGCAAAGTAACCCCTGAATCTATTATGTGTACATTAAAAAAGATCAAAAGTCGCATCAGCTTTCTTCCGCTAGTAAACAAAAAAATTAAGTGAATTAGAGTAAATTGTACTTTATTTCTTTTTTGCTGTAATTAGCTTTTTATATAGTAAAAAAAAACTTTTCTGAGTGCTTATTCTGTAAGTCTATAGAAATAAACTCTGACTCAGACTCTGATGTGTCTAAAAATTACTTTATTTCTTATTTGATGTAATTAGCTGTTTACATAGCAAAAAAAAACTTTTCTAAGTGCTTTTTCTGTACGTCTAAAGAAATAAGTGATTTGACTCTGACTCAGACTCTGATGTCTAAAAACTGAATGAGCAACGACCCTGGTATAAACAATTAGTGTATTGCTTTCAGATCAACACTCTAGAAGAGCCGTTCCTAGACGTGGACTGCGATCACGTGAAGATCTTCGACCCCAAGCTACATCGGCAGCTCGTCAGCTACCCGCAAGAGGTGAGGGAACCCTGTGCTTACCCGACTAGGATATCATCATGACCACCAGCATCACCGACCTCAAGATCCACGCAGCAGGTTGCGGGTTCGATTCCCAACACAACTCAACAGCCTATAATTAGAGATGGGTTTATGCCGGGCATTTACAGGGCGGATTGAGTAAATGCCTATTAAACGTCTTTTTATGCCTTATAAATAAAGCCCGATGACAGGGCAGAAACTACGCTTCTAGTCTTTAAACATTTTGAATTTTTTTCAAGAATTTTCTTCAATTTAAAGTATTATAAGGTTTACTTCGTGATGTCTGAGAGTCAATATTATATTATTATTAAGTAAGTATGAATAAGTGGTACCTTGAAGCAATAAAACCATGTACCTACTTAACGTCTTAAGAATAAAACATTAATACGTAAGTACGTACGTAGCGTAGCTTGTAATACTTTAAATTGAAAAAAAATCAAATGTTTAAAAACTACAAGCGTAGTTTCTGCCCTGTCATTAATTCAAGCCGCCCTGTAAATGCCCGGCATAAACCCATCTCTACCTATAATAGAACCGTTTTCCACCTCGTAGGGATGAAAACGAGTATTTCAGGTCCTGAGGCCTAATATCAGTCCGATCATGCTCATCAATACAGATCATCAGACTACTGAGCCTTTTAGTCCGATATTGACCGTTCGGAGATAACCCTTACCTATTCCACGCACATTGTCGATACTTACCTCCTCTTGTCTATGCTCAAGCCATAGATGCGGTGCGGGGCCTCCCGCCTGCGCGGGGAGAGACACGGCTGGCGCGCACTGCGCTCCTCAGTATAATATAGACCTTTTCGATGACGGCGATAGATATACGATAGATATTGCGTTTCCTATAATGAGCTCTAAAATGGCTCGCCAGAAAGAACTTCGTTTTAAATTTTAATCTTTTATGTGATTAAGCTCTTTAAATAAAGATTAAAAAAAAAACCTCGGTACCACGCTATGGAATCTCGGGACACTGGTGTCTATTCAGATATCGTCAAAACTAGACTAAACTAATCTGACAGGACAAAAATTATGCCATCCTTATTATTTGGATCGTTATGACAGTGACAGCGATATTTTTAGTACTGTCAAATTAGTTTAGTTTAGTTTTGGCGACATCTGAATAGATACCATTATCTATATAGTTACTTTTAGATTGTATTGGTTTGTGAATAGAGTTCATAATCAGCTGAAACTAGAATAAAAAAATACAATTATTGTTCATCAAACAAACACCGCGGCGCTAGTGCTCAGCGCAATGAAGGCAGCTGCAAGCCTGACTGTTGGAACCTGAAGCTAAGTTCATTATTTTACTCTTCGTAGGTGGTCCCAGCGTTCGACGCGGCAGTGAACGAGTTATTCTTCGAGAAGTACCCGGCAGCAGTTCTCGAGCACCAGATACAAGTGCGGCCTTTCAACGCGCCGCAGCGGCATATGAGAGATCTCAACCCGGAAGGTATTTATAATCCCTCTATTCACACACAGATTCTTAAAGCTATTTTCCAATTTATATTTATAATAAATGAAAATAAAATAAACCGCTAGATCACAAAGTCGAATACCGTGTCTGCTGAAAATCTCTAGGACTTTGTACGGACTATAGCGCCATAAGCTCCACCTATAGGGGAAACATTGAAGTTTATCCAATCCTTTTGATTGGATAAACCGAGATCAAGTGAACTAAATGTAACTTTAGTCTTTGAACCGGATTGGATAAACTTAACGCGGCCCTAACGCGTGCGAAGTCGCAGGCAGAAATTAGTCTATACTAACATTATAAAGAGAAAAGATTTGATTGTTTGTTTGTTCGTATTGAATAGGCTGGATCGTTTCAAAAAAATCTTCACCACTAAACCAAAGCTTACTTTTCATAGGCTATATTTTATCCCGGAATTCTCACGGGAACGGAAACTACACGGGTGAAACCGCGAGGCGCTGCTAGTTTGAAATAAAGCTATTGATCTCTGTTTACATGAATTATCACATCACACTAATATTATAAATGCGAAAGTTTGTATGGATGTATGGATGGATGTTTGTTACCTCTTCACGCCAAAACTACTGAACGGATCTGGCTAAAATTTTGTATACAGGTAATTTTAATACTGGAATAAAACATAGGCTACTTTTTATCCCGTAAATCGGTTCCCGTGGGATAAAAATCACTTTAAAAAGGTTTCCATAGGAACAACGCGTGCGAAGCCGCGGGGCGCAGCTAGTTTATTATATTTCTAAATTCACTTTTCCGTCAACAGACATCGATCAACTGGTAACCCTATCCGGTATGGTCACTCGCACCTCTACAATAGTGCCCGAGATGCGAGAGGCCTACTTCAAGTGCGCGGTCTGCGGCGCACCCGCCGTGGCCGAGCTCGAGCGAGGCAGGGTACCCGAGCCGGCGCACTGCGCGCACTGTAGCACGGCGCACTGCTTCCAGCTGATACATAACAGGTCGCACTTTAGCGATAAACAGTTGGTGAAGCTGCAAGAATCTCCTGGTAAGTGAAAAAAGACTTTATTCTCGTCTTATTAGAGTTGATTTAGAAGGGGTAGTTGAACGAGTACTACGCGCGCTGTACTACGGCGCATTGCTTTCAATTTGTTGCAAGGCATGGCAGTAGGTATCAGGCAGTCAAATTATTTAATGTTCTTCCTACTGAAATGAAAGCAATTGACAATCCAAACATTTTTAGGAATAATTTAAGAAAACTTTTGCTGAAGGGGTGTTTTTACACAGTTGATGAGTTTATCAAACGAAAGTAATTATTATGTTAGCAACAAAGATGAATTAGATTATATTATATTATATTGTTGCATGCTATTAATTTAATTTAATTTAATTATGTACCTTATATTCATACACGATGTAAAAATTGTTCTTGAATAAATAAACTGAAACTGAAACTGAATTGATACACAAATAGATCGCACTTTAGCGACAAACAGCGCGTTAATCTGCAGTAATCACCTGATGAGTGAAAAAGAGCGCTATATTATCTTATGTTCTACTCTACGTGGAAAACTACAAGGCTTCTAGTGAGAGAATGGATATAGACGAAGTAAAAACGCCCTGTTCTAAACCCAGAACCAGATTTTTGCTTACATTCATCAACATTATATCTAGTAGGTATTTATCAATTTGTAAGTGTGTTAGTTTCAAGTCTTTGGTTTTCCCTCAAATAAATATAAATAGTATTTTGTCACGAACCCTTTGGCCACTCAGAAAGCAGGATAGCTACTGACACACGGGAAGGCGATTTAATGAAGTATTACAAAATGATAAATCTAGTACCTAACCTTACAGTAAAATAGTGCCCTTTTACATCACACATCATGTTTATTTCGACAAGCAAGAAGATTGTTATATTTATCACCATATAAACGTTATTATTGTAATAGAGGTATATCATCTCTATCAATAAATGACGTTATTCATATACTCCCGACTAGCTGCGCCCCGCGGCTTCTCACGCGTTAAAAAAAAGGTGATTTCTATCCCACGGAAACTGATTATGAGATAAAAAGTAGCCCTGTGTTTGATTCCAGGATTAGAACTAACTGTATTTCAAATTTAGGCACGATCCAGTAGTTTTGGCGTGAAGATAAACATCCATCCATACAAACTTTCGCATTTTTAATATCAGTGTGATAGTGTACGATATCGATGCAGGGGAGCTCAGGGACAGGAGTGAAACGACCGCTGGTTGGTAACACACTAGTTTATTGTACTGAGGTGACGCGGCTGGTGCAGGCACGTACACATACGTAGACACTTATAACTACATACGTAACAGATAGTTAGTTAACTTTTTTTTTCTGTACCTCAGACGACATGCCAGCCGGGCGAACCCCCGCCACAGTAAACATAATGGCGCACGGCGCGTTAGTAGAAGCGGTGGGTGCCGGGGAGAGAGTCAGCGTGACGGGCGTGTTCCGCGCCGCGCCCGCGACCGTGCACCCGCGCAAGGCGACCCTGCGCGCGCTGCACAAGACGCACATCGACGCGCTGCATTACAGGAAGGTGCATAGCGACCGACTGTTGGAGACGGAAGAGGGGTAAGATAGGAACTGACTGAGAGTTAGAGAGAGACAGCGTGACGGGCGTGTTCCGCGCCGCGCCCGCGACCGTGCACCCGCGCAAGGCGACCCTGCGCGCGCTGCACAAGACGCACATCGACGCGCTGCATTACAGGAAGGTGCATAGCGACCGACTGTTGGAGACGGAAGAGGGGAAAGATAGGAACTGACTGAGAGTTAGAGAGAGACAGCGTGACGGGCGTGTTCCGCGCCGCGCCCGCGACCGTGCACCCGCGCAAGGCGACCCTGCGCGCGCTGCACAAGACGCACATCGACGCGCTGCATTACAGGAAGGTGCATAGCGACCGACTGTTGGAGACGGAAGAGGGGTAAGATAGGAACTGACTGAGAGTTAGAGAGAGTCAGCGTGACGGGCGTGTTCCGCGCCGCGCCCGCGACCGTGCACCCGCGCAAGGCGACCCTGCGCGCGCTGCACAAGACGCACATCGACGCGCTGCATTACAGGAAGGTGCATAGCGACCGACTGTTGGAGACGGAAGAGGGGTAAGATAGGAACTGACTGAGAGTTAGAGAGAGACAGCGTGACGGGCGTGTTCCGCGCCGCGCCCGCGACCGTGCACCCGCGCAAGGCGACCCTGCGCGCGCTGCACAAGACGCACATCGACGCGCTGCATTACAGGAAGGTGCATAGCGACCGACTGTTGGAGACGGAAGAGGGGTAAGATAGGAACTGACTGAGAGTTAGAGAGAGACAGCGTGACGGGCGTGTTCCGCGCCGCGCCCGCGACCGTGCACCCGCGCAAGGCGACCCTGCGCGCGGGTGCACGGAACGACTGGATTGCTGGTAGATGCTGGACGCGTTAGACCTCGGTAATATACAGTCCACGCGTGGAATGCATCGCTACCCGCGTCGCTGTAATGTTTGTTACTTATTGACAATAATTTCTGGATGTTTTCTATGTGTAATAAAAAATATCTATCTATGTAGTGTACTGTATTATGTATCAGTTATCTAGCACCACAAGCTCTGCTTAGCTTGGGGCTAGATAATATTGTGTGAATTGTCCAACATTATTTATTTATTAGTTGTATTGTTTTTATCTATTTATCTATCATGTTATTTGATTATGTTTATTTTCGCAATCGTGTTTGACTTTTGAGGTACCAACCAAAATAGTTTGAATTTTATGCTATTCGAGGTTTTTACCACGGGA
Organism: Eupithecia tripunctaria; assembly: GCA_955876795.1. Lineage (NCBI taxonomy): Eukaryota > Metazoa > Arthropoda > Insecta > Lepidoptera > Geometridae > Eupithecia > Eupithecia tripunctaria. Next base: position 1,391,889 of record OY041616.1, on the reverse strand, counting down.
TCCCGTGAGTACTTTGACCACCAAACCATAATAATAATAATAATTAATTATGTTTTAAAAAACTATAAACCAACTTCAATTTTTATAGTTTTTTCATGAATATGGATCCCAATTCCCACTGTCAGAACTGAACCAAATTAAAAAGGAACCACACAGGAAGCACCAGCTATCACATAAAAAAGAATCATGAAAATCGGAACACCCAGTCAAAAGTTCTGAGGTACCAAACATAAAAAAGAGAAAAACCAGTCGAATTGAGAACCTCCTCCTTTTTTGAAGTCAGTTAAAAACTTAAGTCCAACTTCATCTCTTTTCCAGTAAAGAGCACCGCTTCCCCCCGGAGCGCGTAGAGCTATTCAAAGCTCTATCCCAACAGCCGGACTCGTACGAGCGGCTCGCGCGCGCGATAGCCCCGTCCATCTACGAGAACCTGGATATCAAGAAGGGGGTGCTGCTGCAGTTGTTGGGGGGGACGAAGAAGAACTTCAACGCAGCTGGGAGGACACATTTCAGGTGATTTATTTATTATTTGATTTATTTATTTAAGAAAACAGTAGTAAGCTAACAGTTTACACCAAAGCACTAACTACGCTAAATACAAATATTAGAACTATAATTAATTAAGAATACAATACACAGACAGAAACATAATAATAATAATAATATGTGATATGTTTACGAGCTTAATTATCCTTTGCGACGACCTTCCAAATACACCATAGATAGATACCTACATTTATTGATTTATGAATGATAAATTTTATGGAAAGTAGGGTCTTAAATCCTAAATTAGGTTTATCTTGACACTAGGGTTCTCTAATATAAACTTTAAACAAGCTTAATAATAAGGACAGTTGCGCAGGTGAGACATTTTTTCATTTATTAAAATATCTATCTATGTAGCGTATTGTATTATGTATATCAGTCATCTAGTGCCCATAACACAAGCTCTGCTTAGCTTGGGACTAGATGATTTTCCACCAATATTTATTTTATTTATTTACTTATAATAAGTACATCATTACACCCGAGCGAAGCTGTAACGGGTCGCTAGTCAATCATAAAATACAAAAAACTTCCTTACTGAGGTATTTATTAGTATTACGGTAAATAGGGCGATCGAATATAATATACGACACGACACGACACGTTGCTTGGCTATCGTTTATTCCGGTATGAAAACTCAAGAAGATTTGAAGAAGAAGATACGGATCTACCCACAACTTGTGGGTAACTGGTATTACTGCCTACATACATTAAAGAACTATGCTCGGAGTCACTCTGAAGGATAGGATTCGTAATGAATACATCCGACAGAGAACCAAAGTTATCGACATAGCTCAGAGAATTAGCAAGCTGAAGTGGCAGTGGGCCGGCCGTATTTCGCGAAGAACTGACAACCGGTGGGGTAAACGAGTTCTTGAGTGGAGACCGCGACTCGGCAAACGTAGTGTAGGGCGTCCTCCGGCCAGGTGGGATGACGATCTGCGAAAGACTGCAGGCAGATGCTGGATGCGTCAAGCTGAAGACAGGGCGCTATGGCGCTCATTAGGGGAGGCCTATGTCCAGCTGTGCACTAATATAGGCTGATGATGATGATGATGATGATGACATTACACTTACGTATAATTTTCCAGATCTGAGATAAACATCCTCCTCTGCGGCGACCCGGGCACCAGTAAGTCGCAGCTGCTGCGCTGGGTGCACGGGCTGGTCCCGCGCGCGCAGTACACATCCGGCCGGGGCTCCTCGGCGGTGGGACTCACGGCCTACGTCACTAAGGACCCTGATACTAGGCAGCTGGTGTTACAGACGTGAGAACTTAAAGTAAAGTAAAGTAAAGTTAAAATTTATTGCATCAAATACATGTAAATAACCGACCTCTGTGGCGCGGTGGGCGAAGGTCTGCCTGCGACGCAGGTGGTTGCGGGTTCGATTCCCGCCTCGGGACAAATGTTTGTACGATCTGCAGATATTTGTTCAGGGCGTTCTGGATGTTTTCTATGTATAATAAAAAATATCTATCTATGTATGTATTGTATTATGTGTGTGTGTATTGTATTATGTATATCAGTCATCTAGTACCCATAACACAAGCTCTGCTTAGCTTGGGGATAGATAATGCTGTGTGAAATGTCCAACATTATTTATTTATTTATTAATAAGGTACATAGATGGTGTTTGTTTAATATAAGACACAATGTATTTCTACCGTTGCGGCGTGCAAAATCTGGGTACAATGTAATTATATTTTTTAAGTTAACTAATCAAAGTGAGAGGAATAGTTGATTAATCATATCACTGAATAATTATTAAAATATAATTAAAAAATTAAATTAGAGTTGTCACATAACTTGTCATATAACTTTTAAATCCATCATACTTAAGTTATTTACAACGGGATATTTACCATGATTTGAGTTTTGAGCTTTCCAAACTGTGCCGAAATATTGGAAAGCTCGAAATTCAAATCATGGTAAATATCTTTAGTACTTGTCATATGTTAACAACATTGTTAAGCTAAATGCCCTTATCGTAATAGTAAGTGATAATTGTATTTCATAATTAGCACACATATTGCCTAAAACACAGGATTACCTAGTTCAGGCTAAATTGTTATACTTAGCACGATGTTTTTAATGTTTTGTCTTTTTACAAGAGATTTGGAATAAATTTTATTTATTATTATTATCTATATTTATATATATAATATATATAAAAGATAGTCGTGTTTGTTACACTTTTTATAACTCAAGAACGGCTGAAGCTATTTGGCTGAAAATTGGTGGGAGGTAGCTTAGAACCAGGCGACGGACATAGATTATCCCGTTCCCGTGGGGCATGAAATAAAAAAATTCCAACGGGGCGAAGCCGCGGGGCACAGCTAGTTTATTATATAAGTAAGTCCACTTGCCGTGTGGTGCCGCCATAGAATTTGAACCACCCGAAATCTTCCCGCTGGTGTCGTAAGAGGCGACTAAGGGATATCCACCGAGGGCGGGCAGCGCCTCCTGCAGAACAATACCACGAAACTGCTATTCCCAACTCGCATGCCCAGCGTGCGGATTATGGGTATGAGCCCTCATGAGATAATAGCCAATAAGGCGCTTATCAGGGGGAGGCCTGCGTCCAGCAGTGGACCAATACAGGCTATTGAGGTGTTGAATGCAATACTTTGCCCTGAAGTGGGATTGAAGGGGAAAATCAGGGACGAATTACCCTACAGAAAAATAAAGTTGTCGACATAGCTCAAAATATTCTTTAATTCTTTATAGTACACACAATAATACAAAACATTAACTTATTTAAATAGGATAGGCGAGCTGAAAAAGAAGAAGCTGGGCAAAAATATTGAATAATAATTAAATCTGGGAGATTTATTTTCGTTTATTATATTTTATTAGATACTGTTATTCTAAGCGCAACTTAAATGAACGGCTATAGAATAAAATAATAATAAGAGTTTTCACCAAGCAGCAATATTAGCTTGTTCTTGAATGCTACTCGGTACGTAGTACTCAAACGTAGTATGGAATGTCTTATAATTTTCTTTATTGAATTGACGTAAACACTACTTAGTTTTCATATGTATAAAGCTTACATTTATATGTACTTTTTACAGAGGAGCGTTGGTTCTCGCAGACAACGGTATTTGCTGCATCGATGAGTTTGACAAGATGAACGATTCTACACGCAGCGTCTTACACGAGGTAATGGAAATATTTTTTCTCCTACCTAAAAAATATTATACATTTATTTGCAACTACCCTATTTGCCCTACTCACATCAACGCTAATTTGCGCGTCCTGTGTCACGCGATTCTGCGATATTTGCTTGCGGAACATTTTGTACTAAAACGCATACGTTGACGCACACTGCCGCGATTCGGCAGCCGCGATTCAGCTTGTCCGAGGGTTTTCCGCGTCCTGCGATTTTGCGGGGCGGCGGGACGGCCTTCGTCGTTTGCGCTGCCGGTAAGGGGCGGGGAGGGGGCGGCGAAATCGCGCTTAATAATAAGCCGCTGTGTGTAAGGAATAACGCTGGAAAATCGCCGAAATCGCGCTTTACAAGACGCGCTAACTAATTAGCGGTTGTTTGCGGAGGGCTTAAGAGCGGGCAACCCGCTTCTTAATTTTCATGGTTACTTACTAGTTACAAACAAAAAGACCAAAAACCAAAAAACCAACTTCAATCTCGTGAATGCCATTGTTAGAACTGGACTAAAATGGGACCACACGGAAAGCACGAGCTTTCAAATAAAAAAAGAATCATCAAAATCGGATCACCCAGTCAAATGTTCTGAGGTAAGAAACATAAAAAAACCTTCGAATTGAGATAGATTAACATAAAGATACAATATTAATGCCAATACAATATTAATAGCCCTAACACAAGCTCTGCTTAGCTTGGGGCTAGATAATGCTGTGTGAATTGTCCAGCTTTATTTATCATTTACTAGCTGCTCCCCGCGGCTTCGCACGCGTTGTTCCTATGGAAACGATTAAAGGTGATTTTATCCCACGGGACAGCAGCCAGATCCGTCCAGTACTTTTAACGTGAAGAGGTATCAAACATCCATAAATCCATACATCCGTACATCCATCCAAACTTTCGCATTTATAATATTAGTGTGATTTGCCAGGTAATGGAGCAACAAACCCTGTCGATCGCGAAGGCGGGTATAATCTGCCAGCTGAACGCGCGCACGTCCATCCTCGCGGCCGCCAACCCCGCCGAGTCGCAGTGGAACAAGAACAAGACCATCGTAGAAAACGTGCAGCTGCCGCACACACTTATGTCTAGGTAACGTAGAAATACACAATTTATTCGTAACTAGCTGCGCCCCGCGGCTTCGCACGCGTTGTTCCTATGGAGACATTAAAAGGTGATTTTCATCCCACGGGAAGAGATTTATGGGATAAAAGGTAGCCTATGTTTTATTCCAGGGTTAGAATTACCTGTATGCAAAATTTCAGCCAGATCCGTCCAGTAGTTTTGGCGTGAAGAAATAACAAACATCCATACATCCATACAAAACTTTCGCCTTCAAAATATTAGTGTGATACCATTATTACATGTCATACACTTAATTAAATATATAACATAAGATTATAATTATAATAACGGCAAATAAAAAAATTCGTTTGTATCATATAATATCAATTCAGTGAGCCATTTTCGTAGTTTAATTTTAAAAATAGCTGTGGAACCTGCATCACGGATCCAATCGGGCAGTCGGTTGTAAACTGAAGGACCCATTATATAAATGGACCCCTCTGACTTCTGTAGCTTATGTTTTGGTGTGACCAGACGGTACACGGCCAAGCGCGACTCTGGCTTGCGTACTGCAGGGGTATTTTGATTCATTCCATTCGTTTCCGAAGCGAAGACGTCCGATTCGAATTTGAATTCTATTCCGATGGAACTTTAGAACACTATTTTGATTTTTTATTTATTTATTTATTTTAAGACGCACAAAACATAAAATAATCACTTATATAAACTATAGGTTTAGAACTTGATCATTTCACAAATTATGCGCATACAGAGAGTCATGCGAACAAAACATGTAGGGGAGAGTAAAAAAAAATAAAATACTAAAATATAAATTTAAAACAGAATAAAGGCATACCATACCTACCTAGATCTGCATTGCAAGGACGCACCAACTTATCTATGTAAGCCAGTACGTACCCGTGATCAGATTAGATTGTCTTAGATTAGACACAACCACACTATTATAAGCTGAGAGTCAGGAACAACTTAATTTAATTGATATAAAAATTCTGGTAAATTGGCTCAATTTGGCAACAAAAATATGTAGTAAAATTTCATCCTTAGCAAAATTATTGAATTGACGTGCCATTCTGGTTAGGGGGTTAAAAAATGAGATATTGTTTTTGTATGTCAATAAGGCAAAGAGGTTGGGTTTGTCAAAAGTATCCGATATCGAATCCGACGGCTACTTCGTAATATCTTCTCGTCGCAGATACCACAGAGCCTCAAGACGAAAGTCTTTAACCAATGTGTGTTACCAGTGATGACTTACGGATCCGAGACGTGGTCGCTGACTATAGGCCTCGTGCATAAGCTCAAAGTCGCTCAGCGAGCTATGGAGAGAGCTATGCTCGGAGTTTCTCTACGCGATAGGATCCGTAATACAGAAATCCGTAGAAGAACCAAAGTTACCGACATAGCTCTCAGAATTAGCACACTGAAGTGGCGATGGGCAGGCCATATAGCTCGTAGAACCGATAACCGTTGGGGAGCAAAGGTTCTCGAGTGGCGACCGCGATGCAATGCGAAACGGAGTGTGGGAAGACCTCCCACTCGATGGACCGACGACATTGTAGCGGTCGCAGGGAGTCGATGGATGGAGGCGGCTCAGTCGACCAATTCTGAGCAAAATGAGCAAATGAGTGAGAGCGAAGACGACTGAGCAAGGAGAGTGATTTGATGGAGTGAAATGCACGATGTCAGATACAACGTGAAAAAAAGAGACAGATAGCAAGACCCAGTTCAGGCCTATAATAATTATGCAAGAATGTTATCAGTTTTATTGTTAAACTGATGAGTATTTATTCTGAAATTTAGTTTATTATTGTTGTTTAAAGAAATTAATAATGTATCCAAGGTTTTGTAGCGCTAGAGTGACAGATTCACTCTAGCGCTACCCCAGTTGAACGGAGACATTATATTTCCTTTTTATCTTTCGCTCATGAGCTACTCAACTCAACAAGACAACATCATTGATCTACTGAGCTAAATGAGCTAAAGAACTAAATGATATATATCTTTAGATCAAAAATATCTATATCACAGTTTTCATTGGAGTGATATGATATGCGCATCTCTAGTATGAATCACCATTGAATCAATTGTATAATTCCAGATTCGACCTAATATTCCTGATACTGGATCCTCAAGACGAGGTGTTTGACAGGAGGCTGGCGACGCACCTGGTCTCCCTGTACTACAAGGACCCCGCGGATGTACAGGACGACCAGGATCTTGTGGTAAGTAACCAGGGTCTAACTTTAACCTTTAAAATACAAAATACAAAATATTTATTTCTTTAACTTAATATACATAATATGACAGTGTTTGAGATTCCCTTTTAAGTAAGAAATATACCTGTGTTAGGTAATCCCGCTCTTCCAAGAAAAATAACATTGTATAGTAGATTAAGCAGTTCGTTAAATTATGTTTATATAAAATTAAGTTAAAATTAAGTTTATTAAAATTAGAACCTCAACAGCCTATATTGGTCTACTGCTGGAAAGTGGGCCTCATAAGCGCCTTATAGGCTTTTATCTCATGGGGGTAAAGCCAATAATATATTTGGTAGATTTTTATGCAGGTGGCGCTGCTCGCCCGCGGTGGATATCACGATGCCTCATACAACACCCGAGGGAAGAGTTGTTACTACAACTCTAAGCCGGCACCATACGGCAGACCAATATAGATAGAGGGTGTAACATATGGGGTTTGAAAGCCAATAGTTTTGAAGATAGTTTGCAGAAAAAAATAAAAGTGTTTTTTTTATTTAAGAACCACTGAAATGTAAATGTCCGATAAAAAAAATTGGGTTTAAGTTTCTTTTTTGTTTTTTTTTATAAATCTTAGACTCTGATAGGGTTACCAAAGGCCCATTATCGACCTTGTTTAAAATAAAAAGATAGGGTCGCAGTAATATTTTGGCTGTAATTGCGAAATTCATAACTATACTTTCCTAGCAAAACAATAACCGAAGAAAAAAAGTGTGCCGTGTGATAATGATAACATATTTTAAACTATTAAGAAAACTTTCACCAATCGTATTTTTAGAGCACGTAATTCCAGATAAAGGATCATAATTGATAGGGTTACTATCGATAAGCTAAGCTGGGGTAAAACGCTAAGGGATGCTAGCTAGCTGAGGTTGGTAAAAACTCCGAAGAGATTAAAATAACCGAACCTGTTGTTATATTTCTTTGTGATTGAACACTTCAGTTCAGTTCAGTTCAGTTATTTATTGATAAGAAAAAAATCTTACAGTCTTACTTATCCACACTGCTTTGATTATTTCCACATTAGTTGGTAATCGAGGTCAATGCAAGCTAAGCTAAATTTACATGAAATGTTCTAGTAGCAATGCACCTACTGCATGTACTTATGCGTTAGCTTGTACAATCATAGTAACATTACCCTAAATATGAATGTGGTAGCTTTCACAGATCCTGAGAGACTTTTAAAGCCAATATTTATATTTTATACCTTTAAACGAGCAGTTCTTGTATATGGATCTCGGAAACGGCTTCAACGATTTAGTATACAGAGGGTTTCGGGGGCGATAAGTCGATCTAGCTTGGATAATTTTCAGAAAATGTCGTTTTATTAGTTTAATTATGCTTGAAATAATTAGATTTATTGTAATCGATTGACTCTTCCTGACATCTATTGTCGAATAGTAGTACTATTTTATTCGTGTTTTCAATATTCAACTTTATCCCAATCAACTTAAGAATTAAACTGAGAAATATTACTCTTCCTGCGATCGACTGCGACTACTGTAATTTTCTAATAAGCACAATTTACCAAAAAAAAATCGCACAGGTACTGCACATTTCAGTGCGGTGCATCAAGGGTACTTTCTAAGTGACTGTCAAGTTTTCAAAGACTACACTGTTAAAATATTTCCCAGGACATGAGTCTAATGCGGGACTACATCGTGTTCGCCAAGGAGCACGTGCAACCCACGCTCAGCGAGGCGGCGCAACAGAGGCTGATTGACGCCTATGTCGATATGAGGTTAGTGTTATCTGCAGTCAGTACAGTCAACGACAACGTTGAAGAGATTCTGAATATCTGCTACAGTCAACGCATAAAAACGTTGAATAGATTCTGTTAAAGACTCTAAGGCCCGTATATTTTTTATTTTAAGTAGTGCTACTTACTTAAGTAAGACTATTGTATTACAAGACCTGTTACTTTGTTGCCAATAAATAGTCTGAATCTGAATCTGAATGTAATCCGTATTATGAAAGCTGTCACAGGTCTATACTTGAGTGGCGTTTGTGCCATAGAAAAGCGTTACTAAAGCATAGTTCGATAACCGAGCAGACTTTCTTAATACGGGCGTAAAACCCCTCGTCTTGTGCAATGCACTAGAAACCGCTATTCCGCGACGACCTCTGTGGCGCAGCGAGCGAAGATCCGCCTGCGACGCAGGAGGTTGCGGGTTTGATTCCCGCCTCGGGACTAATATTTGTACTCCCTGCAGAAATTTGTTCAGAGTGTTCTGGATATTTTTTATGTACAATAAAAATAATGTCGATCTGCTATCCCATCGGATTATGATAGGGGAATACAGAGTTCAATTATGTGTACCTAAAAAAAACTTTAATTGCAGTTTTTTTGTTTATATCCTACTTACCTACTTATTTATTTCTAATTGAATTTTGTGCTGATCGATTGTGAACCTAATAAACTATTGATACATATATCCTACTAGCTACGTCCCGCTGTTGATGTTCCTATGGAAACGTTTAAAGGTGTTTTTTATCCCACGGGAACTGATTTATGCGATAAAAAGCCATTTTTTGTTTGATTCCGGGATTAGAATTACCTGTGTGCAAAATTTCAGCCAGATCCGTTCAGTAGTTTTGGCGTGAAGAGGTAACAAACATCCATACAAACGTTCGCATTTATAATATTAGTGTGATTATTGTTACCTATAGTGTTACAAAACATATTTTCAGACGTGTAGGCAGCGGCCGCGGGCAGATCTCCGCGTACCCGCGCCAGCTGGAGTCTCTGATCCGGCTGGCCGAGGCACACGCGAGGGTGCGGCTCTCCTGCGTCGTCGAGATACTGGACGTGGACGAGGCTGCCAGGTAATATCACTATACTACTCCACTTCTTGACATAGACGTCTCCCCTAAAGTTTTTCTAAAGTTATCGACATAGCTCAAAGAATTAGCAAGCTGAAGTGGCAGTGGGCCGGCCATATCTCGCGTAGAACCGACAACCGATGGGGTAAACGAGTTCTTGAGTGGAGACCTCAAGAACTCGTTACGACTCGGTAAACGCGGTAGGGCGCCCTCCGGCCAGGTGGGATGACAGGATGACGATCTGCGAAAGACTGCAGGCAGATGCTGGATGCGTCAAGCTGAATACAGGGCGCTATGTCGCTCATTAGGGGAGGCATATGTCCAGCTGTGGACTGAAGTTTTTCTAATGTAACTTAACCTGGAAATTTCCGTCTCAGGTGATTCATAACCGTTGCTCTACTAAGGCACTAATGCCCGTATTATAGTTTCTGATATCTGTGTTCCTCGGTCACTGATCTCTAAGGGCTCATGTACATGGACGACACATTGTCGAGTAGGCAACTGCACCCGTTGACCGTTGACGCGTTAATGTGGATTTCTGTCGCAGGTACTTCTCCACATCCTCGATTATCAAGACTGTTTCATAGACCGTTAACAATTACTTGACTCATTTTAAAACTGTTCTATTTCACTGTACCCAGGTTACACCGCGAAGCCCTGAAGCAATCGGCAACGGACCCGGCGTCGGGGCGCATCGACGTCGGCATCCTCACCACGGGTCTCGGCGCGGCGGCGCGGCGGCGGCGCGCAGACCTGGTGGCGGCGCTCAAGGACCTCATCCAGCCGTACAGCAAGCCTCACACCATCACGCATTCTAAGATACTGCAGGAGATCAATGCTAACTCACAGATTGTAAGTACCATCGGCAACTGTTGGCTCTTGACTTTAGACTACATAGCGAAGAGGCCGAAATAAAAAATACCACTTTATTTCCGTGTCAGTGTATATTTAACCGACTTCAAAATTCTCAATTCGTCTGTATTTTTTTTTATGTTTGTAACCTCAGAAATTTTGACTGGGTGGTCCGATTTGCATGATTCTTTTTTATATGAAAGCTAGTGCTTCCCGTGTGGTCCCATTTCAATTTTGTTCAGTTCTGACAATGGGATCCATGAAAATTCATGAAAAAACTTTAAAATTGAAGTCGGTTTATAGTTTTTTTACAAATGTTTAGTTAGACTCGCGCGCTAGAATGAAATGCTCACTAATAATTCCTAAAACGACCGCGCGAATGTGAAGACTTTTAACACAAGAATTATTATAAACAAAAACTAATAAGTGAATCAGGAAATTTCAACTTTTAATAACTTTTAACCCTTAACCACCTAACGGCGGTCACAGTGACTCCAGCGGTTTTTGTTATTTGAATATTTCCGTTATTATGCGAGCTATAATATAAGTCTGTGAGTCCATCTACTTTACCCCCCTGCTCCTTAGTACGCACTGTGTGATCGATCGGTTCACACGTTCGCGCGTTCAAAAAATACAGGTTATTTAATTTTTTTTGCGGTCTTGGTGACCGCTGTTAGGTGGTTACGTTATTTCAAGGTGCTATTCGTCGCATACTGAAGATGAACCAAGAGCCTAGCACGTCCTCAACCGATAACATCAAAAAGTTTGAAATCAGGAAGACTTGCTCAACCTGTGATGCCAAAAAAAACGCAAAACATATCACATGTGTTTTCAATGTAAAAAACCCTTTTGCGTTGAGTGTTCGCAAAAGATGTGCATACATTTTCGTCAAAAATTGTAATTGTGTACCCATTGCAATTTTATAGAGAAAGTGATTTGATTGTGCCATTAATAGTTTTCTATAGTAGGTTATATATTAAAGTTTCAAAAACTAAGAAGACTTTATTAGGTTTCACTTAAAGTTTCTTGTCAGATCTCAGATTTTTTATAATGCCTAGATTTTGTACTAAAATGTTTATTGTTACAGAAGCATTGATTATTAATGTGTATAAGTTTCTTTTTTAAAGTTTAATAACTTAATTAAAAAGAATAATAATAAAGGTTACGATCTGTCTTTCATTTTTGTCATTATAATTATTATTTTCATATAAAAAATTAAAATAATAAGCGGTCACCATGACCGCCGTTAGGTGGTAGTGTAACTCAAAAACACGTTAGGTGGCTAAGGTAAGGCTTATACACACGGACGGCAAGTTGCAGACTGCAAGGCTCAACTGCAGCCGAATGGCAGTCCGTTCAACTGTCCAACATTGTTTATTTATTTATTTGTTGTTTGCTTCAGACGGTATCCCGAGAGCAGTTGGACGAGGCTCTCCGCGATTTGCAAGATGAAGGCAAAGTCGTCATCGTCAGCCACTCCCACCTCAGACTATGCTGAACTAAACTTGATTATAAAACAATGGTAGTGATTTTGTTGGCAACTTAACTAACTTCTATATTCACTCACTCTCATAATCCGATGGGAAAGCAACACAACCGGGGAGAGTTCAGGCGCAGGGCCAACGGCATACTTTCCGAGGCTCGGGTATGCAACACCGCGAACTTCCTGACTCCGGGCGGCTACTGTGAATTGTCCTTGATTCTATCAACCTATACTCCAGCAAAAAAAATGTGGAATGTTTGTAAACAAACGGCAAATTTACACTTAACTTTCGAATTTACATAATAATATTAGTATGAATTTATAGCGCCTGTTGATTTGAGATCATCTGTCTATAAATAATTCTCACGATAATTTCTAAAACTCGACACAAACATGTCGTTTGAGTATGAATTTTAGGCCTTTTTGTTGCGGTTTTTTAACAATAAATTTTACATCGATTTGGAGGGGTCTAAATTTCCGTCGTAAAAAGAGGAATTGTTATTCCTCTTTTTACGATCCGATTCCAATAACGTCGATTAAAGGCGACCGCACTTAAATTCAACTCGCTACGATCTCGCTTTTTTCGCGGTGTACAGTCGGCAGCGGCGTAGAGAAATAGAACATAACATTTTAAATGGCTGATCAAAATCCATAACCTATTTTCTTTATTAAAAATCATGTAAGGAATAAATAAGTAAGATAATTTTTACTCTAGTTCAATTTAGGTTTGTGCTAACAGGATCACTACAGATGTACCACCAAGTGCCTATTCCATTAAGTTTTCGTTTGTAAGCTATTGATCATGTTCGTTGTATGTTGATTAATATTTTTTGTAAGAAATTAACTTGTTTTATTTCGAATCGCAATTTATCTTAGTTTTTTATCTTTATTCCTTGTGTTCCGCACGATAGGTAGAGTCAATGAACTAGGTCATGTATAGCTATTTATAAAGAGAGAGGCAGATAATGATGCTCGACCTCATCTAGTTTTCACGACGACTTAATTGTCTTGGGTCAGGGTTGCTACATTACTTAGTTTTTTTGTATTTAGTTTAAAAATTCTGAATGGAACGTTTTTAAACGAGAACTATACCAACTCAAACCCATATGGTTATGATTTGTGTACTCCTTTTCCGCACTGAGACTCGGGTTGGTCGGTGTAGCCAGCTTAAGGCCTTGTTTACGGATACGCGGCTGAGGTGATGTTTGTGTTTACGCGTGCGACGCGACCGTGCCATAAAATAGTTCCTCTCGATACATAAATAAAATAAATAGTGCCCCAGTACTTTAGGAGATATTTAGGTCTATCACTTGGGCTGCTATCTTGACGTCAAGCTGGCAGCCCCACTGATTTCGACGAAACTATAGCGAGATAAGAATCGTGAACTATGCCAAATAACTGACCCATACGATATCTAGTTCTCCTGCAAAGCTTAGAATTAGACCTCTTGTTGTTTATGAGATATTTGGCTCAGAACAGCTACGTGCATTACGCAGAGTACAGATGAGGGATTTTCACAGGCTTCGCGGAGTGACCTCGGGTGGTCGAGGATTTCGTGTGGTGTGCTGTTACCCCCTCGCATTCCCAGGGGGGCACACCCTTAGAATATTTTTTTTTTCCTTTCCACTAAACTAGTATTCATCTATGCACCAAACGTCATACAATCGGCGTGCATTTTTAGAATGCTTTATCTCTACCTACGTATTATTGTCAAACTAGCACTCGAGGATTTATTTATCATTCCCTCTATTATTTAACTATTTTTTTATAACTGTATGGAACAAGGTGGATTTTAAATTAGGAATATAAGTTAGTAATTTTAAGTTGAGTACCCAAGTAGTCCAGTCCAGTGAGGGTCGCTTGTGAGTCACTTACGGTAAGATATTTTGTCGCTAAGCCACAAGTATGTTACTTGGTGATTGTAAATGAAAGAAAAGATTTTTAGATAACTTTTATTTACATAATATTTCTCATTTCATGTATCAAAATGCCTGTAATAAATAACAACTTTAAACTTTGCATTCTATACAGTCAAACGTACGTATAGGCGATATTACTTTACATAGAAGTTAGAAAGGGTTATAGGAGAATATAAGAAAGCCTTTACAGTTTACACTGAATAAATTAGTTAAGTATACATAAGTCAGGCACAATTTAAAATTCTCGGCACTCAACAAGAGTCACTTAAAAATAGATTTAGTGTGCGAAACACATTAACTTTTTACTAAGAAGATACGATTTAATAGATAGCATGTTTCGAGCTAAATTGTAAATTATGTAGCAGTAAGGCAGTTCTAAAGTTTTGTTGCATGCATGAAGAATAGTAGAGTAGTAGTAAAATATTTAAAAGTCAAATAAGAAGTTTATTTGATTTTACATACACATTTCTCGATATTGTCATGATCAAATCCCGATTAGAAGCCATGAGAGAAAAATCTAGCTATTCTAAAAATCACACATTACTTTAGTAGAGAAAGATCAAAGTGTCCTTTTTCTTATCTTATATAGGGAAAAGCGTGAAACAGAACTAAACAATATTTAACAAGTCATCTCAGGTACTGAGTGTTTTGGCTTTATTTATCCAGTAATACTGTAAAATGTCTTGGACGAAAAAGTGCTACCACTCAAGAGGTAAGTAGATATTACATAATAAGGTGTGCCCAGATTTGTTTTTTTTTATATAACATAATAATGCTGGACAATCCGCACAACATCATCTAGCCCCAAGCTAAGCAGGGCTTGTGTTATTTAGGGGAACTAGATGACTATAATACACCATTTTATAATTTGACCTTTTTTAAGTGTACATTTAATGTCTTTATTGAAATTAAGAGTTTTTGATTCTTGGTTCTTCATGTTTTATGAGCTTCGATGATTTTACAAAAAAATCTGTATGATTGTAAAATAAATGGTTATAATATGTAAAGCAGTGTAATAATAATGTGGACGACGTGTTATATAACATAAGATAAAAAAAGACGTGTGGCACTCGGGGACTGCCGCGGTAAAGCTATTGCAATGCCATCTAGAGGCGCGTTGCTGAACTAAAGAGACAAACTTCATATTTCAAAGTCATTAAAAGTTCTACTATTAATCGATAGATGGCAAAACTAAAAAGTATCACCGCTGTTCCGGTCGGAGTGGGGTGCGTGAGGTTTTTTCGTTACGGAATTTCTGGATTCGGTCCCCGCGCTCAAGGCCCGCAATAGAAGCTATGCAATAGCTTAAAAACATGTTACTTAATCTGGACGCACCTTAACATATTTCAAGTGTCTATTCTTAAACTTCACCAAGCATAAATTTACTTGCCGACCTGTGGCCTTTACAACCAGACAGACCACGGGTCATTTAACAGCGGTCTTAGATCTAGTAATTGGGTCGGCCTCGGAATAAACAGGTCAAAATAATTTATGGATCTCTAAATGGCATGATTTCTATGAAACAGTTATTAAACAAAATAGACTGTCCCTTACATTTTTTTTTTCAAGATATTTGTATAACAAAATATTTAATACTTTGCTGTGTGAATTGTCGAACATTATTTATAAATTTATTTATTTGTTCTAGGACAGATGGACATAGAATTATAAAAACTATTCTACAAATTATATCTAGTTTTATTAAAATGAAGTGTAAGTCAATAAATTATAAAGCAACTCTGTTAAAAATAAGATAAATCAACGGAATGGATGGATCCAATAATTGTACATTTGTAGTAAACTTTGGAATGCTATGTTTCTACGTATTCAAAATGAGAGGAGGTAGGTATTGGTAATTACTACAAGCGCTTTTAAGGTATAATCTCTAACCCCCTTATTCATAATAGTCTGCTAACTTAGCACACTGCTATATCTTGCTGTCTTCTTCTATTGACATAAGTCAGACTTAGAAATAACACCACTTAGCAGCTGTTTTATGATAGCAGACCATTATGAATAAGGGGGTTAGAATCTATAATCTCTTTAGAGACTACATAACAGATAACTCACGAAGAGTCAAGCAAGACCTGAAATGATTACTGTAATGTAGTAATTTTGACCTAGATGTCGCTGGGTGAACTTACCAGCACCAACTAGACAAGTTTTTAAATACATGTAGTATTTTTCGGCAAGTTTTTAGTATATTCGTTTGTGCTAGTCATTCCCATTTTAAATACAAGAAACGTAGATAGAACCCCAAAAGGCAGTGGCGTGAATTGTGCTTTGCACTAACAGTTTCCAGATGCAAGGAAGATAGGAAAATGTTAAAGTTTATATACTATGAATATTTTCAGATCAAAAGTCAATAACAAGTGTTTTTATAACTATTGAAAGATAATGTTAAATCTAAGGTGAATTAAATTCACTGTTTTCTTTTACAATGTTGTTCCGGCCAATTTACTCAAAACTTGTCTCACTGTTCATTTTAACTTGTAATCATATTTTCCTTGCATACAGCTAGACGACTACGGATCTTTGTAACTACCAGCTTTGTTTCTATAAACAGGGCTTATTTCACAGCTGGTAAAACCGGCATTAAAACCGTATTCACCAAACAAGGTGGTTAGTAAAGCTCGGGGAAACAAATCCTTTTACTAGTTTATGTACTAGTCATTTAGACAGCAGATAAGAAGTTGTGCACACGTTAGCCATTTGCTATGAACCCACGCTATAACAATCTACAAATATTTTTTCGTTTTGAAATCTGTTGACATATAGGATTTTTTCAAGTAAATCAACAAATTTGTCAATATACTGCAAAACTGCAATTGAATCCAAATTTCTTTTAGCAAAAATTCATAGCAAATCGCTTACGATTTCTGCAAAACTTCATATCTTCTATCAAAATTAAGTATTTAATTTCCATTAAAAATAAGAATCTAGAAAATAGTAAAACCCGATTTCTTTTCGAGCGTACTTAAACCACCTTAAACGCGATCAAGATCAAGGTCTCAGTTTCTACACTTCAACTTATCGTTTGGTGGATAGGGCCTAGAACTGATTGTACATAATCAGTTACCAAACTAGCGGATGGAGATCATGTGAAGTTTCCGCCGAAGCAAGTCATACCGATAGATCTACATATCGGAATTCTGTTCAATAACTCCGAGAAACAGGACACCTAGTCAACCTTTGTCTATGGTAGAATTGAGAAAATTTATAGTCATAAATTGCGTGAATTATTGAGGTCGATGACGATTCCATGCCAGTTTTATCTCCTGTATTATGTGCCTTAAAGAAGCTTCAGAAACGTTCCCCTCACATCGATCTCCATCCCGGACTAGTGTCTTAAAAAAATCTAATTAGTCCATCAATTAGATTGTCAGACAATTGTCACGTATTTTTTCTTTTCTCGCACGGTGTGACGTCACTTGGAAATTTAACTCCACGTGACGTTACACCTTGCGAGACATTTTATCAAGTTGTGACGTCACTGACTCCACTTCTAAACTGTGACGCACTTTATTTTTGTAAATGTTTGATTGACAAAGGAAATGTGTCCAATATCAATAACTGATAGATTAAGGATCTGTATCACAATGCCCATATGTTTTAAACAAGCTATTTGTACTTAGCCGTTGGATATTTACCATATGAAACGTTACGTTTCATATCCAAAATGATATGAAACGTAACGTTTCTTGTCTCTATACTAATATTATAAAGAGGAAAGATTTTGTTTGTTTGTATTGAATAGGCTCCGAAACTACTGGACCGATTAAAAAAATTCTTTCACCATTAAAAATCTGTGAGCGGGTGAAACCGCGAGGCGCTGCTAGTGTCTAAAAAAAAATAATGTAGTGTATTGTATTAAGTACTAGCTTTTGCCCGCGGCTTCGCACGCTCTATTCAAGTAGCCTATGCCCGTTCCCGGGATACCGTTTACCTCCCTGCCAAATTTCATCAAGATTCGTTCAGCCGGGACCGAAATAAAAACTATCCTATGTCCGTCTCCTGGTTCTAAGCTACCTCCCCGCTAATTTTCAGCCAAATCGGTTCAGCCGTTCTTGAGTTATAAATAGTCCGACTTTCTTTTATATATATAGATGTTATCTAGAACCCATAACACAAGCTCTGCTTAGTTTGGGACTAGATAATGCTGTGTGAATTGTCCAATTTTATTTTACCTGTTTAAATAATTTATGTGTTAGATACTATGGCCCGTACTATGAAAGCTTGCTCAGTCATCGAGCTATGCTTGAGCAACATTTATGCTATAGAAAAGCGTTACTCAAGCAGAGATTGGAGAGCAAGTTTTCATAATACGGGCCTTAGATAGTTATACTTTATCTGGACGTTGTGAAACAGACCCTAGTTTTTTTTTAACCCAGGACCACTACCCTTTTGTGTCTGTGTCTCCAAGAGATTGTCTTATCATGAGAGGGGTGCTGCGTCCTTCGTCTCAGGCGCCTCGATGGTCAAGCTCTCAGCGGCGTCGTTGACGGCGTCGCCGCGCTTGTGCTCGTCTGCTTTGGTGCAGGCCTCGAGGACGAACTTGTTGAAGAGTTCTGGCTTGTCGAGGTACACGTGATGGCCGGCTCCGTTGATCACCTGTAACGATGACATTAAAAATAAATAAAATAATGCAAAGATGATAAATTATTCTTAAATTTTTACTGTTTTTTCATGAATTTTCACGGATCCCATCGTCAGAACTGAACAAAATTAAAATGGGACCACACGGGAAGCACCAGCTTTCATATAAATAAAGAATCATGCAAATCGGACCACCCAGACAAAAGTTCTGAGGGAACAAAAAAAAATACATAAAAATTGAGAACCTCCTCCTTTTTTTGAAGTCGGTTAAAAATAATGCAAACAATGCCCCTTATCAGCAACAAAATTCATTGGTTCAATAATACAGGGCGTCTTTTTTGCCGTTGACTGCCGCCGTATATGAGCCCTAACTAGCACGGTCACAGGCAGAGTAGAGTCCAGGGGCCTAATTCCACTATTTTTTCAACAAAATGCTTTAATGCGCCATACGATTAAGATAGAGATTTAGTCGTAAATTTATTTGGTATTCCAATACCATAACATTACAATCTCTATGACTTATAATATCGTGTCAATAATGTGGTGGGGCATATAATCATAATAGTCATAGATATGGTATAAACAAAAAAAGATTGTGTTAGTAGAATACCAAAAGGTGTCGATGGCGGTGATTGTAATGCAATAATGAAGCGATAATTGTCATAGTGAGGCGATTGTGTTATTGGAATCAGGCCCCTGCTGATCTAGTCGTTAAGTGTGTCCGCACTGACCTGTACAAAGGTGGTGGAGTGCGGGCGCTGCTCGGCCAGCACCTGCCCCGTGCAGTTGTCGACCCAGGAGCGCGAGCCGTACAGCACGGTGACCGGCAGACTCGACTCCAGCTGGTCCAGACGCTTCACCATCGGGTTCTTGGACCAGCCGTAGCCTGTCATTAGGGAGTGGAAAGCTGCTTCGCCGCTGGAACGAATTAGAGGTATTTGTGATAATGTCGGACTAATATTGTAAATGCGAAAGCTTGGATGGATGTATGGATGGATGGATGTTTGTTACATCTTCACGCCAAAACTACTACACGGATCTGGCTGAAATTTTGCATACAGGTAATTCTAATCCTGGAATCAGACATAGGCTACGTTTTATCCCATAAATCAGTTCCCGTGGGATGAAAATCACCTTAAAACGTTTTCTTAGGAAGAACGCGTGTGAAGCCGCGGGGCGCATATTTATAAGTAAAGAAATAAAATAAAAACTTTTATTGCAGTACAGTTTTTTAACAAACATGAATGGATTTGGGAGCCTCCATTTAAGCAAACATTAGCTTGTGTTTGGAGACTCCGCTCTTGCCAGTGTCATACAATAACTAAGTTAAGTCTGCGTCCGAGATGTATTTAAGGCATTGACCGGTCTCTCAGACCGACCACAGTATAACTCACCTAGGAGACTGCGAGTTGCACTGGTAGATATACTCGGGTATGACGGTCTCTGCGTCCGAGATGTACTTGACGTATTTCCGCGAGATGTCAGGTCGGGTCTTGGAGACCAGCCACTTGCGAGACCGGTCTCTCAGACCGACCACAGTATAACTCACCTAGGAGACTGCGAGTTGCACTGGTAGATATACTCGGGTATGACGGTCTCTGCGTCCGAGATGTACTTGACGTATTTCCGCGAGATGTCGGGCCGGGTCTTGGAGACCAGCCACTTGCCCGCGGGTCCGGCCGCTCGGACCGCCCACAGAGGGTTCAGTGGCTGGACTGCGGTGGCCACTGCGCGGACCCAGAGTGGCATCTAACAATTTATAATAACATTAATTATGTTGGATTGCTAATTAAGGGTGTGATAGAAAGCAAAATTGCAACAAAATAGTTGAATTGAAGAATTACTTTGCCAAATCACACTAATATTATAAATGCAAAAGTTTGTATGGATGGATGTTTGTTACCTCTTTACGCCAAAACTACTAAACGGATCGGGCTGAAATAGTCCTGGAATCAGTTCATAATTCAGTTCCCGTGGGATATAAATCATCTTTAAACATTTCCATAGGAATAATGGCGTGTGAGGCCACGGGGCGCAGAAATAAATTCTGCTGATATCAACAACCTAGCCAATCTCCTCGTCGGGTTTAAAAAAAGTTATATCCTTTCAGTAGTCGCCACCATTTTGCAAAATGGCCGGAAGTGTCGGGCGCCATTTCTGGGTGGTTCGCGCGGTATCGTCGAGTGTGATTAAAATGACGATATCTCTAAAGTTTTGTGGGGAGCTATACGTCTATCTTATATTGTTGGAATCGTTATCAAATAAGCTAACACATTAGACATTTGTTATAGTCATGTATTTGCAATGTATTAATAATTCCAGCTTGAAATCAGGATGAGACAATTTTTGCCAGTTTATTGTAGAAAAGTCGTTCTAAATACTTAAAAAACCATTTTTTTCTACAAAAAGTTGTTGTTTTATTTACAATAATATATACACTACATTAGCACAATAAAAGAAACAAGCCTTCTAATACAAATTTTTCACAGAAAACGGCTTACAAAAACATGGATCATACCGAGCGGTTTGCGCGACGCATTTTTTCATCTGAATTTTACGCGTATGCCTTGTGTTATTTGATAATTTTATGGTTTGTAACAAATAACAAGATACCTAACATTATACGTGGTACCTTATTATTATATATTTATATTTTTTATATATATATATATATATTATACCTATTACGTCACAGTTCAACACTGATCTCCAGGAGATATCCGACAACACCCATGTTGTTGTATCATCTCTCCTGGAGATAAGCCGACAACCGAAGGGGAGAGTATGTTCCAAACGACGTGTGATCCGAGAGCTGGTGAGTATCTGGCGCAGTGGATCAGCATTGCCATACAGCGGGGGAATGCAGCCAGCGTAGCGGGGACGCGACGACTGGTATTGTTATGGATCTGTTGAGCTACTTGTAGATTGTTTGCAACAGCCTCAGTTTACTCAATTGCTTTAATTATAAATACTACAAGTTCTGATTTATTTCTAATATTTAAGGTATACCTGGTATTTTTCGTAAGCGTTGTTTGGGCGTTCTGGGAAGCCCCACGGATCTGCTAAGACTAGATGACGAACCCTGGAAAAAGTCAATAAGTAAGGTTATTGAATTAGTTTGAAAGCGGAAGTTATAAACAACATGGAAATCTCTCTTGAGATCAAGAGATCTTTAAAAAGCCATGCTTGTCAGAAGTCAAGTTTTTGCCAAATTCGAAAAAAACGACAAAAATCTAACGAAAACACTTAAAATTTTCGTGGCTTACTTAGCTGCTCACCGTTAACATTTTTCAACGCGGTAATAGGACTCTACATTGCAACTTGTGTAATCTACTTCGAACCCTGGACTCACCTCTTAGGGTATCTAATCGCGTACGCAGTAGCTATGTACCCTCCCAGACTGTCCCAACAGTAAGAACTGGGAGAGGTTCACTTCACTTCACTAATTGTGCCCCCTTTGGTTTGATGCTCTACTTTGAACCCTAGACTCACCTCTCAGGGTATTTAATCGCGTACGCAGTAGCTATGTACCCTCCCAGACTGTGCCCCAACAGTATGAACTGAGAGAGGTTCACTTCGCGCCGCCATTCCTCTACAGACTCCACCCATTGCGCCTCCGCTTTGAGGGCGTCTGATGAGAACTTTGGACGGGAACTGCGGCCGAATCCTAAAACAATCGAACGATTTTATCTTAGACATTTAAACGAGCAATTCTTGTATATATATTTCATCTGAATCTCGGAAACGGCTCAAACGATTTTCATGAAATTTAGTATACTTGTACAGGGGGTTTCGGGGGCGATAAATCGATCTACCTAGGATTCATTTTATGAAAATGTCGTTTTATTTGTTTTTTCAAATATATAGGATAAAGTAATCAACTTTATCCTAATCAACTTAAACACAAACACTAACACTAAACTGATTTTACTAAAATTTTACTCTTTTACATATCTATTGGCGTACTTGTGTTAATAGGACTATCATCCAGGTACTTGTGGGCCGGACTAGGACTATGAGCGTCACTCAACCTCCAACCTCAACAGCATAAGTATATCGGTGCACTGCTAGGGTCTCTGCCATGTGTACGGGACACAGTGCGTAGGATTTGTAGAGTTTTGAATAACCCGAGTGACTCTTTTCTCACGATTCGGTCCGTATAACCGCAAGGTTGGGAGGACCATGGGAAGGTGGAGGGTCCACTGTTGGACGCAGACCTCTCCCTGATGCGCCTAATTGGCTTTTATCTCATGGGAGAGTAGTCGCATACCTAATCGCGACGCTGACTAATGAATGACGCATTGACGTGGACTATGAGCTAGTTGAACCATAATATGAATTGACTGGATCATATTATATTTGGGCCATAGGCTACGTTTTATCCCATGAATCAGTTCCCTTGGGATAGAAATAAGCATTAAACATTTCTTGAATAAACAACGCGTGGGAAGTCGCGGACAGAAAAAGTTTGACAATAATTTTAGCCTGGAATATTTTATGATGATTAAATGTATTTTCTGAACAGATACCAAAAGCTCTGCTTAGCTTGGGGCTAGATGATGTTGTGTGATTTGTCCAGCAATCAATCAATCAATCAAGTCCTATAGCAGATACGGGTTTATAGCAACTAACCTAACAAATCTATAGCGTACACGGGTATGGTCGCTGCGAAGGCGTCAAGATTAGGGAACCAGAGCGCCAGTCCCGCGCCCATACCATGTAGAACCACAATGGGCGTCTTCGAAGTCTTTGTTCAGCGATATTGTCCATATCGCTAATAAAGCAACCTACCTCCACACAACCTCCACAAGTCTATAGCAGATATGGGTTTATAGCAACTTAACTAACAAATCTATAGCGTAAACGGGTCTGATCGCTGCGAATGCGTCGAGATTGGGAAACCAGAGCAGCAGCAGTACTATAGGAGTCTACGAAGAGTAAATAGCAGATACAGGTTTATAGCAACTTACCTAACAAATCTATAGCGTACACGGGTCTGGTCGCTGCGAAGGCGTCAAGGTTGGGGCACCAGAGCGCCAGTCCCGCGCCCATGCCATGTAGAAGCACAATGGGCGTCTTCGAAGAGTCTTCGTTCAGCGATATTGTCCATATCTTGTCGCATTGTCCCACCACCGACCCTATGTCCACGTAGAAACGCTTGTACGCTGTTTTTAAACCTGGAAGATCACACTGCATTAGTGGGAACTTATTTGTGCCTGCGATTTTGCACGCTTTTACCAGGGATTAAAAGAAGGGTATTTCAATCCAGATCTCGAGCTAGGTACATTTATGCATAATTTCAGGCTGATATTTTCAGTAGTTTCGGGGTGAAGAGGTAATAAACATTACACACGTATCCAAGCTTACGTTTTTAATATTAGTGTGCATATATGCACACTAATATTAAAAACGTATATATCTTTTAAACGTAGTGTAGGACGTTCTCCGGCCAGATGGGATGACGACCTGCGAAAGACTGTAGGCAGATGCTGGATGCGTCAAGCTGAAGACAGGACGCTTTGACGCTCATTAGGGGAGGCCTATGTCCAGTAGTGGACTAATATAGGCTGATGATGATAGTACTACTATAACTACTGAAAGGATCGACCTAAAACTTTGTTCCTGATTCCGGATAGAGGAAAAATCAATAAACTGCATTATCATGTTGATTTACTTAACTTTCTTCATATCTTAAACCGTATAACGTGTAAAACTTTCATGACTATAACTACCCATTTAATAAATATGTTCTTACTGGTTTTACATTAGTGGTTTTATCATCAACCTCAATTTTTGACGTGATTCATAAAATGTGTCAGATAATTTTTTTCTTTGTTTGATCGAGAATGGGGAAACGTGGCGGTATTTTTTTAACCGCCTTCAAAAAAGGAGGAGGTTCTCAATTCGACTGTATTTTTTTATGTTCAAGTTATTTCATTCGGAGAATATGTAGTAGTTTTGGGACCATTTTGGGGAAACAATTTTCTATACAAACTTCGAATCAACTGTCGTTTTGGAGCCTTTTTTGGTTGAGATTTATTACCGAAATCAACATAATATCGATATACTTCATAAGTATTGATTTAAAGTATATTTTACCATAAGTTCATAGCATATATGGCTAGCTGCGTGCAAAACTTCTTATCTGAGAAATGAAAAATCTTGAAAATAGAAAGTAGATAGTAAAGAGACATGTATAATATATATATATATACTATAAGTATAGATAAGTTCTAAATACCCGAACTTTTAATTCACGAGTATTTCACTTCTTTACTCTTTTTTACTTCTACCGCTAGTCAAAAAATTCAAGTGAATTGAGTCAATTGCACCTTATTTCTCATTTGAGTAATGACTATTTACCTATCAAGCTGTTTTTATAGTAAAAGTTTGACTTGTCTAAGTGCTTATTTTGTAAGTCTAAAGAAATAAACGATTTGACTCTGACTCTGATTTTTGTCTTCATATGGCTGTTATACATTACGTTTCCCCCCGCCTATCTATTTGGGTAAAAAGTGCATTTTAGATTGTAATAAAAATAAAAATAAAGTAAGCAACGCAATAAATTTGATTTCAGCTTCTCTTCTCCTACAGAGCGCTATTTGTCTAACAGCGGTCTTCCTGCGTTAAAATAAGGGGCATCTCTTTCTAAACTATGGAAACTGAGCGAGACTTCAGACCCAGATAGATCACGGACTGCAAGTGTAAAACAACACTAACCAATAGTACTTGGTGCATATTGGTAGTGCGAGCGCTAAATTAAATAAAACAGTTTTTGGATTTCTGCCGAATGTGTACTAGATCGAGTTTTCAAGGTCTTGTCTTTAGCTCTATCGCCTATCAATGCTCTCGTGCCAAATCTTCGCCGGGGTTTAATAATATGTCGATATTGCGAATTTTGTCTTTTTTAGTTTATGGCCGCTGCTTCACACGCGTTGATTCTATGAAAACGTTTTCTATCCCATGGGAATTGATTTATGGGATAAAAAGTCCTATGCCAAAAGGTCTATGTTCGATTCCAGGATTAGAATTACCTGTAAGTATGCAAAATTTCAGACCGATCCGTTCAGTAGTTTTGGCGTGAAGACGCAACAAACATCCATCGATACATCTAAACTTTTGCTTTTATAGTTTAAGTTTGATTTGATTTTTATTACATGAACATAAATTTAAGAACAAGTCATTTAAATTGTAAACTATAATAAAAACCGACTCACAAAATTTGGCGACAGCCAAGAAAAGTATTGTTTTTAAAACGTTCAGGGACTCCTGGCTTGCAACTGTTATACCAGTTTCACGACTCGTTTTACAACTATTTTGGTGATATCTTCGCCAATTCTTATCGAAGTTTGATGATTCTTTCTTTACTGTCTAAAGGTTGAATTTGAGGTAAAAATCAGATTCACGAGAAATTTATATGTGCGTTGAAAAAGTATCTAAAACATCCTCTTCTCATGATAATTTCACTCATTATAAATTATCTCTATCAGTTCCCATGGCAACGGGCGTAAACAAAAGGCTTACAAAGTTAATGCATTGAGGATATCCAGAAAGGAAGGAATTTGAAATCGGTTTTTAGTTCTTTTTTTCACATCTAAATTATTTGCATGTGATTTGCGTAGAGAACCCACGATAGGGGCGCTCTAGAATTAAGTTACCTCTGGAGGCTGTGGAATTACGATAAAACCGCAGATCAGATCCTTTAATGACATATCAAAGCCGTTTGAATGACCTTCGTAATTTAAGATTGTATGGCGAAGACCATTGAAATGGCTTTCAAGCATTGATTTATTAAAAAGGGAAGATGAGGTACTGGTTTCTCAAAAGTGGCAACCTCAAATTGTGTAAAATTGTGTGCTCCCACCTCAGTCACTGTCTGAACGGCGGCATGGGCGGTCGTACTAGCGAGAAATATTGTTGTCTTGGTCTCACTTCGGTCTTAGGTAGGTATTTCCGTCTTTGTTGTTCTTTGTATTGCACAGGACTGGAAATATATATAACTGTGAGCATGTGTTTGCGTGTAGTTGTAACACATGCCAATTTTTGAGTAAGCGCTGGGAGAACGTAACCTATCTTCCCTTTTTAACAAATCAATGCTTTCAAGACCGTTCAAAAGGCTTTCAAATGTCATTATTATGAAAATAATGAAATGAATGGGTGGTTTTTGCGTAATTGCACAGCTGAGTAACCTAGAGGTTACTCATTTCCAGAACAAAGAAGACTTACAAAACAAATTCTATCTTTCTGATAAGTGTACGTATACTATACTATGCGAGATAAGATAACAGCTGTAATTGAGTAGATAACGTTTACATTATTGCTTAAGGCCCATACACCAGCGAAAGTGGCGCCCCCAACTATTTTATCTTATTATTACGTTAAACGCAGGAATTTTTAAAAATCCTACGTTCAGTTTGTGGTATCTATTATAAGCTATTTATTAATGCCTCTGTAATAGTTTCATTTTGTAAAGCTTAGGAAGAGATACGAAGTTGCGCTTTTTGGCCACCAAACTCTATTTTTGCATCTCCTCCTAAACTATATGAGATAAAATTATAAAAGAGGTGTTAAAAAATAGCTTATAATAGATACCACAAACTGAACGTAGGATTTTTAAAAATTCCTATGATAAACGTAAAAATATGATAAAATAGGAATTGCTGTCAGATTGGCTCGGGTATGCGCCTTAAATCATTTTATCGGGTTGCATCCCGGATGCGGAAGAAAAGATGACATCATTCGACTTTTAGCTGACTTTTTTTTCTATTTGTCATTTTCTACTTAGTTTATACCGCTGGCCCTGGTTTTCCTGCCAATTTAAACGTCTGCAATATATTAGGAAGCGAGCAGTTTATCGCAGAGAGGGGATAGACAAGGGCACTTAGCACGCACGTTCTCGCTAATCGGTACAGTCAACATCATATGAGAAGTTACTGGTAACTTTCGCCTCATAAACATATTATGTAGCTCCATAGACATAAGAATAAATATAACAGTTTTAATAATTAATGTTTTCACTAGCTCTCTAGCAAAGCTAGCAAGACATAGAAAACATAGCGAGTTCCAACGTTTATTTATTTATTTATTTAAAGAACACAAACATCATATTTATTATGTCTATATCTAACAAAATCTTAATGGTAAATATTCTAATACATATGACAATATTTGTTTATAACGACATACTTCACGTTAAGCTATGTGTAACATATAAAGTCTTTTAATATATTAAAGTTATAACATGGATCCATAGTAAAATCATAAGATAGTGAGTGCTTTGGTTTTTAAACGGTAAACATTCTTTAATAAATAAAATCATGTAGTGTAGTCTACACTAGGTATACATGTTTTTTCTTTAAAACCTGTTTCCTCTGTTGACCGACAGATTAGTTATTAATTGTGTTATGTTGCTTTGACATACGTATCTGTTAATATTCGTTGAAGTAATCTCTGGCTACTAAAACACAGTTTTTAAACTAGTTCAGGAGCCTATGACTTATGCGTAGTTGTCTGTTACACTAGCTATTATGTCAATCAATTATATTTTTAGTTTACTACCTATATTTATCGATGTGTTGTCTCCGGGGACAACGGGCAGTCTCAATATCGCGTGTCATAATCCCCTTTAAATCCTTACTTTTTTTTTAAATATCTGTTTCGAGTTAAAATGAAAAACAAAATAAAACGGGCGGTTATTTTTGCAGGCCCAGCGTGGGGATTACGAGCACTACCCCCCATGAGATAAACGCTTACAAGGCGCTTATCAGAGGGAGGCCTGCGTCCAGCAGTGGACCAATACAGGCTGTTGAGGTTATTTTAGGCAAAATTGGGTTGTATTGCCAGACAGAATCGTAACTAATACCAATTTAGGTAGGTAGGCCTATTCTGCTTATTGATTTTTATATTTTTGACAACCTTGGATTAACCTCGGCTTGGATCAATATGATTCCTACATCATATATTCTAATAGCTATTACTAATGACGGTGGTAGGTATACACAAATTACAATAGGTAATTTTGTGATACCATTGCGCGACCGCCATGAAATTGACTATTCACACACACACACACGAACTTAATGACTAGTGTAGGTTTTATAAATCATCATGACTTGACGTATTTTTCTAGCTTCAAACTAGGGATGCATCCGATACCGATACCGATGCCGATATATCGGCGATATTCGAAGTTTGCCGATATATCGGCATCGGCGATATTTTTATGGCCGATTCAACGATACTTTTCAAATTTCACGCTTTAAAAATGTAATGTAAACGCGCGTGTTGTCTCTTCTATTTCGTTGCAAACGAGGCATGAACTGACTATGCTCGGGGAAACCCTGCGGTTTATTCAGTGTCTTGTTTCGCCCGCCCACTTTGGCTCGTACTCGCATAACTATTTCATTTCGCTAGGTAGACTGTTTTTGTGCTATTATTGTAATAAGTTTGTGTGTGCATATCATTTAAAACTAGTCGTTTGAGTCAAATAGTAGTCATGTCCACTTCAAAACACAAAAGTGCTATATGGAATCATTTTGAAATTTATATAATAGATAATTCCAAAGCAATATGTTTGTATTGTAAAGAAAACGTTTCACGTGGCATAAATTCCAAAAGTTAAAACACATCAAATTTGTGGATCCACTTAAAGAGGCACCATCCAAGTCTTATTCAAACAGATTTGCGAAATCACCTTTCTCCGCAAACTTAAGAATACTTTGTTTTTTAAACAAAAATCTCATCAATGTTAATTTTAATTACTAAAACTAGCGACTACTTAATCTCAACCTGTCTATAGTTTTAAACGGTGTTATTTAGTCTGTTCTGTTATATTTTGTTCTTTTTATATTCATTAAAAAATAATCTGACTAGTGTTATATTTATTTTACCTTCATTTTTGAATTTAATAAGCGTATCGGTATCGGCATCGGTATCGCCGATATTTCGGCAAAAAGGTGTATCGAGGCATCCCTACTTCAAACGTAAAATGAGTGTGAGGTAACCGTTAGGCAGGTTCAGATACAATTGAAATGGATGGATGTTTGTAACGTCTTCACGCTAGAACTATGATCTGAACGTATACTGCTTAAACTTTTCAGGGTAGTTGGAATAGCCTTTAGGTTTATTTTATCCATTAAGGACAGAACGGATACCTTAGCTCCCATACAAACGTACTTCCCGCTTCATTTGGAAACTACGTTTCCGATCGTATTGAAATTTTCCATACATAATCGGATGACAAATAGGTATGTTTGTAGTGTTTTCGATTTTTAAAAAACATTATGATAATTAAATGAGAGTGAAACTAATTAACCATATTTTGACCACCATATCGAGTCATTTTCAAGCTATTTTTTATGCATGTTAGACACCTTTATTCGAAAATCTGTCACGCTGCAAACATCCTAAATATATTCACCATTAGAAATAAACAAAAATATTTCTGAAATCAGTCGTTTATTCAAAATGAATCGCAAAGTACGAAAAAATATAAAAAATTGAGAAATTCCTTCAAATTTCTGCAACCGCTCGCTCAAACGCGGGGGGCAATGCGACACAGGGAGCACAATTCCAAAATAAGGCGAATGCCGCGGAATGGCCAACACGATGCGATTCTACGTGAAACAACAACAAATTCACTCGAGCCGGCCGCTGAGATTTGGGAGGGGTTCGTAGCCTTCTTAAACCAGTTCCATGGGATAGAAACAGCGTTTAAGATTAATCAAATTTAGCGCTATATATTGCTTTTTTTGGTTTCTACAAGGAAGTAAGAACAAAAAATACCAGTGAAACGGAGTTAGTTTCTTCATAAGTTAAGGCGGTACCCAGACTCAAAGTAGCGCCGCCAACTATTATATCTTATTATTACGTTGAACAATCGAATTTTGAAATAATAATAGGTTAATTTGTGATAATATATAGGCTTTTTTTAATACCTGTGTAATTATTTTTTGTATAGTTTAAGAGGAGATGCGAATTTGCACTTGATGGCCACCAAACTCTATTTTTGCATCTCCTTCTAAACTATAAATAGGCGACGGCGCTAGTGTGCCTCGGGGTACCGCCTTAACAGAAAATGGTTCTCGCGCCAACACGAAACCAACCACGACCAACCTGAAACGATTCCATAGCGTGCAAAGTCGCAAGGGAAGACTGCTTATCTATAGTTGAGTAGTACATTTGGCACTGGCTTAAAAAAGTCTATGCATCATCATGACTAGCCGTTTAACATTTTGGCAACTCATAGAAATAAAGATTGCACTGTACTTACATGATAATATCCTCTTCTCGACATTTCGTAACATTTCATCAGACTGCCGGGTCCAGCTCAGCCAACCACCAGTCCAACTGAAAAGGGAACCAATCTTTACATTCACACTTATCATTTAATGGTCTATAAAACGTATTTATAATTAAAGGCGAAAGTTTGAATGTGTTTGATACACCTTCGCGCATAAATGGCTAAACGGATTTAAATGAAATGGAAGTTGGTATCAAGTCTGCAGGCAGATGCTGGATGCGTCAAGCTGGAGACAGGGCGCTATGGCACTCATTAGGGGAGGCCTATGTCCAGCAGTGGACTAATATAGGCTGATGATGATGATGGAAGTTGGTACGGAACCCTTCGATCGGAGTGTAACACATAAGTTACACTCCAATCGACGATACTGGATAAATACTTTTTTGAATGAGTGTAGTCATTAAATGAATACTTCATTGGCCTTACACGGCAAAGGCGATATTTCGATTGCATATGGAGGCTTTATTTGACCTTTATGTTTTACATGTTGTAAATCTTTTTTATTTTTAGGGTTCCGTAGTCAACAAGTAACTCTTTCACATAGTAAACAAGTTTTTGACTGTGAGAAAGAAGACATGGATAAGCATGGAAATGATGGCTGATAGGGAAAATATAATTAACAAAATAATGTGCAAAAATAAACACATCTTGAATGGGATAAGGTCTGGAAGAAGAACAAGGAGCCCTTTCCTTTCTATTCCTTCATGAATGGAAGAGTTTAACTATGCAAACGTCATTTGAGAATGAGGTTTTATAGTAAATCTGATCAAAAAGGTCAAAGAAATTTTGGCCTCTTTCAAAATAGGTGTAATCATGACCAAGTTAGATAGAATGATAGTGCCTATGTTCAGTAAGTGAAGCGCCAATTATGTACAGAATTAAGACACAAGTAAAAACAAAAAAATAAAAACCAAAGTTAAATCAAAAGCAGCAAAACATAACATAACATAACCAAGGATAAATCATGCATGAGTCATCTTATTAGGTACCTAACTAGTTTTTTGTGATTCTATTTTTGTTGATATTATACACAAAGGTTGAATCAATTTTACCTTTATCTCGTTATCTTATTAATACCATTTTGAATGATGACTTGCGAAAGACTCCAGGCATGTATGCGCTATGGCGCTCATTAGCGGAGGCCTAACTTCAACACTGGACAAGTATACAAAATACAAAATCTTTATTCAGAAACTTAAAATACATTATATAAGGGTGTTTGAGACCCCCTTTTAAGTTTAAGTATAGGCTATGACTAGAAGAATGATGATGATGAATAACAGGCTCATTTAGTACAGTTGGATTAAGTTTATATTGAACCATAGCTTCCTGGAGAAGACTTAATTTTTTTAACACACTATTGGTATGTCAAAAATAGTAGGTACCTACTGTGCAAAACTGAGTATAAGTTTTGCTGGTAACTTAACATTGGTAGATATAGATATAGTATTTCATAACATTGTGCAAGAATATTTCAAAATAAAAAAATATGTATAACATCCACAGTCACTGATAAACGTAAGCTTTATGATGCCACATAAATAACATTGGTTTTTTTTATATAAATAAATAATGCTGGATAATTCACACAGCAATCTAGCCCTGAACTAACCAGAGCTTGTGTTATGGGCACCAGATGGAATACTAATTACATAATAGAGATATTTGATTATTATATAATTATTATTGTACATAAAAAAATGTATAAAAGAACTGAATATTAATGAAAGAAGCTTGTATGATAGATATCTGATAAAGTATTTATTCTTACTTCCATAAATAGGACAGTATATATCCGCCCCATGTCCCGCTTAATAAGCTGCTGCAAGTTAAAACAACCACATAATATCAATAAACAAATTATTATCTTACATATACAACAATAATAATGCAATCAAATAATAACCAAACATTAAAAAACATTAAATTCATCATGGTGCATGAAACGGTGCCAAAATATTGGAAAGCTCAAAACTATTTTTGTTCTTTTTTTCTTTTAATGGCGTCTTCGTTTGGGTTGACATAATTTTGCAAATGTCTGTAATATTAGAGTAAAATAAAAATAAAAGCAACATTGTTCGGTAATAAAGACAGATAAAGGAAGTTAATTCTTTGATAAAATGTTAATCAAAATGATATAAGAAATTACAAAATTATGGGCAATTATGGTTCTTCTTTCTTTTGTATAGACACATTTTTGGATGAGGCACCCAGGGGCCTAATCCTGCCAACCAATCTCTTTACTATGACAATGTATCATCGCAGAATTGACCCTTAAAAAACCCCATTATAAATATGAAAGAAACTCTAGAAAGTGTACTTGGTGCTATTTGCATGAAGAGATGAAGAGATAGAAAAGTAAATAGAAATGTTGGTGTTCTTCCAACACAAACAAGGTTCATAGTTAACCTGCTTACATTCATAATAAATAGAATCTGTAGTTTCTTTATATATTAGGTACATAGAATACTAAATAAAATAAATAACTTCCCCCAGATCTGCTTTTTAGTGATTTTGTAGCATTTTGTTGTATGCAAGAAAGATATTTGAACTGAACTGAAACTTTCTCGGAGGTAAAGAAACAAAATATTGAGTAAAACTTCTTAAAATGTTAAACAGTATTTAGATAGGTGTATGAATGAGAATGATATTGGTCAAAACTAAACTTAACCACATATAAGTAATATAATACTATACTAGAAACTAAAAACAGCACTTAAAATAATGCTGTCCTTTTTATTTTGATTGTAATAACATCAACATTTTTAGTGCTGTCAAATTATTTTATTTTAGTATTTAAACTTCAGAATAGATACCATTAATAAACAAAACATTAATCAAACAAGGTTTTTAAGATAAGTGTTAAGGTTTTTGGCATTTTCATGCCTACTGATGCAATAAATAAACTCAAAACTAAAAAAAGAAACAATAAAACACCATGCAAGTAAACTCGGACTTGCTTATTAAAAACCATTGAAGATTGTTTTCTTGAATTATCTGAAAGAATTATGGAAAACTAATAAAAAATTGAACAGTTAGTCATTGAACATTATAAACTCTTAAAGAGATGGAGGAGATGATAATGTTATGGCATTTTAAGCATAGACTTTGGAACTTTGAATTTTATTAGGTAAACATACACAATATGATACATTTTAAAATAAGTGGGCTGTGTTTACCTCAAACAGGATATAATGATATGATATATGAATGGCATAAGATACTGCTTCCAAATGAAACACGGTGGATGCAACCTGGGCATAACAATAATGACCTGCTGTTTCTAGCTGATGAACCTACAAACAAGAAAAACGATGATAGGAATGCCTTTGTTCTTTAAGGCTTATAGAAGCTTCAGAAAAAAAGCCGCATAGAATAATTGCCAAAAAAATTGCGCAATACACTGCAGAGAAATGCGTAAAACATAAAAATATTCGGTAGCTACCTGGTTTCAGATTTAGCCAAATTTAGTTCACTTTCCATTTGGCCACTTGTTACAATTTATACACATATCACGCACACGTCTTTCATCTATCTGAGTTATTTTTTTGAGTTTTATTTCGAGTGTTTTCCCAATGCAGAAAAATAAAATGCCAATGATGAATGAATGAAAATTACAGAGGAAAATACAACTCGGAAATTATATCACAACTTGTCAATTTTGACGTACAGCTGACATCAGCTGTCTTCTGTCATTTTGACTTTAAGCTGGCAACCCAAAGGTACGGTACGGGTTTTCTTGTCTATGGTGCCACATCCGGCCAATGAGAATACAATGATACCAAATTAATGAACCCTTAAAGTTTATAATTATTATAGTACTAGCCAGTATGTACCATACCAATCAATGCGTATTTACGCGCGTAATGCGAAGTAATGCGAAGTAGAAAGAATTGAAAGCATACAAAGATCATTTACAAAACACTTAGCATATCTTTCTCCAGATATATCTCATTGGATATATCCCATAGATCTCATAGAGATATGACATTAGATGTAAGCACTTCAGCACTGAATCTCTATATTCCCGCCGTAGAATAATTGAACTTTCCTTTCTGCATAAAATATTAAATGGTAAAATCGACAGCATTTCTATTGTTGAAAAATTCGGCCTAGCTGTGCCCACTAGAAACCCTCGACATACTATAACTAAAATACTTCACACACCTTTCTGTAACAGTAACACTGGTCTAGAGGCACCTACTGTAAGACTATGTAGGTAATCAATACAATTTTATAAATACCAAAATAAAAGACAGACATATTTTATGATAATCCCATTATTTTTAAAAATAAGCTGCTGAAACATTTTCAGCAGTCCTCATTAGATGAGAACTAACATTGTTAACCAGGAGCACTCGGTGAAATTTTATTCGTTGTTATCACCAAGATCTCTTAGTCTTTAATTTTTTAATTCGTTTTTATTTGTTTTAAGTCAGTCTTAAACTACCTTTTAAGAAACCTGTTTAACTTCTATTTTTAAGTCTAAAATCTCAACAATTTTATTGTAATTATCTTTAAGTTAATTTCTTAAGAATGTTGTGTCCACCTATTATAGGTATATGTATAAGAACAATAAGTACTGCCATTAATTAAGTTATATTAAGCTATTATATGTATACTGTTGGTGAATATTTATTGAATAAATAAATAAGTAAACTCGCGTATTTACGCGCGTTTACTTACCAGCGAGGGTCGATTATGTATTCCACATTTTTGGTACTTTGGTAGTGTCGTTTGAACCCTTGAGAGTGCAGGGATAAGGAGCAGAAACTTATACTTTCTAAAAGGTACTGACAGACGTGCTGAGCACGTCTGTCCGTACCTAAGCGTCAGGTCCTTGAGATGTTCACAGATACGAACTAGATTTTTTGACATGCAAATACCAATAGCCACGCCCATGAAGAATATCTCAGACCCCATATGGGTAACATGATGAGATTGTATTCGACATATCGTGTGAAAATAAACTGCTGTTGTTGATAAGAACGCTAAATATTATTTTGCTTATCGCTTATCAGAACTTATAGGTAGGAGCATAACTCAATAGGGTATATGCATCGATTTTTTTTATTGTTTTGATCGATCCTTTAGGTCATTATTTAACCGAAAAATGATAAGACGCTCACTGAATTTAGCATTAACAAAGTAAAAAAAACAAATCAAAACTACAATCATTTTCGGGTGATAAAAACGCTGCCATATTAGCGCCATGTTTATTTGACGTCGACGTTCACACTCGATTAAAACCTTTTATGATGACCTCAGTCAGTAGTGATCATCTCAGATAAGAGGTTTTCCGAAAAATCTGAAAAAACCTACAATACGAAATGTGAAGTGGGCAGAATAGTGTCAAATCATGGTGCAGCAAGCAGAATAAAAAAAGAAGAAATGTGAACAGTAATGTCACGTCCGCTCTAGTCAATGGCGTAGCGTTTTGAAATTTTGCGATTGAGATTTAAAATATCAATTTTTCAATGGTAAAATTCTACGATAAAAACATCTCAAAATTCTAAAATAAATATGTAGATATGTTTCTATATCAATCACATATCACATAATCACATCATCACATATCACATCACATCACATCACATCACATCACATCACATATCACATCACATATCACATCACATCACATCACATCACATCACATCACATCACATCACATCACATCACATCACATCACATCACATATCACATAATCACATAATCACATATCACATATCACATATCACATCACATATATATATAATATTATGAATGCAAAAGTTTGGATGGATGTATGGATGGATGTTTGTTACTTCTTCACGCCAAAACTACTGGACAGATCTGGCTGAAATTTTGCATACAGGTAATTCTAATCCTGGAATAAAACATAGGCTACTTTTTATCCCATAAATCTGTTCCCGCGGTATGAAAATCACCTTTTAATGTTTCCATAGGAACAACGCGTGCGAAGCCGCGGGGCGCAGCTAGTAGAGAATACGTATATATTTTTTTAGCCAATTTGAAATCACATGCATATACCCTATTACTTATTTCGAATACATAGAAAAAAATAGTCTGTTTGTTTTGGTGGCAGATAGCTGATAAATAGGTAACTTAGGCTACTTATTTTTAACATAAGTATTTAAGTTTTTATTTGTTTTTATATGGGAGAAACCACTGACTGACTCCTTAAATACAGTTTATCCTAGTTATTTTAGAATATTTTCTTTCAATTTCAATTTCAAAAAGCCTTTATTTAACAACCTTAAATCTAATTTAGGTACATTACTCACATTCAACATTAGTTACGCGGACGACATGGTGCTGCTCTGCCCGACGGCGGGTGGCCTACAAGAACTGCTGAAAGCCTGTGAAGTATACGCTGCTGATCATGGACTTCTATACAATGTAAAGAAAACTGAGTACATGGTCTTTGAGGTCGCCGGCAAGGGTATGGATAAGAGCACCCATAATATTACCCTTAATGGCATGAACGTAAGAAGAGTTGACAAATTTAAATATCTTGGACATATCATTGCCGACGACCTCAAGGACGATGCTGATATTGAAAGGGAGCGTAGGGCGCTGGCAGTTAGAGGTAATATGCTGGCCCGCAGGTTTTCCCGGTGTACTGAGCAAGTCAAGATCACACTTTTCAAAGCTTACTGCCAAAACATGTACACGGGAAGCTTGTGGGTTAGACACACCAAAAACTCGCTAGCGACCCTGCGCGTCCAATATAATAATATATTCAGGATGATGTTGGGTCTGCCTCGCTTCTGTAGTGCATCAGGGATGTTTGCTGAATTTCAAACTGATGGCTTCGGTGCCATTATTCGCAAAAAATCTACATCCCTGATCCGCAGAATGCGCGACAGTCACAACAGCATCCTGAAAACCATAGCGGATAGATACTCTTCGCCGCTGTGGGCAAGCCTGGTTCGCAGAGTGATCCCGGACCCGGAAAAAGTCCCGCTACTCTGGTGAGATAACTCTGGGAATTAGTCCTGCGTTAATTAAAAAAAAAAAAAAAAATAATTATGTCTCTTTGCTTACTAACCATTTACTGTATTTTTTTTGTGTTACTAACCCCATATGGATCTATGTTGTCCGAAATAAAAGGATTTTATTTTATTTATTTTTTATTTATTACAATTTTTGACTAAGTATTAGACATCGGTGTACAAAATTTTAGTTATGTTTTAGTTATTCTGTGTTATCACTAGATTGTTTTGCCTTTCAGCATAGGCCTCCCCCAGATTCTTCCATAGCATTCGGTCGTGGGTTTTCCTCCTCCAATGTGTGCCCGCTGTGGATTTGATGTCATCTTCCCACCGTAGAAATGGTCTTCCCCTTGCTCTGTTTCCTTCCCTAGGATACCATTCTATTACGTCTTTAGCCCATTTATCTTGTTTGGTTCTCAGGACATGACCAACCCACTTCCATTTCAGCTTTTTTATTGTGTATGTTATGTCTGCTATTTTTGTTTTGTTTCTTATAAACTTTAGTGTTATTTTATCTCTTTTACTTATGCTTAACATGCTCCTCTCTAAGCTATGCTGACAAACTTCAAGTTTGTTTATGTTTTCTTTGGTTAATGGCCATGTTTGGCAACCATATGTCATGACAGGTAGAATACACGAGTTGAACACTCTACTTTTGAATTTTAGTGGTATATCTGGGTTTTTGGTGATTTCTTTAAGTGACCAGTACCTTTTCCATGTTGAGTTTATTCTGTTCTGGATTTCTTTGGAAGTTAGGTTTGTAGTTGAGATTGTTTGTCCCAGATAGGTATATTCATCAACATATTCAATGGTTTTTTCCTTGACCTTAATAGGTATTTTTGAACGGTTTGTCATTAGTTTGGTTTTCAGAGCATTCATTTGTAGACCTACTTTTTGACTCTCTTCTGCTAGTTGTTCCAACATTGTTTTTAGATGGTTTGGGTTGTCAGCTAAGATTATAAGATCATCAGCAAATCTTAGGTGGTTGAATAAGGCTCCGTTGATCTTTATGCCATATTCTGTCCATTCCAGGCTTCTAAAAACTTGTTCAAGGGTAGCAGAAAATAGTTTCGGTGATAAGGGGTCTCCTTGTCTTACTCCTTTTTTGATATAAAACTTTTCACCTTTCATTTCTGTTTTTATTCGTGCCGACATGTTTTTGTAGATGTTGCTTATTATACTGATGTATTTTGTAGATATTCCTTGGTTTTTGAGTGTCTCCCATATCTTATTGTGCTTCAAAAAATCAAAAGCTTTGTTGTAGTCTACAAACGCTATGTAGTATGGTAGGTGGTATTCTTGGGATTTTTCTATGATTTGTTTTATTGTATGGATGTGGTCTAAAGTTGAGAAGTCTTTTCGAAATCCTGCCTGTTCCTTAGGTTGGTTAGCATCTAATACAGTTGTTATTCGGTCCAGTATGATCTTTGAGAATATCTTGTACAAGTTCGACATAAGGCTTATGGGCCTGTAATTGCCAATATCATCTTTGTTGCCCTTTTTGTGAAGTAATTTTATTGTTGAGGTGGTCCATTGTGTAGGTATAATTTCTGATGTAAGTATTTCGTTGAATAACTCGGTTAGAGATGTCAGTATAGCATTTGAACATCCTTTCAGAAGTTCGTTGGAGATCCCATCCTCACCAGGGGCTTTCCTACATTTTAGTGATTGAATGGCTTTACTTATCTCGTTTTGTAGTATTGGAGGGGTAACTTCCTCCTGCGTTGAATCTCGAATAAGTGGTGTGGGTTCATCGTTGTATAAGTTGCGGTAGAAGTCTGAAGCGATTCTGAGAATGTCTGATCTGGCTGTTCTTGTTTTTTTGTTGATGTTTGTCATATTTGGTATCCAATCCGTACTGGTTTTTAGTTCTCTTATATATAATAGAATATTTTCTTTACATTACTTTAATTTGCGATGAAGTATTATGGTTCCGCGTTGTTTTTATTTTGCTCGGATCTCTAATGTTTTTAACAATCCATGAAGACGTGGTCACAGCTAGACTGTTACAATCACTACGGTACTAT
The DNA here is from genome assembly GCA_955876795.1 of Eupithecia tripunctaria. Lineage (NCBI taxonomy): Eukaryota > Metazoa > Arthropoda > Insecta > Lepidoptera > Geometridae > Eupithecia > Eupithecia tripunctaria. The sequence goes on along the minus strand of OY041616.1, from coordinate 1,351,844 downwards.
ATCACATGGAATAGATACCTATGTCCAAAGGTACAATTAGGTAGGTCTATTATGAGTAAGCAAAGAAGAAAAAGAAGGAATACGATTATTTTGCTAGATGACTAAATCTAGCTCTTAGCCATCTTATTAGTCCGTGACTTATATTATTATCAAAAGATTGGACCTGTATTTTTTATTTTGTCGGTTAAACAAAAAAGATGAAGAATGTAATGTAGGTAGCCAGTTAAAGTTCAGCGTGACGTCACACGTTAGGATACTTTTTACAGAATCATGACGTAACTAACCCAAAATTTGACGCGCTTCGCTTTTTTGAATAAATTGTCGCTAATTGTTTGTTTGATTGACGTGTTCAATATCTTCTGATTTTATAACTGACTAATAAGAATTTAGTAATTGTTGAGCCGTCGCGTCGTCGTATAGCCTGTAAGAAATGGCAAGGGATATAAATAAGAAAGTCAATGCACTAGTTATTAAAAATTTGCTTTATTTATTCAGAAGTCTTTGTTGCAGTAAGGTTTTCATGCATGAGGCTGTTTACAGGCGACTCTGTAAAAGACAAAAAAGATTAATTTCGAATATTAGGTACCTACTAAATATTTATCAGATCGTGGATGTTGTGCTACGGTTTCCGTCTCACTCACACTGCTTACGGGCCAGTGGCATAATCAATAAAAATACATGCCTTGGTATTTTGATAAAGTAAAGATTAATTATCAACTCTTGAAGATAATATTGCACACCTAGATCAAAACTAAGTCAAATTAAAATACATGTGATATTTGATTTTACTAAGTTTTGATATTTGTGTGCGATAAAATTAGTAGAGTAGTTGTCATTGGCAGTTCCTAGTTACCTCAGGTCCAACATGTATGGCCAGCATGACGTCAAACTCGTTAGCTCCGACATAGATCTGTGCGCGTCCGTTGCCGTCCACTGTCACGGACTTGCCTTGGCAGCTGCTGCCTACTTTGAGGCCGGAGATCACGTCGCAATAAGTACCAGCGGGCAGGCACGTCTATAACAGAAAACCATTAGAATACTTTACCAACAATCACATGTTTCATCTGAGCTTAAAATACAATCAAGTAGGTATCCAAATATATAGTCAAAGATATAGAATAATGATAGAAAATACTTTACTGCACACCAACAAAACAACTTGAATTTATTTCTATAATTTGATTGTAACTTTCTTTGTCATTAATGCTTATTTGTGTTTACTAAAGACTAAGCGAGAATTAGGGGTCTTATTGCTCAGGAACGATTTCTACCAGACAACTTTAATGGATATGATAGTTGGATAGTATAAGGTACTAAATGGTCACCACTTCCTTATTGTCTCGTTCATTGCATGTAGTGTAAAGAACAAGACAATGAGGAAGTGAAGACACTTAAAACCACCGCGATGATCATTGAACCACTCAGATTTACCTGCAAGTTCTGGTTGAGATCCCATAGGTCAATGTTAAATGCTATGAAAGCGCGGTTGCCTCTGCAGAAGGCGATCTGGTTGCTACCGTTGTCCCACCAGTCATTAAGGGGAGCGTTATTGGCGGCGTTCCTGAAGGCAACCATTCCGTAGATCTGCCTCCAGCGGTGTTGACAGACCCAACCGTTGCCGCATGTGTCATCCTACCACAATTTAAAATATTTAGCAATATTCAATATCACGCAACCGTAAGGATAAAAATCTTCTTCCAAATAATAAAGTTCTGCCGAGATTACAGTTTTCAGGATTGAAGCCTTTATCACTTGTTATCTTACACTCACTCCTTTCTTATGTCATCTCTCACACATTGCATCCAGCTTTTCCTAAGCACATTCATTTTATTATTATTAATTTAAAGGAAATATTAATGGAGCTATAAATAATGGAAATAGTCAATAGAACTTACAGAATTAATAGATGGCGATATTATGTTCCCGTCTCTGTCCATCGGCGGTCCCACTTCAGAGTCCCAGAAGTCAAAACTGCTCATGATCTGAGGTTCGCCGTATGGATGGGCCAATAGGAACGCGATGGCCCCCTTGTACGGCCGAGCCTCTTTGTACGTGAGGATACCACCGCCACCGCCGTGGCCTCGTTCGTTGTCGTGGTTGTCAATGAAGGTGAGAGCATCGCTGTGTGCGAGGAGGCCCCAGCCGGGTCCCCAGCTGGATAACCATCTAGGAAAGGAAATTACATTAATCAGTAGATTCTTGCAGAGTCTAAGGTTCCTTATGCTGAATCACTTACTTACCTTAGATATTACCACAATATTAGTTTTTATATGTGTTTTAGTATAATTTAGTAGTAGTTACTACCAGAATTGTATTATATGTAGCGTACCATTCATAACGCATTAGATAAAGCTATCTGTAATCCTCTTTTTGTGATTAAATAAAGTGAATTTGAATTTGAATTTGAATTTACCTAAGTTGGTTATTCCCTCTAAAAGCATTGCTCAATTCCATGCCCGCCTTAAATTCAGTGACGGCTCCGATAGGCGTATACTCGTCTCGGCTTATAGCCTCGGTTCCGTAGTCGATAACCTCCTGGTAGATGTAGGGACGAGCGTTGGGAGGGAATCCGTGCTCTGTGTTCAGATTGTGTAGACGATCGTAGATGATACGAAGGTCTTCTGGCCACATGTGCTTGGCTGCGTCGATTCTGAGGAGATTTATTAGAGGATAAGGGATCAAAACTGTTAACAATTATATGGTTTGATCCTTAAAGATCTATCTTGTTAATTTCTTACCTGAAACCAGCCACGCCATGGTCTATCAGTTTATTCATGAAGTCCACAATCATTTTTCTGACGTGCTCAAGGCTTTGGTCCAAGTCCTTTAATCCAACTAGTTCGCAATTACGGACCTAAAACGAAGACCGTATGAACATTTACAAAAAAATATACCTCTTTATAATGTTTTGAATTTAGGCATGCCGTTGAAACGGCAAGAACTTAGATTCTCAGCAATCAGCATAAATATTGGGGTATAAGTATAAGTACCAAAGAATTTTTGTTTCTAAATAGTATTTTAGGTATTTACCCTCCAGGCATTGTTAGCGTAATCACTGCCATCGATGACACAGTGTGGCCAGTTGAAGTGGTCCCTTGTGAATGGCACTGCAGGGTAGTCCCAGTTTTGGAACACGGCGGTGTTTCCAGCTGTGCCCACGTTTTCTGGAGGCTCGCCAGTCATGTGGTTTATAACGGCGTCAACGTAGATCCTGGAGTTATAAAGTGGTCAGTGACTAGGAAATACCTACTAATCCACTCCTTTTCAATACATTCCTCCTCATACCAGGGAGTTTTTGATCACCACGATCGCATTGCGATTACGGCAAAAGTGCAAAACTATCCAGGACCGATGATCACCGTAGAAATATTAAAAATACACAGAAAGGACTGTCCGGACCTTCCTTTGGAAAACTTTAACGACATCTACAGTTTGAGTACTTACAACTAAATTAATATTTTTTTTGTCTTCAAGTGGTAAAACAAATGAGGTTTACCTGACTCCTGCTGCATTACACCTCCTCAACATGTCAGCAAACTGGTGCTCGTCTCCAGACCGCGTATGTAGTACGTATGACAGCGGCTGGTATCGCTCCCACCATGGTCTGTTGTATGACCATAGCACTACATTCTCGTTTGGAGGAGAAATCTAAAAAAAGTCCAGTTTGTTTAGCTTTTTTTGCCTGTTTGTGTACATGTTCATGCATAGAAGCAGATGAGTTGCGTTGCAGCCTTGGGTTCGTAACACAAGGCGTAAGCATTGCTCTTATTTCAAAACATTCTTACCTGAATACCGCCAAATCCTTTTGGTCCAAGAAAGCGCTCGCATTCGTCAGCAATATCATCCCATTTCCACTCAAAAAGGTGGACATTAACCGACCGACCTTCGGCATAGTAAGGATTTTTATACGCCCTTACAGTAGTTACACTGAGGGCCACTATACATAAGATCAATAATTTATGCCTTATCTGAAACAAAATTAGAGGAGTTTTTTTATCAACACAATAAAAGTTATAGGTATATTTGGATAGAGGCAGTTTATACTATAACATCAATGGATAGAGGGCACTAAAATAAATTAAAACAACATAAAATAATGTCGCTAAGGGTCAAGTTTCTAAAATATTAACAGACGAAAATAACTAGGTAATTGTTTTGATAAAACGTTTCGCACCATAAACATTATGTTATTAAACAAATAGCTAATAATATCACACAATTATTATTTTTTAAACGCCATGAGCAATAAAAACTTGTACACTTGCGTTAAAGAATTTAACACAAATAAAAAATATTCTAGCGTCAGGTTTCTAAGATAATCATATTATGAAGAAAAATAAAGTTTCTTCATTTGACGCTTGAAGACATTATATTTTATCATTCATAATAGGTATATTAAATTTAAAAGAATTTCAACTCCTTATAACCGCTACCTATTTGTTATTCTTATTGTGAAACTGGTTATGATTGCAAACTTGATAAATTTACGTGTATATGAGAGAAAATATTAACTAATATTAATAACAATAAAATAATATTAACAAAATAAACAATTACAACTAATATTTACACCTATAACTATTTCATAAAAATCTTAGTCGTCATCAGAAAGCAGAGTGCCCAGATTGCTGGCACCATTACCACGTTCAATGCCAATACATTGACTTAAATAAAAGCCAGCATTCCGATCACCTGAGAACTCTTTATGAAGTTTGGTTAGATATACATTTTAAATAAATATTGACAACATTAATATTTATCATTTTTCAAATAAAAATTTAGTGGCACTCACCATTTTGAAAGTAAACTTAGCAGTGGGAGGTCCTGATACTATTGATTGATTTAAATAATCTTGTTACCGATAATTAATAAATAATACGGTAATCCTGATAAAGGGACATCAACCAAGATGCTATCTTGTTATTTTGGGCAGGTAGGTAACTATAATTTCATAACATAATAATCCTTGATAACATTTAGTCCCTAAGACAGTCATGATAATAATCATCCGGTTGCTTGCTTCGGTAATGTTCTAGTTCCTGTTCTCATATTTTTTATAATTTCCCGCGCTCTTTCAGTATCATCTTGACGATAACTATAACATCATTGGAGTCGGATCGGATCTAAAACCTACGGGATATCTTATCATAATTTTTTTTTCTAAGAAAGGACTAACGAAACATGTGTCAATTTTGTTGGCTTGGAAGACATTATTCTAAATTTTCATTGCCCTTCGCAAATTATGTGTCCGAAATCTCCTTCTACGGTCCGAAACCTAACAACATTCAGACTGAGCTCTCAAAGTCGTCGGCAAGTCGTATTCTTTAGTTTTCTCGAAAGCACGTCGACGGTTCATTAGCTGGCAACATAAAATTTCAAGATCTAAATTTGCTTCCGGTTTGTGTAATCTGTCAATTTACTTCATTCCATGCTTCATTCAATTATTCACTCACTCAAAACGAATTGTCAAACAAAAAGTTTCTACAAAGCAAAAAGTTGTACAACTTGTTGCATTGCGGACGAAATTATGAAAACTTTATTTTCTTAAAACTAAACTTCTCTATGTTACAACTTCGAACTGTATCCAAACCTGACGCATTAGTATTTGTAACAATAATTTAATCTATTCCATCTTTTCGGACGTTCTCTGTGATCAATCAAATTTGTTTATATTTCATCTACGTAAATCTGTTTACAAGTTCCTACGATGGCTGGCAGAATGTATTTCGTCCTAGCGCTGATATGCATAGTGCCTATTATTTACGCTTGTAACGAGGCTATCTGCGCGAGTGTCGTGTCAAAGTGTATGTTGACTCAGTCGTGTAAATGCGATCTAAAAGACTGCTCCTGTTGTAAAGATTGTTTCAACTGCCTCAGCTTCCTGTACAGTGAATGTTGCAGCTGTGTCGGTAAGCCATCAATCAGTACCTCCAGTAAACACCGATACTCTTCGAATAGTTGGATTTACAGTTCACCTTGAGTCATGATTACATTATAAACTAGTTTCTAAACTTGTATTGTAGCTAGCCTAATATAATATTCTCTAGTACTGTGATGATATTGTCATGACTTTATTCATCTAAAACCTACCCCAAGCTCAACCTCAACAGCCTTTATTGGCCCACTGCTTGACAAAGTTCTCCTGATAAGTGCTTTAGTGGCATTTATCTCATGAAGGGTAATGCCCATAATCCCCACGCTGGGCATGCGAGTTGGGTATCGCTGTTTGGTGGTATCATTTTTCTGCAGGGGGCGCTGCTGCCTGCCCCCGATGGATATCCCTTTGTTGCCTCTTACAACACCCATGGGAAGAGTTGGGGTGGTACAAATTCTAAGCCAGCACCACACAGATAAAACCTAAGCTACCTTACTATACAAAATTTTATAAGAAAGGACTTTAAGACATTATTCTCAATTTTCATTGCCCTCTCGCAGATATGTGTCCGAAGCCTAACGACACTCAGACCGAGCTCTCAAAGTCGTCCTATGTAGAAGAACTAGCAGACGGTGTCCCTGGACTGTTCGCAGCCCTCACCAGCGATGTTGATCCTCAACAGAGATGGCTGTCCATTACCTACCCCGTAGATATTGACCTGTCTGCGTTCAGGCCTCTTCCGGAGAACCAGCTGATTTATCGTTTACGTGAGTGCTCTGATACATACATAACATTTGAATAATAAATATTTTAGTATAATTTGTAATACACTGCTTCATCCTAAGCTGATACTTGTAAATCATAGTCAAGTTCAATCGCCAATTGTTCAGCCAGGTACCAGCTGGTTTGTAAACCCCTTATTCATAATGGTCTGCTAAATTAACACATGGCTAAATCTCGCTCTGTCTTTTTCTATTGATTTATGTCAGACTGAGAAATAACACTACTTAGCAGCTGTTTTATAGTAGCAAACTATTACGAATAAAAGGGTTAATCTTTTAGGGCAGATTATAATACCGAATGTAATATGAACTTGTGTTACCAGCTGGCCTAGCACAGGGATTGTTGCCTAGGGTAGAATAGAGAAGTAAAGATAATTAATATAAAATTGATGCGCATGATTTCTTCTGTGTATCAATATAAATATCCACACTGCGAAAATGAAAATGAAAAGGGGAAATTTATTTAATTTTGTTGAAATTGGGGATTCAAAAAATATGTTACCTAAATAAAGAGTGTAGACTGAAGTCAGATGAACAGTTCACAACATAGTTTATCAGCAAAATACGTGTAGTTTAGATTCCTAGAAATAAACACACAGTTAGTTTCAAATGCTTATTCTTAGAAGCCAAAATACATTAGTCTTTCTGGTCTATCTTTCTGGGCCCAAAAAAATACATTTTAGATTCTAACTTCATTGCAAAAAAATTCTTTTCAGTGTTTACTTCTCTCTGTCAGAGCTGTAAAGGGCTAACAGCAGTCTCTCTGTGTTGAAATAGAGGGAGTCTCTTTATACACTATGCAAACAGTGAGAGACTTCAGGACCAGCTAGTGCACTAATGCACTATTGGTGTATTCTTGCCATTACTTGTGTGAATTTGTGGTTATATGATATAATATAACCCATAGTAAATATCTAATTATTAATAACTTTAATTCTTTAACGCATTCACTGCCCGCCTTCGCCCGCGCCGCACGAGGAGCAGACATGGCGAGTCTAGGGTCATAAAAATGTTAACCTTTAATGATTTAAACTATGAATGTTTTAAAAGTTTTTGTACAGAATTATCTGAAGTGTAAAATGTAGAATTAATAGCCTCACCTGTGCAAAGGTATCAAATTTCATTACTTACCTACAGCTGCTTATAAAAATCAATGATAAATTATTACTAATCCTCAAGATAATGTATATCAAACCTCCTGTATACCTAGTACCTTTAACTAGAGGCTTGATGATGAATATTTATTTATGTATTTAAACCTAAGCACTCTCAGCACACGGACTGCACATCTCAAATATACAGACTTCTCAAACACATAAAGGAGCCCTAACATGCATCTAAGACCACGCGCGTCCTCTTCTATCTTCCATAGCGATATTGGTCCTAAATATTTGTAAATTAATTCAATAATATAAACAATTATTTGACACTGAAAGTGCTCTCCGCGTCGCTGTCGTCGACCGCTGCCATTCCGGTGTGAATAGGTCCTAAACTTTTTCATAACGATAAGCTGATTAAAGCTCGCCCACACCTGCGCCACCAAAGCGACTGCGTAAAGGGAGCGTTTGCCGTACGACCGACGACGCTGCGATGAGGATTCAATGGCTCGCGACGCGGGAACTTTTTAAACCGCGTACCCGAGCCAATATGACAGACAGCGCCACCTATTTTATCATAATTATTATGTTTAACTCATGAAATTACAAAAATCCATCGTACCGTTTGTGGTATCTATTATAAGCTATTTTTAATACCTCTGTAATAGTTTTATCTTGTATACCTAGTTTAGGCAGAGGTGCGAAAATAGAGTTTTGTGGTCAAAAAGGGCAACTTCGTATCTCTGCCTATAAGCTTTACAAAATAAAACCATTACAGAGGCATTAATAAATAACTTATAATAGATACCACAAACTGTACGATGGATTCTTAAAACTTCCTGTGTTTAACGTAATAATAAGATAAAATAGGTGGCGGCGACACTTTCACTTGTGTATGCGCCTTAATGGAAAGTATGGGTAACCTCCGCGCGGCAGACACTCCCGCTTTGCAGTCGCTTTAGTCGCGCAGCTGTGGGCGAATCTTTAGCGTCGATAAATACGTAATATGATGTTTTGATCCGACAGAGAACCAAAGTTATCGTACATAGCTCAGAGAATTAGCAAGCTGAAGTGGCAGTGGGCCGGCCATATTTCGCGAAGAACTGACAACCGATGGGGTAAACGAGTTCTTGAGTGGAGACCGCGACTCGGCAAACGTAGTGTAGGGCGCCCTCCGGCCAGGTGGGATGACGATCTGCGAAAGACTGCAGGCAGATGCAGACTGCGTCAAGCTGAAGACAGGGCGCTATGGCGCTCATTAGGGGAAGCCTATGTCCAGCTGTGGACTAATATAGGCTGATGATGATGATTATGCTTTGGGAATCAAGCTTCAAGATTCCGAGTCGGTATATGCGGTAAGACCCTAATAAAAACAAAAGGCCTCCCACGGAGATGAGTGAGTCATTGCCGGGGAATGCGAGTACCTGCCTGTTACATCCGAAGATTGTTACATCTCACTCCGCTCAAACAATGGACGCTAAACATAGGCTATTACTTATCTATTATTACTTATTTATTATAATCTTTACAGTTACAAATATTGCTTAGAACTTCTTGGATCAATGAAACTGCTTTTTTGTTGAGAAAGTGTTTGAATTAGTCAATAGATAGGTTAGTGCGTTTTTTTTCTATTTAAACTTTTAATTTTTAAATTGTTCTGTTTTCTTTCTGTTCTGTTTTCATTCTGTTTCCGGTCCCATTGAATTTTTACTAGGAAGAAGCGTAGGTACCCCTACATTACGGAATCATCTTAATTACGAAATAAATAAATAAATACATAAAGCCTTTTTCCAGTTTTTACATTGAATTCACTATAACTTGCACTTTTTCTATACTAATATTATAAAGAGGAAATATTTTATTGTTTGTTTGTATGAATAGGCTCCGAAACTACTGGACCGATTTAAAACATTCTTTCATCATTAAAAAGCTTACTTTCAGGGAGTGACATAGGCTATATTTTATCCCGGAATTCTATGTATACTATGTATACTAACATGCTCCATTCAAAATGGACAAACCATAAATCTATTATAATATATGGTAGGGAGAATTGTATTGTCCATTAGTCTTTTCTTCGGTTTACTGGTAGTTTGCTCTTAAAGATATCTTTGTGGGACCAATACTTCCTCCATGACATGGTTATTCTTTTGATTACGAAATAGCGAAATCATTTCCACAATCGGATTTTGGCTTCGCACGGGCAGACATCCCAATCGATCCTCATTATGAGGATTAATTCCGTAATAAACTGTTACCCGCAGGTTACTACTATTGATTTACGCGGCGTTCGCGAACATAGATAATAAATTCAGCGAATTTACAAACAAAACCTTTATTAATTCATTATAATTTATTTTATTATACACATAACCTTCCTCATGAATCACTCTGTCCCATGCGTAGAGTTACATTCTTTTTGCGTCCTATTGAAGGGGTGATAAAAATCATGAGTTGACCACGATTTAACACATTTTTTTACTGTAATAAAAACAGTAAGCTGTCAAAATTGTAATGTAGCTGAGCAAAAAGTAGAGCGCTAGTTTTCTGGCAACCTCAACCACAGATCTCAACCTCTTCAGTGTTCAAATCAAATCAAATCAAATCATTTATTTGCTAAATACATTATTACAGGTATATGTCAGATCTTATAACTAGAGTAATGTCAAATGTATTCAACCCGCAAGGAGGTGTGCAAATATTAACGTAAAAGTGTAATCAGTTTAAATATTCAATAATAATAAATAACGGTAATTAATACAATCTAGAATAAAATAAATAGTCAACAATCTGGAAATTAAAGTTTACAACAATAGTCAAAATATAATAAATTATTCTACTTAAAATTAATAAATTCATTTATACTATTAAAACATTTGTCAAGCAGCCACTGATTTAATTTTTGTTTGAATAAATTACCATTGAGGTCTTCTGGTAACTTATTGTATATGTTCATAACAATAAAATACAATAAAATACAGTACAGTACAAATACTCTTTAATGCACACCAAGATACAGAAATAAAGGATTGAAATACACAAACACAAAAACAGTTGCACAATATACGGCCTTGTCGCTAAGAGCGATTTCTTCCAGGCAACCTTCGGATGGACACGTGATTATAGTACATATACGGTGGCGGTGAATGAAAATGAAATGAAATTTATTTATTTCTCGGCCACAACAAAGCCAAACATTAAAAATAAAACCACTTAGAGAGCTAAAGCATGAAACAAAGGTGAAATTACAATAACTCTTTATTGACATGGACTCACATACAATGTTAAGAAGTCGGAGTTCATAATCTTCAAGGCCGGCACCAAGTGTCCCCTATTTGTTCCATTTTTAACTCTGAATGGCGTGCCTCTCAGAAGAGTGTTTTACTTTAAATACATAGGACACTTGGTGACCGACGACCTGAAGGACGATGATGATATGGAGTGGGAACGCAGAGCATTGTCAGCATCCTAACAGTCCTGTTATAAACAAATTAGTCCAAAGGACTAAATCATTAATTATGTTTAAGTACCAAACCCTAGTAAAAATAAGCCAACTAACGCAATGGATTTTATTATCTAAATAAACGGATTTAATTATTATATTATTATTAATAACTAATGGTGGAAGTATAACTAATGATTTGAATGTCGATATCGTTTTCCAGAGAGCGTGGAACAAGACTCTGAGCCGGTGGTGAGCCGCGACGTCGTCACACTCAACTGCACCGTCGCCTACATGTCGCAGTGCATGTCGTGCGACAAATGTCGCGCGTCCTGTCGCAGCATGGGCGCTAACAGTCTACGGTGAGATTTATTCTTTAATAGCTTCACCCCGCGTGCGATTCCGTGGAAATTACACAATTACAGCCAGGATTGGTCCACTGCTGGACATGGCATGCCTCCTGATAAGCGTCTTATTGGCGTTTATCTTGGGGGTAATGTCCAAATTTCCCACGCTGCGGATGCGGATTGAGGATCGCTGTTCGATGGTAGAATTGTTCTGCAGGGGGCGCTGCTGCCCTCCCCCCGGTGGATATCCTTTAGCTGGAAGCAAGCCTCCCCTGATATGCGCATTATGGGCTTTTATCTCATTGGGAGGTATCACACTATCACACTACTACTACTAATATTATAAATGCGAAAGTTTGTATGGATGTATGGATGGATGTTTGTTACTTCTTCACGCCAAAACTACTGGACGGATCTAGCTAAAATTTAAAACAGACATAGTTCTAGACATGGAATAAAACATAGGCTACTTTTTATCACATAAATCAGTTCCCATGGGATGAAAATCACCTTTTAACCTTTCCATAGGAACAACGCGTGCGAAGCCGCGGGGCGCAGCTAGTTTTCTATAATCCCCACGCTTGGCATGTTGGTTGGAGATCGCAGTACTAATACTCATACTCATTTATTCGCCGTAGGAGCACAAGGCACACTTGGAGACGTCAATTATCACACTTCACATCACATCACACTAATATTATAAAGGCGAAAGTTTGGATGTATGGATGGATGTTTGTTACCTCTTCACGCCAAAACTACTGAACGGATCTGGCTGAAATTTTGCATACAGATAATTCTAATACTGGAATAAAACATAGGCTACTTTTTATCCCATAAATCTGTTCCCGTGGGATGAAAATCACCTTTTAATGTTTTCATAGGAACAACGCGTGCAAAGCCGCGGGGCGCAGCTAGTACAATATAATGCTGCTTAAATTATAATTTAAAATTTGAAGCCATAAAGCATGTAGGTAGTAGAATTATTCTACTACCCCTGCAGAATAATTCTACTACTACCCGCCCCAGACGGATATCCCTTAGTCGCCTCTTATGACCCCGCGGGAAGAGGGGTCTACAATGAATACATCCAGATGATTGTCCTTCCAGGTGGTTCCACGACGGATGCTGCGAATGCGTCGGCGACAAGTGCCTGTACTACGGCATCAACGAGAGCAGGTAACTACCACCACCTAACTATACCGTATCCATTTTGAATGGAGCATAAACGTAAACAAACCGCCCATACTTAACCTAAAATTCACTTTGTTGGCGCGTCCTTTTATACGTAATTTACATTACTTGTCGATTTTAGATCCTCCCTTCAATAAAAATTGCTTATAATTATATCTGAAACTCGACGCCAAGCAAGTGAGATTTTGTTATTTGTGTCGTACTTTGTTTACTAACATGCTTCGTTCAAAATGGATAAACCATAGATGGCGTATTTATGGGAACACAACGTTTTGTGTTATAGCGGCAACAGAAATACATCTGTGAAAATTTCAACTATCTACCACGGTTCATAAGATACAGCCCGGTGACAGAAGGACAGATAGACGGACAGCTAGTCTTAGCTATATAAATCTTTGGGTACGGAACCATGAAAAGAAATAAAGCGTTAATTGATTCACTCTTCACCTAAATTTTTGCAACTAACTATGAACATCCCAAATCTAATTTTGAAAATTCAGCGTCGGTAAATAAGTAGTAAAACAGCAAAGAATAAAAGATGTGATGACTAATCTGATAAAGCACTAATCAAAATATCATGTCGCAATATTAATATACAATAAAATATTAAGGCCCATACACCAGTGAAAGTGGCGCCTCCAACTATTTTATCTTATTATTACGTTAAACACAGCAAGTTTTAAAAATCCTACGTTCAGTTCTTGGTATCTATTATAAGTTATTTATTAATGCTTCTGTAATAGTTTCATTTTGTAAAGCTTAGGCAGAGATACGAAGTTGCGCTTTTTGGCCACCAAACTCTATTTTCGCATCTCCTCCTAAACTATACGAGATAAAATTATTAGAGGTATTAAAAAATTGCTTATAATAGATACAGAGTCAGAGTCAAATCGTTTATTTCTTTAGACTTACAAAATAAGTACTTAGACAAGTTTTTACTATATAAACAGCTTGATAAATAGTTATTACTATCAAACAAGAAATATGGTGCAATTGACTCTAATTCACTTAAATTTTTTGTCCACTAGCGGAAGAAGTGAAAAAGAAACCACTAGCATGTTTATCGCTTATCAACTAATACAATCTTAGGATAACTAAGTCTAACTGGTCTTACATACTATTGTCTGTGTGGAACTGGGCGACATCCACAAACTGAACGTAGGATTTTAAAAAAATCCTCTGATAAACGTAAAAATATGATAAAATAGGTATCGCTGTCATATTGGCTCGGGTATGCGCCTTAATTAGTACGTTGATGGATGGGCCACAGGTGCGTGTGTAACTCGACACTGCGGCCAGATGCGCAAATCAATATGGTAATTTATGACCTCGGCTTTATTGCGGTACGTTTCCTATAACTATATTTCTTAGAATATAGCTAGTTACTGCCCGCGACTTCGCAAGCGCTATAAAAATATTACAAATCTAATTGTACAACCATTGATTTTTTAAAAACGAAGATGAGGCACTGGTTGCTCGAAAGTGGCAACCTCAAATTGTGTAAAATTGTGTTCTCCCACATCAGTCACCGTCTGACCGGTGGCACGGGCGGTCGTGATTCGCGTGAAATATTGTTGTCTCAGTCTCACTTCGGTCCTAGATACGTCTTTCCGTCTTTGTTCTTCTTTGTATTGCACAGGACAGGAAATATAACTGTGAGCGTATGTGTTTGCGTGTAGTTGTAACACATGCCAATTTTTGAGTAAGCGCTGGGAGAACGTAACCTATCTTCCCTTTTTAAATCAATGTGTACAACAAATGGATTCATTATTTGTCTATACTGATATTATAAAGAGCAAAGATTTTATTGTTTGTTTGTATGAAATAGGCTTCAAAAATACTGGACTGATTTAAAAATTCTTTCATCATTAAAAAGCTTACTTTTCAGTGAGTGACAAAAGTTATATCTTATCCCGGATTTATTTATATATTTTTTTCTTAAACTTGCAGCTTGTGTAATGGGTACTAGATAACTGATATACTTCATACAATACACTACATATGTAGATAATATATTTTTATTATACATAGAAAACGCCCAGAACGCCCTGAATAAATGTCTGCAGATCGTACACACATTCGTATCGAGGCGTGAATCGAACCCGCAACCTCCTGCATCGCAGGCGGACATACGCCCACCGCGCCACAGAGGTCGTCGATTCCCACGAGAATGGGAACTACTAATGTATACTAAAGCAAAGATATTGCCACCTTGCTTAGCTTGCGGCACGATAAAAGAAAAAAGAAAATACATTTATTTGGAAACAATTACATAACACGACACATACGTAGAAATTACAGGTACAGGTGTACAGTCAGTAAAAAAAATATGCTATGCTGTGTATATTGTCCATATCCCACTATTACACTGATATTATAATTATGATGGATGGATAGATAGAAGTTTCTTAAATTCTTAAATTCTTTATTGCACACACACAAGTCATACATAAAAGTTACAAATACTGGACATGTACAAAGGCGAGCTTAACCCTAAAAGAGTTTTCTAACAGCAAACCTGAGAATATACATAGAATTAATGAAACTTATGTGTATAGATAGTGTACAAGACAAAAAGAAAATTATACAGGTAGTAATATTTTAAAACCTACATACAAAACTAACATAAACTAAAAGAAAATAAAACAATAAATATATATCTATACATACATATTTTTATATATAATATGTTATCTGCTATTACTGTAGAGAGAGATAGTGCTCTTTTACTCTAGACTTAAATACGCTAAGTGAAGGACTTGCTTGTATAAGTTTGTTACCTCCATGCTAAAACCACTAAACGGATCGGGCTGAAATTTTCCATACAGGTAACTCTAATCCTGGAATCAAACAAAGCCTACTTTTTATCCCATAAATCAGTTCCCGTGGGATAGAAATCACCTGAAAACGTTTTCATAACAACAAAGCGTGCTAATGCCGCGGGCCGCTGCTGGTTAAACTATAACAAAATGAAATAATTCCAGATGTCTAGCCTGTCCGGGCAGCAAAGAGTCCGCAGTGAGCGTTTTAGAAGAAGACCTCAGCTACGACGACCTAGACTACGGGGAAGACGACGTGGACGCGCAGTCCGTGTAGAGGGTACTTCAGTCCGTGTAGAGGGTACTTCAGTCCGTGTAGTAGTTACTTCAGTCCGTGTAGAAGTTACTTCAGTCCGTGTAGAGGTTAGTTCTTAGTTCTAATACGAGATAGAAAATAAATTAAGTAAACATAATTGGTTGTTCACCACCTGAAAAATTGTGTCGTAAAATATTTGCGACATTATTTCATGTTTAAATATAAATAATGTAAAGGGATTTGAAGGTTTTGGCCTTAGTATCGGTCGCCATTTTTTTTTAATGTCCGCGCATAATCTACGATTACATTAAATGCATTTGGATAGACACCAAAACATATAAAAAACTTCTTGTAAAATATTGTACGTAAATATCTCAGAATGTTATGTCTCAGAATGTCTCATGTTTTAGTACTTTATGATAAGTAAAGATTTATTTTATTTGTTTTAGTGTCCTTTATTGAAATATATTGACGTTAACTGTGAACTGCGATTTAAAAAAAAACATGGTTACCGTACTGTTAATGCCGTTCTGAATAATGCCCTTTCGATACGAAACGAACCTAACATTATACAATTTGGTGAATTAATAGATTAGTATGTCGCCATACTGTAGCGCTACGCTAAGCTTCAAATGAGAAAACGATTACTCACAAAATATGTACTCAAACCTTTTCTTAACTTTAATATTTTCGTCAACAGACAACTGCATAGCTCTTGGTAAATAATTATTAAGTCTTGAGTGAACAAATATCACATTAGTTTTAAGTACGATAACACAAAGATGAACACTTCAGTACCTTGTCATACTAAAGAGCACTTGTTGATAGACTGAACACAGTCATCGAATAAGTAAACTTAAAGCGACAGGGTACCAACGTGTACACTTCAGTGCAATCAATGTTTGAACAAAATCAATATTTGTCTAGTTATTCTGAGATTAACTTATGATATTATGTACCTCTATGTGTAGCTAACGTAAACTCAGAATTTCTAAAAATAGTTTCAAGAACTTGGTTTATTTAAGTGGTGTTATAGTATATAAATGAATGAGAAAAGAAATCGCTATGGTATAAGGATATGCCTTATGTATAAAGTCTGTTCAAAAAGAGAAGAGTCGTGGCGTTACGGTGAACTAACACTTTTAGTCGTACTGCAATGACAGAGCAGTGTTGTCAACGCAACAAAAGTTAATATCAAGTTAATATAAGAATGAAAAATATTTAGTAACAATTCCGAGAAAATTTTTCTTTTGGCTATTGGCAACAAAAGTTGTCTATTGGCACACGAGCGCCCTCTATTCCCTTGACTCATCTCTTTTTGAACAGACTCTATAAAGAAACAAGGCTTTATACTACACCTGCTCAGAAAGTTGCTTATTCCTTTTCCAAACATTAGGTAGAAAGTATGTTTTTGCAGGCGTACCGAAATGCGGGAGGGAAAACTCTATGGAATTACATTTCTCTCACGTTTAGTGGGATTTTCTGTTAATCTGAAATATCAGCCAGTAGCTATGCGTCAAACAACAAAAAGTTTTTACTCCAAACACGCCATAATGATACCGACCTCATTCGTATTCGGAACAATAAGTAAAAAAAAAAGACGGGTGGCACTCGGGGACTGCCGCGGTAAAGCTATTGCAATGCCATCTAGAGGCGAGTTGCTGAACTAAAGAGGCAAACGTCATATTTCAAAAAGTCATTAAAAGTTCTGCTATTCATCGATAGATGGCAAAACTAAAAAGTATCACCGCTGTTCCGGTCGGAGTGGGGAGCGTGAGGTTTTTTCGTTACGGAATTTCTGGATTCGGTCCCCGCGCTCAAGGCCCGCGATAGAAGCTATGCAATAGCTTAAAAATCATGTGAATCATCGCAGTTGCGCGTATTTATTGCTATATTTTGAGCTTAGAATTAAATATACTCGAGTGATTTTAAAGATTCTACACGATGATTTTTCTCGAAGGTGTAATATAAAGCACTATGTATCACGGGAAAAAGTGCGATTCCTACTTCGTGTGTTCTAAGAGCCTCCGTTACGCCTCAGGCCTCAAATGACACACTCGGTAGGAATTGAACACTTTTCGCCTAGGTGAACAATTTAATGTACGGTTACTCTAGCCATGTTCGCCATAAGTGTTCTCATTGTTTTCTTTTCTCATTTTTGCATGGGATTTTTCATACAACCATGACCGCACACGCGCTGTATGAAATCGCATAGAAAATAAAACGTCACAATGACGTTTGTATCGTAAAAACGAATTCAGGGCTATGCAGGGGTATTTTAATTCATTCGATTCGTTTCCCAAGCGAAAACGTCAGATTCGAATTTGAATTCTATTCTGACGTAACTTTAGAACGCTATTTTGATTTACCAAAAGTTTCCGATATCTAATCCGACGGCCTGATCAAATCACGATCAAATTTAAATCAATAATAAGTTATGGTAAATCATTCGCTTTCCGACAATAGATGGCGCTGTCGTAATTTTTAATTGTAATACATTTTATGTTGTATACTTTCCAGTGACAAAAATTCTCAATGATTGGCTTTAAAATTATTTCTACTTTTTGAATTGTGTCCGTCCTTTTACTAATTTTATTATTTTTGAGATCTTTTTACTTAGATTTTAGAGATTTATTTGAAAATCTAGAATGTATGTAAGTAAGTTTTAAAACAAATGTATGAAATAATTAAACTACATATATGTTTCTTATTTTCCATTCAATCGCTTTATGTTAGTTTAATTGCGTAGAAATAAGTTGGTATCTTAGATATTTAAATGCCAGGAATCGTAATCTCGATGTGTCAAATTGCTTGTACAAAATAGATGCCATTGGTTTTAGTTTTAAGTCTTATTGGTTAGTTTATCCCGACATGTTTTCTCTTCTCTCGTCACGAATTTGTCTTCAGCCCGGGTCGCACCGCGGAAGCTCGGCAGTGCATGCGTTAAAGATACAATCACCCCACAGTATAAACAGGCTCTTCGCACTTACCATTTATATATATTTTAGTTTTTTTCTATTTTAAGTAAATATGTCAGTATATTATGTCAGTAACGTTCATAGATGGAGAACTCCGTTGATTTCTATTTAAATATTTTTAAACCCGTAAGACCGTACTACATTTAAATATAACGTTTCGCACGGTAAAATGAAGATCAGACAGCTGTTTCATACATAAATCTCGTTAAGTACGAGTCGAACCACAAAGGGTTTCGTATCCTTATTCAGTATAGTGTTTTTTTTATTAGAGCCATATTTTAATTGATTTTATTACATGGTGGCCGTGGCGCATGCAATCGGAAAAAAATTATAACCTAAATCATAATAAATATTCCGTTATGACTTTATTTTCAATGGTGTCTTCAGATGTTGCCAAACGTAGACTAAACTAATGTAACCATCGTTATTATTTTGACCGTTATGACAGGGACTGTGACATTTTTAGTACTGTCAAATTAGTTTAGTTTAGTTTTGGCGACAACTGATTAGACACCAATAACTACGTGTATAATAGTTTTTAAGTGACGGTAAGGACGAAGGCCCGTTTTTGGAATTTTTGGAATTTTCGCTTTTAGTCATACATCAGCTAAGTCTTTATTAAATCAATAATGTTAATAGTATTCATGGTATATTAAATACTAAATACTAGCCAACCTTGATGTGGGATGTTTGTAAACAAACCACGACACAATAAACTGCTTCGCGTAGAGTTTCAGATATAATTGTAAACAGTATTTATTCAGGAAGGTTCTTAAATTGACAAGTAATGTAAATTGCATATAAAAAGACGCAACAACAAACTGAATTTTAGTTTAAGTATGGGCGGTTTGCTTACAATCTCACATCGTGTTTGGTTAGTGAATATCTACCTATAGTGACTGGCAAAGCTGTACGAATAGCAAATCGAATAGTTTATATAAATTTCCCTTGCCATATCGTAAGCCTATGTCCCTTAGAAATAATAAGAAAAGTGCCTTTTTAGAAGTATTTTATTTTTTAGTTTTACAGTTTTATAGTATTTGTCGTATTGTGAATTTAATAAATGTAATTTATATTGCTATCTTGTTTTAATTTTCTTAAACTTTTTTACATTTTCTTAATCTTATTTTCCTTGGAATGAGGGCTTTTAAATGCAATCTTCAAAAAACAATTACGCTATTTATTTTGACACTAGATGGCGCTGCCCAAAAGTCAGGTGTCATAGAATAAACAACGAATTTTATGAAATTCGAAATTTTCTGTTTCCAGCAATTTTTGACACATATGTTTCATGCAAGCGCTCTATTTTAGTCTATGGTAACCACTTATTTTTAAAGGTCGCAATGAAAAGCTCTCATTGTTACCGCAAAATCTTTACAAAAATTCTTAGGTGTCTACTATTAGAGAGTCTGTCTATGGTACGGGTATGGTCCCTAGCGGATGAACCGATTTTGATAACGTCCATGTAATTATTTGCTGTTTTGATAGTTAGACTGACAATCAAATAGTCATAACCAAGTGCTTTGCCGAATCGATTTATAACCGATTTAAAAAAAGGAGGTTCTCTATTCGACTGGATTTTTTTATGACAATCGATCTTGTGATGAAGAATTTGTAATCGATATTGTTGAGGATCTGTGGCCCGGTGGGCGAAGGTCTGCCTGCGACGCAAGATATTGCGGGTTCGATTCCCGCCTCGGGGCAAATGTTTGTACGATATGCGAATATTTGTTTGTACGATCTGCGAATATTTGTATAGGGTGTTCTGGTGGTAAACACCCTGAACAAATATCTGCAGATCGTACACACATTTGCCCCGAGGCGGGAAACGAACCCGCAACCTCCTATTTTTCCTCTAAATTGATTGTTAATTGAAATTTACTCGTGTCTTTTAACATTACTTGTTACTAAATATTTATGAAAACATTTGTTTAAACATAAATTTCCAAAGCAACGGATATACGATTTCAATATTGAAATGTGTTTAATTTAAAAGTTCAAACATGTTTAGGTAGAGTTCAAGGTATTACTTACCCATCATCATCATCAGCATCAGTCCACTGCTGGACATATGCCTCCCCCAATGAAACTCTTAGCGCCCTGTCTTCTATCTTACCGCACCTAGCACATGCCTGCTTACCAATCCTCATACTCAACAGCCTATTATGGTCCACTGCTGGACTCAGGCGACGCTGGGCATGCGGGTTGGGGATCGCAGTCTGGTGGAGGAATGGTTCCCCAGGGGGCGTTGCTGCCCGCCCCCCGATAGATATCTCTTAGTCGCCGTTAGGTGGTGCAAATTCTAAGCCAGCACCACACAGCACCAATATGCCTACCGAAATATTTAGTAAAAACAAATAGTAAGGTACTTACAGTAACCTTTAACACATTCGGAATAGGTTTGACATACTTTTTGCGATTTTAATCAGTGTGTCAGCAAATATATATCTACATCTGGATGTTCATTAAAGATTGCATTGAGGTGGTTTTGAGCTCGGCAGATGGGTGACTGTTGCCTTGCGATAGTGCGTGGTGGGGCAGGTGCAAACAGTGGCACTCGTACGGTGCGGAACCTTATGCGTTGCTCAGGCACGCAGAGCCGATAACTTGATGTGCCCTCGACCCTAGGAAGTGGAAAACGATAACTTTAAACGGTTGGTTAGAACCTCGTTTAGAGGTTCAAAACGGGTCAAAGTTTACAAACATTTTAACCCCATCGTACAAAGGAATTAGATAGATATTTACTTAAAAGTTCATTGAACAAGAACTTAATACTTACCATAACGAGTGTGGCACAATCGGTGGTTTTATCGCTAACAGTGATCTCTTCCAGTCAACTATTGGATAGATCGGTTCGTCTTGACGCAGACGCTATCCAAACTCGATGTAGAATTTTTGTAAACAATCCAAGACAAATAACTAAAAGACACTTTCTTGACGTGGGGTTTCAGATTTAAAGTATGTGTTTAAGTAATATTTATTGAAAGATCTCTCGAGAAGTAATGTAAATTGTGTATAATTAATTTTATTAAATAAACTATAAACCGACTTCAATTTTCATAGTTTTGTAATGGATTTTCATGGATCCCACTGTCAGAACTGAACCAAATTAAATGGGACCACGCGGGAAGCACCAGCTTTCATATAAAAAATAATCATGGAAATCGGAACACCCAGTCAAAATTTTGCTTGTTTACAAACATTACATCGATAAAACTTTGACGCCATCATGGTTATTAACAATAAAGTCATTTATATAAAAAAAGCTACAAGCTCAAAACTCAAATCATGGTAGTCCTGTTGCAAAATATTCTACATCGAGTTTGGCTAGTATAGTACTTCACCTCACCTTAACAGCCTATATTGGTCCACTGCCGGACACAGGCCTTCCCTGTTAAGGCGGTACCCCAAGGCACACTAGCGCCACCGCCTATTTTATCTTATTGTTACGGAATTAAGAAAGACTTCAAATAATAATAGACCAGTGTATGATATGCTATGGACTATAGAATAAGTTAAATAAGATATGTAACTTTTCTATAATCTATATAGATAAAAATGAAACCCGTTTTCCGTTGTCACGACATAACATGAAAACGGCTTGACCGATTTGGATGATTTTTTTTTTAAATGTTCGTTGAAGTTCAAGGATGGTTTTTACGGCGAGAAAAAAGGAACAACGCGTGCGAAGCCGCGGGGCACAGCTAGTCTGAAATAAATGAATTATTAAATTATTATGATATCTACCATAAGCTTTCTTTGAATACCTCTGTAATAGTGTTTTTTTAAGTTAAGAAAGAGATGCGAAAACAGAGTTTGGCTGCCACACTGGCCACCAAGTGGAACTTCGCATCTTTCTAAACTATACAAAAAAAATATTACAGAGGTATAAAAAACAGCTCATGAGCTATGAATCACAAACACGTCTGTCATGTTTTAAAAATTTGATTGTTCAATTTAATCACACTAATATTATAAAGGCGAAAGTTTGGATGGATGTATGTATGGATGTTTGTTACTTCTTCACGCCAAAACTACTGAACGGATCTGGCTGAAATTTTGCATACAGGTAATTACCTGGAATAAAACAAAGGCTACTTTTTATCCCATAAATCTGTTCCCGTGGGATAAAAAATCCTTTTAATGTTTCCATAGGAACAACGCGTGCGAAGCCGCGGGGCGCAGCTAGTAATAAGATAAAGTAGTTGGCGGCGCTAGTTTGAGTGGTACCGCCTTAAACGACTTGTTGGCTGCTATGTCATGGGTAAGGCCAACAATCCCCACGCTGGGCATGTAAGATGGGGATCGTATAGTACTTTACTGCGATGAAAATACACAAATACAACTGTATCTATGAACAAAGTTATCAGTAGATACAGTTTTAGAACGAATTTGATAAATGTGTTAAATAGTAAATACCTTAATCCGTTTTTTGCTATCTTCAGATAGTGAAGCGTTGTGAGCTAACGTTTCGGTAGATAATATTTTGGTATCTTTATTGCACATATTTTGTTTTCAAGGTTTAATGAAAAGGTGACAATATTTTACAAATATAATAGGTCAATAAAGTTGCAGTCACACTTTTTGTTCACAAGTTTGTATGGATGTATGGATGTATGGATGGATGTTTGTTACTTCTTCACGCCAGAACTACTGGAGGGATCTAGCTGAAATTTTGCATACAGGTAATTCTAATCCTGGAATAAAACATAGGCTACTTTTTATCCAATAAATCTGTTCCCGTGGGATGAAAATCACCTTTTAATGTTTCCATAGGAACAACGCGTGCGAAGCCGCGGGGCGCAGCTAGTATATTATAAATGCGAAAGTTTGTATGGATGTATTGATGGATGGATGGATGTTTCTTACCTCTTCACGCCAAAACTACTAAACGGATGGGGGTGGAATTTGAAATTAAGGTAATTCTAATCCTGGAATAAAACTTACTTTTTATCCCATACTTAGAAATCCTTTTAACGTTTCCATATAAACACGTACGCTAAGAATCGTACCCGCAATCAAGCGGATGGGGTCTATCTTTTGGGCCAAAAAACAGACTTGGCTATGTTTTGATAGGGTGGGTTGTGTGTGGGTTCCTATAATTTTCGAATGAATTGATTCAAATAATAATGATCGAACTTCAAAAGTTCATTTGATCAGCTTTTTTTTTATCAGTTCATTCTTCAATTAAGTACTTATAGTATACTGGCATCGCCCCGCGGTTTCTCTCGCGTAGTTCCCGTTCCCGTGGGGACTGGTTATGGGATAAAATATAGCCTATTTCTCTCCCTGAAAAGTAAACTTTTTAATGATGAAATATTTTTTAAATCGGTCCAGTAGTCTCGAAGCCTATTCAATGCAAACAAACAATCAAATCTTTCCTGTTTATAATATTAGAAGTTTTGTTTTCCTTCATATTAAAAGTTTGGTCTTTTACTGAACATTTTAAGACGTGTCTATAATATAACGTGTCTCCGTGTAATTAACAAAATATGTGTTTAAGAAAAATTAGGTTAGTAAATCACGTTTGGAATAATTAACAAACTTAAACAGAAATCCTATTCATAATACGGTCCATTAACTGGCTTTATAATATAAACTTTTATTTTTAACTGCATTTAAGTATCTTTTTATATGAAGCTCTGCTTAGATTAGGGCTAGATAATGATGTGTGCTTTGATACATTATTTATTTATTTATCTTTCATAAAAACAACTAATAAGTCGATTTCATAAACCAAAAAAACAATAATTGATTTTCTTTAAAAAATACTATAAAACGACTTCATTATCAGATCTGGATCAAATTAAAATGGGACCACACGGGAAGCACCAGCTTTCAAATAAAAAAATCTGAAAATTAGATCACCCAGTCAAAAGTTAAAAGGTAACATTAAAAAAAACAGACGAATTGAGAACCTCCTCATTCTTTTGAAGTCGGTTAAAAAACAAAAACGAGTGGTGTAAAAGTAAGGTCATAAATTTATATGTCCTTAAATTATTGCAAATGGCGTCAAATGTCACTGTGCTTTGCCATAATTATGTGTCGACTAGGTACCTGAATATAAAAAAAACTATGTTTGTAGAACCTCATAACATAACCCTCCTCCGTTGGTAGTCGGTTAAAAATTAAAGCACTTTTTAACCGACTTCTCAATTAGACTGGTTTTTTTTATATTTGTTACCTCAGAGCTTTTGACTTGGTGGTCCCATTTTCATGATACTTTTTTTTATATGAAAGCTGGTGCTTCCCGTGTCCCATTTTAATTTGGTTCAGTTCTGACAGTGGGATCCATGAAAATTCATGAAAAAACTATAACAATTGAAGTCTGTAATAGTTTTTTAAAACAAAATTAATGATATTATGATATTACATACTTTTGCGCCACCCGTTTCCGAAGAGGGAAAACCTATTAGGTACCTACCTGTCCTGGACACGACGAAATACCGTAGTTAATAAGCACTAGCATAAGTTTTTTGATACGTTTAGGCGAATATTTTTGTAAATATAAAACCTAGGACTAAGATATAGGTCTCGCTAGATAGCTTATAAGTTTAACTATAATTTAAGACTAAATTGTTGTTTGAACAGTGGATAAATAAAGAATTATAAGGTGAAAACCCCGTAGGACATAGTAAAAATTAGGCAGAAAAATGGTTGAAAATATGCCGCTCTCTGCACGGTATAGCCTAGGGGTAGCTTAGTAAATTGAACGTGTGCTGCGACACACAGTGGTTCTAAGTAGCAGTAAGAACAATTGAAGAGAAATAAAGCTGAAAACAAGGAAAAAGAAGTTTTACTGGAGCACCGTGAACCCTCAGGAAGAATAGGAAAATACAGTCCACAACATCTCTTGGTCCTTCGACGCCGGATTGGAGTGAAGAAAACCTGCGTCCTCACCGGATTGGAGTGAAGCGATCTTGCCCCACTGGATTGGAGTGTAGAGCCGGATCAGAGTGAGAAGATCCAGCATCCATACCAGATTGGAGTGAAGTCGATCCTGCGCTCATTGGATTGAAGAACGAAGAATCAAGCACTCGCGCAGTATGGTTGTGACCAGAAGCCAAGCAGACGCCTCCGAACGACGCGAAGAGGTAGTTCTACAGGAAGAGGCTGTACGGCAAGCCGCCGAGCTGGAAGCAATCGCGCAGGAACGAGCACGAAGAATGTCACTGGATCCACCTGCGTCACCCGCCACGCATCAAGCAGCCACACGTCGCGAACACGACCCGGCCACTAGGTCCGCACCCGACTTCACCCGCGACGGACCAAGTATGGAACGCCATAGGAGTGAACGATCTCCCGCCCGAACTGTGCGCTCTATACGATCAAACGGGAGCATATCAGTTAGGGCTCGAGCGGCGGAACTGATGGCGGAGGAGAAATTGGCCCAACTTAAGCGTAAGGAACTCCAAATAGAAGCGGACCTCGTCAAGAAGAGACTGGCTGCCGACCTAGCAGCATTGGAGGACGAGGAAAGAAGCATACATGAAGAAGATGACCTACCGGAACACAGCACGAGAGTTGAGCAGTGGCTGCGGACAGCTGAAGGAGAGAAAAGCGACACTATTCCAAGAACTGAGAAGAACATCCGATTCAACGTCAGGGACGTATCGACTACGCCGGTCAAGACGAAGAGTTCTGCCAACATCGACGCGTTAGCTGAAGCAATAGAGAAGCTAGCAAGACCAAGGATGAGATGCCCAGAGCTGCACGCCTTTTCCGGTTCATCAAACGAGTGGCTGTCCTTCAAAGCTGCCTTCAAGGACTCGACGAGAACATACAAGCTGACACCGGCTGAGAACATCCAAAGGCTAAGAAGCAGCCTTAAAGGGGAAGCAAGAGAGCTGGTTGCTTCTCTCCTGTACACTGCAAGCGATCCAGAAATCATCATGAAGACCCTGGAACAATGCTTCGGAAGACCAGAAATCATCACCGACCGGGCCATTGATGATCTTCGAAGACTACAGAAACCCGGACCATCTGCAATAGAACTCAACTCATTCGCCGTCAAACTTCAGAACGTGGTCTGCGTGTTGAGCAACATCGGGAACCAAGGCTACCTGTACAATCCGACGCTGGCGAGAGAAACATTGGACAAGCTCAGCCCGCACATTCGCTCACGCTGGTGTGACTACGCGGCGGAACAAGAGGGAACGATCGAGCCAGAGATCGTGTTGCTATCACGCTTCCTTATGCGCGAAGCGGATCGAGCCCTGCGGTTCAGTTATGCACCACCGACTAGCAAGAAGGAACACACGCCGAAACCGAACACAGCATTCAAGAAGAAGACGAACGCCGTGTACAACACTACTGAAGACCTCACTGAAGCTGAAGAGAAGTGCTCATGCTGCGAGAAGGGACACAAACTGACAGATTGCCCCAAATATAAGGCAATGACAACGGACGAGCGATGGGAACACGTGAAGAAGAACAAGCTGTGCTTCAACTGTATAGTGAAGAAGCATCGACGCACCAACTGCAAGGCGAAATCGTGTGGCGTTAACCAGTGTTCGCGGCAACATCATCAAACTCTACATCAAGAGAAGAAGGAAGACAGTTCGAGTCCGAGCCCAACCGAAGCAGTCTTGACAGTGACCACCGCTGCCTTGAATAACAAAGCAGTATTGCTGAAGATGTGTCCAGTCACCGTCGTCGGTCCACGGGGGGAGATCGACACGCTCGCCCTCCTGGATGAAGGGGCCACAGTCACTCTAATTGATGAGAAGCTGGCGCGGACCATTGGAGCGGAGGGACCTTCACTGCCACTACGAATGCATGGAGTCAACACTTCACGACGCGAGGATGAAAGCCAACTTGTCACCGTACAACTGAGAAGCAAGAATAGCAAGCTACATCCACTTCGGGCACGCACCATCAAAAACATGAAGCTGCTGCAACAATCGATTCCTGCGACGCTATTGGATCAAGACCACCTGAGAGACTTACAACGAGATGAAGTTTGCTACGAGTCATCACATCCGGGGATCCTGATTGGAGCTGACCACTGGGAGTACATAGTCTCACAGGAGCTACGAGTTGGACGAGCGAACCAACCAGCGGCATCAAGAACAAAGCTGGGATGGGTCATCCACGGAACCATACCACGCAGCATCATCGCAAACCAAGACAGCGTGCTACACGTCTACACACCTGAAGCCATTGAGAAGCAGAATCAAGAGCTGCACGAGCTGGTAGAGAAGCATTTCAGCATTGAAGCAATTGGCATCAACCAAAAGCCACGTACGAGTGAACGAGATCTCCGGGCTACAACGATCATCGAGAAGACAATCAAAAAGATTGACCAAGGATATGAAGTTGGTCTACCATGGAAGGAAGAAGACACGAAGCTACCTCAGAGCTACAACATGGCACTTCGTCGTCTTCAAGGCATCGAAAAGAAGATGGATGCAGACCCAGTCTTTGCAGAAGAATATACGAAGCAAATCGAGAACCTGCTGCAGAAGCGGTACGCTGAACCATGCGATGGATCGGAGGAGTCTAGCGCCGTCTGCTGGTACTTGCCTCACTTCGCAGTACGCAACCCCAACAAGCCCGGGAAGATAAGGCTTGTCTTCGATGCGGCAGCGAAGATCAATGGAGTCAGCCTCAACGACCATCTGCTGGAGGGACCCGACCTCTTGATGTCTCTACCGGGCATCCTGTACAGATTCAGAGAGAAACGAGTCGCGATTACGGCAGACATACAGGAGATGTTTCTTCAGATCAAGATTCGTCGAGAGGACCAGCCGGCGCAACAATTCTTGTGGAGAGACAACGAGAAGGAGAAGACACCACGACGATTCAAGATGACAAGCATGATATTCGGCGCTGCGAGTTCTCCATTCATGGCGCATTTTGTGCGGAACCACAACGCGAGGATATACGCTCACACTCATCCTCTCGCCTGCGAAGCCATAACCAGAAGCCACTACATGGACGACTTGGTAGCGAGCTACGATGACGACGTGGAAGCCCATCGAGCCGTCACGGAACTGCGCACAGTGCACGCGGTTGCTGGGTTCACACTACGAGGATGGAACAGCAACGAGGACTGCGTACTGGAAGACGTGCCGGCTGAACAACGGGCTACAACACCGACGCAATTCGACGGAAAGGGATCAGAAAACAAGATCCTTGGACTCTACTGGAACGCCGAACGAGACGAACTTGGATTTAACACCTCCATGAACAGAGTTCCCGCCGAAGTACGTGCACGAGTCCGCGCGCCGACCAAAAGAGAGGCACTCAGCGCGGTAATGTCCATCTACGATCCTCTCGGGCTGCTGAGTCACTACACGATACGAGCGAAGATCGTGCTGCAGAATCTATGGCGCATCAAGATGTCATGGGATGAACCAATTCCGGGAGAAGAGAACGAGCTGTTTGCCGCGTGGTTGGAACAACTGAACGACCTGACTTATCTTCGGCTGGAGCGACACTACGCGATTCAAGATCACACCAACCTGGAGCTAC
This sequence comes from Eupithecia tripunctaria, assembly GCA_955876795.1. NCBI lineage: Eukaryota > Metazoa > Arthropoda > Insecta > Lepidoptera > Geometridae > Eupithecia > Eupithecia tripunctaria. The sequence goes on along the minus strand of OY041616.1, from coordinate 1,322,581 downwards.
ACGTATTATGTGATGCCAGCGAACAAGCCTACTCAGCCGTGGCATACTGGCGAAGCACGAGACCCGATGGAAGCTTCAGCATTTGCCTCGTCGCTGCTAAGTCCAAGGTTGCTCCGAAGCGAACGCAAACGATTCCCCGCCTAGAACTTCAAGCAGCAGTCATCGGAGCAAGGTTGGCCGACGCCATCAAGAAGGAACATCGTGTCGAAGTCAAGAGAACAATCTACTGGAGCGATTCAATGACAGTCATACATTGGATACGACACGATGCAAGAAGATACACGCCCTACGTCGCGCATCGTCTGGGGGAGCTATCCGAACTTACCCAGAAAGAAGATTGGAAGTGGATACCGACCAGCGAGAACACGGCAGACGACGCGACAAGGCTGACGAACTCACGCATAACGGGAGAAGATCGATGGTTCCGAGGACCAGATTTCCTTCGTCACTCAGAACATCATTGGCCGAAGGAGACGTCTGACAGCAACCACGAGGAAGAAGTTCTACACACGCGAGTGGAAGAAGACAGAACGGACGGATGGCTGCCGGACCCATCACACTTCTCCAAGTACGAGACACTAGTCAGAGCCACAGCACGAGTACTCTTCTTCATCGAGAGATGTCGACGACGCGCCACGACCATGGAAAACCGGCACATCGAAGACGCGGAGCGTGCACTTATTCGTCACGCACAAAAGGAGAGCTTCTCAGACGAGTTGCAACGAATCAAGACGTCTCGTCCAATCACGAAATCGAGTCGCCTGTTTCGACTGGACCCGATTTTAGAAGATGGCATTCTACGAGTACGAGGGCGCATTGGAGCCGCCGACGCACCGATTGAGATGAAGCGGCCTGTAATACTCGACGGCCGTCACCGCATCACAAGACTCATCGTTCTACGAGAACACTGCGCAGCTGGTCACGCTAACAGGGAGCGCGTGACCAACGACCTCAGACAGAAATATTGGGTGATTCATCTACGACCGACAGTACGTGGCATCGAGAAGGAGTGCAGACTCTGCCAAGTACGGAAGATGAAGCCTCAACCACCAGCTACCGGGGACCTGCCGAGAGCCCGCCTCGAGCCATTCCAGCGCCCGTTCAGCCACTGCGGAACTGACTACTTTGGTCCCATGATTGTGAAGATTGGAAGACGCCGAGAGAAGAGATGGGGCGCCCTCTTTACTTGCCTCACGACGCGCGCCGTACACTTGGAGGTCGTTCCGACGCTTTCAGTCAACTCTGCAATCATGGCACTCAGAAGAATGGCTGCGCGACGAGGCTGGCCCCGAATCATGATGTCCGACAACGCAACAAACTTTCGAGGTGCAGACAAGGAACTTCGAGCTGCCTACGTGGAATGGGCACCAGCACTGCGAGATGAAGGTCAACTGCATCGAATGGAATGGCGCTTTATACCTCCTGGCGCACCGAACCAGGGGGGAGCCTGGGAGCGACTGGTGCGATCAGTCAAAGTTGCACTAGCCGCCACTTTGAACGAGAAGGAACCACCCGAAGAAGTGCTGACCACCCTCCTGACTGAAGCGGAATTCTCCGTCAACGCGAGGCCACTTACGCACGTCAGCGTGAACCCCGAGGAACCTGAGGCGCTGACTCCAAACCATTTCCTGCTGGGGTCATCCAACGGCCTACCTACTACTGGTCCGTGCAGCGAGACAGATCGGCGAACCTGGAGAGTAAGCCAAGCGCTTGCTGACCACTTTTGGCGGCGCTGGCTTCGAGAGTACCTTCCTACATTGGTACCTCGCGGCGAGCCTACGAGCAACAGACGACCGCTTCAAGAGGGAGACATCGTTGTCGTCGTGGACCACACTCTGCCTCGAAACGTGTGGCCAATGGGAGTCATCGAACGCACCTACGAGGGACCAGACGGAGGCGTACGGGTGGCAGATGTCCGGACGAAGACTGGCGTCTTCAAGCGGCCGACCAGCAAACTCGTCGTGTTGGTGAAGGAGGAGGCTGCGCGAGCTACGCCGGGGGGAGAATGTCCTGGACACGACGAAATACCGTAGTTAATAAGCACTAGCATAAGTTTTTTGATACGTTTAGGCGAATATTTTTGTAAATATAAAACCTAGGACTAAGATATAGGTCTCGCTAGATAGCTTATAAGTTTAACTATAATTTAAGACTAAATTGTTGTTTGAACAGTGGATAAATAAAGAATTATAAGGTGAAAACCCCGTAGGACATAGTAAAAATTAGGCAGAAAAATGGTTGAAAATATACCGCTCTCTGCACGGTATAGCCTAGGGGTAGCTTAGTAAATTGAACGTGTGCTGCGACACACAGTGGTTCTAAGTAGCAGTAAGAACAATTGAAGAGAAATAAAGCTGAAAACAAGGAAAAAGAAGTTTTACTGGAGCACCGTGAACCCTCAGGAAGAATAGGAAAATACAGTCCACAACACTACCTACTAATGCGTGGGGGAAGTTTACTTCGTGGTTGCGATTAGTTATCGATTATTTTATAGAGTGTAGGTACCTACCTACCTCCCGGTGATATCCTGTACAAGTGTTGCAAATGGAGCAATGAACTAAAACTGTCCTTTTTCCCTGATCATTCGTTTCTAAACCATTTTATTGCGTAAACATCCTTATTTTTATTCGACGCGATTAAAGTTTTTTTTACAATCTTGAAGTTAAATCACAAATATAGGTATATGTTAGATAATTGTAATACAAGATTAAACGTATAACTTAGATAAGTAACTATCACGATGTTTTTAGGAAAAAAATACCCATTGTTCACCGCTCCCTATAGCACTTTAAAACTTTAAAACAACAGATGCATCTATTCGTTTTTCGATGCAAAAGTATTAGATAATACTTATCTAAAGGCCGGCGCTTCAACTGCATAGCGATTCCATAATTATTTATAGTTTGATCAGCTGAGAGCGCTTGCCAGTACAAACGGCGCGCGTCGCCCGCGTGGACACGCTCGTAACATTGTAAAATAACCGGTTATCTGTAAAACAAGTTGAAAATAAACGTGGAAACCGGTTTTTAAGTTGTTTACCGTAAACAACACTAAATAATTAAGTTAACTTACGCGATTTGTTATTACGTTTTGCATTGGTAAGTATATTTAGTATTTTTTCATGTGGACGTTAAACTAAAACTAAAAGGTGACCCCTACCCTACGAATATATTAAATAAAAAAAACAGAAAAACTTGCTTTACGTGACGATTACCAACACATCAGCGATAAAAAAAGTCTCATAAACTTCTAAATTCGAATCTTCACAGTCTAATTATTAAGTAGAAATTCAATTTTGGCGGTTCTCTACAGCCCATAGTGAAACTGCAGTGATAAGATAAGTGATGGTGTTGTAAAATAGACCGTATCCAGTGGTGGAAGGGTTCAGAATGCGGAGCGACGTACTGGCACCCAGCGAGCTGGAGGGGACGGATTACCTCCTCTCCTCGACCATGAGGCTCGAGGATAGCTTTCTGCAAATACTTGGTGAGTCTTATTTCCTGCTTGTTAAGTCACAGTCTCGTAGCTATAACCACTTATAGGTACATGGCAAATTGCCTGTCGACTGCCACCGACTGCCGTCGCCTGCAGTCGATGGGTGTAGTGGCCTTGCAGTCGGCGATTTGCAGTCCGTGTATAAGAACCCTTACAGGGACCTACTGGTAAAAGCAGAAATCGAAGTTACCTACTTGTTTGATTTTGCGCAAACTTATATCTTATGCAGGTTTTTTATAGACAATTAACCTTCGTTTGACTACAATCTCACCTGATGTTAAGTGAAGTGCTATGGTATACAGCTCTGGGGCTGTACCAGAAAGAGCAATATACAAATCATTCAGCGATTCCAGAATAAAGTGCTGAGGGGAATAGTGTACGCCCCCTGGCACATCAGAAATGACGATCTCCACCGGGACCTCAACATCGAGTTCGTCGCTGAAGCTATCCAAAAATACGCAGGACCAACTAAGGCTTCATCATCATGTTAACATCGAGGCCATCCAGCTCCTTGACAATATAGACCTAATAAGAAGGCTCAAACGGAAAAAACCATTTGAGTTAGTATAGTGCAATAAATTAATATTAGTGAAATGTAGTGTAAACAAACTAAAGAACACAAGTACCTACAAAGTGTCTTCTATAAATTTTACACAGAGACAATAAGAAAGGTGTTATTGAACACATTCTTAGTTTAAGCTCTGTTAGCAATATAAGTTAAATTTAAATTACTCATTAGCCCACATTGTGGCTAGATTGTAATTACTAGGGCTCATTCTTTAGAAGTAACTAATTAATGTGCACTGTACAAATAAAATAAAAAAAAGTGAAGTCTAGAGACAGTACCTTTCACAATTAGCTCTGCTTAGCTCGGGGCTAGATACTGCTGTATGATTTGTCCCATATTATTTTATTTACACCTATTTACCCACTCTAATGTAGGTGACATGTTTTTTTTATTTATTCACGCGAACAAACAATTATATTCAGATCTTTCTTACAGTATTCTTACGCTAAGTATAATCATCCGCGCTGTATACGAATTGTGACAATTACATAAGTAGTGCAAAAACGGTACTCGACATATTTTATAGTTGATAATGCTCGATGATAATGATTCTAATTTTTTTGTAACTAAGCACAAACTACATAAAGGTTCTACCTACTTAGTATTTACAATATAACTTACATACTTATTAATTACAATACATAATAATACCATAGAAAAAACACCCAGATTGAAAAAAGAAAAAACAACATTTAGTAGAACTTAAAAAAAACAGGCGGCAGTTAACGCAATTGCTTCAATTGTAAATATAAAAGCAGGTTTTGTTTGAAAAGGAAGCGGGAACTTCGATTTTTGTTTAAGGAATAGGCCCCTGTTTAACTGGGAATACTAGCCCGAGATTTTTTTTACAAAAAAATACAAAGGGACTTTGTCGCTAAGCGACCATTTGTCGTTTTTTTCTGTTCTTGCGATTTGGCTTAGACCTTATGACTCCTTAGATTTTCTAAATGATTTAGAATCACCAAAGGTGATTAGATATAGGTTAGTGAGACAATATACTTACTTGAGAGGGTTGAATTAGGTCCTAGGCGTAAACCTACCACGTATTCGAACTTATTTATGAACTCAGGTGTAACATTGTCCGTCCTTTTCGCGACAAAACAGCTGAACGAATCGTGATGAGATTAGGTAAGATATAGATTTGATACTGGAGACTTGACAACGGACAGGCTTTTCCAACTCCGATAACGCGTGCGACCGTAGGCAGAAGCTAGTGTGTTTTCTTCTCACTTATCAGTACCTAGGTACTAACACGGTGAGTTCAAGGTATATCATTTATTTTATTATCTATCATTTCCATAAATAAGTACTCGCTTAATGTATGCACAAATTGCACAAAGCAATGAACGACTGCCGGGTGAAGGATATTGACAATACGGTATTGGAACTTATTTACTCAATTGGAAGAAATAATCACATTCATAGTTATTAATATTATTATGATTACTTAAGTGAAAGTTTGGATGTTTGTTACTTGTTATCTCTTCAAGTCTAAAACAAGGGATTATAATCTTTAAGACTACATCTTGATTTGACTAGATAGATCGGCAGAAAACGCGCATAAAAAATCATTTTGCATATTACATTACATTCCTATCCAACACATTGAAATGAAATGAAATTTATTTATTTCTCGACCACAACAAAGCCGAACATTGAAAATAAAGCTAAATAGAGCATGAAACAAAGGTGAAATTACAATATGTTGCTTGTAGCAACTGATATGAGTATGAATATAAAATATACATGAGTAATACATTATTGTGGCAGAGAAAAGGCCCATAGCTCAGCTTGATGCTCCAGTATGTCGCCATTGCCATTATGTATGCATGGTAACTGGTACTAGTAGGTACTTACAGTATTATATATAATATTATCTGTGGTAATGGTAAAGTAAATGAAAATCAAATCATCAGCTCTACGATTTTATGAATTCCGATTTTTAATAAGTTTTTTGAAAAAAGATGTACTTTATATATTTTAGTGTTCTTTTATTTGTACAAATTTATGCTTCCTTGCACCTAGTATACCTAATATCTGTAATATTTGTTCAAGGTGTTCCGCATATATTCTATGTATTTATAAAACATTTAATTCAATTCAATTCTTTATTTAAAACCAGACATAACATTACAGAGTACACTCCAATGCGTTAAATCTAGGACATCTACTTGCCAGTGAAAATAAATTTAGAACAACATAACAGGACTAATAATTCGTAAAATAAAAGGAATGTTGAGACAACATCAGCGAATAAAAACAAAGACATCTCGTTACTACGGTTACATAATAAAAAACATGGAAATAAAATTATGAAAATAAGAAATATGAGAAAATTAAATACAGTGGTATTTTATTTTCTTTTTAAAACATATATATGTATTGTATTGTATTATGTAGGTATATCAGTTATCTAGTACCCATAACATAAGCTCTGCTTAGCTTGGGGCTAGCTAGATAATGGTGTGTAAATTGTCCAAAATGGTCTATATTATTATTATTATTTCTCGACAAATTTTATATAATTATGTACCCATTTCTTACCACCTGCCATTGTATCAGCATAGTACAATATAGTATTCTGTGGTCCAATTCTAAGTTTCAATAAATCTTATAGATACTTAGAGATTAGATAATTATGTAAGAAAAATACGAGGTCTTTAAATTGATTTAACTTACCATTGAATATAATAATATGTAGAATGCGAAGGTTTTTGTGCGAACTTGCCGTTACTAGCCAGCAAAGATTCATAATTATGTACTCGTATTTACACGCTGCTTAATATTCCGGCTTGCTAGAAATTGTTAGAATAGTCACTTAGGTCATTTGACTAATACACTGACGACGGACGGCCTGTTCTTGAACCTTGAATAAAACGTTGGTTTTTTGCTTCATTTCAAATAATTCACACTGAGTTAATACTAAATAATAAGCAAAATACTAATAATATTACTTAAAGTTAAATAATTAATTTGAAAAATAATAATAATAATAATGAAATGTATTAAATAAGTAGTAATAATGTAGGTACCTAATGTAATTTAGTTGACATGTAAATTTAAAATTTACCAATAAATTCTTGTATCTTGTAATACTAACCGTAGTACGGTTTTCATTAGGGGAGGCCTATGTTCAGCAGTGGACTAACATATGTAGGTTGATGATGAGTACGGCTTTTGTGGCACTTTGTGGAGTTGCGGTTCGATTCCCGCCGCGGAGTAAATGCAATCTGTAATTTGATAGTATCAAATGTATTTCCTTAATTAAGCGTATTTCTAGCTGGGTCCAGCGCAGCGGTACCTAACCTGCGGTTAATTTGATTATCGCACGGGAACCACACCACAACCCAAGTCCCTTCAAAACTGGATCAGCCGTTTTGGAGAGTAGCAGAAACAGACTAATAAAAATATGTTATGTTTTATTTTAAGTTAAACAATGTACTTTGGACATTTTTATAGAATTGAAATGGAACAACCAAACAAAATATTTACCACTCTAATAATAACAACCAAACAAAATATTTACCACTCTAATATATAAATGCGAAAATTTGGATGTATTTTACGCCAAAACTAATAAACAAATCGGGCTGAAATTTGCATACATAACTACAAATAGTTTCTCGTAATTTAGCCTATTCCATACAAACAAACAAACAACCTTTTCTCTTTATAATGTTAATATAGATGAATATGTGTGCGTATGGAGGTTGTTATGTTACCTACAATCACAACTTCACAAGACACTAATGAATCCTGTCAATATTTTGTCATTTTTAGCTGACTTCGAAAAAAAGATGAAGCTCTATGGCGGCCTCGGCTATATATTTTTGTTTATTTTTTAATTCGCGGTAATTCCATAAAAAAAGAAGTTATTTAGTATTCGTCCCGTAAAAATAAAAATAAAATAACAGTTAAAATAAGGGATTCGGTTTTCAGATAAAACTGAACAAGAGTACATTGTTGTCTTCCGCTAATGGACAAAAAAATTAAGTGAATTAGTATTTGATATTAATTACTAGGTATTTATATAGTAAAAATAAGCTGTTTATATAGTAAAAATAATGCTTATTTTGTTAGTCTAAAGAAATAAACGATTTGACTCTGACTCTGTCCTTGCTTTTATGTGGTTATTGTTACGTAGGATCTGAAAAACCTTGAAAATGTATGATATCGTTTTTCTGCTCAGTAGAAATACGAGAATAATGAACTGTAATTTGTCCACTTCAAGGCACAGTACCTTGAGGTATATTTCGTTTAATTGGCACACACCGGTTTGAAAGGGTTTCCTTCCTTCCTCAATTGTAACCTGGAAAATAGTAAAAACACGTTTTTTTTACGCGCGATCGCTTCCCGTGTTTAAATAGCTACCTATATTCCGGAATGATTCGGGAATTCTAAATCCAGACACACGCTTTCTCAAAACCTCAATCTCAAGAGCCTATATTCGTCTTATATTAGGGGCTTTTATCTCATGAGGGGTTGATGCCCATAATCTCCATGCTGGGCAGTGTTGGAGTCGCAGTTCGATACTAGAAATGTTCTGCCGGGGGCGCTGTTGCCCGCCCCCGGTGGATATCCCTTAGTCGCCTCTTACGACACGCACGGGAAGAGTTGAGATGGGGCAAATTCTAAGCCACAGCGAGTTTACTTCAAGATCATTCATTTTAATTACCTCCAGTATAGGTGCGGTCACCGACATTAAATTAACATTAATACTTAACTCTATTATCTACATTATTTATGTAAAGCAAAAGCAAGTGAGTGAACTTACGTTATTATACATACCTATTCTACTGCTGCGCTACGGTGCATGACACTCTGAAATGTTAACAGGTTTCACTAAAAGGCTTGTAAAACTAACTAACTAACTTTTAAAATTAATTCTTAACTCAAAGTCAAAGTCAAATCGTTTATTTCTTTAGACTTACAAAATAAGTACTCAGACAAGTCAAATTTTTACTATATAAACAGCTTGTTAAATAGTTATTACTATCAAACAAGAAATAAGGTAACTCTTTATTGCACTAAAAACATACATAAAAAACATAGAATAGAAAAGTAATGGCAAATGCGAGCTTGCAAAATATAAGTAATCTTTTTACATTTTATCATTTATTTTACACCGTTTAAAGTTGGTGCGAGATACATTTTGAGGTAGATATTTTTGAATCACGTATTTTAGGTACTAAGTACTACTTCCTTGTTAAGTTCTAGTGGTCATACTCTTGCAATGCCGCATGCCGTTAAAATCCATCTACAGAAAATATTTTAAATCCTCGGAATCATAATGTTCTAAGCAAACGCGCTAAAGATTAATCAAATGCATTGACTGAATAAATAAACTTTTAATTTTATTTTATTTAAAGAAACTAACGATTATTTGCTCAAAGAATCTGCTCACGGCTTCACAGTCACTTTTCAATTAGCTCTGTCTATGTATTATGTCCGTCTCTGATACTTATCATCTATGTACCTTCAGTCCAAATTTGGTCAAGATCTGTTCAGCCCATATAAATTTTAATCTATACCAATATTAAAGAGAGGAAAGATTTGATTGTTTGTTTGTATTGAAAAAGCTCCGAAACATGTGGATTGTGGACCGATAAAAAAATTATTTTATCATTAAAAAGCTTACTTTTCAGGTAGTGACATAGGCAATATTTTATCCCGAAATTCAGTATCAGAGTCTGAGTCAAATCGTTAATTTCTTTAGATTTACAAAATAAGCACACTTACACAAGTCAAATTTTTACTTTATAAACAGCTTGATAAATAATTCCCACGGGATCGGGATATACGCGGGTTAAACCGCGAGGCGCCACCGCCTCCTAACCTATGGTTTATCCATTTTTAATGAATCATGTTAATAAACAAACTACGACAAAAATAACCTAATCTCACTTGCTTGGCGTCGAGTTTCAGATATAATTGTAAGCAATTTCTATTGTAGGGAGGATCTAAACTCGACATGTCATATCTAAACTCGACATGTAATGTAAATTACGTATAAAAAGACGCGCCAACAAAGTGAATTTTAGGTTAAGTATGGGCGGTTTGTTTTCTAACATGCTTCGTTCAAAATGGACACGGTATAGTAATTATTATTTTGGTTTCTGTGACTCAGCCGATTAGACGTGAAATGGTAACAAGTAACAGACAGAATTACAGGTACTGGACCTACGGACCTACTGTGTCATGTTCTACTTTCACAATAAACACGGCCAAAGAGAGGTACGAGCCTCCTGCGTCTGTCTTCTCGTACAATCTTGGAGTCTTCAAATCCAGAGTGAAAAAGTCTCTTCTGCGAAAGCGTACCTACTCCATCTTAGGCCACATCTTCACTTTCTTAAGAGTGTGCTCTGCCATAAGCAATTTACTTCAAAATTGTACTTCAAAATCGTTATTTACCTCAGAATCTATGAAAGCTACCACCTTCTTATGTAGCGAAATGTTACTTCGATCTTTTATCTTGAATTAGGTACGTGTTTTAAAAACACGATTGATGAATGGTGAAAGTATTCTCGATACTTAATTTTTTTGAAAAATAGATGTTTTGCACACATTTCGCTGTCAGGACACTTTTTCTCTTCGGCTTTTGTTTTGCTAAGATACTTCTTAGCAAAACAAAAGCCGAAGAGAAAAAGTGTCAAAATTTCTTATACTCGTATCTATGAAAATACCTATACCGTGTCCATTTTGAATGGAGCATAAACGTATACAAAACACCCATACTTAACCTAAAATTCACTTTGTTGGCGCGTCCTTTTATAAGTAATTTACATTACTTGTCGATTTTAGATCCTCCCTTTAATAAAAATTGCTTACAATTATATCTAAAACTCGATGCCAAGCAAGTGAGATTTTGTTATTTGTGTCGTATTTTGTTTACTAACATGCTTCATTCAAAATGGATAAACCATAGAGAATCGTATTGCGTTTTACCTTTTTTATATATTTTAGACCATACTGAAGATTGCGATAAGGACAATTCATTACGATGAGCACGACGATGACGATTATTTCTTTAGTTATGTCTTTTAATTTTATGATTGGTTGTTTCATTAAAGTGTAATTAAAACAGTTTTGGCACATATAAAATGCGGTGCACTGCACGCCGCCGTCTCTGCTCTGTACTTCTCACTCGCGAGAAAACCATATCTTGTCATCCCGCTCGAAATCCATCTCGAAGCGGCGTTATTGCACACTCGGTGGCCAATTTGCCACGATCTCTTCCCGTGGGTGTCGTAAGAGGCGACTAAGGGATATCCACCGAGGGCGGCCATAGGCAGCAGCGCCCTCTGCAGAACAATTCTACCACCGAGCTGCGATCCCCAACCTGTATGCCCAGCGTGGGGATTAAGGTCTTTACCCCCCAATAGATAAACGCCAACATGGTGCTTGTCTGGGGAGGCCCGCTCCATCAGTGGACCAATACAGGCTGTTGAAGTTGAGGTTAAAATTTAAGTATGGCCGGCTGTTGTTGAAACAGTAGCTACCTTTTGTTCTAGGGCCCTAATAAACAAAATAGGGACGGTAAAGGTGTTAGTTGACTGACAAAGGGGAACCAAATTCGACGGAAATGAATAATTTCATTTCATTTAGCACGCGTATTGACACTCGGATTGTATGTTTGTGAATGTACCTATTATTATTATTATTATTATATTAATTATTTATAAGTAAGTACTTACTAAAACCAGAGATAACCACGCCAGGGTTAATTGTATAACCTAGCTTAAAGGTTTGTGGAAAATCACCATAAAATTTACTTACTGAAATATGGCCATTTTGGGCAGTAGGTACTTGTACTTCCCTAAAATAATCCGAAAAGTTGGGTGTTGTCTGCACCTTAGGTTTATTCATCAGAAACCCAAAAGCCATAAAAAATGAAACGAAAGCATATATTATTATAATAATATTACGAGTACCTGGATGACGAGTCATATTTTTCACTTTAATTCCTAAGGTGATTGGGATAAATTTCATTATTGAAAAACGAATAAAATAGTATTACTATTCGCCAATAGATGTCAGAAAGAGTCAATTGAATACGATAAATCTAATTTTGAAAACATAATTAAACTAATAAAACGACATTTTCCGAAAATGAATCCTAGCTAGATCGATTTATCGCCCCCGAAACCCACTGTAAACTAAATGTCATGAAAATCGTTCGAGCCGTTTCAGAGATCCGGATAAACAAGAATTGCTCGTTTCATTTACAAGTATAATATAAGATTGTTAAAATCCGTTTAGGCGTGAAAAGGTTTCAGACAGAGTTACTTTCGCTATCATGGATATGGACCGATCTGTCAACGAACCAACGCTACTCACTGGATTTGTATTTGTATATATGTATGGATTCAATAATGAACTGCCTACATATTTTTATTAAAAAATCGTGAACTGAAGTAATTATATTGTATTTCTCTGTTCGAATCCGGGTCGTTGTGCCTCTTATCTGCTATCACCCACCACAACGAACTTAAACATGCTGTAAGTAATTGTGCATTGTTGTTGGCACAAGATATTGTTGATAAGAATTCTGGAGAGGTACCTACTTAGATAGATATATACATCACTCGTCCCAAGGGCCGCGGAAGTCGGGGTGAGGGGGGCCTAATGCAAATTTCGGCGGCTCGCCGTTATGTATAATCTTTTACGATGTCTTTTTGTAATCCTAACCTAACTTTCATCCAATATCAGTACTCCCTACGTTCAGTAAAGTTTTTGAAAAACTTAGGCATTTAAATGACAATGGCCAGCTACATTGTAAGCTTATAATATTATTATTTATATTATTACTTTAGGCATTTTTTGCGACTTGTCAAAAGCGTTTGATTGCGTACACCGTGAAACATACATCACTATCAGGAATAAGGAACACCTCTTTCGATCTTCTTACATTTATTTCAGTGATGGATACGATACAAAGATTCGACATTAATGGGAAACGGTCTGCGGGGTCTGTATACAGGGTGGGGCAATTTGGCCCCTTAAGGGTAGCTACCGTTTTTTTTGTAGTTAGAAGGTTTTGTTCTTAGGAAAATTCTGTTTTATTTTGATGAAAAAAATATTCAAAATTAGCGTACCAACTTAAAAAAGTAGTTATTATTATACAAGTTTAAATTAAGAACCATTGAATGAGTGACATTGTTGTTTTCACTTACCTACTCGTTTTTTGATAGAAAATGTATGGGAATTGTTTTTTTTAATTACGAGTATTGCCAAAACTTGCGATTTGATTTAGTATGTTACTTTTGGAAAAGTGTTCCTAGTTAGAAATAGAGTCGATTAAGACCAACATGTTTTTTTTTACCAATGTCATTTTTTGGGCGAACCGTACTTTTTTTCAAAAAACAAGAAATGGGATTTTTTTTTTATCAGAAATAGACCTTCGTTTGACCGCAATCTAACATGATGGAAAGCGAAGATGCGGCCGACGATGTATCACGAAGGTCTAGAAGATGGCTACTCCGGACCACATTCCGAAACACAACAGAGTTGCTTCACGGACTGGCCCAGTCCGGAGGGTGGTCACAAGCCACGGCTGAAGCCTACCACCAGAGGGTACCGCTCTTAGCACCACCCAGAGGACACGTGTAGGGTAACAGAGGGTCAAAACCTACGGACGTGAGCGATACTGTCCCCCAAAAATCTTATTCTTCAAAATAAAACAGAAGGTTCCTTAGAACAAAACCTTCTAACTACAAAAGAAACGGTAGCTACCCTGAAGGGGCCAACAATTTGCCCCACCCTGTATACAATAGGTGTACCGCAAGGATCTATCCTCGGTCCTTTCCTTTTTTAGTTTATATTAACGACTTGCCTCATCTTGTCAATAATAATCATGAGATTGCATTGTTTGCTGATGACCCTTCATTATTTTTTTAAATGATAAGACAAAACACTAATTTCTATGATGTGAATAATGCAATCTCAAAAGTAGTCCATTGGTATAGTGTCAATAATCTTTTGCTAAACGAAAACAAAACTAAATATTTTAGTTTTTGTATAATACAAGTTGTAAACGTAAAAGAAGAAACGTTATAATTGTAGAAAGTACCGTATTCTGAATCACCTTAGATAATAAACTTCAATAGGGCCCACACCACACTAAGATAAGCTATCGAAGGGACTTAGTTCTGCTGCATATGCAGTCAATTATGTCTTATGGCATACTGTTGTGGGGGAACGTTGCAGATATAAAATTATTGGGAAACCATTTGATATCTTAGAAATTAGTCAACTGTACGCAGCCATATCTATGTAATTTGTGTTTTTCAGCCTCTTATTCTTATTCTTATTAGTTTTTCATGCGATGTTTTATGTATTTCTTAGGTTATAAATTCCTTCTATTTAGTTGTATTGTATTAAATATTTACACGGTTTCCTTACTCGTCTTTGTTAGTTTACTTACACTTACACTTACGTTCACTTATTTGTAGCCGAAGGGAGGAGCCCTCGTGTCTCCATACAAGTTATTCTAACTTAGTGAGAGCGAGGAGTCATTTTCTTTGACATAGTAGGTTAATAATAAGTATGTGTTTGTACTAGACAGTAATCATTTGAAAAATTGTAAACCTATCCGTAAATAAATATTTTTATTATTATTATATCTATAACTATTGTTATTATTATTATTATTATTATAACTTTGATTTATTTTACGGACTTTAATAACAAAAACCTTACGTTTCGTAATGTTTTTAACGTTACATAACTGATTCTTATTTTCGAGAGCTGTTTACCTACTTACACTCCTGAATTCTAACCGATTAGATAAAAAGTAAAGTACTTATCAAAATAATTTATGTACCTACCTAAGTAGGTGTGTAAGTCTATTCCTACCTATATAGGATAAGATAACATTTGTATGTGGGGCCACTTGTAGCTGGTAGGTACCTACTGATAATTCGGTTCTTGATAAAAACTGTGGATCAAAAATTTGACACGTGAGGTTATCAAATTAAATTACAATTTCATATTATTGGGTGTGTCGCTAGGTATGTAAGTACGTTATTGTTATTTGGCTCAAACACGTGCATTTTCAATCATTTGTTTTGCTTTTTTTTCTCAGAATCAATTATTATTAACCATTTTTTTTATTCTGGGCTATAATAACAGTACCTTTTTATCCCAATACCTACAAAAATATACATCGTAGGTACTTATAAAAAAAGAGGTATGAAAATCAAGATTTTATGGAAACATGTAGGCATCATTCCCAGCTCAGCTAAATTTAAAAAATGTGATGCCTTACAAAAACGAAAAACTCATTTCGAATTCATTTATAATATAAATAAAAAATAAGGAATAGTGAGGAAACAGCCAAAATATTATTTTGGCTGTTTTATTATGATTTGCGGGACAAATCGGGAATAAAATTTATATAAAACCATCCCAAGATCATTTTCTATATAAAAAAAGAAAAACATAAACCTACATAAATCAGCCTAAAATTAATAGACTAATTGGCGAACAGCATAAAAGAAATGAAAGGCGAACATTTTATTTAATACAATGTAGGTATACATAATAATTTCGGAACCACTTCGGAACAATCTAATAATGAGGCTACTTAGAATAAGATTTAGATGGGGCTAGTGGTGCAAAGTAAACGAGCCTTCACTGACGGACAAATTTTGCACCACTTTCGCGTACCTATTCTCAAAACGAAGTATTGCTACATAGTTATACTTCGTTTTGAGAATAGAAAACAACATTTATGCAACATTTTTTGGTATCCACCAAAAACGGTTACAGAAATGTTAACCTTATGTATCAGGACATCCCAATGTAGAATTCAAAGAAACAAACGCATGCTATTGCACCGCTGCCAACCACTTAGTAAAATGTAGAGTATTACACATAAAATTGTCAGCGTCCAATAAGAAAGATTGCCTATAATAGACCAGCATTAATTGATCTTGAAGACTGGGTACATTTATAATAACCTAGGACCTACATTTATAGGAGCCTAGTAAGCATTTCGTATACCGTGTGGCTTAGAATTTGCACCACCGCCACTCTTCCCGCGGTGTTAAACCAGAAGAACGTTAGAAATTGTAAAAAGTACCGTATTCTTAGGAATCCTTAGACAATAAACTTCAATGGCTAATCATATAGATAATAATTCACATAGATAATCTATCAAAGATATGATTCTGAGAGTAGTTTTTTTTAACAACAATAAATTCATTTAACATTTTATCATTTACCATTCATTTAACTGCTGTGATGGAATGCTGCAAATATTAACACCGTATTTGTTCTGCAGAACAGAGATGTATGGGCAGCAATCTATAATATATCCCAGAGAATCCCTACATGATATATTCAAAGATATAAATATATGTAATGTCAGAAAAAACTTAATGCGCACTCAGGGAGCGTTCAAGTATTACGTAACGCAATTTTTGAAGATTTTTGATCCCCCCCCCCCCCCCCCCTCCCCCCACTGTAACGCTCCGTAACGTTTTTCTGTACCCCCCCTCCCTCCCTTTCTAAACGTTACGTAACACTCAAGTGATCATTTTTACTCTGAAGTCGCCAAAAGTTATGTTATAGTTTTTTATTCTTGGTGTAGTTTTAATTGCCTTTTAATAAAACTAAATAATGTTACGTAACGTGTTGTAAGAAAGACCCCCTCCCGCCCCTGTAACGCATCGTAACGCTTTACGAGACCCCCCCGCCCCGCGCATTGCGTTACGTAATACTTGAACGCTCCCATAGAGATATCAATCAGTTCCCTAAAAAATAGCGATAAACATAATTTTAATACCAGAAAAAAAAATATAGGCTCGCTGTGCCCACGGCTTATCATAATAAAATGTATCTTTTAAAGGGCGATGTATACGCTTCTACAACAAAACTCCTATAAAGAGAGTTGCAAAAATTATCATTTAATAAATTCAAAGAAAAATTGTCAAAACACTGCTGTACAAAGGCTTACTATAAAAAATAAGATTATCTCGTCATGAGGATAAAAAAGCTTGCAACGGATTTTGCTCCACCTCGAAAAATAACAAATCATAGGGTTAAAGGTAAAGGTAAAGGTTTCTTCGTCGCTTCGATAGTTTAGTCTGCTTCGAAGCGATAGAAATAAAAAATATCACTTTGATTCTGTGTCAGTCAAAAACTATTTCCTTAATATCTCGATTCTCCATCCATCCACAGCCTGTATCGGTCCACTGCTGGACGCAGGCCTCCCCCTGATAAACGCCTTTTTGGTGTTTAACTCATGGGGGGTAATGCCCATAATCGCTGGGCATGCGGGTTGGGGATCGCAGTTTGGTGGAAGATTTGTTCTGCAGGGGGCGCTGCTGCCCGCCCCCCAGAAGATATCCCTTAGTCGCCTCTTACGACACCCACGGGAAGAATTGGGGTGGTGCAAATTCTATGCCGCCGGCACCACACGGCGACATTTCATTCCTAAATCCTAATTTTAGCAAGTGCTAAAACAACAGAATCGACTCTATTACTTATTAAGGATTTTTTTTTTATTCTATTCTCATTCGAACCCTCACCATCCCGCGTCGCCGCCGGACCTTCGCCCGCTGCGCCACAGAGGTCGTCGAGATTTATGTTAACTTCTATAAATTACCTTGGATGCAGTTCATCTCAGAACAATTCACTTTATCTTAGTGAAAATTCGACAGAGAAGGCCTTAGTGGTTATGTGTGGCTGAGGCTGGCCTTCGTTGTGGTTGCCAGCTCATAACCTATGCCAATACACTTACGTTGGGATATCACGGGATGAGCGGATGATAAGATGAATTACGATGATACTTTCTATGCATGTTTAATGAAACGCCAACTATTTACAACGCTGAAAAAAGCTTCATTCTAAATCTGTTCAATTTTGTGAAGTGTCCAACATTATTTGTTGTTATAAATTATCTAAAATAGAGTTGTAATTACTGTCACGTCCAGAGAAAAAAGTATAACCATATGAATGAAAACTTCCAATATTTATTTATTATAAACCAACTGTTATAATAATATATTATACAACGTTAACAAATAGTATATTACAAAATAGGTATACCTATTTATTCCCTTAACCTGAACAGCCTGTATTGGTCCACTGCTGGACGCCGGCCTTTGGCTTTATCTTATGTTGGTTATGCCCAAAATCCTCACGCAAGACATGCATGCGGGTTGGGGATCGCAGTTTGGTGGTAAATTTGCTCCGCATGGGGCGTTGCTGCCTGCCCCCCGGTGGATATCCCTTAGTCGCCTCTTACGACCAAAGGAAGAGTTGGGGTGGTGCCAATTCTAAGTCCCCCAGCACGACTAAGTTATTTATTTAGCACATATAAAAATAAATATAAATAATAATGCTGGACAATTCACATAGCATTATCTAGCTTGTGTTATGGGTACTAGATAACTGATATACACAATACACTACACAGATAGATATTTTTTTATTATACATAGAAAACATCCAGAAAAATAGGAATATATTATTTTATTATACTTACCTATAGTATTATATACGTAATATTATGTCTAAATGGGACGAAATTAACGAATTATTATCTTTTAAAGTCTTGTGATACAGTGGTACCCATCTATTTACATATTTGTAGGCTACTTGGAATTGCCCTGCTTCATAGCTTTACATACAACATAACAATTGAGACTGACGTGGTATTTTTTAATTGATGCAAAATTATAGTGCGCGCACAACGCCATGACTTGACACAAACTACATACGAGGTTAATGAATAAATGACTCGCAAGTCGCGTGTTTATGTCAAAAAACAGTAGGTATCAGGCAGTCAAATTATTTAATGTTCTTCCTACTGAAATGAAAGCAATTGACAATCCAAACATTTTTAGGAATAATTTAAGAAAACTTTTGCTGAAGGGGTGTTTTTACACAGTTGACGAGTTTATCAAACGAAAGTAATTATTATGTTAGCAACAAAGATGAATTAGATTATATTATATTATATTAAATTATATTGTTGCATGCTATTAATTTAATTTAATTTAATTATGTACCTTATATTCATACACGATGTAAAAATTGTTCTTGAATAAATAAACTGAAACTGAAACTGAATTTTAAGGCGCATACCCGAGCCAATATGACAGCCAAATATTTTATCCATAGATTTTATCGTATTACTAGCAGCGCCTCGCGGTTTCACCCGCATAGTTCCCGTTCCCGTGGAAATTCCGGGATATAATATAGCATAATGTCACTCCCTAAAAAGTAAGCTTTTTATTGCTAAACGTTTTTTTTAAATCGGTCCAGTAGTTTCGGAGCCTATTGTATACAAACAAACAAATCTTTCCCCTCTACATAATATTAATATAAGTATAGATTACGTATATCACAGGAAATTTTAAAAATCCATCCGACAGTTTGTGAACTGTGAATACTGAGAACGCGGGTTCGAGTCCTATCAAAGCCGATTTTTTTTGGGATATCATTTAATTTCTTAAAATACTGCTTTAAGAATTATTTTAAATTAAAAAACTCGTTTAGCTACTTATCGATCACACTTTAAAGCTTGGGGAGGTCTGCGTCCAGCAGTGGACCAAATAGGCTGTTAGTTAATAGGAAGAGGGTGTCGGCAGTCATCGACCTATACATACGTAACGCTGTTAGGCATTAAAGTCACTCAAACAGATCTTTATAAAAACCCATCAGCCCTAAAGAATTTACCTCCATCGTATTATTAAAATTACTTCATAAATAACGAAAATAAACAAATAAAAGAAGCGGCGCCAGAGGAAAACAATATATTTATAGATATCTGTGTCAAGTACACATCGGAATTGATTTGTTTCTCTGATTGGTAGGATAAATGAGGGATGGGCTCGACCTACGCAGTCTACCATACTGGAGCAAAGCTTTTGGCAAGTGAATTTATAGAGTTATTCTCAACGTCTCACGTGAGACGTGATCATTCCCAACGTCTCATGTAAAAAAAAGTATTCCCGAAATCTTAGTAAAAATTCTAACTCAAAACTCTTGCCAAAAACACAGAGACGAAAATTTTCCGAAGAACCCACTTAATTTGTATCTATAGGTTCCTTGCTTATTTAATTGTATAATTGAAACATTTGACCGGATGTGAAACTAAACGACTCGATTCTCAACAAGATTCTTGTATTCAGTAAATGAAAGTTACAATCAAAAAATGAAAACTTGTATTTACAATTACTTTACAATGGATACAACACTGCAGACTGTTGCAAACAATCCACAGTTCGAAGTTTCACTATAAGTTTAAACTGCCATAGTAGGGTTTAGAGTCTACGCAACGACTCAAGTCTTACGGCAAAAGGGGTGCAACTACATAATTCCCGATCACGTCAGTGAAATAATAGATACCCGAGACCACAGATATCTGCGAACGAATAGTTGCGTGCATGACACGCACACCACGCGAAGTATTGTTTTTATTTTAGTAACTGTGTGTGCGTGAGCTTGGATTGCGATTTGCGACAGTAGGTTTTGTACACAGCTCACAGGATTGCCATCTCTCTATATCTCTGTGCCTAAAACCGATTTTGACCCCGAAATGTCCGGAATAAGACCTTTCAGACCAGAAGAGCATAATTTTTTGTAAATAAATACGAAATATTTGTTTTATTTACTATAGTCAGAGCAGAGTCATATAGTTTATTTACTATAGTTCTGCGATAGCAGCGCCGCGTTTAAAGGACTTGAGTCGTTCGTGACGCGAACTTAACTATAAAGTTTGCGTTACGCGTTACCGCGTTAACTTAACACATGAAAAGTCTAAACTTTTGTAAATTTCCCGCTTGGAGCGCTGTCAGATTTCCATAGAAGATAGAAACGTTATAGTCTGTTCAAAAAGAGAAGAGTCGTGGGAATTCAGGGCGCGCGTGTGCTAATTGACAACTTTTGTTGCGTTGACTGAGCGTTGACAACATTGCTCTGCTGTCATTGCAGTACGACTATAAGTGTTAGTTCGGTTACTTACCGTACAACGTTGCCCATAATTTTGCAATTTTCTTATATCTTTCTGATTAACATTTTATCGAAGAATTCACTTCCTTTATCTATCTTTATTACCGAACAACGTTGCTTTTATTTTTATTTTACTCTAATATTACGGACATTGGCGAAATTATGTCAACCCAGACGTAGACGCCATTAAAAGAAGAAAGGAAGGAAGGAAGTGTTAGTTCGCCGTAACGCCACGACTCTTCTCTTTTTGAACAGACTCTTACATTGTAGTAAACACTATTATAGCAGTACACACTCAGCATAGGTACTGAAACTTTGATTTTACTTTTTATTTAATCCCTCTGGTTCGTGCTTCGACGCTTGCGATATCTGTCGTGTTCACTATCGTACACCCATGTCGCTCTAGGCTGGACACTCCATGCTGACAAACTCATGGTGCGCTTTACTGGAACCTCGCCTCAACCTCAACAGCCAATATTGCTCCACTGCTGTACGCAGGCTCCCACGCCTTATTAGCATTTATCTCATGGGGCAATGCCCATAATCCTCACGCTGGGCATGCTGATTGGGGATCGCAGTGCGGTGGTAGAATTGTTTGGTGGGAGAAGGGAGACGTTGCTGCCCGCCCCGAATATGTCTTACGCTGTGGGAAGAATTGAGGTAGTGCATATTCTAAGCCAGCCAAACAGCAAAGCTATACAGGAATGGAATAACTCAATATTCCAAACAAGGCTACAAAAGGAAAACAGTAAAAACTAGTTTTTTACTCTATCTCTAAAACTAGTTTTTTACTGTATCTCTATAAATCATCTAAATGAGATGTAAAAGGCCTTATGCAATGTGTATGCATGCACTCGTCTAATTACGGATGCACTGATGTGCAGCGTGATCACTGACCGTTTGGCACCGTGTTGGCTTGGCAGCGCCGCCGATCAATGACATGACTCCATTCATACCTGTGTCGTTTTAAAGGCCACTAGGTTGTTGTCACTTGTAGGTACGTACGATACATTTACAACTATCATTAAAGTCCCTTTTGTGAAGAGTTGTGGACTGACTCAATTATAGACGGAATGCTATGAAGAAGTACCTACCTAATCAGGGCCGGAATTACCATAGAAGCTGAAAAAGCTGAAGCTTAGGGCGGCAAAATTAGGGGGGCGGCATAATTGGCCCAAAAAAAAATTGGTGCGCCACGAGGTGGGGTTGCGGCGGTGGGGGAGCGGGGCGGCCGGCGGCCGGCGGCAGCAGCCGCTTCCCCACTCTTGCCGCCGCGAGCCGTCTACGAGTCCTTTTCGTTAGGTACTTAATATAGGTACATAACATAGCATACTTTACTTTGAAGTATAAAAAATTACTCAACATTATACTTAGAAAATATTATTAATTATAAAAAAATAGATATTGTGTTTGCAAATGACGTTTCGATTAGAGAATAAAAATAAATAATTTAGGTATGCATTAGACATGTGCGCCGATGCTCATTTCATCGGTGCGGTGGCGGCGACCGGCGTCGAATTGGATGGCGGGGGCGGCGTGATCGGCGTAATCGGCGTAGATATGAAAATAAGTAATAGACTAAATGCCTAAATCCTTGCTGAACTTTAAATTATTTACTAACTTCAAAAGTTGCAGATTATCCACGTAGCACGAGTAGCAAAAGCTACGGGCCCCGCGCCTAGGTAGGCTCTTGCGGTCAAAATGATATAAATGTAAAACATTTTATGTTGTAAAATTATTGCAGACACATTGCTTTTTAAGAAACATCTTCACATAGCACCTTTAGCTTCATCCAGCGCAAGTCGATTTGTGTTTCATTTACGCACCATTATTTATTGTTGGATGCATATGCATACCTACCTGGAACGTGGTACCTCTGCCAAGTACTTATTGTTTACAATAAAGCTTACAAAACTTTCCTCTTTAGTTTATTTCTGAAGCTGCTAGCGTTCTTGTCTTAGCTGCGAGTAAAAAGATTTTGACTACAAAAGAATTAGTCTCAAAGATATGTGCAGTTCACTCTGCTCACTATTGTCCTAGCTATTATATTTGCTGATTACCGTACCCAAACTTCTCACATTTTCTTCATATTTTTACCGATCACCCCGCACGCCGTTCACGCCGGCAGCAGGCTAGAAAAGTGTGTCTACAAATCGTTTATCGAAAGAAGTTCATTAAAATCTTAACCAAAAAAATTTTGTGGCTCGCTCCGCTCGCCGTTATGTTGCCTCCTTTATTTTTGCCAGCGGCTGTAAAAGTCTGGAACATGTGTACAATTTTGCTTACCTTAGATACGAGTTCAGCTCGCTCCGCTCGTTATTGTATTGGTTTTACAAGCTATTTGTCACTATACGTACTAACATTTAATTTATCCGTTTACCTCGAATTTGATCAAATAATTGATTTACCTAATTGAAAACTACAAACCGACTTTAATTATATAGTTTTTCAAGATTTTTCATGGATCCTATGTGTCAGAACTAGACCAAATTGAAATCCCAAAGGGACCACATGGAAAGCACCAGCTTTCAAAAAAAAATAAACCATGAAAATCGGACCACCCTTTCAAAAGTTCTAAGGCAACAAATATAAAAAAGAAACATTCGAATTAAGGACCTCCTCTTTTTTTGAAGTCCGTTAAAAAGGAATTTACTTTATTTAGAACAGTGTATCATATCAAGTTATAGAGAGATTTAGAAGTCGGTAGGAGCGGCAAAAATTGTAAAGCTTTGGGGCGGCAAATGTGTAAATCCAGCACTGTACCTAATAGGTAGTCTTAGGTACTTAGTCGTAGACTGAATGACAGGAATAGGTGGATGGATTCAGATCGAATACGAGCGGATAGTTATATTAATAATACCTACGGATGGTTTGATACTACCTAGCTATATTTATGATAAGGAAAACCAGAGACTACCTATAATTTCAGATCCAACTAAATTGATAAATATTAATAATCTACGTACCGGTAACCTTGTCGAAGATTTGTACAGACATAAGAATAGTGTGATAAAAAGGCTGTGTGGATATTATGCGTCGCCATTTGATTCCTTATTATTCTTTAATAAAAACTAAGTATTGAGGATGTGGATTTTAGGTTTACTATCGGAAGTAACGCCATCTATAATTTACGTAAGTAAGCACGAACTATTAACGATTCTTGCTACTCGTCCCTAGATGGCGTTAATTCAAAAAAAGTATTGTTATGGCTAGATTATTTAAGAAAATCATTCATTTCATTCGTTCTTTACTTCCGGTCTGTCTTCTTTGTTCTGTCAATTGAAAATGACAGCTGTCAAAACTTAAAAGTACAGGAGTGGAGTGTCTTGTCTTGTCATGCATGTAAATAGTTTTCCGTAAAAATAAATGTTTTTTACTCGAAACGAGTAGAAAAGCGAACTAATGAAACGATAAAAAACAGTTGTGAAGGTATAGTTGTGGATTAAGAATGGGGCTCTGCGACGATGGTAAGTGTTCTAAAATCTTGTTATAAAGTTTATGGTAAACAAGTTAATTAACAACTACCAAAGACTGGTAGAAGCTTTACCCGATTAAAATTCCATTCTAGATCGCATCTTGCACCATCTATAGATAGTAATAAGTGTCAACTAGACTCTACTTACGCATAACTTACAATCTGAGTCAGTTTGTAAATCAAGTCGAGTGTTACATCGAGGTTCTTTTCGTTCTAGTCAATGTTTGTACGGTCACTTAGTCGCTAAAGGCAAAGCTCAATAGCGGAACTAGACAACAGGTTTGACCTCTAAACACTAAACACATTACTCAATGTTTATGTGAAGGGTTATCTACTCATGTGGGTCATATCATATTAAACCTACTCTATTGTTTATTTGACTTCACTCATATTATAAATGCGAAAGTTTGGATGGGTGGATGTTTGTTACCTCTTCATGCCAAAACTATTGAATGGACCGGGTTGAAATTTTGCATGCAGGCTCAAATAAATCAGTTTTCATTGCATAAGTTCCCATGTGATAGAGATTACGTTGCAATGTTGCCATAATTTTTTAAGCTATTGCATAGCTTCTATCGAGAGCCTTGAGCGTGGAGACCGAATCCAGAAATTCCGTAACGAAAATAACCTAACACTTCCCACTCCGACCGGCACAGCGGTGATACTATTTAATTTTGCCATCTATCGATGAATAGCAGGACTTTTAATGACTTATGCTATGCAATAGCTTCACCGCGGCAGTCCCCGAGTGCAGCCCACGCGTCTTTTTTTTATTATTATACTGCATTTGATGTGCTAAAGTATAAAAGTGCTTTGTAAAAACAGCTTCTCCAATAGGCCTGCCGACAAGTACGTTATAGATCACATCACAATAGTGCATTCATTGTACTTGTGCTCGGCGACACAAATTAGTTTCAATTGCACACTATCTAGGACTGTTGGCTACAAAAGTTTGTTTAAAGTATTGTTAAACAAAACAAAATAAGATAATAATAATATTTTCAGTAAAAAGCAAAGAGATTTTATGTTATTTTTTCTATATTTTTATTTTTATTGATTCTTTTATTGAGTATCTCTACTAATAAATTTTTATTTACATGGATTAATAGAAAATACCTTTATTGCACACTTAAATTAACAGAAACAATACAATATATCAACTTAAAAAATAAGTGACAAGTGGCAGTCTTATCACTTAAGAGTGATCTCTACCAGACAACCGTGGATGGATAAGGGTCATCGGATTGAGAAATGGGAAAGTAACTCAGTTTCACAATTAAACTACTTAACAGATCCTAATGAAAACAGGCAAGACAATAGTTTTTTAATTACCAACATAGTTGGTCACAACATTGTACCTAAGGGATGGCAACAGAAGCCAGGGGACAACATAAAACATACCTCAACCTCAACAGCCTATATTGGTCCACTGCTAGACACAGGCCTCTCCCTGATAAGCGTCTTGTTGGTGTTTATCCTATAGGTGGTAATCCCCATAATCCCCACGCTGGGCATAAGAAGAAAGCTAATTTGAGGTTAATTACTGCGGGTCTGTTTATCTTTTGTGCAGGTAATAAAAACATTGAATATAGTTGTAGAATATAATTTTCATTAGGTTATATTCTGAAAGTCACTGTACAGTGTACACCAATTGCTTGTGAACGCACAAATAATGTATTTGCCTGGAGTTCTAAGTGCAATAGGTATGAAATTTCCTTTGTAATGGAGTGAGTAATTATGATTCTGCCTATAAGGCAATGGGCTATATTTATTAGTTGCCTAGCCTGTTAGTTCTTTGTATTATAAGCTTTTCATTTGAAAAGACTCCCAGGTTGCTGGTTCGATTCCCACCTTGGGACAAATGTTTGCTTGATCTGGGCCCGTACTCTTAAAAACAAAATCGAAGTTTCTGATTTGTTTTCGTGAAAACGCTAACGCCCTTATTCATAACAGAACTTAAGCATTGGATTTATCACTTTTTCTTCTTCTATTGACATACCTACGCCAGAGTGAGAAATAACATTGCTTAGCAACTGTTTTAAGTTACCATTTTGAATAAGGGAGTATTTTATACAAGCGAAGCGATATCAGAGTTTGTTGTCGCTGACAGCGAAAACGAAACTTCAATTTTCCGGTTCGTAGTAGGCCGCCTGCAGAATTGAAAATTAAAAATAAATCCGGCCAAGAGCGAGTCGGACTCGCGCATAAAGGGTTCCGTACCATTATCTATAAAAATCAAAAAATACAAATCTTTCCTCGTCAAAAAACAAAAGCCAACGTGACACGGTCACCTATCCAAGCACCGACCCTAAAAATACCTACCCAAGAATATATTGTTTTTAGATGGTTTTCGGTAGTTTTAAAACAAAATTATGTGTTCAGTCGTTTGCACATCTTTTTAACTCGCTGTATAACTTTGTACTCTGTCTTATGTACTTAAATTTTAATCTATTTACCTAATGCAAGCATTATCTATCAAACAAAACAAAGCAAATACAAAAGTTTCCAATTCAGAATATTGTTTGGAATACCAACCAACAATAGAATAGAGTTAGAGTCAAATCGTTTATTTCTTTAGACTTACAAAATAAGCACTTAGACAAGTCACATTTCTACTATAAGCTTAATAAATAGTAATTACTATCAAATAAGAAATAAGATGCAATTGACTCTAATTCACTTAAAATTTTTGTCTACTAGCGGAAGAAATGAAAAAGTAAAAACTAGCAAGTTTATCAACTAATACAATCTTTGCATATCTAAGTCTAACACAACTAATTTATGTTCTTACATACTATTGTCGGTGTGGAACTGGGTGAAATCCGGCCAAGCATTAACATCATTAATGTAATCATCTATGGAGTAATAGGCTTTCTTGATAAGATTTCGTTTTATGTACAGTTTAAATTTTCGAATAGGGAGCTGAGTTGATTAATTTCACTAGCTTTTGTCCCCGGCCTCGTACCCGTTCTTGAATATTAAACAGCAGCTGGGATTCCACAATTACTATACATTCCACAGAAATCGTAATAATAAGTATGTACTTTTATATATCCCCATATCCCCCATATCATGTGATACCTACCTATCAAAATGTTTTCGAGATGCTAATAATATTTTTCCAAATACCAATGTATTTGGAAAAATATTATTAGCAAAGTAAACTGCAGTCCTACTAATATTATAAACGCGAAAGTTTGTAAACATATCTGTATGTATGTTTGTTGCTCTTCCACGCAAAAACTACTGAACGGATCGGGCTGAAATTTAGCATACAGGTAGTTCATGGCCTGGAATAACACATAGGCTATCCCGTGGGATAGGCGTGCGAAGCTGCGGGGCGCAGCTAGTATAATAATAAAAACAAATTAGAACCTTTCAAATATATAATAATATAAATTTTACCTTCTCTGTGGTGCAAGCGTTAAATCGAAACTTTTCGGTCTGACTGTACGTACATCGACGTTTTATTCTTCGGGTCGAATCTAAGAGGGCCGAGTGGGCGCGGAGCCTTCCAAAACAGTACCCTATTTCTGGCATAATGCACAACTACACGTATGAATTGCTCTAATTGTTGACAAGTGATTTTCAAATACAGAATGAAGTATTTCATCTCTTTCTGACAAAAGAAACTTTGTCTATGAAATTACTTAATTCTGTATTCGACAAGGCAGAGTGAATTCTGAATTCTATGGGCTTTTGGTTTACATACATTGTACATCTAATTTTGCTGGCATGTAGATCAGAATGGCATACATCTGGGTGGGTATGAACCATGGGTATGGGTAGCTAACTCACAATAGCTACGTTTTCTAATCAAAAACAATAGGTACCTAAACCTAAGATTTTTCAGTTTCAAAATGTGTAAAAAACTTGCAAAACGACTCTCAAAATAACAGAAAAATTCCTAGAAATGCTATATATATCACAACATATCACATTAATATTATAAATGTGAAAGTATGGAGGTTAAGATGTATGTAGGAATGTTTGTTACCTCTTCACGCCAAAACTACTGATCAAATCTGTTTGAAATGCGTCGAGATAATTCTATGCCTGGAATAAAACATAGGCTTCTTATTATCCCATAAATCAGTTCCCATGGGATAGAAATAACTATAAAACCTGTTCATAGAGGGCAACAAAATGGTCCCTAGTCTAAAAGAACCATACAAAGAACTAGGGCTTACCACACTTCAGACAAGTACGGAGACCATAAAGAGACCTTTCAAAATCCTCACCAACAGATATAATATTCCAAATTTATCAGAGACACTATATACCTCAGTGAACTCTTTCAAATAAACTGGACAAATATTTAAAGTGCATTGACAAAGATTCAGAACGCATCAGCTTAAGAACGGTGTGGATACCTTAGCCCCCATACAAACGTACTTTCCGCTTCATTTGGAAACTACGTCGTCCCCGTCGTATTAAAATTTTCTATACATAATCAGATGAAAAGTATCTACGTTTGTGGTGTTTTAGTTTTTAAAAAACATTATGATCTTATAATAATAATAATAATAGAAACCGCGGTCAAAAACTAGTATTTTATACTGACCATTATCTGCTATCTCATCATGACTTGATGGAACTAATCTGGTAGTTATTTTAATGTTATAGTTTTTTGTAAGGTACTTGGTAATCTCATTGCTTCGCGAAATTGGACACAATTAAACTAAGAGCTAGTCCTAGATGGTAGGTACTTACTGTAAATGTGAGCGGGTTAACAACGAACCTATACCTACTGTAGCCATAGCCACACTCGATGGTTATGGTGTGTGTGTCAAAATCGGAGGGAAGGAATAGGAAAATTTCCACGCAATGTATTTTAGAAAAATCTTATAAGAAATACAATGTCAAAAGGAGTGGCTTACGAACTATCTCTTAATAGCACACATAATAACACCTCTCGAGGTACAAAAAAGAGAAACAAGTTCCGAGCTCTTACGTCAACGGTTTTACCATTTTGCAAGCTGTATTTACCTCGAATGATTTCGCACTTTGGACTGAAAGCTGTTTATGGGGTCCAAAGTACGAGTTACACAACGTTTTTAAAATTAGCATTTGCCAGCAGAGGCGGATTATGCACGTAGCAGTAGTTAATGCTACGGGCCCCGCGTCTAAGGGGGCCCCGCTCTTGCAATCAGTTGCAAAATTATTGCACACTTATGGTATTTAAGAAGGCCCAAATCTTAAAAAGGAAGAGGGCGCTGTGCTCGCACGATCTACAACTACTCCACGAACAAAATACTTTTAAAAATTGTAATTCTAGTCTAAAGAGAGAAAATAACATCAAAAAGTGTAAAATAACCTACCACGGATCAGTGAAAACGTTATCTCGGCGAAAAACTGTATAGTATACATATAAAACTGTGAAATAAAAATAAAAAAAAACTTATCGTCAACAATAACAAAAAGTGCTAGAAAAGTGTAACAAACTATAAAATACCACAATCAGTCACGAAAATATAAAGAAGACAATATCCAAAATAAGAAATAACATCGAAAAGCCTGTGAAATCCAAAAATCATTTTTAACAAACAGTGTTATTTGTGCTCCGCCATTTTTATTACTAGACGGTTGTCGCAAAAACTTTATCGAGACCGTTAGTATATCGCAAGCAATCCACTATTTCGACCACATTTACAACTGTACGGTTGGTGTGGTGGAATAAGACACTGAATGCCGACGCGTCTCATCGTGACCGCTGCTAGTTCGATCCCCGAACAAATTTTCTGAACAAAACTTCTCTTTTTGCATTTTTTGTTTTCGTTTCCAAAGTTATTAAGTATGGATGCGATTATAAAGGCTATAGCTGCGATTGGACAACAGATTCAGGACATTGACAACAAACTCTCATCAAAAATTGATATTCTGGATAGAAAAATAAGCGCGCTTCAACCACAACTTAACGAATTAAAAATAAACCAGCAGAGACAGGAGAAACGCCTAGACTATCTCGAAAAAGAAGTGAGGAGCCGGAACTTGGTGCTATTTGGTGTACCGGAGGAAGAAGAATCCTATACAGAGTTGGAAACATTAATGCTGAATATTTTGAACAATGACCTACACTTAAAAAGTAATGCAAGCGAAATCCAGCATGTACGACGCATAGGGAAAAAAGGAGAGAAACCAAGACCCATAAATGTGGGATTTTCAACTTATAGCAAGAAAATTCTTATCCTAAAAAATAAACACAAACTTAACCAATCTGGCTACTACATAAAAGAAGATTTTGCACCTAAAATCCTACAAGAAAGAAAACAGTTACAGGAACAGTTGAAAACCGAATTAAAAAAAGGAAATCAAGCGTTTATTAGATACAATAAGCTGATAATTCGAGCACCTACCTCTCCGCTGAAAAAAATACGTAATAAAGAAAATAATTTTGAGAGGACATTACATAATGAAAATGGCCCGAAGATGAACAAAAAGGACATTAACAGAGCTGCAAAAAAACATAAAATATACAACGAAAACAGAAGCATAACGCAGTATTTAACGACACATACAATAGAAATACCTAAAACACAAAAAGCAGATAGCGCCACCTCTTCCAAATACTAAAAAAATAATATTTAAAAAACACAAAATCGTAAACAAGCATCCCAATACGGCTGGTCACCGCGGGAGAGCTAGACCGAAACCCTCCAGGTCAGAAAATGCATTCAACGTTTAGTATTTTATATTTTGCCGAATGCCAATGGAAGAATAAGAAGAATAATTTAGATAAAATCAAGATAAAACGTGGCAACTTACCAGGACAACGCTAGATTCAAAAAAACTGCGATTATAATGTTTATGAACTGGAGGAGGCCTGTACCCGAAAGGGGTCCAAACCAAAAAAAATATGTACTATAATTTTAATCGACGTAAAGTTATATTTATTTATAGAATGAATGCAATTGTAATTAGTAACAAATTTATGACATCTAGGTAATTTTGTCTAATTAAATATATTTTTAAAATAATAGTAAAATGTAATCAATATAATTAAATTAAATTAAATCTGGGTAGGCAATTGTTTAATTGTATTTTTTTATTCATTTTATATGACTTTAACCCTTTAATTCGTAGTGTTGATAACGGGCAACATAAGAAGCAAAAAAATACTACACATTTCTCGCAATGCTTTTGTTAGTTTTGACCAAAACATGCCATAGTAGAAACAAAAAGCAACCTAAAATAAAAATTACTGCTGGCAACCCAGACCATTCAAAAGTTATTTTCCGCAAAATAGCGCCGATGCCGCCTGCACCGTTTGCATCTAAGGTAAATATTGATCAGTTTTATTAATTTTTACTCTCTACGTAGTTTTTTTTCATTTGCCTTTCTATCTAAAATATTTTTCCAAAAAATGTGTGTCAAAAGCATGTACTTATTATCATAAAATAACTGACAATCGGCTTGTCAACATGTATGTTGCTCAGGCGCAACGCTGCGAAGTGATCTGTAAAGTGATTAGGATTTTCAGTGTTGCTGAGAATCAACACTGGGCATTAGACTATGAAAATCAATGTAATTTTCTGGGATGGCTTTCAACAACAGTTCACGAAGACTAATTTATATTTATCAGTTTTTGTTAAAATAATTATTGCCCAATGTTAGTACAACACACACATGTGTTTTACTAACACTGGGCAATAATTATTTTGCACAAGTACCTACCTAGGTAGAGGACTTGGTATAAAAAGCAAGCTGAAATTTTACTAACCGTTTGTAGTTTTTGCTTGCCTACCTACATCTCACTTACTGACCTTTTATCTCGATGTTTAGTATACCTACACATAATCAGGTCCTCTAAGGTATAACGGCAGTCGGTTCTTACTGGGTATATGTAGGTATATGTAGGTTTGGGTGTAGTTTGCATGTTGTGTTTATCTGCTTGCTTCAGGCTAAGACAAAATGGACGTATGATTATGGCACTTGTGCCTCCAGAAATTGCATCTTCATCCGATGTAGCAGTGAATCAGACGACGAAGTGATACGACGACGCGTAACGGTGGAGACAGCGATGCCACGTTAACTACGTGGCATCGCTGTCTCCACCGTTACGTTACTACAGTTTGGAACCAAGGTCCTATCCCTCTTTTCTAAATAAATTGGACATTTATGAAGGTTCTGACGATGAAGGGGCATGTTGTACAACGCAAACTAACTCTCCACCAACTCCATTCAACCTGACCCCGACACCAGCTTCAACCAATACAAAACCAGCTCCATTCAACCGAGTTTTGTCTGATGAAGATATCATCCCATTGTCACCGTTTATAAACGAAATACTTCAGAGTCAGAGTCAGAATCAAATCGTTTATTTCTTTAGACTTACAAAACAAGCACTTCGACAAGTTAAATTTTTACTAGTATATAAACAGCTTGATAACC
Organism: Eupithecia tripunctaria; assembly: GCA_955876795.1. NCBI lineage: Eukaryota > Metazoa > Arthropoda > Insecta > Lepidoptera > Geometridae > Eupithecia > Eupithecia tripunctaria. The sequence goes on along the minus strand of OY041616.1, from coordinate 1,289,690 downwards.
AACTATCAAACTATCGATCCTTATGAACAGCTCTATGCTACATTCTGTATCATCAGTTTTATCCCTGCTAAATAACACAACGCTGCTAAAACAAAATCTAAAAGAAAGGCTAGTATATAAACAGCTTGATAACCAACTATCCAACTATCGACCCTCATGAACAGCTCCATGCTATATTCTGTATCATCAGTTTTATCCCTGCTAAATAATACACCGCTGCTAAAACAAGATCTAAAAGAAACGCTACTGCACCTAAACATGTAGCAAACAGATTTGAGAAATTTGTGAAGAAACCTTTAGCATTTAAGTGGAGAACCGGAAAGTTTCATTACGCGCAGCTACCATCGAATTACCTGACTTTGCCTAACTTTGCGCGTTACCAATTTGTGCTTTTTATATTGTTAATTAAATAATAAAAACCTGGTTCTCTTTAATATTTTGTTTTATTTTTGTCTGAGGCAAACATTCGACGGAGCCGCAGTGTCGCTAGCAAGCAACATAGTTTGTATTACCTATTTTTCCGAGGAATGGGCAGTGTTGCTCGTGAGAAACATACGATTTCTCAAAATCTATAGGCCTTCGATTTTTTTTTCTACGGTAATAGGCATCCTAGAACCATAACTTACCCAGATGAATACAAAAAAAACAATAATTTCATTTTTTTTTCGCCTGCGAACTAAAGGGTTAATTTGAAAAACTTTGTTTAGAAGCAATGTTATTTTATAATTTATATTATTTTTTAGTTATTGATTACTGTACACGATAATTATTATCTACTTATGGTTTTGGAATAAATGGCTTTTTTATTTTATTTTATTTTTTATTTTATTTTATTTTATTTTATTTTATTTTATTTTATTTTATTTTATTTTATTTTATTTTATTTTATTTTATTTTATTTTATTTTATTTTATTTTATTTTATTTATTTATTTATTTATTAAATCTTAAAAAAAAACTTGATTCACAAAGCACCTTTAGTTCATCCAGCGCAGGAAAGTAAGTATGTAAATTATTTATTTGTCACATAAAAGTCGATTTGGGTTTAATTTGACGCACCATTGTTAATTTTTGGATGCATACTGCATACATAGCTGTTACCTGGTACCTGATGTGATTTTTATAAAGTAGTTATTTTATAAAACGTCTACAATAAAGCTTACAAACTCTTTCTATCTTCATTTATTATTAGGGCTGCTAACATTCTGGTCTTTGCGAGTAAAAAGTTTTATACTGCAACAGAATTTGTCTCAAAGATACGTGCAATTCACTGTGTTTGTTTCCTACATTATTTTACTCGCAACAGGTTAGAAAAGAGTGCCTATCTTTTACAAGCTTGTAGCTTCTTGTCAACAAGCAAATACACAAAATATTATTTTAGGTAAAAACACATAAATTTTGCGCGGCTTGCTGAGCTCGCCGTTTGCTTCCTCCTTTTATGTCGTTTCAGTTAATTGTTACTATTACAAAACAAATGAACCTAATAAGAACAAAAATGTATCGCTCCGCTTGCCACTACCAAAACATGACCCTGGTTTAAAGCAACTTTTCCTACGTTCATCCTAAATTCGAAACAGTACCTATGGAGTTCAAGGGCCCCCACTTCACATATGCTACGGGCCCCACGCATGCTTAATCCGGCACTGTTCGCCAGACATCGATCATAGAGTTTTTATGCAAGGTTTTTATTTATTGCGTAATTTTTTTTGTTGTAACTGGCCATTAATGATTGCACACTTTGTATTTTTATGTCAGGGTTCAAAGTACAAATTTCAACGCTTGCTACGTAGCTATACTAACCAAACTGGATGTAGACTATTTCTAAACAGATCGCCAATTACCTACGATTCACTGTGTTGCCGTGTCTTATTATTTAACACTAGCAGCGCCTCGCGGTTTCACGCGCGTAGTTCCCGTTCCCGTGGGAATTCCGGAATAAAATATAGCCTATGTCACTCCCTGATAAGTAAGCTTTTTAATATTTTTTTTTTTAATCGGACCATTACTTTTGGAGCCTATTCAATACAAAGAAAGAAAGAAACAACCAAATCTTTCCTCTTTATAATATTAGTATAGATAGTGAGATGAGTTTTACCCATTGATTTATTAAAAACGAAGATGAGGCACTGGTTGCTCGAAAGTGGCAACCTCAAATTGTGTAAAATTGTGTTCTCCCACATCAGTCACCGTCTGACCGGCGGCACGGGCGGTCGTGCGTGATTCGCGTGAAATATTGTTGTCTCAGTCTCACTTCGGTCCTAGATACGTCTTTCAGTCTTTGTTCTTCTTTGTATTGCACAGGACTGGAAATATAACTGTGAGCGTATGTGTTTGCGTGTAGTTGTAACACATGCCAATTTTTGAGTAAGCGCTGGGAGAACGTTACCTATCTTCCCTTTTTAAATCAATGGTTTTACCTCTGGTTTTCTTCGAACACGAACTAGGTTCGTAGTTAAACCGTATTTTAGTTATTTGTGTCCTGGTTTGTTTACAAGCATGCTACATTGCTACGTATATAATTGTGTCCAATGTCCACGCTAGCAATTTGCGTTACACACATACAATGACCTATGTACGATAGTGTAAATACTTACAATATGTAGTTCAATGATTAACAGTGAGTTGGACTTTGGACTGAAACGAGAACTGGGTCCGTATATAAGGACGTACAGTCGCTACGGAATTTGTTAACATTACGTTGTGATTTACGGATACGGAATTATGGTCGGTAGATGCTGTAAAATCACACTAATATTATAAATGCTAAAGTTTAAATGGATTTTTTGAAAGTTTTAAATTTTGCAAAGAGGGGTAATGCTAATCCTGAATTCAAATATAGGCTACATTTTATTCCATATATCAGTTCCCATGGGATGGAAAACGTTCCCATAGAAAAAACCCGTGCTATGCTGCTGGCAGATGCTAGTATTTTAAGTAGATGCGAAAGTTTGGATGTTTAGATGTTTGGCTGTTTTGATGGATGTTTGCCACTATAAGTCTCATCCGTGAACAATGCCTCAGAAAAGTGGTAGTAGTAGTAGTATAGAATTAAAATTAAAATTATTTATTATTAAAAAGACAATAACATTAGGTACGGTTGTCTCCAAATAGTTATGTCTAGTAGGTACACTAAATAATTAATTAAACAATCTTAAAACTCAAAATTTATAAATTTACCCCCTTATTCATAATGGTCTCCTCAACCTCAACAGCCTGTATTGGTCCACTGCTGGACTCAAGCCTCTCATACGCGCCTTGTTGGCGTTTATCTAGTGGGGGGTAATGCCCATAATCCCCACGCTGGGCATGCGCGTTGCGGATCGCAGTTCGGTGGTAGAATTGTTCTGCAGGGGCGCTGCTGCCCTCCCCTGTGGATATCCCTTAGTCGCCTCTTAAGACACCCACGGGAAGATATGGGGTGGTGCAAATTCTAAGCCAGCACCACACAGCTTCATAATGGTCTGCTAACATAAAATAGCTGCTGAGTAGTGTTATTTCTCAGTCTGACTTATGTCAATAGAAGAAGACAGAGCAAGTTAGCATAGCAGACTATTATGAATAAGGGGGTTAGTCTTTAGTGGCTTTGGTGACATCGTGTGACCAACCAGGTCGTCAGACCTCACCCTCATGGACTTTTTTCTGTGTCTATGATAGCAATCCAACCAACATATCGGAAATAAAAGAAAATTTCATGCGAGAAGCGAACGCTATTCCCCAATCGCTATTGCAACGCGTCGCTCGGAATAATGTCGAAAGATTCTGTGAATGTGTACGCCGCGACGGAAAACATTTAGACGGCATCTTTAAAAAGTAAACCGCATGTGTGAAGTTTAATTTAGTATGCAATACATAAATATTTTGTAACATCTGTCCTCTTTTTATTTCATTTAAAAGTTGTAAATCTGCCACGGGACACCCTATCTATACTGTATATATACTTTGCATAGCATCACTCTACGCTACGCTACTGTATCATTATTGCATTCATTGGAACTGGATACCTAACTTACGTTGCATCTGTAGCAAGTCTAAAGTCCATATTATTGTAAATTGTATTGCCTACTCAACTAATAGGCCCCGTTACGATATTGTTTCAGTTTGCTGGATTGATTCGGGACAAATGTTAAAAAATTTAAAAAAAATAATATTATTATATTTCTAGCATTATAAAAAAATCTAAAAACAAAAGTGGTAAATTGCGTGAATGCAAAAAAATTCAGTAGGAATACTCGTAGTAAGTATATTCTTAATATTTTTTCTTTTTATAAAAAACTGATAAATAATAATTGTAGTATATAGTATGCAGTGTAATTTAAAGCTAATTTTTATACACTATACTACGTATACCTACTCTATTAAATACTCTTTTTTTATCGTATGTACGCAAGCGTTAAATAAAGTTTGACGTCATACGAACATCTTCGTCAAGAAATCGTGATCAAATTGTTAAACCTATAATGTAGACTAATATTTACCTATGAAACGTCCGCCGGTGAACGAGGCTGCCCCAGACGTTTTTTTTTTAATTTTTAACCGACTGCAAAAGATCATTACAATTAAAGAATAGAAATAAATGAAAACTAGTTTTTATAATTGAAACAATGACGACCTCTGTCGCGGTGGGCGAAGGTCCGCCTGTGACGCAGGCTTTTGCGGGTTCGATTCCCGCCTCGGGACAAATGTGTGTACGATCTGCCGATATTTGTTCAGGGCGTTCTCGGTGTTTTCTATATATGTAGTGTATTGTATTATGTTATGTATATAAGTTATGTAGTACCCATAACACAATCTCTGCTGTGTGAATCGTCCAGCATTATTTATTTAATTGAGCTAACTGCAGACTCTTGCAAGCAATCTACAGGTAGCTCAACTGATCCATATCAAGACCAGTCGTCGCGTACCCGAGGCGCTGGCTGCATTGCCCCGCTGTATGGCAACTGCTGCCAGCGTTGAGCCAGATACTCACCAGCTCTCGGGTTACGCTTCGCTGCGACCAGTTCCTTGATAACAAATCATGCACAAAACTTCATATATGTCATGGGCACTTACAATTATTATGTCATCATATTATTATGATTAAATCGACTGTTAATTTCTATTACCATAATAGCAAATTTAAATTACATCCATTAAGGCTTGTATCCATCAGGAAATAATCTCGCATTAAACTTTAACCAATGGTTAAACTAAACTTGACTTATGATCAGTCTGATAAGTTCATCATCTGTTTTCGATTCGAACATCTCAGTTTTTTTAGAGAAGTAACAAACTTTCATCTATCCATCCTTTCAAAATTTCGCATTAATATAAGTGTGATTTTGATAAGATTATATAACGAACTTTTCCTGCTGTAAACTCCGATTAATAGTGCAGTGTTGATGAATGTGGTGTGGGTAGTTGGTGAACTCCACCCTTTACAAGTTATTTACCTACGTTAATGTGTAATCGATTGGTTTGGTCAAACTCATGCGTGAATAGTGAATAAGTGCGTGCGTAACCAACCAGACAACAAAAGACAATACCTCACTTACCCCAAAGGACGTTCTCGAGAAATAAATTATGAAACTGTTTGAACAAGTGATTAATTAAAAAATAATAAAAAATATTATAATAAAAATATCTTGCGAGTGAAAAGATAATCTTATAAAAGAAAGTCGTGTTAGACACACTATCTATTACTCAAGAACGGCTGAACAGATTTGGCTGAAAATTGGTAGGGAGGTAGCTTAGAACCAGGAGACGGACATAGGAACACCCATTCCCGTGGGATGTGACAAAAAAAATCCACGGGAGCGAAGCCGCGGGGCGCAGCTAGTAATAGATAAAACTAATTTTATTTTAATACTTACATCATGATTTTAATCCATCATGGTTATTAGCACTAAAAAAACTCAAATCATGGTAAATATCCCGTCGTAAATGACTTTAGTGATAAAAATTGGGGTAATAATAAACTTGGGTACTTATTAAATAAAACATGATTCGGTAAATTTTTGCTTAATGTTTTTACGCACAATATTGATTACAAATGTGGACTAAAGCCTGCTAAATCTAGCCGAGAATTTCATCTGAACTCTCATACGAGTACCTATTACTCTCATTCTACTAATATTATAAACGCGAAAGTTTGTAAGAATCGATGGATGTATGTTTGTTACTTTGTCACGCAAAAAGTACTGAACGGATCGCGCTGAAATTTTGCATACAGGTAATTCTGATCCTAGTATCAAACTCAAAACTTTTTATCCTAAAATAAATTCCCGTGGGATAGAAATCATCTTTAAACGTTTCCATAGGAGCCAACGTATGCAAAGCTGCGGGGCGCAGCTAGTTTATCATAATTTCGTGTTGTTTGTGCCTTAATTACAATTTTCATAAAAAACTCAATCCACACTACCTTTAAATATGTTTTCACAGAAACTCGAATAGTCTACACGTTCTCGTTATTAGCGTTGCCTTGAGTTGCGGTTGAGCACCTCAATTATGACTAGTTCCGTGTTGATTGTCGGTTCTGCATCTCTATAATTAGTTACCTATAGGTCTCAGCCTCGGGTCAGGTTATCAATAGGAATTATAAACCGGATTATAATATGATCCAACCGAGTAGTTTCGTCTCGCCCATTATTTACGTAGCGTATGTATGTAGGTAGCTAACTAACATAGTTATATTTTACTTTTTAATTTAACTAGATATATTTTACTTTACATTCCATAATATTCCTATAAATTTTTGAAATTCCATAATTATTTTATCTGTTGTATAAATTTATAATTGTTTTTTTTTTAGTTTTAGATTGTTTTATTAATTATTTAGTGTACTAGACATAACGATTTGGAGACAACTGTAATGTTATCGTCTTTTTTTAATAATAAATAATTTAAATAATTTGAAATTTGAATTTACGCCTATTAAGGGTCCAAACGACACTACCATAATTAATTTTGTTTTAAAAAACTATAAACCGACTTCAAATTTTACAGTTTTTCATGAATTTTCATGGATCCCATTGTCAGAACTGAACAAAATTAAAATGGGACCACACGGAAAGCACCAGCTTTCATATAAAAAAGAATCATGCAAATCGGACTAACCAGTCAAAAGTTCTGAGGTAACAAACAAAAAAAACGGTTAAAAAATGACTGTAGTCATGTTACATTTCTGCCAATAACGCTTTCAGTGTTGTGTCATTGTTTTCAGTGTTTTAAATTGACTATTCTCTAAGAACTAAGAATAGACTGTGACAGCTGTTAAAATGATACTGTCAGATGTGACAGACGACAGACGCGGCGCGCCGGCGGGCGAAGGTTCGCCCGCGACGTAGGAGGTTGCGAGTTCGATTCCGGGCTCTTTCTTATACACGGACTAGACGTCTCAAATACCACTGCAATTTGCCAGTTAACTGCCAGTCGGCTGCAATCGCCTACAGTTGAGCTTTGCAGTCGGCAACTTGGCGTACGTGTATTTGAGACGTACCTCAACCTCAACTGTATTGGTCCACAGCTGGACGCAGGCCTCCCCCTGATAAGAGCCTTGTTGGCGTTTATCTAATGGGGAGATAATGCCTACAATCACCACGCTGGGCATGCGGGTTGGGGATCGCAGTTCGGTGGTAGAATTGTTCTTCAATAATCAATAATCAATAATCATTTTCTTTTATTTCGTACATTACAACAATAACACGTCATTATCGTACTATAAAAAGAAATACATTTTAGTATTCATCATAAATTAAATATAAATAAGATAAAAATTATACAATTTAAACATTAAATTTGAAATTATAAAAATTATACAACAGATAATAATTGCCATATCTACATAATAGTCGGATAGTAATGATTATCAAATCACTTTTACAGGCTAAGAACTCGCCGAAGCTGTAAAAGCTGTTGTCAATAAGCCATTGCTTCAGCTTGTATTTAAAAGTAGTTAGGCTTGTTGCCTCCGTAACATATTTTGGTAGACTGTTGTATACTGTCGGTCCCATTATTCGCGTTAACTTCCCCGACTTCGCCAGAGTACGAGGCAGGGTGGTGAGTTTGTCTGATCGCCGAGTATGGTACCTGTGAATGTCGCTATTTTTGGTGAAGAGTTCTAAGTGACTTCTTACGTATACCGCTACTTGGAATATCACTATGCCTGGAAGAGTGAGTATCTCTAGCTCTTTAAAGTAAGGTTTTGCAGATACGTCCTTCAGGGGCGCTGCTGCCTGCACAAAATATCTATCTATGCAATGTCTGTAATGTAATGTATTGTACCTATTATGTCAATCATCTAGTACCACAGTGCAGATATAGTACCCATTAGACAAGCTCTGCTTAGCTTTGGTCTAGATGATGCTGGGTGGATTGTTCAGCAGCATTATTTATTATTTAAGTTTAAGTATTTGCTCGTCACAAGTTATTTCAATACTCAAGGCAAGAGCAAGTTTAAGGATACTGCTGCAGCTACGTCATCTCAGCCGTTGGAACTCCACCACTGGGATATAAAAAAGTGAAACCGTGAGGAGCTGCTAGTAATAAAATATAATTTATTTTGTTTAAAAAGCTACAAACCAACTTAATTTTTTATAGTTTTTAAAATGGGACCACACATAAAAAAATAGAGTCTAATTCAGAACCTCCTTTTTTTGAAGTCGGTTAAAAATTCAAGAGAGCCGTCATGTCCATGAAGTACTAAGTTACCTAGCTCATCTGTTTACTCAGAGTACATTTAATAGGTATTTGTTCTGGGCACGTGTACGTGCGACTGAGTTCATCATAAAAACTGCACACAGCAAATTATTTTACATGAGTAACCGATTAAAATGTAGTGATTCAATAAAATAGTGCTCAATTGTACAAAAATATCTACACAATATGTAGGCTGAATAACTAAATTTTTATTATAAAGTAAATAACAATTTTGCTTTCTTGCGTTAACGATTTTGATTACTAGTCCAGTCACCTTAGCGATCCATCTCGATCGAGATATATAATTTTCGTATAATATAATATGTACCTTCAATTTTGCGTTCTAAAAGTCTCAACAGTCTCAAAAAATCTGGTATCTGAGTCGTAAGTTATTCAACTATTAAATACATAGATACATACCTATACATATCAATCAAATAATAAACAACCCGTAACAAACATCCGCTGATCGATGCTTGTCCCGAGTCGGGAATCGAACCCTCCTGCGTCTTAGCGGACCTTCGTCCACGCCACAGGTCGATGTAACCGAGTAGTACTGAAGTATGTTATACTCCGATTAAAAAACCTGGATATTTTTTGTATACAAAGCCGTTACAAAACCTGAGGAATATTGTTGGAAAATATTTAAGGACATTGGTATCATCGAAACTAAACACAGAAGCTCGAAACAATTTTTGTATTTGAAAGTTTTTATTCATCATTTTATGAACCTCTCTTTAGTTTTCGAATTCAAATTTAAACATTTTTCGCTGCACACGTGAAATTATGCGTTGTTGAAATTAGTGTTTTAGTTTTTAGTGATAATCTTGCTATTACCTACCTTGTTTTATGTTGTGTTATAAGATTTTGTTAAGTTTTCACTGATGAATGTCTTTGTTGACATAAAATATCTTCGATTCTGAATTTGAGTATAGTTAGATAAAGTTCTATGGAAAGTATATCGGGCAGTGTGAAATGGCGACGTACCCGATAGCTACGACCCGGCCTGCCCTCACCGATAGTACGGTAAATAAACAAGATATGTCAACGCACATGCAGTCTACTGTAACGCATGGTAATACTTATGTAACGAGATATTTATTTTGCTAAGACGTACAGACACAAAACGCAGAAAATAAACCTTAGCGCTCTATACACGGACTGAAATCTACTGATATTTCTGTCATTTGCTGTCTATTAAGCCCTTGGATTAGGAGGAAAATTGGTTTCCACTTAGTATGATCTATAGTAGAGCAGATCATACCATAGCGTTGGTCGTCCGTGCAGACCATACGTAAGGTGGCACACAAATAATTGATTAAAAAAATAACCATAAACTGACTTTAGTTATATGATTTTTTTTTTGGATGCCATTGTCAGAACTGGACCTAATTGAAATGGGACCTCACGAGAAAGACCAGCTTTGAAATAAAAAAAGAATTACTTATCAAAATCGGATCAGCCAGTCGAAAGTTCTGAGGTAACAAAAAAGTAGGAACGGGTATGTATGGATGTCGGGTTCGACCACAGAACTCTAGTGGGCCCCACAGATAATCGTACATAGGTACTCGTAACATTATTTATGAAAATCGGTTAATTGAGTGAACAGCTTAATTGAGTTTGCTTTCAAATTTCAGCTGCAACATCTAGTTTCTTTCTTTCTTCCAAAAAAATCTGCACGCATAGAGGCGCCGCCCCTATTATAACAAATAAATAAGTACTTACTAATTAACTAATCACTCCAAACACCAGCAGTATCTGGTTTTGTTTACTTATCGATAGATAAAATAATCCAGCTACATATCTATACTCTGTCAACACCATATTCTGGTAATGTACCGTCCTATCTGAATCCTGTTCGATTCGATAACACTATCGCATCACATGGCAACAAAGGAACAAAGCGAATGTGCCACAAACAAATTAGTCACGATGTTGACTTACTATGGTAAAAGCTTCTGAATATCAGCTGTGGTCACATCCGTTGCATTTCCGATAAGGGTGACTCAGCAGGCGCTTCGCTGATCCAAACATTCATAACCATGCAAAAACCACACATGTGTGCCCCCGTCCACACCTATGACGGCACTTCGAAAATCTATCAGTATAGTCAATTCCGCGGACGAGGAAGGTCGTGTCACGCGTTACCCTCGTGATATAATAGGCAACGTACCGATAAAAACAAAAACACGTCGATAATATTGACCGAATATTAAATCAGTCTGTTGACAAAATAGTGACAATATTTAATTGGACCAAATCACCTGTTGGCTGAGGTTATCGGCTGTTATCTGTTAGCGTCGGTTTGATAAACAGTTTGTGTTGGGGAGTGTTGGAAGATGCCTGTGTTGGGGTACGAGGGGATGGCACAAGACTATTGCGTGGGGTATGGGGCGCCGCCGCAGCCGTATATGGCACCTCCGACGCTCTGGCAGAAGAACCCTGTGAGCCCTTATGGGTACACGCAGCGGAGCCCTTCGAGGAGTGCTGCTTACAATGAAGGTGTGTTGCGTTTCCGAAATATTCTTAAATTATATCTTCGATTTCGATAAGTTTAGGTACCTGACTACGTAATGATATAAAAAAAAACTATCTTGCGCGATAGGCGGCAAATAAGTAAATGATGTCATTTTGGTAGGTGTTTGTTTGTGATTGGTTTTTAAGTTTTTGCCTAGAGTTATGTTAATACGCATCGGTTTTTTTTGCGGTGATTTTGTTACCAACGAATAGATTATCATGCGATGAACATGTGATAAGTTATTAATACACACACAACAAGAGAAGTTGAACCGTCTTAAACTTTAGCTGACAATGTGCACGCGGAATTCGTGCGCCTAGAACGCACTTACCCTGAAGAAATCCCTCGTTACGGGAAACGTTGGTGTTCTTCTAACACAAACAAGGCTCATAGTTAACCCGCTTGCATTCATAATGAATTCGTCAAATAACTATGGTTTTTATAGTGAAATGTTTGGATTATACAACGTGTCGTATGCTGAAGAGAACTTGCCTCTTACGTTCAGTTCCACAAGGCCTCCATATTATCATCGTCCATCGTCCGTCGTCAAAGCCTCTACATTGGGGCCTGTATCTCTCACGTCCGTAGGTGTTGACCCTCTGTTACCCTACACGTGTCCTCTGGGTGGTGCTAAGAGCGGTACTCTCTGGTGGTAGGCTTCGGCCGTGGCTTGTCACCACCCTCCAGACTAAGCCAGTCCGTGAAGCAACTCTGTTATGTTTCGGAATGTGGTCCGGAGTAGCTATCTTCTAGACCTTGGTGATACATCGTCGGTCGCATCTTCGCTTTCCATTTATCTAATGATACTTACAATTTTTTTTTTCTATTTGTAATTGAATATTTAACTGAAATTTATTTATGGTGATAATTGTTACTGACATTGTTAAACGCGACTGATCTCTCTGATCTTGACATCTAGTTTTTTATGAATTTTTGTTATCTTATTGAATATAATCCTATAATCTACGTCACTAGTGTAATTAGAATAACATTTTCTGTACAAGTTGAGTCACACTATCACACTAATATTATAAATGCGAATGTTTGTATGGATGTATGTTTGTTACCTCTTCACGCCATAACTACTAAACGGATCGGTTTGAAATTTTGCATACAGGTAATTCTAATCCTCAAACATAGGCTATGATTTTTATCCCATAAATCAGTTCCCGTGGGATATAAATCACCTTTATACGTGGGACGCAGCTAGTAAATAAATAAATTCATGTTATACGGGGTAGACGCAAAAGAAATTCTCTCTCTTATTGTGTTATTGGACTATGCTGAAAAAGAGCGTGAAAAGCCCAGTCTTCAATATTGGTCGTTTTCCTCTTTGCAAAAACCAATGTCTGCGTCATATGTTTTTCAGGACAATACTGGGATTTTATGTTAGTTTTTACTTCAGTAATTGTGGCCACAACTTCAGAAGGTAATATTTTTCCGGTTTCGCTGACGTCTACGGTAAAACTTCAACGTATAAATTATGTTTTAGGTATACTTGTAGAATGCTGACATGTTTTTGCATGTTATTATTAAAAACAATGTTAGATTTTGTGGTCATTGCCCGTATGACCTTATAATATAATGTAGGTTACATTTTATTGGCGAAAAATATCTATTTTTGGATCAAGCTTGGAAACTGCTTCTAAGTTTATCTTCTTAGAAAACTAGAGACAAAACAGTTCGTGTCTTATCTTTTAAAAGGAAAATTATCCTCTCATACGTTTTTCTCTCAAATAAATGTAAAAATCTAGACAAGAATAAACCATTATTAAATAATCATGGATTTTACCTATTTTTCTCGACGTTTCAGCAGATTTACACTCTGTCTCCAGAACCTACTCCAGCAGGGGTATTTTAATTCATGATTCGTTTCCGAAGCGAAAACGTCACATTCAAATTTGAATTCTATTCCAACGGAACTTTAGGACTCTATTTTGATTTGCCAAAGGTTCCGATATCGAATCCGACGGCCTTTCCGACGAATTAAAATACCCCTGAAGTCATTACGTGACCACGACAGAGTGTAATCCAGGGTAAAATATGGAAATAATCGCTATAAATACCATGATTTTTAAGCTATTGCATAGCTTCTATCGCGGGCCTTGAGCGCGGGGACTGAATCCAGAAATTCCGTAACGAAAAAACCTCACGCTCCCCACTCCGACCGGAACAGCGGTGATACTTTTTAGTTTTGCCATCTATCGATGAATAGTAGAACTTTTAATGACTTTTTGAAATATGACGTTTGTCTCTTTAGTTCAGCAACTCGCCTCTAGATGGCATTGCAATAGCTTTACCGCGGCAGTCCCCGAGTGCCACACGTCTTTTTATTTATAATAATGTGCTCTGATTAAAACTTACGCGAAGTTTAAAAAAGTTTAAGGATAAACCTGGAACTTCTGCTTCAAATCTTAACTATCTAGCTCCATGGCAACCGCCGAAGACCTTTTGTCCTTTCTCCCAAAAAACGTACTCGCTCTACGAGCCCAACTAAGCGAGTCAATTGTTAGGCAATATGATCTGATCTGATCTTGCCTAATACCCCCCTCCTTTCACCTTCCTTTCACCAACCACACCTCATTCTCAACAGCCTGTATTGGCCCACTGTTGGACGCTGGCCTGATAAGCGCAAGCGCCTTATTGGCGTTTATCTCATGGAGAGCCATGAATGCCCATAATCCCCATGCGGGTTGGGGATCGCAGTTTGATGGTATAAATATACCATCAAACTGCGATCCCCAACCCGCATGGGGATCAGCAGCCCTGCAGAACAAATGTTCTGCAGGGCTGCTGAACCCTGGTTAACCTTACTACTTGGTTATCCATTAGCCGTCTCTTACAACACCTGTGGAAAGAGTTGGGGTGGTTCAAATTCTAAGCCAGCACCACACCAACCACACTATGTATGATAATTTGAGTTTCTTTCTTCTCATTTTATCAGCTGAAATCATTTCAGTAGGGCGATTGAATCTGATACTGTTTGGACTGAAAATGAAACCGAATAAGAGGTCTTTAATGTTGCCTAAAGAATATAAGGTTTGAAGAAAAATTGGCTAAAAACAAACTTTCCATTTTGAGTAAAATCTTTTTATGATTTTATTCAAACTCAAACTCAAGAATGCTTTATTTCCATAAATACAATAAATGTACACTTAGATTATTTTTATTTGTTAGCAGACAAACGTTTTTTTTTAATCATTTAATTGTGAATTTTACGGACTATGTTATCGCATCGATAACATCGTCCGTAAAAAAAAACAGTAATAACAATTGGGGTGCGCGCGCATCCCATGTCTTAAAGGAATGATAATCTTTTACCAACCCCCTGAGAACAGCCTCTTTTAAAACAAAACCCGTCTAATCCGGAATCTCTTCTTGTTCCAGACAGTGACATGCAACTGGAGACCAGTAGCAGTGAAGCAAGCGCTGCTAGTTCCACCTCTGTCTCCACTCAGTGCGCCATCTGCGGAGACCGGGCCACGGGCAAGCACTACGGGGCGTCCTCCTGCGACGGCTGCAAGGGATTCTTCAGAAGGAGTGTTAGGAAGAACCACCTCTACACTTGCAGGTAAGATTAAACTTTATGAAGCAATCTATAGGTCTTCTTATTCATGAGGCAAGCACCATGTCAAATGGTCACCAGCTACTACAGGGCGTTCTTCTGCTATGGCCGACATGGCCGTAAAGGATTCTTCAGGAGTGTCAGGCAGAACGATCTATACAATCAGAACCTGGTTAGCCTGCCTTGGTAACATAGTGTAAAATTCTATAAATACAATAAAGGCACCCCTAGAAAAGGTCATAAAACTAAACACTGACAAGGAAATAAAGTAATATTTTTGATTTTGATTCTGTCGTTTCTAGCCTAGACTAAGTAAAGTTGTGACGTATAATAATTTCAGCCTGTTAGATGTTATTTTTCGAGTTGGAGCAAAACCCGTCCCAATCTTTTTGATCCTCTAACTAATCAGTCCTTTAGAGATAATCTGATATTTTTTTTGCAAAGCAAGGATAAAATAGTTTTGAATGGGACCAGTTTAACTCCGTTTTGTTACAACTGTCATTAGTTAGCAGTTAGCACTGAGCTGGATTTTGGCAGATGATTCCAGTTTGTTTAGAAATAAACAACCGAATATACGATGTCTAGAGAATTGTTGACAACGTGAGAAATAGGTCAGGTCGGCATTGGCCACAGAATACTTCGGAACCATTAGAAGCGACCGCGTCACATAACGCGGAAATGATCACTCATGTATTCTATCATCATATCACCATCAACATCATAATCCATAGCGAGATTTTACCCAATGCACCGAAGTTTGTGCCATCCACCATGTGCTAACTCTAACTGCCTTCATTGACGCCCCCGATGAGATGCTTTACCTATATTTGTTCTAAGTCTAAATAATCTTAGTTTCTGATACCTGTGAATCGAACCTTTAACACCTGAATTCTCCCATGCCTAACCTATGGATGCGAGACATGGTCACTTTCAGCAAATCACAGAGTCAAGTTAGCTATGTCAACGGGCAATGGAGAGAAGTATGTTGGGTACAAAACTGAAGGACAGGATTAGAAATATAGAAATGAGAGCAAAAACCAAAGTAACTGACATACTTACTCGCATAGACCGACAAAAATGGGGCTGGACTGGACACATGCTATGAAACAAGACAGAAAAATGGAGAAACAAATCACAACATGGTACCCAAGGGACGGCAACAGAAGCCAGGGACGTCCTAAAACAAGATGGGAGGACCACATTCGACAAGAGTTGCAGAGGACAGGCCTCGATGGAGGCAGTTGGAGGAGGCCTATGCCGAAAGCACACCAAACTAAGTGAAATATTGTAGACACGACATAGAAATGAGAGAAACTAAACAGAAACCAGTTATTTTAGTCAGTTTATTAATAAATTTCATATACTTATTGTAACAGTTTTGGAAATAAAAGGCTATATTATTATTTAAATAATCGAGTATGTGAAATCACGGCAGAACTCATTAGTATTTAAGATAACCTCGTCTCCTTCAAATTTTAAAAAGAAAATAGTACAATATGACGTCAGGCAACAATAAATCAAAGAGCAGTCAGCATTAGGCTTAAATTGGCGCCTCGCCAGCACAGCTCTGTCGAAGATTGCGGGGGTTGGGCAATCCACAGCAGTTCTCAGCCAATGGGAGCTCGGCAAGAAGCTGCCAAAAGAGCTCCATCATCAGATGAAGCACGTGTTTTATTATGACGATAGTGGTAGACTATTATTCCACGGTCGCGATCAAAATATAGGTTGCCGTGAATGTGTTGGTTAAGGAAATTTTCCAACAAATTATAGAATATTATGTGTGGTGCTGGCTTAGAATTTGTACCACCCCAACTCTTCCTGCGGGTGTCATAATAGGCGACCCGCATGCCCAGCGTGGAGATTATGGGCTACCCCCCATGAGATACCATGAGATTGACGCCAATAAGGCGCTTAACAGGAGGAAGGCGTCCAGCAGTGGACCAATACAGGCTGTTGAGGTTGAGGTATTAGTAAGTAGACTATCAAACTAATTAATTATAATGTCCTCATAGCCGAATTTCAACCACGTAGGCCAGTCTCATCGAAGACTAGCCAAATGCGCAGGACATGTTCTGGTGCAAAAGTGTGTGCAAACAGGTGCAGGTGCTGTTTATTAATATAATAATAATAATGATGATAAAAATATTTATTTTTCTCTCACAAGGTTACATTACAAGTCTAGATTACATAGTGACCTAACTCTTTCCCTGCCCATGTCGCAACCGGCGCGTCTGTTCAGGCGCGCCACAGAGACTGGGCAGTAAAAGCGTTGATATGGATACCTGCGTTGTGAGAGACTGGTGCCTGTTAAGGGTTTATGGAAAACCTGTAGCACAGGTCACCAGTGTACTCATTCCGAGGAAGGTACTTATGTTAGATTGCTCAAAGTATCAGACGAAGCAGGGAGAGTTACAAAGTAGTTTAAGTATAATTTACTAACGTAATGAAGATATAAATTATTAACAGTACTTAGATGACTTGGAAAGAAAACAGAGTTATTATTATAGTATTCCTTCACTTTCATAATTCGTTAGGAAGACTGACCGACACAATCGGGGAGAGGTAGAGCGCAGGAGTCATGAAGAATCGCTTCCTGACTCTGGGCTGCTATACTGTTTATGTTTCAATACCCCAAAAAAAGACGTGTGGCACTCGGGGACTGCCGCGGTAAAGCTATTGCATAGCATTTTGTATCAACTTATGCAATTATAATTTTATTTATTTATTTTATTCATGCAGTACCTATTGCTTTTTCTTTGATATTAATTCAAGTTACACTTTTTGAGCGTGGTGACCCTATACACCTATATACTTTCTCATAAACAGCTGCTTATGTATTCGTCCGATTTCGGAGCAGCTCGTCTCGATTCGTGCTAGTTTCGTAGAGTCGTACAATACGTCTAATCGCACGCACACAACGCCGTGTCGAAGACTGCCGAACTGAAACGACGTTAGACGATGCACGGCCTTCAAGCCACACCTCCTTGCCCGGTGGGGAGCGTGAGGTTTTTTCGTTACGGAATTTCCGGATTCGGTCCCCGCGCTCAAGGCCCGCGATATAAGCTATGCAATAGCTTAATAAAAAATATTGGCCCGAACCGGGATTTGAACCTAGAACCTCATAATCAGCGATTGAAGAAACTGATCGCTAGACCAACAATAATAAATTATAGGCATAATCTAACGTATTACTAAGTATCTCCTACTCTTAGGCCCCTATTATGAAAGCTTACTCAGTCATAAAGCCATGCTTGAGTGACGTTTATGCCAATGAAAAGCGTTGTTCAAGCATAGATTGATGACTGAGCAAGCATTCATAATACGGGCCTTAGAATAGTTAAGATCTATAAATAACAAATGATTTATTATTTGATTATTTTACAATAGTAACTTTCGTAGTTGGAATTCATTATGAAAAATGATAATATTATAGGTAGGTACTACATTACTAACTACGGACATAAAGGCACTAAGTACTAAATAACTTGAAGGAATTCAATCAGGCAGGAAAAGAACGATTTCCATATAACCCCATTAAGATATGCGATTCATTGAATAGTTAGACGTGACGTCACCATCAATTATTATAACACCCATTAAATTATTATTGCTGATATTAATTTAGTTAGTTGTAAACAATAACGAGTTCATTTAATATGATTCTTTTAATGTCTTGTCTAATGTTTATGACACGTGATTTTTTGATCTTGTCATCTTTTTCAACAACAAACAGCTTCTTTAAAAGGGTAGAACAAAGTTGTCTTCATAACACATCAGTGTTTAAGATTACCTCGTCTCCTTCAAATTTTAAAAAGAAAATAGTCCAATATGACGTCAGGCAACAATAAATCAAAGAGCAGTCAGCATTAGGCCTAAATTGGCGCCTCGCCAGCACAGCTCTGTCGAAGATTGCGGGGGTTGGACAATCCACAGCAGTTCTCAGCCAATGGGAGCTCGGCAAGGAGCTGCCAAAAGAGCTCCATCATCAGATGAAGCACGTGTTTTATTATGACGATAGTGGTAGACTATTATTCCACGGTCGCGATTAAAATATAGGTTGCCGTGAATGTGTTGGTTAAGGAAATTTTCCAACAAATTATAGCCTATTATGTGTGGTGCTGGCTTAGAATTTGTACCACCCCAACTCTTCCCGCGGGTGTCATAATAGGCGACCCGCATGCCCAGCGTGGAGATTATGGGCTACCCTCCATGAGATACCATGAGATTGACGCCAATAAGGCGCTTAAAAGGAGGAAGGCGTCCAGCAGTGGACCAATACAGGCTGTTGAGGTTGAGGTATTAGTAAGTAGACTATCAATAAAATTAATTATAATGTCCTCCCAGCCGAATTTCAACCACGTAGGCCAGTCTCATCGAAGACTAGCCAGATGCGCAGGATGGTTGTTATGGTTCAAAAGTGTGTGTGCAAACACAGGTGCAGGTGCTGTTTATTAATATAATAATAATAATGATGATAAAAATATTTATTTTTCTCTCACAAGGTTACATTACAAGTCTAGATTACATAGTGACCTAACTCTTTCCCTGCCCATGTCGCAACCGGCGCGTCTGTTCAGGTGCGCCACAGAGACTGGGCAGTAAAAGCGTTGATATGGATACCTGCATTGTGAGAGACTGGTGCCTGTTAAGGGTTTATGGAAAACCTGTAGCACAGGTCACCAGTGTACTCATTCCGAGGAAGGTACTTATGTTAGATTGCTCAAAGTATCAGACGAAGCAGGGAGAGTTACAAAGTAGTTTAAGTATAATTTACTAACGTAATGAAGATATAAATTATTAACAGTACTTAGATGACTTGGAAAGAAAACAGAGTTATTATTATATAGTATTCCTTCACTTTCATAATTCGTTAGGAAGACTGACCGACACAATCGGGGAGAGGTAGAGCGCAGGAGTCATGAAGAATCGCTTCCTGACTCTGGGCTGCTATACTGTTTATGTTTCAATACCCCAAAAAAAGACGTGTGGCACTCGGGGACTGCCGCGGTAAAGCTATTGCATAGCATTTTGTATCAACTTATGCAATTATAATTTTATTTATTTATTTTATTCATGCAGTACCTATTGCTTTTTCTTTGATATTAATTCAAGTTACACTTTTTGAGCGTGGTGACCCTATACACCTATATACTTTCTCATAAACAGCTGCTTATGTATTCGTCCGATTTCGGAGCAGCTCGTCTCGATTCGTGCTAGTTTCGTAGAGTCGTACAATACGTCTAATCGCACGCACACAACGCCGTGTCGAAGACTGCCGAACTGAAACGACGTTAGACGATGCACGGCCTTCAAGCCACACCTCCTTGCCCGGTGGGGAGCGTGAGGTTTTTTCGTTACGGAATTTCCGGATTCGGTCCCCGCGCTCAAGGCCCGCGATATAAGCTATGCAATAGCTTAATAAAAAATATTGGCCCGAACCGGGATTTGAACCTAGAACCTCATAATCAGCGATTGAAGAAACTGATCGCTAGACCAACAATAATAAATTATAGGCATAATCTAACGTATTACTAAGTATCTCCTACTCTTAGGCCCGTATTATGAAAGCTTACTCAGTCATAAAGCCATGCTTGAGTGACGTTTATCCCAAAGAAAAGCGTTGCTCAAGCATAGATTGATGACTGAACAAGCTTTCATAATACGGGCCTTAGAATAGTTAAAGATCTATAAATAACAAATGATTTATTATTTGATTATTTTACTATAGTAACTTTCGTAGTTGGAATTCATTATGAAAAATGATAATATTATAGGTAGGTACTACATTACTAACTACGGACATAAAGGCACTAAGTACTAAATAACTTGAAGGAATTCAATCAGGCAGGAAAAGAACGATTTCCATATAACCCCATTAAGATATGCGATTCATTGAATAGTTAGACGTGACGTCACCATCAATTATTAAAACACCCATTAAATTATTATTGCTGATATTAATTTAGTTAGTTGTAAACAATAACAAGTTCATTTAATATGATTCTTTTAATGTCTTGTCTAATGTTTATGACACGTGATTTTTTGATCTTGTCATCTTTTTCAAAAAAAACAGCTTCTTTAAAAGGGAAGAACAAAGCTATCTTCATAACATAATTTTTAAAAACAAACAGAAGCTTCCCGATTTTAATTTGGTCCAGTTCTGACAATGGCATTCACGAGAAATCCATAAAACTGAAGTTGGTTTATAGGTTATTAAAACAGACTCAATTATTTTGTAAGCATTTTATCTGTATTTTTTTCTTATTTTGGTGTGAAGAAACACTATTATTTATATTACACAGTGTTTTTTTTTATAATTCTATTCTAAACGTTTAGATGCTAAATTTATCATATCATCCTGACCCTGACTAATTCTCAAAATGACTGCATCACCATGACTTTGCTCAATCTAATATCAAATAAAAAAACGCACTTCTGGTAAAAACTGTATAAATATACAAAGCATCGGCTAAATTACTCCGCTGTGGTGGCATCTTAGGGAAGTTTTCGACAGGTGCATATGGTTATGGATCAGTTGAGCTTGTTTGCAGTTAGCTCAATTGTGTTCTAATTTGTTACTATTATCAAAATAACGTTTATTCCTTGCAACATGTAACTTGTGTTTTTGCATTCTTATAATAATTTTGACTTAGTTCTGGATCAAACTGAAAATCAGCGCTGATCCGCGCACACGCGTGGTTCAGTACAGAGCCGAGTTTGACCCTTTTTAGCCAACAGGGGCAGCACAGTCGCCAATACGGTATACAGGGTGAGGCAAATTTTTGGCCCCTTAAGGGTAGCTACCGTTTCTTTTGTAGTTAGAAGGTTTTGTTATAAGGAACTTTTTGTTTTATTTTGAAGAAAAAAATATTGCCATTTTTAGTTTTTTGAAAAAATGTACGGTTCGCCCAAAAAATGTCATTTGTCAAAAAAAACAAGTTGGTCTTAATCGACTCTATTTCCAACCAGGAACACTTTTCCCAAGGGAACATACCAAATCAAATCTTAAGTTTTGGCAATCATTAAAAAAAACAATTCCCATACATTTTCTATGAAAAAACGAGTAAAGTGAAAACAACAATGTCACTCATTCAATGGTTCTTAATTTAAACTCGTATGTAACTACTTTTTTAAAATGGTTGGCTTATTTTTAAGGCATCTCAGGAATTAAATTTTTACTTACTTTTTAATTTTTATTAGGGCCAAAAATTTGTCATACTCTGTATATGCATGTGACTTCAAAAATGCTAATATTTTTTTACGTATTCTCTATTGATATATAAATATAACTGTTTATTTAAATTTGTATTCAATGATGTTTTTATTATGAAACAGATATTTTTAAATCAACCGCAAAATTTCTATAATAAGTAGTGGTTTTTCTAGCAGGAAAAATTCACAGTCGCTGCCCGGAGTCAGGAAGTTGGCGGTGTTACACCCTCGTGCATCAGAAAACACGATAAACCGTTGGTCCTGCGCCTGACCTCTCCCCGGTCGTGTCGATCTGTCGTCCCTTCGGATTACTCTCAGTAAGGGAATAGAGAGTGCACCTGTGTTTGCGCGCACACTTGTGCACTATAATATGTCCTGCGCATCTGGCTAGTCTCCGATGAGACTGGCCGCCGTGGTCGAAATTCGGCTAGGAGGACAATACATTATTACTTACTTTGTCCCTATACTCCTTATGTAGTGCAGGCAAAGTTTTTTTTATTTTAGTTTCCCCGTTTCATGTATCCACACTGGTTAGGTATTGTGTTTGTTCCATCGACTTATTTTGATTCGCTTTTTATCATGTCGGCAGTTTTTTGTTGTAAGTACCTATGCCGTATCCATCCAGCATGGATCATGTTAGTAAATGAACAACGATACAAATAACAAAAACTCACTTGCTTGGCGTCGAGTTTCAGATATAATTGTAAGCAATTTTTATTGAAGGTAGGATCTAAAATCGACAAGTAATGTAAATTACGTATAAACGGACGCGCCAACAAAGTGAATTTTAGGTTAAGTATGGGCGGTTTGTATACGTTTATGCTTCATTCAAAATGGACACGGTATAGATACTCATACCATAGAATTATTATAACCTCAATCTCAACAGCCTGTATTAGTCCACTGCTGGACGCAGGCCTCCCCCTGATAAGCGCCTTGCTGGCGTTTATCTCATGAA
Source organism: Eupithecia tripunctaria (assembly GCA_955876795.1). Lineage (NCBI taxonomy): Eukaryota > Metazoa > Arthropoda > Insecta > Lepidoptera > Geometridae > Eupithecia > Eupithecia tripunctaria. The sequence goes on along the minus strand of OY041616.1, from coordinate 1,266,765 downwards.
GGGTAATGCCCATAATCCCCACGCTGGGCATGCGGGTTGGGGATCGCAGTTCGGTGGTAGACTTGTTCTGCAGGGGGCGCTGCTACCCGCCCCCTGGAGGATATCCCTTAGTCGCCTCTTACGACACCCACGGGAAGACTCGGGGTTGCGCAAATTCTAAGCCAGCACCACACAGCTGTGTGGAATTATGTAAATTACCTACTAAATAACTCTAGCTGTCTACCTCCACCAACTCTTTGCTGTATTGTGTCGATCTTTGTAAATGTAACTAGGCGACCTACCTACTTATAACTGTTGTACCTACGTAATCACCTGTTTTGGCTAAAAAAAATCTTTATCTTCTGTATTTAAAATAATCGCCCAAGTCAGGTTTTATACTAAGTCGGATTAACAAATTATTGATAAGGAATCCAATACATTAATCGGAAAATTAAATTATATGACGATCAACGTGACGCTCTGCGAAGGTGCGCCCAAAAACGTCGCGGTTCGATTCCGCAGCGGGACAAAGAATTATATTGTACTAGCTGCGCCCCGCGGCTTCGCACGCGTTGTTCCTATGAAAACATTAAAAGGTGATCTATATCCCACGGGAACAGATTTATGGGATAAAAAGTTGCCTATGTTTTATTCCAGTATTAGAATTACCTTTATGCAAAATTTCAGCCAGATCCGTTCAGTAGTTTTGGCGTGAAAAGGTAACAGACATCCACACATCCATACATCCATCCAAACTATCGCCTTTATAATATTAGTGTGATAGTGTGATGTGATGTGATGAGCAGACTTTCTGTAAATATATAATTAAGTTTGTTTAAATTAAAGAAAACTATAAACGGACTTCAATTATATATATTTTCTCATGGATGCCATTAGTCAGTGTTCGATACATACGATAATTCGATTATTTTATTGTTTATAACGCTGATCATTTTATTGTTTGTTGGCAACTTTTTATTATTAAGATATAGCTGGCAATCTAAGCGTGACTTACTGCTAAACTTTGTGAGTAAAATAAAAACCTTTGAAGTGCATAGACTGGCCATTTATTAACAATATCTGGTGGTGACCGCTTCGCTCGGTTTTTTTGGTAAATTGTGTTTATTAGAAATAATAGTCTTACTATTCGCCAATAGATGGCAGGAAGAGTCACATTTTTCACTTTAAATCCTATGGTGATTGGGATAAAGTTCATTATTAAATACACGAATAAAATAGTAATACATATATAAAATAGTAATAGTATTCGCCAATAGATGTCAGGAAGAGTCAATTGAATATGATAAATCTAATTATTGAAAACATAATTAAGCTAATAAAACGACATTTTCTGAAAATAAATCTTAGCTAGATTGATTTATCGCCCCCGAAACCCCCTGTATACTAAATTTTATGAAAATCGTTGGAGCCGTTTCCGAGATCCGATATACAAGAATTATACAAGAATTATTCCGATAAGTATATAAGATACAGTTCGCTGCCCCTCACCCTGCAGTCTACAGTTAGAACAGCAGGGGTATTTTAATTCGTCGGAAACCGATTCAATATCGGAAACTTTTGACAAATCAAAATTGCGTTCTGAAGTTGCGTTGGAATAGAATTCAAATTCGAATCTGACGTTTTCGCTTCAGAAACGAATCGAATGAATTAAAATACCCCTACTGGACCAAATTGAAATGGGACCACACGGAAAGCACTAGCTTTGATTAATGTGCGCAAATCTTTATGTGTCGGTGCATCGCCAAGAATGAATGAAACAGGTGGATAATTCCAACACGCCTATAACTAGTGCAATTTCTCGGATCATTACGTCCATATCAATGAAGTTAATATACCTACAGGTTATCTGTTTGATGACCTAACCTTGGATACTGCATCTGTAGCTGAATGGAGCTAGTGCTGTGGACCAATACAGGCTGTTAAGGTTGAGGTTGAGGATTTATAAGTTTCAAAATTAAACTTTATTATTATATTATTTATTATTATAATATTAATTAGTGTTTGTTGTTCGCAGATTCAGTAGAAATTGCGTCGTTGACAAGGACAAAAGAAACCAATGCAGATATTGCCGGCTGAGGAAATGCTTCAAGGCCGGCATGAAGAAAGAAGGTAACGCTACCTTACAGAGATAACATCTATACACTATGGTTTATCCATTTTGAATGCAGCATGTTAGTAATCAAAATACGACACAAATAACAAAATCTCACTTGCTTGGAGTTTCAGATATAATTGTAAGCAATTCTTATTGAAGGGATGATCTAAAATCGACAAGTAATGTAAATTGCGTATAAAAGGACGCGCCAACAAAGTGAATTTTAGGTTAAGTATGGGCGGTTTGTTTACGTTTATGCCTCATTCAAAATGGACACGGTATAGACAAAATCGATGTAGAATGTTTCTAATCAAACTCAAACTCAAAAATGCTTTATTTCCATAAATACAATAAATGTACACTTGGAAAAGTTCAAATCATATTAAAAAAATACACTGACACGGAAATAAAGTGGTATTTTTTATTTCGATCGCTTCGGTATGTAGACTAAAGTAAAGAAACAAGTACGAAGTAACCTTTAGCCTGTTAGTTGTTATTTTTCGAGTTGGAGCAAAAACACAACACAAATAATTAAAAGCCACTTTCTTGCTTTATTGCACTCACAAATTAAATCATACATAAAAGCTAATAAATACTGGACATGTAGGTACAAAAGCGAACTTAACCCTGAAAGAGTTTTTTAGCAAACCTAAGGTCACAAAGACAGTTTATGAAGCGACTATGGATAGATATTGTGTACAGAGAGAGAAAATAAATATATACAGATAATGATATTTTAAAACTAGATACAAAACTAACCTAAACTAAAAGAAAATAAAATACGTAAATATCCTCATTGAATTACCTATTTTGTTTTTGTATAAATACCAACAAAATTATTTATGCGTCTAATCACTCGAGTCATGTTACTACGATAGTCTATTGTGTACATAATGGATTTGACCTTGCCTTATGTTATTTTAAAATTAGCATTGTCTCAAAATGGTGGTTAATGTATGTTCATATTGTTCATGGTCTAATGGTAAATATTATTTTAGCTAGTAAATCTATAATAAAAAACTGAATCGCTAAATGTGTTGGTAAGCGCATAACTCAATAACGCCTGGAACAATTTGGCCAATTCTTTTTTTTAAATGTTCGTTGAAGTTCAAGGATGGTTTTTACGGCGAGAATAATTCTAATAATTAAAACACCTACAAATGTTTCCATAGGAACAAAGCGTGCGAAGCCGCGGGTCAAAGCTAGTATTAATATATAAAATTATCGACAAATCAAAGAATTAGCAAGCTAAAGTGGCGAAGGCTGGATATATCTCGCGAAGAACCGATAACCGCTGGGGTGAATGTGTTCTTGGGTGTCGACTAACTTAGTTAAAGACGCTTTCCGGCCAAGTGGGATGACGATCTGCGAAACACTACAGGCAGATGCTTTGCACGCACTTTTCAAGTAACCTTGCATAGGTTACATAGCTTCAGTAATTCACCATAACACGCGGAAGGTAATATGATGACAGTACGCAGGCTTTTGTTTTCCCCTCAAGGCGCCAACCCCCGCGAATCATTAACTTACTCCTAGCGAAGCCCGCCCAACCCCTGCGCTTCGTTCGAGTTGTTGGCGACCCTGTGACTGAAAGGAATGTGTATATTTATAACTGCACCCAGAGCCAGGTGCTCTTAGATGACATAACACAAGCTCTGCTTAGCTTGGGGCTAGATAATGCTGTGTGAATTGTCCAGCATTATTTATTTATTTATTTATTTATTTATTTTTGCCAGCCGATGTTGTTTGTCTTGACGGTGAAGAAATTGAAGCTTTGAAGTCTTGGCGGCAGAGACTTAGCATTTCAATATACGCCCCCAGTACATTGAGTGAGTTCCGAAACTCACATTTTGACTTTACGGAAAAGCAATAAGGCAAATAATTTATTGGTTTTTGTATAATTTTTTGATATGCATCAAAAGTTAAGGAATTTAGTTAGTAAATGATGGGAGTCTAAACACGATTGCGCTGATGCGCTGCGCCAGAAATCACCAGGTCTCGGGTCACGTTAACGCTGGGTTAGTCATCGTGTTTACATCCTGTATTGACGACGATAGTTCAACTGCAGCCAACATGTTATGAACTTCTGATTGACGCTTCTTTGTTTGTTTCATTACGCATAGAGCCATTTTTACAGAGAGACATGACTGTTTCATGTCACAAAAATAATTAAGTTTGTTTTTAAAAAACTATAAACCGACATCAATTTTATTGTTTTTTTATGGATGCCATTGTCAGAACTGGATCACATTTAAATGGGACCACAGGGGAAGCACCAGCTTTCAAATAAAAAAAGATTCGTCAAAATCGGATCACCCAGCCAAAAGTTCTGAGGTAACAAATATAAAACAGTCGAATTGAGAACCTCCTTTTTTAAAGTTGGGTAATTAGTCTTTAGCTTAGGTACATCACACTGATACATCCGACAGAGAACGAAAGTTATCGACATAGCCCACAGAATAGTAAGCTGAAGTGGCAGTGGGCCGGCCATATCTCGGGAAGAACCGACAAGCGATGGGGTAAACGAGTTCTTTAGTGGAGACCGCGACTCGACAAACATAGTGTATGACGCCCTCCGGCACTAAAATCTCTCCGGTGACCCTCTCTCGCCATTTTCGCCAACCACAGGAACATAAACCTACCGCGGTCCGACTGGCGTCCCTCTTCCTTCCATACATGGCCGGCGAGCCAGCCATTCCACACTCTCGCTAATCCCATTCTTCCATCACAATACCTCCCCCCGATGTGGACATAGGACAGACACAGTTGAAACTGCGAATCCAGCCAGATGGGTATTTCTGTTGCCCATACTACAGTGTGGGTCCCGCAGTTACACGCACAAATTCTCACTCAAATTTGTTCTAACGTGTACAAACTGCTGAACATGCCTCCCTACAATCCTCCTTTTTAACCGACTTCAAAGAAAGGAGGAGGTTCACAATTCGACTGTATTTTTATTATTACCTCAGACCTTTTGACTGGTCCGACGTTCATGGTTCTTTTTTTATTTGAAAGCGGCTTCCCGTGTGGTCCGATTTTAATTTGGTTTAGTTCTGACAATGGGATCAAGGAAAAAACTTGAAAAATTATATAATTGAAGTCTGTTGGTAGTTTTTTAAAACAAAATCTATTATTTTTTTTAGAATAGTCCATTTGTTCGTCAATAAATTTTTCAGTCCAGTTACGAGTTAATGTTGTTGTCATCATGGTCTATTTATAAATACAGATCTATGGGTCAATAATTCTAACCTTTGCATATAGTTTGCAAGTATTGAGTAAATAAAGACTTGATATAAATACTAGATGAGCGTCGATTATTTCTGTTATTTTTAGGCAGTTTGTTCGTAGACCTAACTCTCTTACGAATTTAGTTCGAAATTAAAACAAAATATTTAGTTCGCTTTAGCTCCAAAAAAGAAAAAATTCCACGCGACAGAAGCGTGGATCTCATAATCACTAGAAGCTATGCCTTCGAATTATTCCAAATGAATCACCGTATCGCTCCTTATGTTCGACTGTTTACTCGTAATATCTGGACATAATTACGAAGTATTGTTTATTTACGTTCATTATAATTAAGTAAATGTTTCAAGGAAGCTGGTGGAAGTTTTAGTTGAAAAGAAGATTTATTGGAATGTCGTCTAGACGATGTTCTGATTGGGAGATCTGAAATATTCGAGTAATTGTTAACCAAAGACCTCAGAGACCTCTTTTTTTTAGCTGAGTTTTTTTAGAGATTCAACAACAATTTAATTAGCCATCGCTACTGATTAACTTGTATCAAAGATAACTTATGTCATACATAACATAACACAATGCAATGCAGATCTAGGTAGGTATCCCTTTATTCTGTTTTAAATTTATATTTTAGTATTTGAATTTTTTTACTCTCCCCTACATGTTTTGTTCGCATGACTCTCTGTATGCACATAATTTGTGATATGATCAAGTTCTAAACCTATATTTTATAAGCCTTGTATATTATGTGATTATTTTATGTTTTGTGCGTCTAAAAATAAATAGATAAAAACACAAAATTGGCTAAACCAAACATCTTTTCATCGACTTGACCAATAGCGTATTTGCTAAATTTCATATACATATGATCAATATCAAATTTGACGAATTGCCGATTTAATGAATATCAGACATGACAAATTTCGTTCAACCCTTAATCTCATAATAATATGGTGCATATTCCCTTGTCCACAGCCGTCCAAAACGAGCGAGACCGCATCAATTGCCGCCGGCCGTCGTACGAAGAGCCGGCGCAGGCCAACGGACTGTCCGTCGTGTCGCTGCTGAACGCAGAGCTGCTCAGCAGGAAGGTGATTGATGAGGTGCGTACTGACAGCTGTGCGGCTTAGAATTTGCACCAAATCAACTCTTCCCGCGGGTGTCGTAAGAGACGACTAAGGGATTTCCACCAGCGCGGCGGGCAGCAGCGTCCCCTGGAGATCAATTATACTACCAAACTGCGATCCCCAACCCGCAAGCCCAGGGTTGAGATTATGGGCATTACCCTCCATATAGGGAAATAAAGGGACATAAAGGAAAGGGGGAGGGCGTTCAGCAGTGGACCAATACAGGCTGTTGAGGAACTGACAGAACCTTCGTAGTTACAGAATGAAATGGACAGTGACGTCATCTCTCACGTAGAGAATAGATACCCTGCGACGACCTCTGTGGCGCGGTGGGAGAAGGTCCTTCTGCGACGCAGGAGCTTGCGGGTTCGATCCCGCCTCGGGACAAATGCGTGTACGACCTGCAGACACCGACCTGCTATTTGTTCAGGGCATTCTGCATGTTTTCTATATATAATAAAAAATATCAATCTATGTAATGTATTGTATTAAATATATCAGTTATACAGCCTGTATTGTTGAGGTTGAGGTTGAGGGATACCTCAACCTAAGAGAGAGAGAAGATGTTTACATGGTGTCAAATAAATGATTTTTGACTTAACCTTTACTTTTTGTTACCAGACAAACAACATAACCGATGCGGAGCTGAACAGCCGTAAGCTGGCCAAGATCAACGACGTGTGCGACTCCATAAAGCAGCAGCTGCTGATCCTAGTGGAGTGGGCCAAGTACATCCCCGCCTTCACCGAGCTGCATCTCGATGATCAGGTTTGTAAAACTGAGGCCCGAGTTATGAAAGCATGCTCAGTCATCAATGTATGCTTGAGTTGTGATCCTAGTGGAGTGGGCCAAGTACATCCTCGCCTTCACCGAGCTGCATCTCGATGATCAGGTTTGTAAAAACTTAGACCGATTTATGAAAGCACTAGTTGAGCCATTCGGCGGCGTTCGCCTTATTTCGGAATTTTGCCCCGGTGTCGCATCGCCCCCACGTGTGAGCGAGCGGTTGGAGAAACTAGAAGAAATTTTACCATTTTCATATATTTTCGTACTTTCCTATTAATTTTGAATAAATGACTGATTTCAGAAGTATGTTTGTTTATTTCTAATGGTGAATACATTTAGGATGTTTGCACGTTGTTGCGACAGATTTTCGGATAAAGGGATCATGCTTAAAAAAATAGCGAGAAAATGATAGTCTTAGCTATTTTTCATCCAATTACATATATGTCTAGAAAATATTAATACGATCGGGGACGTAGTTTCCAATTGCAGCGAAAAATACGTTTTTTTAAGGGAGCTAAGGTATCCGCAACGTTCTTAAAGATTTTCTTGTTTTTAAAAACTAGTTTTAAAATATTAAGGCTTATTTACTATGAGATGACACATGTATATTATTATTTGACGACCTCTGTGGCGCGGTGGGCGAAGGTCTGCCTGCGACGCAGGAGTTTGCGGGTTCGATTCCCGCCTCGCGACAAATGTTTGTACGATCTGCGGATATTTGTTCAGGGTGTTCTGGATGTTTTATATATATAATAAAAAATATCAATCTATGTAATGTATTTTATTAAGTATATCAGTAGTCTAGCACCCATAACACAAGCTCTGCTTAGCTTGGGCTTAGATAATGCTGTGTGAATTGTCCAACATTATTATTAAGCTATTGCATAGCTTCTATCGCGGGCCTTGAGCGTGGAGACCGAATCCAGAAATTCCGTAACGAAAATAACAAATAATAATTTCAAACAATTTCAAACAAAAAACAAAAAATTAATTCCTCTACAAACAAAAACGAGCCACGTGCCGAACGTTGTCGGGAATCAACGAACATTACCGAGCACCCGGAGGTGTAAAGAATCATGTCGGTCACCGGACATAATTTATTAAAAATGGGTCATACATAATAAGCGAAGTGTCACTGTAAGGGAAGTCATTATATCCGACTTTTTTATAAAGAATTTTATATGAAAACCAAACTTCGTAGTGTAATGACGTCATAATAACCGGTTCGTCAATATAGGCGGAGTCATAATAAACGGATTCAACTGTATATTATATTATCTGTGACCTTACTAATGTGTATTTCCCCGTAGGTGGCGCTGCTGCGCGCGCACGCTGGCGAGCACCTACTGCTGGGCTGCGCGCGCCGTTCCCTGCAGCTCACAGACATACTGCTGTTGGGGAACAACTGTATCATCACTAAACATAACATTGGTAAGTCGGCGAAGGTTTGCCTGCGAGGACGTTGCAGGTTGTCTTCTCGCCTCGTGTCAAATGTTTATACGATCTGCAGATTTTTGTTTAGGGTGTACTGCATGTTTTATTAAAATAATTGATTTTGTTTTAAGAAACTATTTAGACATTTATTTATTAAAAATTGATAGAAACTCACAGTTTACAACAAAATGCTAACTATCTAGATTATAAACTAATTATAACTAAGGAACAATCTAAGAGACACATTAATAGAAAAAAAAATATAAACCGACTTCAATTATATAGTTTTTCTATGGATCCCATTGTCAAAACTGATACCATTCGGGAAGCACCAAATTTCAAATAAAAAAGAACCATGAAAAACGGGCGATAGTTACCCACGAATAGTTATTACATCACCATTTAGCGACATGCGCCACTGAGTAATGCATTTACCCTGTTATCTAATCAGTATTTATGATAATAAAATGGTGGCAGTACGTAAACTGTTTAAGATTTTAATGTTAATAAGTCCCCTCAACCGTTTTTTATGTGCTACTATAATGCCCAAGTAATAAAGTATCTTGGGAGAATTTATTTCGTTACATAATTTGTGCTGTGCAAGTCACACATAATAATGTGACCGAAATTAAATATGTTATGAAGTAAGCTCATACTGCCATCATTAAGGAAAATAATCACGTAACTACTTTAGTTTGAAAGACCTTTAGGGCTGTTGGACGACCTCTGTGGCGCGGTGGGCGAAGGTATGCCTGCGACGCAGGAGGTTGCGGGTTCGATTCCCGCCTCGGGACAAATATTTGTACGATCTGCAGATATTTGTTCAGGGCGTTCTGGATGTTTTCTATGTATAATAAAAAATTATCTATCTATGTAGTGTATCTGGTACCCATAACACAAGCTCTGCTTAGCTTGGGGCCAGATAATGCTGTGTGAATTGTCCAGCATTATTTATTTTATTTTATTTTTGTTAAAATGTAATACACTATTTATAAACGTTATAATATGGTACTGTTGGTCTTTAATAAATAAATAAATAATTTTATTATCAGAGAAGTATTACTACTGACCGACATGAAGGACCTCAACCTCAACAGCCTATATTGGTCCACTGCTGGACGCAGGTCTCCCCATGATAAGCGCCTTGTTGGCGTTTATCTAATGGGGGGTATTGCCCATAATCCCCACGCTGGGCATGCGGGTTGGGGATCGCAGTTCGGTGGTAGAATTGTTCTGCAGGGGCGCTGCTGCATGCCCCCCGGGGGATATCCCTTAGTCGCCACTTACGACACCCACGGGAAGAGGTGGGGTGGTGCAAATTCTAAGCCAGCACCACACAGCCACATGAAGGATGTTTATGACCTAAATTTAAAGTTATACCATTTTGCGTTCTACCCATCAACACATAGTTCTCATTTCACCTTGTTCGCAGACGGCCGTATGGACATCGACATCAGCATGATCGGAATGAGAGTGATGGACGAGATAGTGAAGCCGCTGAGAGAGATAGAGATAGACGACACTGAGTTCGCCTGTCTCAAGGCCATCGTCTTTTTTGACCCCAGTGAGTATTATACTACAGGCCTACTGACTTATATACACTAGAGTCCTGTTGACTTACAAATGCCAGAGGCCTTTTGACTTACGTGCGCTAGAGGCCTTTTGACTCACGTGCGCCAGAGGCTTTTTGATTTACATCCCCAGAGGCCTTCTGATTTACATATGCGAGAGGCCATTTAACTTACATACGCCAGAGGCTTTCTGATTTACATATTCGAGAGGCCTACTTAGTAATATGTCTCAGAGGCCTTCCAATGATTTACATATAAGACAGGCCTACTTAGTAACATCATGGACCAAATAAAACGTAACATGTAGCAAAAGCCCTATAACTTACAAGTTACACATCATAAGTAACTACCAAGGATACAGGATACATCCTATTTATAGCGTCTGCTGAATGTTGGCCATTTGGCCTTAATCTTTTGTTTTTAGAGTCTGTTGGAAAAGGGAAGACTTGTGGGAATAGGGTATGTGCATGGTTTTTTTTATCGATTCGAGACCGAAAAAAAACTCAATTATTGAGGTAAAAAACTAAAAGTAAAACTACACTCAGTTTCGGGTGATAAAAACGCTGCCATGTTAGCCATTGCATTTTATGACGTCACGGATCATCGAGTTCCATATGTAAACTCAAAGTCAAAACTTCATGCGCATACAAAAATGTTTAAGTATGACGTCACGCTTCACGTGCCATTAGCGATGCGTTTAGAGATTTTTCTTTCGAGACTTAAAATATCGACTTTTCAATGATTAAATTTTACAATAAAAACATCATAAAATACAAAAATAAATATACAGATATATTTCTATATCACTAGAGAATACGTAAAAAATATACCCTATTGGGGGCGCGCGTGTGCCAATTGACAACTTTTGTTGCGTTGACAACACTGCTCTGTCATGCAGTATGCCTAAAAGTGTTAGTCCACCGTAACACCACGACTCTTCTCTTTTAGAACAGACTATGTATTTATTAGTTAACAAAATAAACGCATTTTTACTTTACTTTTACTATATTAACATATTTATAATCGTTATATTCCTAGCATTTTGTTAAATAAAGCCAGAAATATGCTTATCATTGTGTTATTGTTTTTAGCCCAAGTAATTGTAAGTTTACAAGGTTCAACTAGGATCGATTAATTGAACATACTCGAAAAAAGTTCACATATCCGATTGATCGAACTTCAACTAGGATTCAACTAGGATTGATTAATTGAAACTACTCGAATAAAGTTCACATATCCGATTGATCGGACTATCGGGAGTCTCATCGAACCAACTGGAAAAAAAATCACTTAAGCCGATTGATCGAACATGCGGTCGAATCACGTGCCCAGAAGCAATCACTAAGTTCTCAACTTCTTCGCAGATGCTAAAGGCCTCTCCCAACCGCAGAAGATCAAGCAGCTCCGCTACCAGATCCAAATAAACCTGGAGGACTACATCAGCGACCGGCAGTACGACGGGCGCGGGCGCTTCGGCGAGCTGCTGCTGTGTCTGCCGCCGCTGCAGAGCATCACGTGGCAGATGATCGAGCAGATACAGTTCGCGAAGCTGTTCGGAGTCGCGCATGTTGACAGCTTGCTGCAGGAGATGCTGCTTGGAGGTTAGTCTTATTACGATGGGGGAAGGTCCAAAATACAGGACTAACTTTAGGGATAAACGACGGCTCGCTTCCCTCGCTACGCTGTAAGAGAGTGTGCGACTTCTCTCGCTGCATTGGGACAGCATGCAATATATAAAGCGCGGCTCGCTTCGCTCGCCACGATAAGTTATGGATTTACAGGTTTGCACTGGGATAAACGTGACGCTCCTCTGTCAATGAGTTATCATCAAACTGTCCAGCAATAATAATAAAGCCTTATATTTCCATAACTAATCTTTACAATAATAAACTTATGAGATACCCCGAGGCACTATAGCGCCGCCGCCTATTTTATCTTAATAGTACGTTGAAGGAATTTACAAAAAATGAAGGGTCAGTTTATGATTCCTACCATAAGCTTTCTTTTAATACCTCTGTAATAGTTTTTTTGTATAGTTTAGGAGGAGATGCGAATACAGAGTTTGGTGGCCACCGAGGGCAACGTTTTGAAAACTCCTTTCTTCAACGTAATAATAAGATAAAATAGGCGGCGGCGCTAGTTTGAGTCAAGGTACCGCCTTAAAGGATTGCATCGATGGTGCGCTAGTGAATTCGGGTGGCAGTCGGTTGTTTCCGGATTTTACCAGCTTATGGAAAATGGTCCTCAGCCTCTTTGCGTACCTGAAGTCGTATTGTTCCTTGAGTTCCTTGATCCTGCCCTGAGCTCGTTTCCTATACCAATCGATACTCATTCCTTATTTGCCTTTGTTCCAGGAGCATCGGCTGAAGCCGCCATAGAAGCCCCGGCAGAGGGCGCCAACGACACCTCCTCCCCCATGTCCACCGCCTCCTCCCCCCCGCTCGTGCCGCAACTACCAATCACAGATGCCTTCCTAGAGCCCATGCCGTTCAAACAGGAGCCTAATATGTAAGCTCTATTCTGTACTGTATAAGGTTCTAATTGTGGTGGAGGAATCATATATCAACATCAAGAGTTTCCACGATATATACTGTTTAAATGTCTTTACAGGAACGTCATATGTAAACTCTATTTTGTAGTGCTTTAGATTGAAATTCTGGTGGAGGGTTTTGAGAACTGTTTCCCTAGAAAAGCTTATATAGTATCTAATTGTAAGCTATATTCTAAAGCTTATGTAACACTGTTTACCAAATTATGACGTATTTTAAAGTATGTCATATTCAACTCTATTGCAAAAAATATAGTTTAAAATCAAGGTGAAGGAACTAACTGAACATACATATCTCATATTTTTGTGCAAAATATATTTACAACCTATCATGCTTTTTACATACCATAACCTGATAAGATAACTGTGCCTTGTATCAAATTGAATTAATGATATAATATCAGCAAAAAAATATCGTCGTTATCCACTACCATCTATTTACTACAACCATAAGTCATAACATGACCGTCGAACAAGTAAAATTATGTATCTGTCGCAGCCGGACCGTAAAATAAGCCCGTTTGTAAAACGGCTAGGCCGTTTACAAAACGGCGCCTTTCAGCTAAATGCCTAGGCCGATCGTTGAACAATCGGTGAAATCAACGTTCTACAATATGGCTGATCGTCTGAATTAGCTCGTTTAGAGAATGGCTAGGCAGTTCACCGTGCCTAGGCGTTTCTGAATCAGGCGATGGCCGTTTTACAAACGGGCGTTAGGTATAAAGTCAGCCGTTTTATTCGGCCTAGTTTTGAGTCGGCCAAATCGTTGAACATTGAGCGTTCTACAATCGGCCTAGGCATTTAGCTGAATGGTGCCGTTTTGTAAACGGGCTTATTTTACGGTCCGGCTGCGACATATCGACTAAATCGATGTCAAAGATTTATAATTCTATCGTCCAGTAACGTGGTGCGTTTATGAGTCAGAGTCAAATCGTTTATTTCTTTAGACTTACAAAATAAGCACATAGACTAGTTCAACTTTTTACTATAAAAAAACTTGATAAATAGTAATTTATATCAAATAAGAAATAAGGTGCAATTGCCTCTAATTCACTTAAATTTTTAAAATACAGAAACACAATCCGCCTCAAAGTTTTTTTTTATCCTCGCAGTCTGTGGTAGTGGTTATAGACATTAAATCCAATTTATGATGGATGATTGATAATATATTTTTATCGTAATCCGTTGGTGGTGGGCTGTAGCCACGAAAATTGATAAGATAGTAAAGTCACGTAAATGACTGCTTATCACTTATCAAGTGTTATTTTTGGGCATGATGTTGCTTTTACCGCTGTTTCTATATTAGTGACGTAAATGGAATACCAAAGATGTATAGTAACAATGAACATTACAATCAATTAATAGAAATAAATTAGATAGAACTATGTATTACTTATTTACATTTGAAACAATTGAGCTAACTAATAATCTACTGTAGACAAATAATCTACAGGCAGCTCGACTGATCTATAACAATAGCAGTCGGTAGCGTCGCCAAGAATGGCAATGCTGATACATTGCCATACAGCAAGCACCCAGCTTCTTCTTTTTCCTGGGGCTAGATAATACTGTGTCAATTGTCCAACATTATTTTAATTTTAATTTAATTTAATTGTGCCAGATTCGCATCAGCTCTAACATAATCCAGCGTAATAATAAATTCGTCAGTTTAAAATACTAAGTAAAATTGCATCAACTAAATTTAATAAATACACTAATATCTTCTATCAGTCTACCGTCCGTATTATGAGACATTGCTTGGTCATAGATACTATGCTTGAGAGACGTTTATGCGATAGAAAGCACCACTCAAGCATAGATCGAGGACTCAGTCCTCAAACTATGCAAGTAGTGGCATTAATAATAATTATTAATTAATACGGACTGTCTTCAAAGATCTTTAGGTTTTAATTTTCGTGACTTTATAGAATATACGGGAGTATCCAATTAGTTATGCGAGATACAACGTAACTTACGAGAAGCTTATGTATTACATTACATTGCTAAATACACCATTACGATAAGCAGTTGACTTTCCTCATAAAACTAAGACAAGACGCAGGTTCGATACCTGCCTCGGGACAAATTTTGTACGATCTGCAATCAGTTCAGTATATTTTGGGTATTTTTTATGTAACATAAAATATCAATCTCTATAATGTATTTGTATTAAGTATATCAGTTATCTAGTACCCATAACACAAGCTCTGCTTAGCTTGGAGTTACATGATGCCGTGTGAATGGTCCAGCATTATATATATTTATTATTTATTTAAATAATAGTGAACTTGTATGTTTGTTCGTAGGAGCCCAGACCGCAACCCTATAATGGCCAAGACTGCTGACATTACTATGTTATAATTATTATAAGAAGATTATAAATTACCGTTACTTTGGTTGGTACTAAATTTATAAATACGAGGTGTTTTTCAAAATAGTGCACAATAAGGAGGTCCTGCACCTGCTACCACAGATTAATATTCAGTGAGCAGACTAAGCCGCGAACGATTAATTTTTTGCAGGTTTTTTTTTTATTTAAGGGGTCGACAACGCGCTTGTAGTTTCCCTGATCTTGCAGGCGTACATAGGCTGCGGTAACCACTTACCATCAGGCAAACAGTATGCTTATTTGCCGTCTTGGTGGTAAATAAAAAAAACTTCCTAATTTCCTTACAAAACTTAAAGCCTTAGTGTTTTATCTCCTATTATCCCAAACGTATAAAAGGTCGCCATTGCAGTTCTGTATAAAAAGGCGACCTTTTTCATTATTTTCTGTATTATTTATAATTCTTTTATTCCATTTTCAACAATATTCATTCTCGCCCCTGACAGAAACACTAGGCGACCGCAGTCAATGGCGGTAATTATGACAATGTTTGAAATAACATAATAAAAAAAACTACGTAAATAAAAGAACCGCTCGCGGCTAGATTTGTTCACTGAATATTAATCTGTATTATGTTTGTACTGATAGCAGGTGATTGACATTCAACCCGACGCACTAATTTAAATAACACCCTTTATACACTTACCTTTATAAATATTTACATCTATTTATTAACTTTGTTATATTATAATCGATGTTTATAGATCATGTATTTTGTGAAATTGTTTGATTTATAATTATTATAAATCGATGTGTCTTTGGAAGAATGACTGTTAAATTTATGAATAAGTATGATATAAGGTTTCGACTTGTTGCATATTTTAGAACATGTTTAACCAAATAGTGCCTGTTATAAAAGAAATATATTCATATTTCCTAGGTGTAGGTATTTTGCCAATTATCATTTATTTATAAAAGTTATTTACTATTTTTAAGTAAGATTTAAGTTAGTTTATTAAAGGCTGTGGCTTTTGAAGTAGCTTTTCGATGACATATCGGGAATCAGACAAATTTTTATAATATAATTATATAATAAGAAAAATATTATAAAAGTATGTGGTTATAATTGTTACAACTTTTTATGAATTGGTGGTTAGTGAATTGGACTAAGTCTTTGAATTTGTGAGTTACCTAAAGTTGGTGAAGGTTTTTTGATTCTGATGTAGGAAATAGTAAGCATTTTATCTCCATTTTCTTTCCTTTAGAATATAACGGCTATCAGCATAGATGTTGGTACTTGATCGCCTTTGCAAAAATAAATTTGCAACTAATCCATTAGTCTAAAGTCAATATAACGATAGGTTAATATTCAAACACATGTTTAAATTTCAGATGTATTTTTAGTTGGACACTACAAAAAGTTAGGTATGACGCTTTTTTAAATTACGTTATAAAATGCTTGCAGTAAATGGCTTAAGGTTTTGAAGATGTCAAACTAGCCCAGATCTCAGTAGGTATTCGCGCGACCCCTAGGTAAAATAATTGAATTACATACATAAAATTCTTATATATTTCTTTAGTTCCTTGATAACCCGGTTTAAAATCAAATTACGCAAATCATGTAAACGCACTATTTTGCACATGGTTATGATTGACCTTCAAAAACTAACATTTACTGCACATGTTGCAGCCGCCGGAAGTACTTCGAACACCCCTATACCGTATCCATCGAGCATGTAGAATGTCAGTAAACAAACCACGATACAAATAATAAAAACCCACTTTCTTGGCGTTTTCAGATGTAACTGTAAGCAAAATTTATTGAAGGAAGGATCTCAAATAGAAAGAAAGAAGAAAGAAAATAATTTTATTTACCTAAAAACTACACAACACTATATTTAACTTTACTAAATTAATTCTTAACTTATACTAATTTTTGTGCGTAGCAAGCAAATATGGCCCACACTCAGCATTGTGCTGGGTAGACCTGGTGTTTCTACTCAGCGCTGGTTTTCTATCGACACGTAATGTAAATTACGTATAAAAAGGACGCGCCGACAAAGTGAATTTTAGGTTAAGTGTGGGCGGCCTGTTTACTAACATTGTACATGCATTATAAATACGGTATAGATCCAAATCTCCCGGGTCAGCTGTTCTATTAGTAACCAAGAGCTGGGGTATTTTATAAACATTTTGGAAGTACCTACGTCATACCAAACTTTTTGATGACTGTCTGTTGAATATGCTCAATGTATATAAAATTGTTATATTATATACTGGTGTTAGGAATTTACGGTGAAAGCTATTTACATAGTGCCTTAGCACATATATGGATCCTAAATAGGTGCCTTATGTATTGTTAAGGTGTACTGTTGAAAATGTACATACTATGTTATGATTTTTAAATAATTAATAAATAATGTTACCTTAAATATTATCGTTGTTTTGTTTTTATATTCTCCAAACTTGCAACCTAAAGAATTTATAGGAATTCTAATTATTTAATAGTACCTAACCTACCTACTTAGACACTGTTCAAAAAGAGAAGAGTTGTGGCGTTACGGCGAACTAACACTTTAAGTCATACTGCAATGACAGAGCAGTGTTGTCAACGCAACAAAAGTTGTCGATTGGCACACGAGCGCCCTAAGTTCCCAAGACTCTTCTCTTTTTGAACAGACTCTAAGAAACATTTACACAGCCTTTCGCACATCGAGATTTTATAATCTAGCTCATTAAATAAAGATTAAAAAAAAAAAAAATGCCATCGAGTTTGTATGTACTATATAAACTCTATGCTCAATGCTTTCGTATTTAGTAAGAAGTAGGATTGAATTAAACCTACTTTTAGACAATTCTCTTTCGATGCTTCCCCTTTCAACCGTGTGCCAAAGTGACCATCTTGTCACTGTCATAAACTCTGCGCGATAACACCAAAGCAAATTTCGAAGAATTTTAACGATTTCTAAATGAAATCGATCCACTTAATACTCTACGTGCCGCTGTGTGTAATGATTTCAGTGTCAGCACTTTCTGTAATATTCCTCTACTGCAAACACCAAGTGAATAGAAAGAAAGGGTACATGGATGTAAATGAGAAGCCATCGAGTGTTGAAGAACCGTAGCTTCCCTGAATCGGTCGTTACATGCCCATGCAAGCCCACTGCTGGACATAGGCCTCCGTGAGATAAGAATGCAAGAATCAAAGTGAGGTGTTAGAATCAAACCTTGGTTGCAAGCGATTGGTGCGGCATTAAGTTATTTAATCATTATGAATGAACCCGCTTTTTGTTTAACTACAAACGTAGTTTGGTTGGAAGAACACATTTGTCAAACTACGAAAGTTTTTATAGTGAAGTTATATGTTGCCTGTAGGTTATTTGTAGATAAGTTTTGAAGTATATAATATACGTTTTAATGTTATTACCTACTCTGTCTTTTAAGCATTTTCTAACGGGGTTTTACCATAGCACCACCAGCACTTTGAATGTAGCATGTTAGTAAACAAACTACGACACAAATAACAAAATCTCACTTGCTTGGCATCGAGTTTTAGATATGATTGTAAGCAATTTTATTGAAGGGAGGACCTAAAATCGACAAGTAATGTAAATTACGAATAAAAGGACGCGCCAACAAAGTAAATTTATGTGTGTAAAAAAAATTGTGTGTAGTATGGGTGGTTTGTTTACTAACATGCTACATTCAAAATGGACACGGTATATTAAGTACTTCTCTCACTCATTGACTTAATCTCATCTTAACAGTAGATGTTGATGCACCGCTGGACGCAGGCGCTTATCAGGAGGACCTGATAGGCGCCTTTATTGGCTGTTGTCTCATGGGGTCCTGGTATAGTTGTTTTACCCGTAATCCCCACGGTGGGCATGCGGGTTGGGGATCACAGTTGTTCTGCAGGAGGCGCTGGCTGCCCGCCTCCGGTATATAGGAGTTGGGTCACACGGTACATCACTCGTTAATCAATCTAATACCAATACACAGCACAAAATCGTGCGTTCAAGTTCAAATGCCTAGGTATGGCCCTTTACTCATATCATCATCAGCCTATATTAGTCCACTGCTGGACATAGGCCTCCCCTAATGAGCGCCATAGCGCCCTGTCTTCAGCTTGACGCATCCAGCATCTGCCTGCAGTCTTTCGCAGATCGTCATCCCACCTGGCCGGAGGGCGTCCTACACTACGTTTGCCGAGTAGCGGTCTCCACTCAAGAACTCGTTTACCCCAGCGGTTATCGGTTCTTCGCGAAATATGGCCGGCCCACTGCCACTTCAGCTTGCTAATTCTTTGAGCTATATCGATAACTTTGGTTCTCTGTCGGATGTATGGGGGGGAGTAAGGGGCGCCAACTTACATCTTTCGGCGCCCAAGCCAACCTCACCTGCCCGCGGTGCTCCCTGCCGACCAACAAACGAGGCAATAGCAAAAAAAACCACCAACACGCACTGGACCAGCGTGGTGGGTCATGGTCCAAACCCCCCCCTATGATTTACTCATATAATTTAGATAAATGGCAATACAGCGTTTATTTCCAGGTGTGCGACAAACTTTAGATACCTATAAGGTAGTTTAAGCTATTAGGTAGTGGTCGTGTGGTGCTGGCTTAGAATTTGCACCACCCCAACTCTTCCCGCGGGTGTTATAAGGGATATCCACCGAGGGTGGGCGACAGCGCCCCTGTTGAACAATAGGGTATATGCATCGATTTTTTTTATTGTTTTAATCGATTCTTTAGGTCTTTATTTAACCCAGGAATGATAAGACGCTCACTGAATTTCGCATTAACAAGGTAAAAAAAACAAATCAAAACTACAATCATTTTCGGGTGATAAAAACGCTGCCATATTGGCGCCATGTTTATGTGACGTCGACGTACGCACTTGATTAAAACCTTTGGTGACGACCTCGGTAGTGATCATCTCAGGAAAGAGGTTTTCCGAAAAAACTGAAAATAATCGACAATACGAAATGTCAAGTGGGCAGAATAATGTCAAATCAAGGTGCAGCAAGCAGACTAAAAAAAGAAGAAATGCGTACAGTGATGTCACGTCCGCTCTAGTCAATGTGAGTAGCGTTTCGAAATTTTGCGATTGAGATTTAAAATATCAATTTTTCAATGGTTAAATTCTACAATAAAAACATCTCAAAACGCAAAAATAAATATGCAGATATGTTTCTATATCAATAGAGAATACGTATATATTTTTATAACCATTTTGAAATCACATGCATATACCCTATTCTGCCACCGAATTGGTGAAATCACGATAGGGTTGGTCCACCAGCTCGAAGTCGCTCAGCAAGAATTAGCAAGCTGAAGTGGCAGTGGGGGAAGAACTGACAACCGATGGGATAAACGAGTTCTTGAGTGGAGACCGTGACTTGGCAAACGTAGTCTAGGGTGCCCTCCGGCCAGGTGGAATGACGATCTGCGAAAGACTGCAGGCAGATGTTAGATAGGTCAAGCTGAAGACGGCGCTATGGCGCTCATTAGGGGAGGCATATGTGCAGCTGTGGACTAGTATAGGCTGATGATGATGATGATGATGACCCCTCATGGTAGTGTACAAAGTTTTCATTGGAGTGATGTGATGAGCGCATCCCTCCCTCTCCCTAGTCACTACATGGCACCACCCGCGTTATTTTAACATTACGGTTAACAAAGACCTATTCTATACAGTAGGATCTTACAAAAACAATTAAATTTCCAAATTTGGTACGGGGGAGGGTACAAGCGCAAATCTGAAGATCCGTCCGTCTATCTGACTAGTCAGAATAATAGCGAACCCGCGGGCAGAAACTAGTATGCAATTAGTTCCATCGAGATTAAGATGGATTTAGGTGTATAAAAATGCCGAGCGCGAGTAGTTTTTTTTAATTATCTGTGCTGTCACCCAACATTCGATTGACGAGTTAACTCCGCTACTCGACCATAGATGGCGATATTCTTAATGCAGTTGCAGTCTCAGTCGCAATTATAATCGGTATTGCGTTAGCTATAATGATTGACAATCGCGTGATAGTCGAAGACCGAGGGAGGATTTATCTCTCGCCCATCACATTTTAGGGATTCCCAAATGTATTGAGTTTGTTTGTGACCACGCAAGCGCACCGCACCACAGGAGCTCACGACGCGGTGCAGTCATCGAACGCAGCGAACGCGCCGAATTGTAATAATCAATCATCAATCATTGAACAAACGTAGGTACCATGTAGGTACCTATTCTATAGAACTCGAGAGTCAAATAGTCTTATCATTATATTAATGTAACAAACAACCGAATCCAATATGAAGGTACGTACACGTCCGACATGAAGAGAGCGGAACAATTAAAATCGATGGCAGACGTATCAGTACGAAAACAATTCAATTTATCATCGGGTAATTATCGGGTGTAGAAAGCATCGAGTTAGAATCCTCCCCCGGTTTCTCGAACGCTTATTATTTTGACAAATTGTTGACAATTTGTCAGGCTGTACACGCACTGCTTTAATACTCGCGTGGTTTTTTTTTGCAGAATTCTGTAACTTAATGGAAGTTCACTAGCGGAAAAATATGAATGTTTGGAGCACTATAAAGTTGTAGGTAGCTAAAATAGCAAGGAATTTTATTCGTCGTACGTGTAAGTTACGTTAACCACGCAGGTTATATTCCGCGAGATTAAAATTCACGCTGTCAGATTCCGCAGTGCGTATATAACAAGCCGTTGACTATCCATTCAATGTGACAAGCGTTCGAAACCGGGGGTAAAGTTGTATTTTGTTAAAAACTCCCTTATTTGTGGCTCTAAATAAGTGAACCAATATCAGTGATAAAATTACTTTATTTCATCGTGAATTAGATGTGTAAGGTTTCACAATTTTGTCCGAAGTTAGGTATTTATTGCTAATAGGCATCAGCCAATGCAATCACTAAGTACGTTTAAAAGGACGCGCCAACAAAGTGAATTTTAGGTTAAGTATGGGCGGTTTGTTTACGTTTATGCTCCATTCAAAATGGATATGATATAGGTATGAATGTACGTCCAGAAGAATAATGCATGATTAAATCAGTTATCAAGTAGGTAACCTTATCACAAGCTCTGCTTAGCTTGAGATTAGATGATGCTGTGTGGATTGTCCAGCATTATTTATTTATATTATATGTGTGATTGATTAGACTGCTTATTTACATAGAATACCTAACTATAAAGCAATGTATAAGAATTTAACACACTTGAAGAAAAAAATTAAGCATTTTCCATCAAATACCTGCAGTCAGCGACAACGCTATAAATAAATATAGGTAATATAAAGGACTCGAAATGAAAAATAATTAAATAAAATTAGATTTATTTAAACTTACAACTACACAACTAGCACCCACACAATCGTTAGTAAAATAAACCTTATTAATAATTTAAATAATATTATTTATATTTAATAAACTTGAATACTCGTAATAGCATCGAAATATGAGCTTCATAATAAAAATATAGTCATGCTCTGATTAATCTACCCTAGACAAGAACAGCCGACAGCTAAGTGCATTCTCCATTTGACCGACACGACACGACGACGATTTAATGATTCCACTGAGACCTCGCAAGTACGACAGTGCGCTATACAATTTCATAGAATTATGCGTCCACCGATGTCGGTTGGCCAATGAAGAAACGTCCGATGTCGTAAACAAAATCAACACGTCACATTAACACGCATAACCGAGCCAATATGGCAGCGCCACCTATTTCATCATATTACGTTTAACACAGGACATTTAATCCGTACAGTTTGTAGTATTTATTATAAGCTATTTTTCAATACCTCTGTAATAGTTTTCTTTTGTATAGTTTAGGCAGAGATGCGAAAAATAGTTGAGACCAAAAACGGCAGCTTCGTATCTCTGCCCAAGCTTTACAAAATAAAACTATTACAGGGGCATTAATAAATAACTTAGGTATCACAAACTGTACGATGTTTTTGAAATTTCCTGTGTACGTAACAAGATAAAATAGGTGGCGGCGCCACTTTCACTCGTGTATGCCGTAACATCTACATTGTTAATGTTATGCATGTTGAGTATGAGCTGCCATACTGAAATAGTTGTGGTTCTTCCTACAAAGTTTGCGTTACTTTATTTTATACTAGCTCACGGGTTTCACCCGCGTAGTTCCCGCTCCCGTGGGATTTCCGGGCAAAAAATTGAAGTGAATTAGATTCAATTGCACCTTATTTCTTGTTTGATAGTAATAACTATTTATCAAGCTGTTTATATAGTAAAAAAATGACTTGTCTAAGTGCTTATTTTGTAAGTCTAAAGAAATAAACGATTTGACTCTGACTCTGATAAAATATAACCTATATCACTCCCAGAAAAGTATGTTTTTTGACGATGAAAGACGTTTTTAAATCGATCGAATAGTTTTGGAGCCTTTTATATAAACATACAATTAAATATTTTCTCTTCATAATATAAGTATAGTATACAGGATAGATGGAAATGTAACAGTGCTGTAATGTTATGTAAACTTCCCGCTATGAGCGCTGTCACATTTTCATAGAGAGTACGCAAACTTTGTACGGCAGTACCAACAATAATATAGTACAAGTGAACCAACAATAATATACATAGTTCAAACCAACAACTACATAGCTAGCTTCTTTGATAAGATCCAAAGTATTCGGAATCAAAGTATAACTTACAGTGAGTAGAGTGAAGTATAATATAACATTAAAATTTCGTTCAAAAACAATTTAAATGCAATTTAAATGCGATAATTTTTCAGAAATATACCAGTGTTAAATAGTAAGGCTACAAAATACGAAGAATATTATGTAGCCAGATATTTATTACCAAAAACTTAATAATATCACAGTTTTTTCTACAACAATTACGTACTTTCAAATTACAGCTCACTTAATTTAGATTTTTGTCACTTTGGATAACTTTTGTCGTGCATTTAACTAGAGTTCACACCCATATTGTGTAAATAATTAGGGGACTGTTATAGCATTATTGCTAAAAAAATAATACAACCTTAATATATTACGTCTTATAAAATACAAAATGGCTCAAAATAGCTATTGTCCAGTCCTGCGTCGACCCTATGTTCTGTGTACTGCATCCATTGAACTATACACAGTCAATAAATCACACAACAGGGAGCAAGTTGGTCAAAACCAATTTGCTAGTGTGAACATTGCACTATTGCACCGGTGAAGTCTTGAACACAAGAGTCCCTTATACTCTTAGCCCGCTCTGCTCTCGCCTTGTGTAGTATTGACTCTAACGTTTCAGAAGCCTGTGTTAACCCTATGCTCTGTGTGTCTGCTTTCACTATACAAAAAGTTACAACATTCACACTACAGGGAGCAAGTTGGTCAAAACCACTTGAAGTGGTTTTGACCAACTTGCTCCCTGTAGTGTGAATGTTGCACTAATGCTCCGGAGACGTCTCAAAAACAATACAGTGTGGACTCCAGCGTATCAGAAGCCTGTGTCGACCATATGCTACTATTTCCATTGCACTATACAAACAGTTACAACATTCACACTACAGGGAGCAAGTGGTTTTGACCAACTTGCTCCCTATAGTGTGAACATTGCACTAATGCACCGGAGACGTCTCAAAAACAATACAGTGTGGACTCCAGCGTATCAGAAGCCTGTGTCGACCATATGCTACTATTTCCATTGCACTATACAAACAGTTACAACATTCACACTACAGGGAGCAAGTGGTTTTGACCAACTTGCTCCCTGTAGTGTGAACATTGCACTAATGCTCCGGAGACGTCTCGAACACAATACGGTCCCTCGTGCTCCGGGGCGGCTCCGCCCTCGCCTTGCAGCGCGTGGTGTGGACTCCGACGTAGCAGAACCCTGCATCGACGCCGTGCTCCGTCAGGTATTGCATCCATTGAAGCTGCTTCATCGATGGCTTGTCTGTGTCCGTTTTCACTTCTACGAACTTTATCTGTAAAGATATAAGATAAACATTGATGGATTTCTTTCTAAGCTCGTATTTTTTTGCGGCTTAGCAGTTTTGCCGGGATACATAGTAGTCATTATGATATTTTATCTATCGTAGTTTGAACAATTTATTAGTAAAGTAAAAAGGCTTTTATTTTGCAACCATAACACATAATTAAGACATACAAAATAGATAAAATTAGAAGGGATATTACGGATTTTAGCGGGTTAACTACGAACCTTATTTGTTTTGGAAAAACACTAACGTTTCATCCCTTAACGATAGACATCTTCAGGCCGAGTGCGGTTCTAGACGCGCGCGTACCACATCCTTTCGAGCACTGTGAAGATGTCCCTCGTTAAGGGATGAAACGTTGGTGTTCTTCCAACACAAATAAGGTTCGTAGTTAACCCGCTTGCATCCATTATGATACTATTTGACATTACATACTATTGACACGGAAGATTTGATTTTATTAGTTTGACATTATGTCATTTAAATTTATTAAATGATTTTTTTGTGAAATTATTTGACATTGTATATTGATTGACTTGGGTTCAATTCCCGCCTCGGGACAGATGTTTGTACGATCTGCACTTGTTCAGGGTGTTCTCATTGTTTTCTATGTTTAAAAAATATCTATTTATGTAGTGATGTATTGTATTATGTATATCAATTATCTAGTACCCATAACACAATCCCTTCTTAGCTTGGGGTTAGATAATACTGTGTGAATTCCAACATGCAGCTATGATTTAGGCTATGATCCGTTAATAGTCCACAAGACGTTCTCAATCACAATCACAATCGTTCTGTATTGTTTTAGGCGAAATAACGACACATATAGACGGTCTATATGTCAATTTCTACACTTACATGTATGAAATATGAAGGAACGTAATGTACATTAATATACACGGTACTGTATAATATAAACTACCTGAGTGGCCAATAGATGGCAGGAAGAGTCATATTTTTCAGTTTAGTCTTTAAGTAGATTAGAATAAAGTTGATTATTGAAAACACGAATAAAATAGTATTACTATTCGCCAATAGATGTCAGGAAGAGTCAATTGATTAAGATAAAGTTGATGAAAGTTTATTGAAACACGAATTAATCTACACTTTCTAAAAATGAATCCTCGCTAGAACCATTTACCGCCTATAATTTTGTATTTCCTTTATTATTACTATAAGGTGTGTGGCTACGAATAAATTCTTATTCTTATTCTGTATACTAAATTTCATAAAAATCGTTGGAGCCGTTTCCGAGATCCGGATTATATATATTAAGTCCTTACATATGAAATTGGCGTTTTTCGTACTGGCCACTTTAATCACAAATTTCTCCTCTTTGGTAAGGAATTCCAAATTCAAATTTGTACAGCTATAGACTCATGTATTTGTGCTTCGATGATCGTCATTCATTTGTTTTTTTTCTTCTGTTTTTTTCTGTTTGCGTCACTCATGTTACAAAATGGAAAACTTAAAATATCGCATTATTTACGAGTACGAGTTCCGCCGTGGCACTAGTGCTGCGGAAACAACTCGAAGGGTGAATGATGTGTATGGCGGTCGTGTTGCAAAAGAAAACACAGTTCGTTTTTGGTTCCAACGTTGTCGTTCTGGAAATTTCGACCTGCAGAACAAGCCCCGTGGACGGCCTGAGACTCAAGTTGATAATGAAGAGTTGAAGGCTATTGTGGAAGCGGATCCATCGCAAACCACGTCCGAGTTAGCTGCAGGCTGCGATGTTAGTGATAAAACTGTTTTAATTCACTTGAAGCAAATTGGGAAGATTAAAAAGCTTGAAAGGTGGGTACCTCACGAATTGACTGAAGCAAACCGGCAAACGCGCGTCGACTGCTGCGTTACATTACTAAACCGGCACAATAATGAAGGTTTTTAAACCGAATCATTACCTGTGATGAAAAATGGGTTCTTTACGATAATCGGAAGCGCTCAGCGCAATGGTTGGATCCTGGCCAGCCAGCCAAATCCTGCCCCAAGCGAAAATTAACCCCAAAAAAGTTACTTGTAAGCGTTTGGTGGACTAGTGCCGGTATTGTTCATTACAGTTTTCTCAAATCTGGCCAGACTATTACGGCTGATGTCTATTGTCAGCAATTGCAAACCATGATGGAAAAGCTAGCGGCTAAACAACCTAGGCTGGTCAATCGCTCCACGCCACTGCTGCTTCACGACAACGCTAGACCACACACTGCGCAACAGACGGCTACTAAATTAGAAGAGCTTCAATTGGAAAGTCTAAGACATCCTCCGTACTCCCCGGACCTTGCTCCAACAGATTACCATTTTTTTCGAAATTTGGATAACTTCTTGCAAGGGAAAAAATTCAACTCCGATGGGGCAGTCCAAATCGCCTTCAAAGATTTTATTGATTCCCGTCCGACTGGTTTTTTTAGTAAAGGGATCAATGAACTACCTTTATGATGGCAAAAGTGCATAGAAAATAATGGTTCATACTTTGATTAGTTAAATATATTATATTAAAAAATATTCGACTTTTTGTTCCTCCCATACAAAACGCCAATTTCATATGTAAGGACCTAATATATATATATACAAGAATTGTTTGTTTAAAGGTATAAGATTATAGCTGCCGTGTGTGAAGTTGTGAGCACTCAAATGATTTGTTATTAAACCGACCATAGCGTTTGCATACCTTCTTAGTAGCAGCATTCCACAGTGTAAGGTCCGGGAACCCGCTATGTGTGTACGCGTAGTTCCTCGCGAGGCGCCGGCAGATGGCGCCTGTGCTGGCGGCGCCGAGGCAGCTCGCCACCATGCGCACGTTGTCCCAGCCGATGTGACGCGAGATACCGGACAGCTCGTCTGGAAGTACAAGCATTTGGTTCCACACTAGTTATCACATGAAACTACATTTTAATATATATTATAATAATAATTATCAAGCATTATCTAGTCTCAAGATCTATGTAATGTATTTATGCATATCAGTTGTCTAGTACCCATAACACAAGCTCTGCTTAGCTTGTGGCTAGATAAGATAATGCTGTGTGAATTGTCCTATTTTATTTTATTTTTATTTTATTTATTTATTTAACAAAATCCACAGTCCTTATTCTACATAAACTTAAAATACATGTGTTTCTTACGACCAATAACGGATTTACATTTTATAGGTGGATAATTTTAAACAGACAGTCAAAAAGCAAGTTTCAATATTATTCTAGTATTATTTACAAATGTAGACATATAGTAAATATAAGTACGAGTATAGGTATCAAAACCCTTTTTTTTAAATAATACTAATCATCCACATGTACAATAAAACTGAACAATTACAATATATTATTGAAAAGATAAATAAAAATTATAGAAAATACAAGTGTTAAAAGAATGTGCAAGTGTACCTACTCTCTACGCAGTGTCCTCTAATATGTGTATAATATCCCTTTTAAAACCTCCCTTGCTTGTATAAAAGTACTTGTATATTATAAATTCTATGAAGTCTGTTAACTAACGAGTTTTGTGCATAGTTTGTCCTCCATTATTATTATTACACTAATTTTATAAATGCGAAAGTTTGTATGGATGGATGAATGTTTGTTACTTCTTCACGCCAAAACTACTGGACGGATCTGGCTGAAATTTATACAGGTATGCATACAGGTAATTCTAATCCTGGAATCAAACATAGGCTACTTTTGATCCCATAAATCAGTTCCTGTGGGATGAAAATCACATTTTAACGTTTCCATAGGAACAGCCGCGGGGCGCAGCTAGTTAGTTATATAGTACCCATAACACAAGTTCTGCTTAACTTTTGGCTAGATAATGCCACGCCTCAGCCGGTCGTCTATGACCGTCTGTCTGTCTGTATAGAAGCTCTCCGTGTACTTACGTTCCGGTCGTTCCTCCCACGTGGCGCGCATCGTCTCCACCAGCGAGTCGACCGCCATGCTCTCGACCCGCCTCAGCCGGTCGTCTATGACCGTCTGTCTGTTCGTATATAAGCTCTCCGTGTACTTACGTTCCGGTCGTTCCTCCCACGTGGCGCGCATCGTCTCCACCAGCGAGTCGACCGCCATGCTCTCGACCCGCCGCAGTCGGTCGTCTATGACCGTCTGTCTGTTCGTATAGAAGCTCTCCGTGTACTTACGTTCCGGTCGTTCCTCCCACGTGGCGCGCATCGTCTCCACCAGCGAGTCGACCGCCATGCTCTCGACCCGCCTCAGCCGGTCGTCTATGACCGTCTGTCTGTTCGTATATAAGCTCTCCGTGTACTTACGTTCCGGTCGTTCCTCCCACGTGGCGCGCATCGTCTCCACCAGCGAGTCGACCGCCATGCTCTCGACCCGCCTCAGCCGGTCGTCTATGACCGTCTGTCTGTTCGTATAGAAGCTCTCCGTGTACAGATCTAGCGGGTGCAGCTGGTAGTGCGACAGGAAGATGCCGGTGACGCCGACAGGCTTGCTGTAGATGATGTCCCAGAAGAGAAGGTAGAATATTGTGGTTATTATCCGGCCTTCCCAGTGCTCGCCTGAGGAAAGAAACAAGGTTCAGTTTTCGAAGCTATAAACCCTTCTTTCAATACAATACAATACAAGACAATACAAAAATACTTTATTGTACACCATAAAAATAACATTAGGTACATGGATACATTACATAAAACGAGTACAATGGGCGACCTTAGAAGCGATCTCTTCCAGGCAACCTTTGGATGGAGAGAATTATACTAATTTTCGAAAGGCAGGGGTGTACCAAAAACTGAAAAATAAATCATACATACCATTTTATATGAAAATAATATATAAATATAAATAACCTTACATAAGATAATATTTCTATATACATAAGTATTAGACTATTTATATAAAAAAAAATAGTAAGTACCAATTCTTCACTTCTCTGACAGGAAAAGCTTTTTGACACGAGCTTTGAAAACGGGCAAGGATACTGCTTTTAGATATTCTAATAGACTCTGGTAGTGCATTCCACAACCTTATGGCCTGAATTTGGAGATTCTTTCATACATTAATATTTTGATAAATAAGTACTGGGTAAAAAGTTGTGAAGAGAGACTTACGAGTACACTGTTTGTCATCAGTCGACGCGGCCTAAATGTATGCTGTCACCTCACCTGTCATTGTAGACATACCCGCGCGAAAGAATGAAATGCACAATGATTTATTGGTAAATCGCCCGCTAAACAGACTTTAGCACAAGGGTTAAAAACTATTGAATTTACCTCTTCGAAATAAATTTATTTTAACTTATTCATAACTAAACTATGTCGGTAAACCCTTCGTTTTAGAGTTTTCTTTCCCGTATGTTATTTATTTTCGCCCAAAGTTAAGCTAAAATTCGTGTTGAAATACGAAAGTTTAGAAGCTTGTATTTTTCACACGTATACTTTTTTTACTGTTTAAGATGTATACAAACACAGTTTATGACGATATAAATTGATTTCATCCTTAGTTTTGGATGGTCAACATCAAACAGCCTTGTAGTTACCCTTCGACGTTTGTATGAAAAAATGAGCGGCTAGTTCCACCTTAAGGGTACAGCCTAAACCTTGTGTGGATTTATAGGTAAAATGGCCGCGTAAAAAAGGAACAGACTCTAAGCACCACTTTTATTAAAGAAAAACTGAAAATCATTTTGCAGAGGTCAGATTGACTGCCACAGAAGGACGCTGCCAGTCATCTTGCTCCAGTATTTCGTCCATTTCTATTCACCCTGGATGTTCACAACGTTTTAGGTTTTTTAATTACTTAAGTCCATCTTCCGTCAAGATAAATTAATAATATAATAATGTGGAATGACTGACCGTGTGTAAAAGGTCCGTTGGTGGTGTAATGTATGATGCAGTACTCCTCGCAGTCCAGGAACTTCTTCTCATCTTCGGTGTGCACTTCGAACTTCTTCTTGCCTCTCTGCTTGTAGTTTCTACAACAAACACTTATTTAACCTATAAGGTTAAGTTACGATATTGCCCTCAAACTTGCATGTTTCCCCAGTATGTGCTAAAGTCCCAAGTGAAACGGGTGAACCGATTTTAATGATTCTGAATTTCAAATTCTGACAATGGCATCCATCTATCTTGATTACTTAGAAAGTACCCGGACTGTAAACTAAAATAACCAAAAAATTAAGAGAAGAAGACTCGTTCAGCAAGTACACTTACTCCATAGGCTGCTTGCTGATATGATCCGCCGAGAACTGTTTCTCTAGTATCATATTCTTGCTGGCCGTCTCCTCCAGCGCCTGGCGGACCGTCGCGTCCAGCTGTATGTTCTGTTGTTTGGATAGCTTGATGGCGCGCGGCCGCATCACGTCCTTTTGCTGTTCCGGGATCGAGGACTTCAGGCCTTCGAAGAGGACTTGGGCCGCCTGGAAAGTTAAATAAAAATCAGCCAGTCTCATCGGAGACTAGCCAGATGCGCAGGACATATTATAGTGCACAAGTGTGCGCGCAAACACAGGTGTAGATAGTAATCCGATGGGACGACAGATCGACACGACCGGGGAGAGGTCAGGCGCAGGACCAACGGCTTAACGTGCTTTCCGATGCACGGTGGTGTAACACCACCAACTTCCTGACTCCAGGTAGTGCATCACTATGAATTTTTCCAGCTAGAAAAACCACAATATCAACTATTGGTCCGACGGCCCCGGGATTCGAAACCAGTACCTACAGTACCGTTCATAATCACACAAGCGGACTGCTAGACCAACGAGGCAGTTAATAAAATCCTACTAATATTATAAACGCGAAAGTTTGTAAACATTTATGTTTGTTGCTCTTTCACGCAAAAAGTACTGAACGGATCGGGCCAAAATTTAATATACAGGTAGTTCTAGGCCTGGAATAATACATAGGCGACTTTTTATCCCATAAATCAGTTCCCGTGGGATAGACGTGCGAAGCCGCGGGGCGCAGTTAGTAATAAATAATTTTACTAGAAAAACTTTCGTAGTTTAACGAATTCATTATGAATGTGAACTACGAACCTAGTTTATGTTGAACACCAACATTTTTTTTTTTAGAATTTGCACCACCCTATCTTTTCCCATGGGTGTCGTAAAAGGCGACTTAGGGATATCAACGGGGGGCTGGCAGCAGCGCCCCCTGTAGAACATTTTTACCACCGAACTGCGATCCCCAACCCGCATGCCCAGCGAAGGGATTATAGGCATTACCCCCATTAGATAAACGCCTACAAGGCGCCTATCAGAGGGAGGCCTGCGTCTAGCAGTGGACCAATACATAATAGAATAGAATAGAAAAAACATTTATTTGGACAAAGGTACAAAACGAGTTACAAAAATAAACAAATGAAAAACAAAAACAGTATAACATGGAGGTAAGTAACATGAAAGGGTGGGTGGTAGTTTACATTAAATATATGGGTCTGCCTCCAAGTCCCTGTGCCGAAATAGGGGTAGGCTCAGCGTGTGCTAAACATAAGCTCAGCGCTGTTTTTCAGCCAAGGACCTGACTATTTATTGACGTTACGGACGGCAACTTGGCGACAGAATACAGGCTGTTGAGGATGGGAAGGCTGAGGAACCCTTACCTCATCATGTCTAAACAGCAGTTTGTGCAGGATCAGAGCCTTCTCCGCGAGCCACTCGCCCCGCCGGTGCTGGCGGAAGGCGAACTGGTCCGCCAGCCGCGACAGGATGTCCAGCGCCAGCTGGTAGTACACCCCGGACTTCACCTTCTTCAGCTCTTGTATCCCGGATTCCAGGATCTTGACGTACAGGTACGGGGGGGTGAATCGACGCAGCCATATTGGGAGGCTTTTGTATCTGTAATAGGAAGTACCAGAAAATATAATAATAATAAAAATATTTATTTACGGAAAGGTTTACAATGTTTCAAATGATCACTGTCTAGTACAAACATGCTTAATATAAACCTGCTGGGTCAAAGAAAATGACTCCTCGCTCTTACTAAGTTAGAATAACTTGTATAGAGACACGAGGCCTCCTCCCATCGGCTACAAATAAGTCAAATAAGTCGCACCAGGTGCGACTAGGATATTATTTTCACAAAGACGAGTAAGGAATCCGTGTAAATATTTTATACAGTACAACTACATAGAAGGAATTTAAAATTAACTAAGGAATACATAAAAACATCGTATGAAAAACTCATAAGAATAAGACGTGATGGACGTGATGCCCTCTCGTCGCAGGGATGACACAGAAAAAAGTGTACATCATCACGCTTTTCAAGAGCACAGATCCGGACGACGTGCCTGACTTCGTCGCGAAGGAGCTGCACAAGCTGCCCCCCGTGACGTTCGACCACGTCGATGTGACCAGACTGCTGAAGGACATCACTAATCTTCAAGCTAGTCTGGTTGAAGTGAAGATAAAGTTGGAGACCTCCGAAGCAACCATCAGTGACCTTCGCTCCGAGGTGGCATCATTGCGTGCTGCCACGGTAACTAGGTCACCAGAGGCTTCGCACGTCAACATGCATCGAGGAGCGCAAAATATGTCGGCGTCATCGTTCGAGTCAGCGATATTGGACGTGTCGTCGGCCGCGGCTGACAACACCACCAATATTTTGCAATCGCCCCGCCGCCCGCTCCCCGCGTCACCGCGTGAGGAGCCTACACATGCACATGCGCGCGCGCCTTCCCCCCCCCGCACGCTTACGCCGCCGTCGTCGTCGCCGCCACCGCCGCACCCGCAGCCTGCGGCGCGCTCTAGGAAGGGGAAAAAGAAGCAGATTTGCGAAATATCCCGTAGTGCTGCGCCTGCGCCGGCTCCTGAGAAGGGGCCCTGTGACGCGGAGGGATTCACCGTGGTAGTTCGCAAGAGCCGTAAACCAACTAGCCGGAACCTGTGCGGTACTGGGCCGAAAGACCTGAACACCGGTTTCCGAGCGGAGGCACCTACTACCCAGCTCTACGTCTCACGCGTCCACTACAGTGTAGAGACCAAAGCTGTGGAAGAGTACCTGAGAACCAAGACTGGATTCTCGATGCGCGTCGAGAAGCTGACCTCTCGCCATAATGTGAGCTTCAATTCATTTATGGTGAGAGTTCCAAGTAAATACCTCTCGACCTACTTAAGCGCCGAGTTTTGGCCGAAGGGTGTCAAGTTTCGAAGGTTCACTGGCCGCCTGCAAGGGGATACCGCCGCCGTGCACCGTCGTCAGCTGACACCCTGATTACGTCATCTACACGTTCTCGCCATTATTATTTAAGTTTTTATATTTCATGTATGTTATTTTTAAGGTATATATTGCTATGGATTATAGAATAAGTTAAATAAGATCTGTAACTTTTCTATAATCTGAAATAAATGAATTATTATTATTATTATTATTATAAGAAGCTGAAAAACACTTATCATGTGTAATACCAGATAACGATATGTAACCCAAAACTAGGATTGTAACTCCAACATGCGCTCTACCTGCGCGTATTCAAGGTCTTGCAGGTACCGTGTGATGAAAAGTTTACAGTCGAGGCTCGTTTTTTGTTGTAAATCATAAGTTTTATTTAAGTTATTAATATAGTAACGTACTTAGCCTACAGTAACGTAAGCGATAGCAGTAATAAAATCTATGTTGTATCATAATAAGGTAAATAAAAAAATCTCTTTCCTTCGCATTATTATACACTGCACACTCATTCATCTCATCAACGCATGTTTGTTTTGCATTTTCGTGTGTGTTCGAGTAAGCTCTAGATTTTTTTACTATTTTCAAAGGGATTTGATTCCCTAGTAGAAACCATTGTTTGTTCTTAAGGTTACTATAAACTAGGTCCCTACCTCATCAAATCTTCCTCGTTGATTCCCTTGTAGACCTTGTACACCACCTCCACAGTCTTGCATCTCTGAGTCGTCTCTGTCTCCGCTAGGAAGGTCTCGTAGATCGAGTGAGCCTTGATATACCTGAAATAACATACATAGTACAAGTTAGACTACTTCATTACAAATGTAAGCTAGTTAAGTTCCTCAACAGCCTATATTGGTCCACTGTTGGACGCAGGCCCCTGATAAGCGCCTTATTGGTTTTCTCATGGGGGTAATGCCCATAATCCCCACGCTGGGCATGCGGGTTGGGGATCGCAGTTCGGTGGTAGAATTGTTCTGCGGGTTAACTACGAACCTTATTTGTGTTGAAAGAACACCAACGTTTCCTCCCTAACGAGGAATCAGGGTGAGTGCGGTTCTAGACGCCCGCGTACAGGAAGCCTCCGAGCACGACTATCTTACTTTCAGATAAATTACTTAAGAGGTATATGTAGGAAAAAAACAATTCACGTATATTAATTAAACTACTTACTTATTAAACTCGTCTCGAGTCCGGAACACTACAGAGGCACTCTGCAGATCTTGTCATTGATCAGCATTAGCTCCAGCTGCTTGTCTAGTACATATAGCGGAGTAGTCGGTTCTTACTTATTGAATTCAACTCGGTTCCGGAACACCACGGAGGCACTATCCACCTCCAGCCCCTTAATCCACTGGATAAGACTCTCTGCAGAACTAGTCATCGCTCAGCATTAGCTCTAGCTGCTTGTCTCTTACTGAAATAGTTGGTACTTACTTATTAAACTCGTCTCGAGTCCGGAACACCATGGAGGCACTATCCACCTCCAGCCCCTTAATCCACCGGATAAGACTCTCTGCAGATCTTGTCATCGCTCAGCATTAGCTCTAGCTGCTTGTCTCTTACTGAAATAGTTGGTACTTACTTATTAAACTCATCTCGAGTCCGGAACACCACGGAGGCACTATCCACCTCCAGCCCCTTAATCCACCGGATAAGACTCTCTGCAGATCTTGTCATCGCTCAGCATTAGCTCTAGCTGCTTGTCTCTTACTGAAATAGTTGGTACTTACTTATTAAACTCGTCTCGAGTCCAGAACACCACGGAGGCACTATCCACCTCCAGCCCCTTAATCCACCGGATAAGACTCTCTGCAGATCTTGTCATCGCTCAGCATTAGCTCTAGCTGCTTGTCTCTTACTGAAATAGTTAGTACTTACTTATTAAACTCGTCTCGAGTCCGGAACACCACGGAGGCACTATCCACCTCCAGTCCCTTATCCACTGGATATGTCTCTCTGCAGATCTTGTCATTGATCAGCATCAGCTCCAGCTGCTTGTCCCGGATGGTGGAGTAGTTGATACCCAGGAACATGAGGAGGTAGAGACGGTTGAATGTGTTCCGAGCTATGTCGGATAACTTGTAGCATGTTCCGGCTTTAGCTTTCATGCTGGAAGGGAAAATTATGATATTAGATACTGCTTAAAGTTCTTGTTGTTGGTGACATGGCGTTATTTCCGATAGTCACAAATATTGTAACGCTAATACTTACAGGCGTTCGAGAAACCGGCTGTTAGTCTGTTAATAGTAGTTATAATTAAAAATAAAATTTCTGCGCGAATTTCCATTCCATTCCACACACGTAACAATATTCCACAGCTGAAGAAAAAAATCTAATATAGCACTCATATATAAGTCTCCAGACAAAAGCTGGATGCATCAAGTTGAAAACAGAGCCCTATTGGCGCTCATCAAGTGAGGCATAATAATAAATAAATAAATAAATAATAAATAATGCTGGACAATTCACACAGCATTATCTAGCCCCAAGCTAAGCAGAGCTTGTGTTATGGGTACTAGATAACTGATATACATAATACAATACACTACATAGATAGATATTTTTTATTATACATAGAAAATCATCCAGAACGCCCTGAACAAATTTCTGCAGATCGTACACAAATTTGTCCCGGGGCGGGAATCGAACCCGCAACCTCCTGCGTCGCAGGCAGACCTTCGCCCACCGCGCCACAGAGGTCGTCAAAACGTCAAAACGTCATATGTATAGTATATGTCCAGCTGTGGTTTAATATAGGCAGATGATGATCATGATGATGACTCACATGTCAATAACCCTCTTCGCGTTATTAACCGGCGCTCCGCCCGTAAAGTACTGGCTGATGGAGGACCTCCGTCGGAAGGCGCTCAGGGCTTCGATGGCATCCTGCTTCGACTGCATCTTCAGCTTCAGGTCCTTGCAGATCTGCTTGAGTTCATCCGCGCGGAGGATCTTGGCGAATTCCTCGAAGCATAGGCTGTGTATTCCTGGATGAGAAGGCATTCATTAGATTTCTGGCGTCACGGGCGCGGCGGGCGAAAGTCCGCCTGCGGGTTCGATTGCCGCCTCGAGAGTTAGTTTCAAATCAAAATTTCAAATTATTATTTTTATCGAAACCGTTGTTGTTTGCTTGTTTTATAATCAGTTCCAAACATAGACCCGGTTTGGGTACTACAATAGTTTCAATAGTTTCAGTTTTATTTTATTTTATCAACATGAAAAAATATATTATTACCAAGGACTACTGTACGGTGCTTGTGAACTTCGAGCTGTTTTGCCATGCTTATTTGAAAATTTGAAACGCTAGCTTTAATTGCATACCATTGAAGACTTAATGAAGATATATACAGGGGGGCAGACAAGGCACCCCTGCAGAACAATTATACTAGCAAATAGCGATCCCCAACCCGCATGCCCAGCGTGGGGGTTATGGGCATTACCCTCCATAAGATAAACGCCGATAAGGCGCTTATCAGGGAGAGCCTGCGTCCAGCAGTGGATCAATACAGGATGTTCAGGTTGAAGAACATACATCCATAAAATTGTACTTTACTACCTAAGTATAACATAAAAGAGATAGGTAATGAACATGTATATTTTTGGATAATGATACACTTAATAGACTAAGTCCATCTAACACAAGCTCTGCTTAGCGTAGGGCTAGATAATGCTGTATATTCATACAGCATGTGTCCAACACGTTATTTAATCTAAAAATGCATGCTTCCTCCAAAAAACGTCATACATTCAGCGTGCATTTTTAGAATGATTTATCTCTTTATATAATTTATCTTAACCTACCCATAGCTAGCCCCAAGCTAAGCAAAGCTTGTACAGCTTTGCTTAGCTTGGGGCTAGATAATGCTGTGTGAATTGTCCAGCAATATTTATTTATATTAGATTCTTCATTACCATCTCTTTTGCATTAGCATTCGCACGCGATATTATTGCAAAGTTTTTGTATCATCGTTTTTTCGCAAAAGTCACAGCCTCCGCATCTACTTCAATAGTCTGTTCAAAAAGAGAAGCGTCGTAGGAATTGAGGGCGCCCGTGTGTCAATTGACAACTTTTGTTGCGTCGACAACACTGCTCTGTCATTGCAGTATGACTTAAAGTGTTAGTTCACCGAAACGTCATTACGTTACAACGTACTTTATGAACAGATTCTACCTATCTATACACTAGCCTAAGCCTAGTCTAGTCTAAGCCTAGTCTAGTCTAAGCCTAGTCTAGACAAGTAATGTAAATAGCGTAATAAAAAGATTCGGCAAACATTCGATGTCTGGTTTGGCTAGTGAACAGGTAATTTTGGCACGAATGAGTCTGTAACTATAATACCTACTACATTGTAAAAGAGTAACAAATACCTATTGATTTATATTTTGTTACTATTGGTACATTCGGACATCCTATTATTATAATGTACTAGCAGCGCCTTGCGGTTTCACCCGCGTAGTTCCCGTTCCCGTGGGAATTCCGGGATAAAATACAGCCTAAGTCACTCCCTGAAAAGTTAGCTTTTTAATGATGAAATAATTTGTTAAATCGGTCCAGTAGTTTCGCAACATATTTAATACAAGCAAACAAACAATAAAATCTTTTCTCTTTATGATTTTAGTATAGATGGCATATTTTAGAAGTATATGTTTGTGAAGATAAGTTATATGTTAGGGCCAAGACACCGTCAATAGCAATGTTTTGGTTGTATACATCCTTAGTTATACTTAGTTTTGGATGGTCAAAATCAAACAGAGTAGTATAGTTACCCTTCCACATATGTATGAAAAGATGAGCGACTAGTTGAACTTTTACTATAGAAACTTTCGTAGTTTGACAAATTCATTATGAATGTAAGCAGGTTAAGGTTCATAGTTAACCCGCTTACATAATGGACTAGTTGAACCTTAAGTGAGCATAAGTAGTGCACCCGAGACGAGTTATTGAAGCATGTTGCTGGTATTGCAACAGCAGAGTAAAGTGCTCCATTGTACTTTACTTTAGTGTGTTTACAAACTAAAGTAAAGTAAATGTTCTACTGTAAGAACACATGAAAATATCAAACAATTGACCATTCAATTTATCTATGTAGGCCACAAACAAGAAAGATCTCATATTTCACTACAATGAAGTATTTGTTACTAAGGTTTGAAAATCGGCGCGGTGGACAAAGGTCCTGCTGAGATGAATGTTATGGGTTCGATTCCCGTCACGGGACGTTTTTTATGATCTGATCTGTTATTTCATTAACAGCCTGTATTAACTTTGGGGGAAGCCAGCCTTCAACTTTACCCCATACATGCAATTTTTTTGGTTTCCAATCAAATTCTTGCACGTTTTTATATTCTACATTAATTAATGAATGAATAAATTCAAAAACAGCTGGACCAATTTCAAAAAATATTTTAATTTATGATTATTTATCTGGTATTTATCGCGTACCTTTGTTTTTATTTCCCCTACGTTTCTACCGCGTTACAGCGATCGTGATTACGATACCGATAAATAATCATTAATTATGTTAACAAATCATGAAAGTTTAAAGATTATTTTGCCCTTAATATAAAGAATAAATAAGAATGAGAATAAAATATATTTATTTTACAGGCAGAACATAAGTAGGTATACATTTACTACATTTTCCCTGAATAACATAGAGTATATTTATTTATGTTCAATAAATGAATATCCACCCGTGCAAAGCCGGGATGGGTTGCTAATCTATACTAATACTAGCTGTGCCCCGCGGCTTCGCACGCGTTGTTCCTATGGAAACGTTTATAGGTCTTTCCCGGCAATTATTAGAATTTTTCTCGACGTAAAAACCATCCTTGAACTTCAACGAACATTTAAAAAAAGAATTGCCCAAATTGGTCTAGGTGTTATTGAGTTGTGCTGACCAACACATTTAGCAATTCATTTTTATATTATAGATTATAAAGGGGAAAGATTTGATTGTTTGTTTGAGCGCAGAATAACTGTACAATTTAAAAAAAATCTTTCACTATTAAAAAGATTACTTTTTATATTTATTATAAATATATATATTTTATCCCGGAATTCCCACGGGAACGGGAACTACGCCCGTGAAGCGGTGAGGCGCTGCTAGTTTTCTATAATTTCGCAAGTTTACAATAACTAACCTGACATAGCAGAAGGAGTCACAAAGCTGTTCAAAATCAAAGAGCTCATCATCTCCTGAAAATCATCAGCACTGATAGCCCCCTTCTTATCCTCACAGATCTGAACCACCTGGTCTCTCCGGTACCAGCCCGCCTGCCGCCAGTACAGCCGGCAGACCAGCCTCATGCCTGGCTTCGTGACCTGGAAGCACCGACCGAGCATCTCCTGCGAGGATTCCATGAAAAGAGGGGTCAGGGTGTGGTCTTTGAGGTACTTGTTGATTGTTGTCAAGAGGAATATGCCTGGAACAAGTTTATTACATTCATATATTCACCATGGACCATATGAGTTGGGAGAACTTCTCTTTCAATGTGAGAATAAGGCAGTTCAGTGCCCAGAGTGGAGGTGCCTCATCCACTAACATGTAGACGCCTTCCCAGCCACATGCTGTCTGTTTATTTAAGCTCCTACACATAATTGAGTTTGTTTCAAAAAACTATAAACCTACTTCAATTATATGGTTTTCAGATGGATGCCACTGTCAGAACTGGAGCAACTTGGAATGGGACCACACGGGAAGCACCAGCTTTCAAATAAGAAAAGAATCATCAAAATCGGATCACCCAGTCAAAAGTTCCGAGGTAACAAGCATTTTAAAAAATACAGTCAAATTAGAGCCACCGTGTTTTTTTGAAGTTGGTTAGTAAAATAAATGAATTATCTGACTTTTAATACAAGCTTTATTACTCCTAGACATGAGTAGAGAGAATTTGTTGGCCCTGCAACTATAAGCACCAGCCTTTCATTACATTTATTCCACCAAATCAAGTGTACATGTTATAATTTATTTTGTTTTAAAAATCTGTAAACAGACTGAGATTTTTATAGTTTTTTCATGAATTTGCATGGATTCAATTCAATTTATAATGGGACCACACAGGAAGCACCAGCTTTCATATAAATAAAGTATCATGAAAATCGTACCGGTCAAAAGTTCTGAGTTAACAAACATAAAAATAGTGTACATTTTTACAAACACTTCATTTCGTTATATCTAATTTCACATTGCTTAATGTAACAAAACACACACAGGATCAGAAAACCAACATAAATAAGGGATTGTACGCAGGAGAAGAGATAGTAAAAATAAAAGCCCATCATCTCAGTCAACCACAAAAGTAGATGCTTACTCTTATCATCCATCCCCTCGCATGCCTGCTGGAACATCCCATCATCAGAATAGATGCGTGGTTGTATGAACGACTCCCGAGCCAAGTTCCTTTTCACCGGTGTTCTTTTAGTTACACTCCGTTTCTTGGTGGGAGAGTAAAACTTCTTTGAATTTGGACTTTGGAAACTGTCACCAGAACCCTGTGGAGTCTTAGAAGTCTTTCGCGGCGTTTTCACCGGCGTTTGTGGTGTCAAAGTGTAGGTTATAGTTGCTTGAGAGGGATTTGGCTCTGCTTCTTCAGATTTTATATTGATTTGGCCTAAATTTGGCTTTTGAGTCGGCGAAGGCTGGTTTTCGTCATCACTACTCAAGCATATCACATCGGTCTCGTTTTTGGGTTGGCTGTTCTCAGGATTGGCTAACTTGGGAACTTTCATTAGCGTCGGGGTCTTCACCAAACTTAGGTTGCGTCGTTTTTTAGAACCATTGCCGTTTTCACTCATGACCTTCGCTCCCGAAGGAGGTGGGTTAGATTTTGTCTTGAAATATGTATCGATTGATATTTGCCGGCTCATTTTGAGAAGGTTCTCTTGGATTCATTCCTAGCGGTAATTACGGGGTTTCTTTGTATTTTAAAGGTTACCTATCAACACATCAAGAACGTTACACTTTAAAAAATGCAAGAGGAGTAAAGGCTAACTAACTTTTTGTGCACTATTTTAGCTAAAACCTATCTGAAAAAGCATTTTCCCTCAAACACAAAACCAAGAAAGACAACAACAAATTTAACAAAACAAAGGAAGGTCCTCAACAAGGAACATAATACCCTAGGCGGGAAGAATAACGACTACGTACAAGTTTTATGAGGAAATTTTTCCTTACCGACCAGCGCCATCTATATTCCGCCCACGAAAACTAGAGTAGAAAGAAGCTAGGGCGGGAATTTCAAACAGTGCATTTTATACTCTGTATCCTATCCTACAAGATGGTCAGTTTTTGCTTATAATTGACATCTAAACAGAATCACTATCAAGAAACTGTACTTGTGTTTAAAATGCTGAAATTAATCTATAAAGAGCAGTCTAATAAAACAAAGATTAGTACTTGACTATTTTATTTAGCATGACAATTTTTACAATTTATCAGATATTCATTTAGGCAACATATGATATTATGATTGATTTTACATGAATTACATTTTCATTTCCAGAAATATGATACAAAAGGTGTTCACCACCTTTTGTATCATATTGATTTGTGAACATTACTAATGCTGCATTACTAATGATAATGAACCAGAAATTTCGAAATTTATTTATGCATAATTATATTCATTTTTCTTTTCAGTGCAGATTTAGATGCCTCTTCAGAATATATTCTGTTTTTCAATATACAGTACCTCTTAATGCTAATATGGAAGACACTATTTACTATATAACTTAAATTTAATTCTTTGTGCTCCATGCAATTTTCGAGGAAGTCATAATTTATAGAGGCCTTTAATAATTGTGTTAGTTTCATTTTGATATTCACTTTATACGCCTCTTTTTCTAAAAATATATTCACTATGCTTGCACTTTTTTCTACACACTCTATTAACCTCTCCTTTGCCTAAGCACAGATCAGTACCTACTAACTTTGTCGGCCTAAGATCTGATCAGTGCGCTAGCAACCAGCGATACCATTTATTCGTTTATGGTATTTAAATACAGTGCAATACAGTCTAAATTGTTTTATTTGTTTACCTCTGAAATGAACGAACCCACAATCATTGCATTCATTCAGTGAAGTTCATAGAACCGTCATTACAAGCAGTTCAAATTTGAACATCGGCAGGCAAGTGTGGATGTTTATAGCGCGTCGAAAAGTGTCATTTTTTGTGGAAAAAACTTCATGAAGGGTAAGCTATGTATACATTTTATTATTCTTTACCTATTTTAGAACTGTAATCTACATGAATATAGTTATCAAATGTAACTAGTTTTGAAATATCTTTCGTCAAATGTACTGTACCCTTTGTAACGGCTGTCCGTAACTTATTCCGTTGATGATTTCATACATTTCGCGTATTGTTTTTGTTGAAATAGATATATCATTCAGATGGTAATTTCATTGAGAATATATCATTATATCTAAAATGAGTTATAAATGCGGAATAATTGTGCAAAGTCATTATTTATTACGCATCTGACGAAAATACACGCACACATACACAGTACAAAATGGCGATGTGATGTGTAAATATACGAAGTCACCAATGACGTTATACAGCATGTACTTTTTTCAGGTTCTGTAAACGATGGCATAATGAACATTGGACACAGTTATTACGTTTTAGTTATTTACCCCCTTTTTG
Organism: Eupithecia tripunctaria; assembly: GCA_955876795.1. Classification (NCBI taxonomy): domain Eukaryota; kingdom Metazoa; phylum Arthropoda; class Insecta; order Lepidoptera; family Geometridae; genus Eupithecia; species Eupithecia tripunctaria. The sequence goes on along the minus strand of OY041616.1, from coordinate 1,222,882 downwards.
ACAGGACTCAATATCCCCTGTTGATTGTTTTATAGCTCTTATTTTGTATTGTAATAATTTGTAAGATAAAAGTTATGTAAATATATTAAATTTGTAATGTGAATAAAACCAGTGTTTTTTACATCGTGTGTTTTTTTATAATAAAAGTGATTACCTCATGAAGTTTTGTAATTAGTATATATAATAATATAAAATACTAGCGGTCCGCCCCGGCTTCGCACGGGTATATTCTATGGACTATGTTCATCAGAGATATTGTAGGATTCTAATGGTGAAAAAAAAACTCTAAATGGTCCAGTAGTTTCGGAGCCTATTCAATTCAAACAAATAAGCAAATCTTTCCTCTCTAAATATTAGTTTATAAGATATTTTTTTCATTCACTGTTTCCAAAATTAACAACCTGTATAGTGATCCTGATCAGTGCTTAGGCCGTTGACGGACCGCTTTATAAGCGCTGATAAGTGCTACGGCAGTTGTCACTTTCTCTGTACACGCACACATGCAAACAATAATTGAACTAGAATGAACAATGATCGAAATCTATGCCTCACATGTTACCACATTATTCTAAATTATTTTGTATTGGACATTCATGAGTGTTTATTATCTATGAAAAGCTCATTTTGTCTATAATCATTCACAATCATTTCCATGGAGCATTGAGATTTAGAAGAACATGAAATTTGTTTATGAAAAATGCCTTGACAAGTCACGTACCTGTTTTGGTTATTTATCGAAAAAATTGATTATTATTATAATACATGTACTTTTAGCACGTAACAAGTAACAAATAATATATTTTTCACTAACATGCGTACTTACTTTCATGAAAATTTTACCTAGAATGTTATTATCAAATAATAAAAGTGTGGTTTGAACACATGTGAAATGGCAAACTTTTCGGTGTGAATTGTGATTTTCAACATGGTATTTTTAAATGATTTCTAGCTATAAAGATTGTGTTTTTCATATAAATAAACTGCTTTGATATTGAACTAACGAGGGTAATAAATTAAATTAAAAAATGTTCACAGAATTTACTAAAAATATCATTATTTCTACAGCCGGTGTGTTAATTTGATATTGGGTACAATAACCTGTGAAAAATAAAAGCGTAATAATGTTTTAGCAGTAAAAAGTTACATTATAAGGTACAGTAATTATCTAACTTTATAATATAATCATTAGATATCCTTCTACCAAACAATTTATTGAAAATATTCAATAAATTCCGAACCCTGTCGAGTGCACTCTCTGATTCCGCCATTTTGCGGCACACGATGGGTGCAATTCTCTTCCCGGTCCAGCCTTCCACAGGTTAAATCCTTTGAGGCGTATGTAAGAGATTTTTTTATAGTTTCATAATTTTTAAATTCTATAAAATTATGCACTTCCTCTGGCGTTTTGGAGATGAGAATGTTTTTACAATCATTACAATTAATTTTATTTTTTTTAATAATGAAGCCACAGACATATGCACATGCTTGTAGTTCACTATTTGCATCCTCCAAGTTTTGTTCAAGGGAGGAAGTAATATTTTCTTCAATTTCTTTTTCTATTTCATACAATATATGCTCCGATTGCTCCTTGTCAGTGCGCATTTCTATAGCTGGTGTCAGGAGCGTTTTAAAATTCGTTAATAAAGCATTGTTGCTATCCAGCTCACAATTACCTGAGCTAGTATGTGCCATATTGCTTATCACGGCAGTTTTTAATCCAGCAACAAATTGTCCAACAGTTGGGTTGCTATTAGACCCACAGTTGAAGCGTATACACCCAAATAAATTTTCAAGTGGGTCCTGCTGGAGTCTTCTTGTAGACAGACTTTTAATTGATTTATATTTCTCACTGAGGATTCTCCAAACCATTTCTATTCCATTAAGGGTCCAAATCCACCCATCTATTGAAGGGGGTTTACTCCGGCATTGCAAAAATTCAAGAGTTCTAAAAAAACATTTCATTTTACTGAACATTTGAAGATGTTCCGAAGAATTTTTTAAGTTTGTGGAATATTTTTTTCCTCTTCTTAGGTCTGGTGTCGACGCGTTTACACCATCAAACAGTTCATCCATATTTGAAATTAAATTAGCCGTTGCCAAGGCTTCAGTCGGCATGTCTCCTAAAAATTCACAAAAAACAAATTAATGAAGTCCACTTGTGGAAGACAAATACTAATAAAATAATAATATATAAATACTATATGAATACGAGTTTCTGCCCGTGGCTTCGCACGTGTAGGTTCTACGAAAACGTTTATAGGTTATTTGTAACCTAAAAGAACTGATTTATGGGATGAATAGTAGGATGATTGATTCCATGCCTGAAATTTCGCATGAGTAGTAAAGCTCTAAGCTTTACTCCCTCTCTCTCTACAGCCTATAATGGTCCAGTGCTGGACGCAGGCCTCCCTATAATAAGTTTCATCTTATGGGGGTAATGCCCGTAATCCCCACGCTGGGCATGCGGGTTGGGGATCGCATTTGAGTGGTAAAATTGTTCTGCAGGAGGCGCTACTGCCCGCCCCCCAGTGGGTATCCCTTAGTCGCCTCTTACGACACCCGCGGGAAGAGTTAGGGTGGTGCAAATTCTAAGCCGGCACCACACGGCTTTACTACTCATGCGAAATTTTAGCTCAATCTGTTCAGTAGTTTTGGCGTGAAGAAGTAACAAACATCCATCTAAACATTCGCATTTATAATAATAAGCGTCCCTGCCGATTTCGGCTACGGTGACTGCTTTACTAGACGAGCATTTTAACTCATTGTCACAGTACAGGGTGTTGATTGTCTACCCTTTGGTGCGCTCTTTGATGGCTTGAATACCCAAGTTTATGGGTGAATGTACAAACGCACTTTGGGCATGTCAGAATGTCACCGACGTAGTTGTAATGATAGGCCACTGATGGGCGGGCCTTAAGCGTGTGTGTGTGATATAGGATTAAGTAATAATTAAAAGTACAATATAAATCTTCGTTCTTACCTACAGCTATTTTGGTATACATTCCTGCTGCAACAGAGTGGCTTAAAACTTGTGCAGCAAGTTTTACCCTCATTTTTTGCTTTGAATTAGGCTCAAGGTGTTCTTTACTCAAGCATGGTGCATATACAAAATTAGGATTACTGTTGTCCAATTCATAAAATTGCTTGATGTGGCTCCATTTAGCGATTCCTGTTAAGTAATTATTATAAGTATTATAATTATTAAGTCGACCAACAACAAGTAAATCGTGGGTGTTACCAATGGGTGATTAAGGTTGAACTAAATAACAATTAAGTTACGTACCAATTCCTTGTTCGTTGTCTGAGGTTATATTGGTTCTAAACTTTACATCATACTTCATAAAGAGATTTCTGAAGCACTTCAGCAAGTGTGGTGTGTCAAATAGTGTGACAATTTTGTGATTGCTCACTTCTATGCAGGGATTGTCTACAGAAGCTCCTAATAGACAAAGAGCTCTCTTGTTAACTCCATCCAAGTCGCAAACTGAAGCGCATATATTGAGTCCAGCATTAAAGCAATAATTTAAAACCTGAAAGTATTTTAAGGGTGATTAGTGATAAATAAACTTTAGTGACAAATATGAAATGATCATTTTTATAGTTAATATAGTTCAGCAAAGAGTTAAATAAGCATGATCATCATTCAAAATAAAGAAGAAAGGCATACCTCCTTAATCAAAGCAGATAGTCTGTCAGCTGTGACAGAACCGCTCGATAAATAATAAGCCACTGGCTGCTTAACTTGCTTCCTAACTCCAACTACCATAAATACAAGGGCATAAGAAGCTGCCTGTGGAGATCTACCTTGTGTAGCATGGTCTTGAAAACCTTCAATAAAATCCACCTTGGGATTGTACCATAAATTTTTTCTTAGAGACATTTCATCCCACAACAATGTGCACTCTCGTTCAGATGGCCCAAAATATTTTGTTGTGTTTTTCAACACTGTGAGTACTGTTTTGTTTGTCCCCACATTCATCTTAAATTTACTTAAGAGGGATTTCAATGTGCTGGGTGCTGGTAAACAAATCATTCTCCTCAATAGTTTGTAGCTTGTTGGTGACTTTTTGTAGAGCCTCAATGCTATTATTTTTGCCTCCATGTTCCACCTGCGCCCAGCTTTCTTCCTCTTATAATTCTGCAGTTCTCCTTGCAGTAACAGTGAAAATGTTGAACTCATTTTTTTATTTAAGATTTCTTTGACAGGTTTACTGTTACAAATAACATTTAAAAATGCATCATTTTTTAAATGTTTTACAGTTTTTTGTAATCTATATACCTTGTTCATGCTACGTTTCAGTTTCCTTATCAACATTTTGCTTTTCTGATCGGCTTGTTTTGATGTCTCACACATTAACATTCCTGAATTGGTCGGAGTGATAATGTTTGCATTATGTTCTCTTAAAGGATAAGTTCTGGATGGACCGGCAACAGGTTCAAATATGGCAGGTTGATCTGGCAGATTAGAAATTGTTGTATCCTGAAAATAAAAGGGGAACATAAACAGAAAAAGTAAAATTGCAGTACCTAATCATCTATGAGGTGCGGTAGCGACTCGCAGCCAGAGACTTAAAGAATAAAGAATATGTCAGCCACATTTGATTTTGAAAATGATCTCATATTAGTAATCTATGATAAACGAAAGCGATACCCATACAGTAAAAAAATGTAATAAAATTTATTTCGGCCACAGTAGTTTTGGTCCAGAGGCGGGAATCGAACCATGTCAATCAACGATAGATACCTATTTAAAATGACGACCGAGGGTGTGCAGTGGGCGAAGGTCCGTCTGCCTAGTAGGATAAAATGTCATGTTAACAACATCATCATTCTACTGCAATAGCTTCTGATGTATAGTACGTGTTACACAATGGTCACACATAACATAATGTCTGTATTTCTTAGCAATGTAAGGCAGGTGTTATATAGCTACACTTTTCATATGTTAAGGTTACTAACCTTATCGCACTGAACACTAGGTACAGCTGTTCTGAACAACTTCTTCTCAATAAAGCATGTGCTCAT